>CM038146.1:338144231-338744231 GCA_021437245.1 Aegilops speltoides
GATATGGACGATAAAGTGACCATATTACATAGATATATATATATTTGTTTCATGTTGTTATCCTGTCCACCTTACTACTGAACTGGTTGACCAAAATGAGTTTCGTATACTACATGCTAAACATGTGATGTGTCCCCTTGTTTCTCTTGTAGTATGCAAACAAAATATTTGATAAGAGCACCCCACTATGCAATGGTAGAGAAAGTAATGCATATAAGGTTCAAGATAGTAAGACAATCATGTTGGTCTCCAAGAAAGGTGATAAAAACGATCTTGTAGATAGTGAGAAAACCCCACAGTCCTGCGTTGATGTAGTGTTCGAGTTACTGGCCAGTACCGTTGGCACAAGCTCTTCGAACTTGCTGCCTGAATCACTTCGACTTCTTCAGTCTCAGCTACAAGCTGAAAGGCATCAGTCAGCTGTGCTACGGCAAGAAGCCAAAGGACTGAGGAAGTCCCTGCAAAATTCAGATGTGTACTTTCTTGTGCAAGAGCAAGCGCTGGAGGATTTAAGCGCCAAACAAGAGAAAGTTAATAAGTTTGCTAAGCATCTTGCCAACATTATGGGTACCCAGGATATTGTTTATTGAGCTCTTCTGAAGTGGTTTCGATTCGGACTTGTTTTTTTCTTGGCGTTTATATCTTTGCTTTGTTCCCTATATTTGCACTGGTGGCGAACTTTGATGCCCAATGGATCTAATATGTGTAATAGCCGTGGTAGCCTAGCGTAAGTTGCTTGCTTATTTATTTCCTTGTTGTCTTGTTTATTTGTTTTCTTGTAGTCAGTGTAGTTCTTTTTCCGTGGTTTGCTAATGGCCGCAATAACCTATTTTTTAAAACTAGGCCACAATAACCTTGGGCCACATATTTACTATAGTGACATTGGGCCTCCTACCAGCCGTAGAAACAATGGGCCTTCTACAGGCCGTAGAAAGAATGGGCCTTATATGGGTCATAGACACAATGGGCCTTCTACAGGGCCGTATCATCAATGGGCCTTATATGGACCGTATGATTGATTGGCCAAACATGGGCCAATAACAGACCGCATTATGGCCGTAAACGGGCTAGAGTTGGAATCGTCCGTTCATGGGCCGACCATAACGGGCCGTCGTTAATAGGCCGTATTTGATGACGCTATGAAAACGGCCCAACATATTAACGGGCCACAAATGGGACAACTGTAACAACGGGCTGAATTTGGCCCACAAGCAGAAAATGACAGTAATGGGCTGTAAGTAACCAAATACTGGAAATGAGCCCAAGAATAAATGGGCCCTGAGAAGGCCGAAAGATAACATGGGCTGGAAATGGCCCAATGGAATAATGGGCTGTTAATGGGTATAAAGTGATACACTATTCATTATGGGCCAGTTTTACCATGGGCCGTTAATGGGCCAAGAGTTACAAAGGGCCTCATATGGGCCGAAAGACGTCATGGGCAATACATGGGCCGGAAGTTAAAACAGGCTGGAATCATATTGGATGGCCTAGATGACGCTACTGGGCCTAATTCGGATAGGTCATAACGGGCCCTGTGTTAGCGGGCTGTAAATGGGTTATATCTTGACAGGTTGTTAATAAGGCTTTAGTGGGTGGCCCGCAACCTTTTTACCAAGTCAAACGGGCCGGCCTTTTCACAGGAATGGGTCTCTGTTGGGCCGTGCCACGTGTCGACGTATCATAGGCGCCTTCGGTCCAATGAGTGGATGACATCTGTCCCAACGGTGAGACGACACGTGTTTACTCCAGCCAATGATGATTTTACACATGGAAAATCCCCATTGGTCAGGGCTGTTAACGGGTTATCGGATCCAAAACCGGACCCGATAGCTTAATGGCGTTCCGTTATGGTGGATGCCATGTGTCGATCAACCTTGACGAAAGCACTTCTATGACGCGCGATTTATCGTCATGGAAGTGGAACACTTCTACGACAGCACAGGTATGACTATCTTGATTCTGTCATAAAATCGTCATGGATGTACATGCATGACAGAAAACGTGACCTACTGTGACAAACACGTATCATCACGGAAGTCTATTTTTTTGTAGTGAGGGTAGGACAAAAGATGTCATGCAAGTTCTTTTCCATAAGCACGTGTGACTATATTCGGAATACATGCCTACTTTATATTGATGAACTGGAGCTAGTTCTGTGTCACCCTATGTTATAACTGTTGCATGATGAATGCCATCCGACATAATTATCCATCATTGATCCATTGCCTATGAGCTCGTTTCATGTTGATCTTTTCTAAGTTACTTTTCCGTTGCCACCGTTACGATTGCTACAAAACTGCTACTGTTACCTTTGCAACCGTTACCGTTACTTCCATACTACTTTGCTACTAAATACTTTGCTGTAGATATTAAGTCTGTTAGGTGTGGTTGAATTGACAACTCAGCTGCTAATACTTGAGAATATTCTTTGGCTCCCCTTGTGTCGAATCAATAAATTTGGGTTGAATACTCTACCCTCAAAAACTATTGCGACCCCCTATACTTGTGGGTTATCAAGACCTTTTTTTGGCGCCGTTGCCGGGGAGCATAACTCTATTCTTTGAGTCAACTGGGACTTATATCTGTTGATCACTATGAGGAATTTGAAAGATCAAAGAACCAAGATTTTTCCCTCATCTACGAGGGGAGGCAAGGAACAGCCATCTAGCTCTGCACTTGATTCACCTTCTATTTTGAGTAAACTTGCGACACCTACACCTACTATTGATTCTGATATGTCGTATGTTATTGATGATGCCACTTCTGCTATGCGTGATGCTTATGATTATACTACTTCTCTGCTTAATAATAATGTGCCATTAGGTGAATTTCTTGATGAACAACTTGCTAGGGTTAGAGAGAATGGAATTACTGAAAGTGATGATATCATTGAATCTGATGATGAAGATTCTCCCCCTAGATATGAATTGCCTATTGTACCTGAGGGTTATGGTACGGATGAAGAAACTGCTAGAGACTTCTTTGCTTGCAATGATAGATATGATCTTAAGAAACTATTAGCCAAGATGAAAGAAAAGTCTTTGAATGCTAGAATGAAATATGACCCTGCTTTTGCTACTTCACCTATTTGTGTTACTAATAAGGATTATGAATTCGTTGTCGATCCTGAGTTAATTACTTTGGTTGAATCTGATCCTTTCTATGGGCATGAATCTGAAACTGTTGTGGCACATCTTACTAAATTGAATGATATAGCCACCCTATTCACTCATGAGGAAAAAATTCGCTATTACCATATTCTTAAATTGTTTCCTTTCTCATTAAAGGGTGATGCTAAGATATGGTTTAATTCTCTTGCTCCTGGTTGTGTGCGTAGTCCCCAGGATATGATTTATTACTTCTCTGCAAAATATTTCCCTACTCATAAGAAACTAGCTGCCTTGCGAGAAATATTTAATTTTGTGCAAATTGAAGAAGAGAGTCTCCCACAAGTTTGGGGGAGGCATCTCCAATTACTTAATGCTTTGCCTGATCATCCTCTCAAGAAAAATGAAATACTTGATATCTTTTATAATGGACTAACCGATGCTTCTAGGGATCACCTGGATAGTTGTGCTGGTTGTGTTTTCAGGGAAAGAACTGTTGAGCAAGTTGAATTGCTATTGAATAATATATTGAGTAATGATACTAATAGGACACTTCCTGAACCAACTCCGAAGAAAAGGGGTATTCTATTTCTCAGTCCTGAAGATATGCAAGAGGCAAAGAAATCTATGAAAGAAAAAGGTATTAAAGCTAAAGATGTTAAGAATTTACCGCCTATTGAAGGGATACATGGTATTGATAACTCGACACAGGTAGTAAAGGTAAATTCTCTCTATAGGTTTGATGAAGGTGATATTCCTCGCAATATTTTTGCTAGTCAATGCTTGGATGAGTTTGATAATTTCATTGTTAAACAAGAAAACTTCAATGCTTATGTTGGTAGACAATTGAAACACAATGCTTATATGGTTGAACACTTGAGCGATTATATGTCTAGAGTTGAAAGTGATCTTAAGCCTATTAGCAAACATGCTTCCATGGTTACGACTCAAGTAGAATAAGTACTTAAGGCACAAGATGATTTGCTCAATGAGTTGAAAAATAAGAACAATGATAATGTTGTTAGAGTTATGACTAGAGGTGGTAAAATGACTCAGGAACCTTTGTATCTTGAGGGCCATCCTAAGAGAGTTGAGCAAGATTCTCAGAGAACTAATACTGATACACCTAGCCCTTCTAATAAAAAGAAAAAGAATAATAATAGGACTTTGCATGCTTCTAGTGAACCTGTTATTGACACACCAGAGAATCCCAATAATATTTCTATTTCTGATGCTGAAACACAATCTGGTGATGAGCATGAACCTAGTGATAATGTTAATGATGATGTTCATGTTGATGCTCAACCTAGTAATGATAATGATGTAGAGATTGAACCTGCTATTGATCTTGATAACCCACAATCAAAGAATCAACATTATGAGAAGAGAGACTTCGTTGCTAGGAAGCACGGTAAAGAAAGAGCACCATGGGTTCAGAAACCAATGCCTTTTCCTCCTAAGCCATCCAAGAAAAAGGATGATGATGATTTTGAACGCTTTGCTGAAATGATTAGACCTATCTTTTTGCGTATGCGTTTGACTGATATGCTTAAAATGAATCCCTACGCTAAGTATATGAAAGATATTGTTACAAATAAAAGAAAGATACCGGAAGCTGAAATTTCCACCATGCTTGCTAATTATACTTCTAAGGGTGGAATACCAAAGAAACTAGGAGACCCAGGAGTACCAACTATACCATGCTCCATTAACACAAACTATGTTAAAACTGCTTTATGTAATCTTGGAGGCGGTGTTAGTGTTATGCCTTTCTATTTATATCGTAGACTTGATTTGAATAAGTTGACACCTACTGAAATCTCTTTGCAAATGGCTGATAAATCAACTGCTATACCCATCAGTATTTGTGAGGATGTGCATGTTGTGGTTGCAAACGTTACTATTTTAATGAACTTTGTTATTCTTGATATTCCCGAGGATGACAATATGTCGATCATCCTCGGTAGACCTTTTCTGAGTAATGCAGGGGCTGTTATGGATTGCAACAAAGGTAATGTCACTTTTCATGTTAATGGTAATGAGCATACGGTACACCTTCCGAAGAAACAACCTCAAGTTCATAGTATCAATTCTTTTGGAAAAATTCAACCATTACTATTGGGGGTTTTGAATTCCCTCTTCCTACCATCAAAAAGAAATATGATATTCTTATTGTTGGGGACATGCATATCCCCATTGAGTTAACATAGTGTTATTCGAAAATTCTCTGGTTTCATGTTATTCGGAAGAAGTTTGTTAACAAGACTTGATAAACCTTGTTAGTGGATTCCTTTTGATGAGCATGAGATGTATGAAGTTAGAAAGCACAACTTTCTATACCCTCCTTTTACTCTCTGTTATTTAGACTAAATAAAGCAAAAATAATATTTTCTCTCTGTTTTCTGAATTATCCTTGCACTAAAAAAATACCCCAAAAATAAAAGTTCTCCAAATGCCCTGAAAATTGAGTATGATTTTTTGTAGAATATTTGAGAATTTCTGGCACTTAGAACACACAAGGGGGACCCACCATTTGGCCACGAGGGTGGAGGGCGCGCCCTACCCCACTGGGCGCCCCCCACCTCGTGGGCCTCACGTGGCCTCCCTCCACTTATACCAGTACCCACACACTTCGTCTTCCTCCAGAGAAAATCATCCCGTAGCTCAAACTCGTGTTCTTGCTTGTTTTGCTGCCATTTTTGATCTCCTTGCTCAAAGCTCCATTCACAAAACTGCTTTGGGGGATTGTTCTTCGGTACGTGACTCCTCCAATGGTTGAATTAGTTTTTGTTCTAGTGCGTTATCTATTGCAAATTTTTGCTGCTGAGGTGACCCTGTTCTTGAGCTTGCATGTCAAATTTATATGGTCCAAAGTAGTTTTAATGCATGATATAGCCTCTAGGCACTTGTGGGAGTAGTTGCTATCAATCTTGTTGAGTTTGGTCCGCTTTTATTTTGAGTCACTAAATTTTTTAAAAAAATCAGAGAAAAAAATGTTTAGGAAAATGTACCGAGGTGGTTCTTCAAGGAAGCAAGCGTCGAGGCTCACGATACGTGAGCCGGACCTTGAACCACAGAGAGAAGCTCCAGTGCGGCCTTGCGAATGGCTGTCGGATGAATTTATGATCCAAGCAGGCTTCAAAGATGAATTTAATGCGTATGTGTGTAATGCTGATCTTGATGACTTTGTATCAGATAAGTGCCGCCAATACTATCACCTCACTGATTCCTTTGTGCGGAGGGTTAACTTTTCATCTAAGCGCAACACTCACACTATTATATTTGACCTCTATGATAAATCATATACCATGGACCTTGAAGATTTTAACACTGCTTGCAAAATCCCACAGTGGGGCATCTTTAGTGAACCTCATAAATCTGAATATAATGATTTCCTCGCTAACATCACTGTGGGAGAAACTAGAAATATCACACAAGCTACCATAGGGAGCATTCATTTTCCTGCCATACATTACTTTGCTCTCTTTATAGGTAGATGCATTAACGGTAAGCATGATCTTAGCCACATTAGCATCCTAGATCTTAGTGTTCTCAAGAGCGCAGTATGATAAACAATATAACTTGGGGCCATTATTGCATGAAGGGTACATCTTAATGCTAAAGACGGAGATTTATTTGGTGGGATTTATGCAACTCGTTTAGTTGATTATCTTGGTGTATCCATAAGCGAAAATGATATTGAGTTGCCAACTGCTTTTCTAGATTATAATGCTATGGTGCGCCATCAGTTTCTTGAGAGGAATGAACAGTTCCTCCAGTATCGACTAATCTTTGACAGACAGCATGATGTCCATATTACCCTTCCAGCTCCTGCCTTCTTTAACTTTCAGGAAAATGGGAGACATTTTATAACCAGAGAGGAGGCAAATGAATATGAGAGGAAGGCGGAGGCTGCTCACCTCCATGCTACAGCCCTTCAGGCAGTAGCTGCTGCATCTCAGTACAACCCCGACTACAACTTTGGATATCCGCCAGGCCATCCATGGACCAACTTCGGCCAAAAGCCTAAGCTTGGGTGAGTACATATTTCTCATCGACATTACATCCATTTTCACACACTCATTCTAGTTGTCGGTGTTCATACTTTTTCATTGTACTATCCATGCTAGTTTATTTTCTTTTCTTGCTTTCTTCTTGTGTGTTTGAAAAACTCTGAGAAAAAACCAAAAAATAGTATAACTTTTAGCTAGTTTACTTTCCATTCTTTTAGTAGTAGTATTAAAGAAAACCCAAAAAGATTTCTCGTTCTTCTTTTGCTTGTTGGGAGCTTTCTCGTGTAAATAGTTTTTCTCTCTCTTTGAAATTCTTTTCTTTTCTTTGGGGGTCGAGAGGAGAAGACCACGATGAAAATGATGAGTGGCTCTCATGTGCATTATTGTTGATCTAACCAAGAGCCCATATTACCTTATCTTCTCCCTTGAATTGAATGTTTGCAGATTCCAGCTTAGTCGAATGCACGTGCACTATTATTATTGTCTACACTGTTCGGTCGTGCAAGTGAAAGGCAATAATGACGATATATGATGAAATGATTTAGATGAGGAAAAGCTGGTATGAACTCGACCTATCTTGTTTTTGTAAATATGATTAGTTCATCGTTCCTAGTTCAGCCTATTATGGATAGAACATGTTTGCAATGACAATTGGAGATTATAGTTACTCATGACATTCTTAATTAGCTAGGAGTTTATAATGGTTTACCTTGTGTGCCAACATGCTATTAAAATGGTTGTGATGTGGTATGATAGGGTGGTATCCTCCTTTGAATGATTCGAGTGGCTTGACTTGGCACATGTTTACGCATGTAGTTGAAACAAAATCAACATAGCCTCCACAATTTTTATGTTCATGGTGATTTATATCCTACTCATGCATGCACTCATTGTTGGTTAATCCTAATGCATGACTATGTCGCTCTCTAGTTGGTCGCTTCCCAATCTCTTTCTAGCCTTCACTTGTACTAAGCGGGAATATTGCTTGTGAATCCACTTCCATAAACCCCAAAGTTGTTCCATATAAGTCCACCATACCTTCCTATATGCGGTATTTACCTGCCATTCCAAGTAAATTTGCATGTGCCAAACTCTAAACCTTCAAATGAAATTTTGTTTTGTATGCTCGAATAGCTCATGTATCAACTAGATCTATCTATATCTTCCATGGTAGGTGGGTTATTCTCACGATGAGTGGACTCCGCTCGTAATTCATGAGAAGATGGATGGTAATCGGGATGCCCAGTCCCAGGCTCAAATGAAATCAAAATAATTTCAAACAAAACTCCCCCAGGATTGTTGTTAGTTGGACGGTACCCATTGTTTCAGACCAGCCGCAGAATGTGCTTGTTGGTGGTGGGGGAGTATAAACTTTACCATTCTGTTTGGGAACCTCCTATAATGTATGTAATATGGAAGATATCGAGATCTCTTGGTTGTCATGATCAATGAAAGTATGATGCTCAAAATATTATTTATCTCTGTTTCAAAACTCAAGCTCTGGCACCTCTGCAAATCCCTGCTTCCCTCTGCGAAGGGCCTATCTATTTACTTTTATGCTGAGTCATCATCCTCTTATAAAAAGCACCAGTTGGAGAGCACCGCTTTCATTTATGCATTGTTATTAATTTACATTGAGTATGACTGTGAGTAGATCTCTTTTGCCATGAATTACAATGTCAAGTTAGTCCTTGATCTTCAGGCATGCTCTGCATTTATGTTTTGCAGTCTCAGAAAGGGCTAGCGAGATACCATCTTGTTATATCATATCATGATTGTTTTGAGAAAGTGTTGTCATCCGAGATTTATTATTATTACTCGCTAGTTGATTATGCCATTGATATGAGTAAATGTGAGACCTAAATGTTATTGTGAATATGGTTAGTTCATGATCTTTGCTGAAAACTCGAATGCTGGCTTTACATATTTGCTACAACAAGATCAAACAGAGTTTGTAGAAGTTCTTCTTTATCACTTTTAGTTTATCAACTGAATTACTTGAGGACAAGCAAAGGTTTAAGCTTGGGGGAGTTGATACGTCTCCAACGAATCTACTTTTCCAAACACTTTTGCCCTTGTTTTGGACACTAATTTGCATGATTTGAATGGAACTAACCCGTACTGATGCTGTTTTCAACAGAATTGCCATGATGTTATTTTTGTGCAGAAATAAAAGTTCTTGGAATGACCTGAAACTTCACGGAGTCACGTTTTGGAATTAATAAAAAATACTGGCAAATGAATCAACAGAAGGGGCCCCACACCCTAGCCATGAGGGTGGGGGCCGCGCCCCTGCCTCATGGGCCCCCTGGAGCTCCACCGACCTCAACTCCAACTCTATATATTCATGTTCGGGGAGAAAAAAATTAGAGTGAAGGATTCATCACGTTTTACGATACGGAGCCGCCGCCAAGACCTGTTCTTCCTCGGGAGGGCTAATTTGGAGTCTGTTTGGGGCTCCGGAGAGGGGAATCCGTTGCCATCTTCATCATCAACCATCCTCCATTACCGATGTCTACTACACAACCTTCTTCTTGTAGACGTTGTTGGGCCTCCAAGTGCAGACGTTTGTAGGACAGTAGCAAATTTCCCTCAAGTGGATGACCTAAGGTTTATCAATCCGTGGGAGGCGTAGGATGAAGATGGTCTCTCTCAAACAACCCTGCAACCAAATAACAAAGAGTCTCTTATGTCCCCAACACACCCAATACAATGGTAAATTGTATAGGTGCACTAGTTCGGCGAAGAGATGGTGATACAAGTGCAATATGGATGTTAGATATTGGTTTTTGTAATCTGAAAAATATAAAAACAGCAAGGTAGAAAGTGGTAAAAGTGAGCGTAAACGGTATTCCAATGCTAGGAAACAAGGCCTAAGGTTCATACTTTCACTAGTGCAAGTTCTCTCAACAATAATAACATACTTGGATCATATAACTATCCCTCAACATGCAACAAAGAGTCACTCCAAAGTCACTAATAGCGGAGAACAAACGAAGAGATTATTGTAGGGTATGAAACCACCTCAAAGTTATCCTTTCTGATCGATCTATTCAAGAGTCCGTAGTAAAATAAAATGAAGCTATTCTTTCTGTTGGATCTATCATAGAGTTTGTACAAGAATAACACCTTAAGACAAAAATCAACCGAAACCCTAATGTCACTAGATACTCCAATGTCACCTTAAGTATCCGTGGGCATGATTATATGATATGCATCACACAATCTCAGATTCATCTATTCAACCAACACAAAGTACTTCAAAGAGTGCCCCAAAGTTTCCACCAAAGAGTCAAGACAAAAACGTGTGCCAACCCCTATGCATAAGTTCACAAGGTCACTGAACTCGCATGTTGATCACCAAAACGTACATCAAGTAGATCATGTGAATGTCCCATTGTCACCACAGATAAGCACATGCAAGACATACATCAAGTGTTCTCAAATTCTTAAAGAATCAATGCGATAGGATAACTTCAAAGGGAAATCTCAATCCATTACAAGAGAGTAGAGGGGGAGAAACATCATAAGATCGAACTATAATAGCAAAACCTCGCGATACATCAAGATCGCGCCAAATCAAGAATACGAGAGAGAGAGAGAGAGAGAGAGATCAAACACATAGCTACTGGTACATACCCTCAACCCCGAGGGTGAACTACTCCCTCCTCGTCATGGAGAGCGTCGGGATGATGAATATGGCCACCGGTGAGGGATCCCCCTCCGGTAGGGTGCCGAAACAGGGTCCCGAGTGGTTTTTGGTGGCTACAGAGGCTTGCGGCAGCGGAACTCCAGATCTATTGTGTTCCTCGATGTTTTTGGGGTATATGGATATATATAGGTGAAAGAAGTCGGCCAAGGGAGCCACGAGGGGCCCATGAGGTTGGGGGCGCGCCCAGGGGGTAGGGCGCGCCTCCCTGCCTCGTGGCTTCCATGAAGCTTCCTTGACGTCTACTCCAAGTCTCCTGGATTGCTTTCGTTCCAAAAATAACTCTCCCGAAGGTTTCATTCCGTTTGGACTCCGTTTGATATTCCTTTTCTGCGAAACACTGAAATAGGCAAAAAAACAGCAATATGGGCTGGGCCTCTGGTTAATAGGTTAGTCCCAAAAATAATATAAAAGTGTATAGTAAAGCCCATAAACATCCAAAACAGGTAATATAATAGCATGGAACAATCAAAAATTATAGATACGTTGGAGATGTATCAAGCATCCCCAAGCTTAATTCCTGCTCGTCCTCGAGTAGGTAAATGATAAAAACAGCATTTTTGATGTGGAATGCTACCTAGCATTTTTCTCAATGTAATTTCTTTATTGTGGCATGAATGTTCAGATCCAAATGATTCAAGATAAAAGTTCATATTGACATAAAAATAGTAATACTTCAAGTATACTAACAAGTAATCATGTCTTCTCAAAATAACATGGCCAAAGAAAGCTTATCCCTAGAAAATCATATAGTTAGGCTATGCTTCATTTTCGTCACATAAAATACTCCCATCATGCACGACCCCGGTTTCAGCCAAGCAATTGGTTCATACTTTTTTACGCGCTTCAGCTTTTTTCAACTCTCACGCAATACATGAGCGTAAGCCATGGATATAATACTATGGGTGGAACAGAATATGATGATGGAGGTTGTGTGGAGAAGACAAAAAAGGAGAAAGTCTCACATGCAACAAATTTGTTACACAACTATTACCATATGTGCATGCTACGGGACTTGCCAACTTTAACACAAGTATTTCTCAATTGCATAATTACCCAACTAGCATGACTCTAACATTACCACCTTTATATCTCAAAACAATTATCAAGCATCAAATTGATCATAGTATTCAATTCACTTTCTATGATAGTTTTTATCATACCCAACTTGAATGCCCATCAAATTATGACCAATTTTGTAACCAAAGCAAATACCATGCTGTTCTAAAAGACTCTCAAAATAATATAAGTGAAGCATGAGAGATCAATAATTTCTACAAAATAAAACCACCGCCGTGCTCTAAAAGATACAAGTGGCACTAGAGCAAATGACAAACTACTCCAAAAGATATAAGTGAAGATCAATGAGTAATCGAATAATTATGTAACTATGTGAAGATTCTCTAACATTTAAGAATTTCAGATCTTGGTATTTTATTCAAAGAGCAAGCAAAACAAAACAAAATGAAATGACGCCCCAAGCAAAACACATATCATGTGGTGAATAAAAATATAGCTCCAAGTAAAGTTACCGATGGATGAAGACAAAAGAGGGGATGCTATCCGGGGCATCCCCACGCTTAGGCTCTTGGTTGTCCTTGAATATTACCTTGGGGTGCCTTAGGCATCCCCAAGCTTAGGCTCTTGCCACTCCTTATTCCATAGTCCATTGAATCTTTACCCAAAACTTGAAAACTTCACAACACAAAACTCAACAGAAAACTCGTTAGCTCCGTTAGTATAAGAAAATAAATCACCGCCTAGGTACTGTTGTGAACTCATTATAAATTCATATTGGTGTAATATCTACTGTATTCCAACTTTTCTTTGGTTCATACCCTCCAATACTACTCATAGATTCGTCAAAATAAGCAAACAACACATAGAAAACAGAATCTGTCAAAAACAGAACAGTCTGTAGTAATCTGTATCAAACGTATACTTCTAGAACTCCAACAATTCTACCAAATTAGGAAAACCTGAGAAATTTGTGTACCAATCCATAGCAAAAATAGTCAGATCAAAAGTATGTTTCTGTGAATTATCAAAACTAATTTACTGGGCGCAAAAGTTTCTGATTTTCAGCAGGATCAACACAACTATCACCGTAAGCTATCCTAAAGGTCTTACTTGGCACTTTATTGAAACAAAAGTTATAAAACATGATTACTACAGTAGCATAATTATGTGGACACACAAAAACAGTAAGGGTAAATATTGGGTTGCCTCCCAACAAGCGCTTTTCTTTAATGCTTTTTTAGCTAGGCATGATGATTTCAATGATGCTCACATAAAATATAAGAATTGAAACACAACTGGAGCATCATGAAGCATATGAATAACACATTTAAGTCTAACTCACTTCCTATGCATAGGGATTTTGTGAACAAACAACTTATGGGAACAAGAATCAACTAGCATAGGAAGCTAAAACAAGCATAGCTTCAAGATTTTCAACACATAGAGAGGAAACTTGATATTATTGCAATTCCTACAAGCAAATGTTCCTCCCTAATAATAATTTTCAGTAGCATCATGAATGAATTCAACAATATAACCAGCACATAAAGTATTCTTTTCATGATCTACTTGCATAGAACTATCATGTGAAGCATAATCCAATTGAAAATTAAAATCATGATGACAAGTTTCATGGTTATGTTTATTCTTTATGGCATACATATCATCACAATAATCATCATAAATAGCAGGCATGATTTCATCATAATAAATTTACTCATCAAAACTTGGGGGACAAAAAATATCATCTTCATCAAATATAGCTTCCCCAAGCTTGTGGCTTTGCATATCATTAGCATCCTGGATATTCAAGGAATTCATACTAACAACATTGCAATCATGCTCATCGTACAAAGATCTAGTACCAAACATTTCAATGCATTCTTCTTCTAGCAGTTGAGCACAATGTTCCTTTCCATCATTTTCACGAAAGATATTAAAAAGATGAAGCATATGAGGCAAACTCAATTCCATTTTTTTGTAGTTTTGTTTTATAAACTAAACTAGTGATAAAACAAGAAACAAAAAGATTCGATTGCAAGATCTGAAGATATACCTTCAAGCACTCACCTCCCCGGCAACGGCGCCAGAAAAGAGCTTGATGTCTACTACGCAACCTTCTTCTTGTAGAAGTTGTTGGGCCTCCAAGTGCAGAGGTTTGTAGGACAGTAGAAAATTTCCCTCAAGTGGATGACATAAGGTTTATCAATCCATGGGAGGCGTAGGATGAAGATGGTCTCTCTCAAACAACCCTGCAACCAAATAACAAAGAGTCTCTTATGTTTGATCTATCATAGAGTTTGTACTAGAATAACACCTTAAGACACAAATCAACCAAAACCCTAATGTCACCTAGATACTCCAATATCACCTCAAGTATCCGTGGGCATGATTATATGATATGCATCACACAATCTTAGATTCATCCATTCAACCAACACAAAGTACTTCAAAGAGTGCCCCAAAGTTTCTACCGAAGAGTCAAGACAAAAATGTGTGCCAACCCATATGCATAAGTTCACAAGGTCACTGAACCCGCAAGTTGATCACCAAAACGTACATCAAGTAGATCAAGTGAATATCCCATTGTCACCATAGATAAGCACATGCAAGACATACATCAAGTGTTCTCAAATCCTTAAAGACTCAATCCAATAAGATAACTTCAAAGGGAAAACTCAATCCATTACAAGAGAGTAGAGGGGGAGAAACATCATAAGGTCCAACTATAATAGCAAAGCTCGCGATACATCAAGATCGTGCCAAATCAAGAACACGAGAGAGAGAGAGATCAAACACATAGCTACTGGTACATACCCTCAGCCCCGAGGGTGAACTACTCCCTCCTCGTCATGGAGAGCGCCGGGATGATGAATATGGCCACCGGTGAGGGATCCCCCCTCCGGCAGGGTGCCGGAAGAGGGTTGTGAGTGGTTTTTGGTGGCTACAGAGGCTTGCGGAGGCGGAACTCCTGATCTATTGTGGTCCTCGATGTTTTTGGGGTATATGGATATATATAGGCGAAAGAAGTCGGTCAGGGGAGCCACAAGGGGCCCACGAGGGTGGGCGCACACCCAGGGGGTAGGGCGTGCCTCCCTGCCTCGTGGCTTCCTCGAAGCTTCCCTGACATCTACTCCAAGTCTCCTGGATTGCTTTTGTTCCAAAAATAACTCTCCCGAAGGTTTCATTCCGTTTGGACTCCGTTTGATATTCCTTTTCTGCGAAACACTGAAATAGGCAAAAAAACAGCAATATGGGCTGGGCCTCCGGTTAATAGGTTAGTCCCATAAATAAATAAAAGTGTATAGTAAAGCCCATAAACATCCAAAACAGGTAATATAATAGCATGGAACAATCAAAAATTATAGATACGTTGGAGATGTATCAATCACCAATTTCATGACGCTCACCGCTGTGCGTGAGTAATCCCATTGTAGGCTTGCTGGACGGTGATGGGTTGGATCCCTAGTATCCATGTAATCGAGTTAGTTTTGTTAGGGTTTGATCCCTAGTATCCATTATGTTCTAAGATTGATGTTGCTATGACTTTGCCATGCTTAATGCTTGTCACTAGGGCCCGAGTGCCATGATTTCAGATCTGAACCTATTATGTTTTCATGAATATATGCGTGTTCTTGATCATATCTTGCAAGTTATAGTCACCTACTATGTGTTATGATCAGGCAAACCCTAGAGTGACAATAGTCGGAACACTTCCCGGTGATGATTGTAGTTTGAGGAGGTCATGTATTCACTAAGTGCAAATGCTTTGGTCCAGTAACTCTACTAAAAGGAGGCCTTAATATCCCTTAGTTTCCATTAGGACCCCACTGCCACGGGAGGGTAGGACAAAAGATGTCATGCAACTTCTTTTCCATAAGCACGTATGACTATATTCGGAATACATGCCTACATTATATTGATGAACTGGAGCTAGTTCTATGTCAGCCTATGTTATAACTGTTGCATGATGAATGCCATCCGACATAATTATCCATCGTTGATCCATTGCCTACGAGCTCGTTTCATATTGATCTTTGCTAAGTTACTTTTCCGTTGCCACTGTTACGATTGCTACAAAACTGCTACTGTTACCTTTGCCATCGTTACCGTCACTTCCATACTACTTTGCTACTAAATACTTTGCTGCAGATATTAAGTCTTTCAGGTGTGGTTGAATTGACAACTCAGCTTGGGGATGCCACAAAAGGCATCCCCTCTTTCTTCTAACGACCATCGGTAATTTTACTTGGAGCTATATTTTTATTCGTCACATATCATGATTTTTTTCTTGGAGCATCTTGTATTATATGAGTATTTGATTAATTTTCTTTTTAGTTTGTAACAATCATCCTTGCTGGACACACCTATTTCAGAAAGCCATGATGATGCTATGATTTGTTAGAATTACTCTATGTGCTTCACTTAAATTTTTTGAGCTATGGAATTGCTCTAGTGCTTCACTTATATCTTTTTGAGCATAGTGGTGCTTTAATTTTTGAAGAAATACTCTCATTCTTCACTTATGTTAATTTGAGAGTTATTATATTTTGAATAAACATTCTCTCATGCTTCACTTATATTAGTTTGAGAGAAAGAAAGAAATTTTTTTGCTCATGTTCTTCACTTAAATTTATTTGAGAGCTTGTTATAAGGAGTGGTAATATATGATAATTAGTCCTGAAGTGATAGATATTCATGAGGCATAAAATAAAAAATTTCATGAAAGATCATTGGACAAAATAAACTTGATTCTTTGTAATAGTTTTGAGATATGATGATAGTAATATGTGAGTCATGTTGGTGAGTAATTATGCTTCAGTAAGAATATTGGTGTTATGGTTTGTGATTCTCTATGCAAGCACGGAAGTCAATAGTCATGCAATGAAACTACATCCTACTTGTGGTGCATTATTCGATGTTAGTTATGCTTAATGCTTGTTTATGAGAATTTTTGTTTCTTGGTTGGTTGCTTCTCAATCTATTTTCTAGCCTCCATTTGTACTAAGTGGGAATACTACTTATGCATCCAAAATCCTTAAACCAAGTTATGCCATATGAGTCCATCATACCTACCTATATGCGGTATCCGTGCTGTTCCAAGTAAATTTGCATGTGCCAACTCTAATTTTCAAAATGAATTTCCTTTTTGTGTGCCCGTACCGCTCATGAAGCGGCAGGGGGTGGCCAATCAGCATCTCCTTATCCCTCCAAAGACAAGATCAAGTCAAGACAAGATAATACAGATAAAGAATCAGAGAATGGATGGGGAGGCAAAGTGCTACCTCATCCTCCTCTTCTGTCCTCCTCTTCCTCTTCGGGCTGAAAGACCAAAGGTCGAATTCGGCCACCGGGGCAGCGTCCGTGAAGGGAGGAGGAGGAGATGGAGTCCTGGACCGCTTGGTCGAGGAGGAGGCGGCGGCCATGGCTTTCTTTGCCGCCGCGACCATGGCCTTCTTTGCCGCCGCGGCTTCCTTCTCTTCCGTCGCAGCCGCGCGCCTTGTATGGCGCATGGGTTGCGCCGGGGCCCCTTGTCGTTGTGTGGCCTTGCCAGGCCGGATTGGCTCGCCGGAGCCGGCCCGCCGCAGGACCAGTTTCTTCTTTGGGGCCAACGGCTCGTCCGCGTCAGATCCCTCCTCGGCCGACTCCTCGGCCGCCTCCTCGGCCGTTTCTTTAACAAAGGGAGACCGCTGCCGCTGGGCCCCCCGGTAGACTCCACCCATTCGGCAAGCTTCCTCTCCTCTTCAGCTTCCTCGGCCTCATCCTCCATGGCGCCAAGGTTGCCGGCCTCCTCAACAAGTGCTGCCTGCTCCAACCTGGTGGCGATGTACTCCATCTCTTCCTTAGTTGTGGGGCATATGAGCTGTGGCTTGTCACGGATGTACCCCTCCGACAAATTGTCAAAGAACTTCTGCACTATCTCTGCTTCTGGCTCGACCCATGTTGAGTCGAGGCCGTGTGCATTGAATGCCGGCATCATGGCGATGATGGAGGTCAGGCAAGAGTTATTGCTCAACGGACTACCCCCGCTGGCAACTTGAACGGCTTGTCCACCTTGCCGGTTTTGGCGGCCTTGCCGGACCTCTCGTCCTCGCCGGTCTCGTCAACCTTGAGCTGAAAGAGCCGCTGGTAGAGATGCGCGTGCTGGATCACCGTGATGTTGTAGTTGAGGCCGGGGCGAAGCCTCATGATGTCAGCCGCATTCTTGAAATTCGAGGCCGGCCTTCCCTTGTTGTGTAGAGGAGCAATGCGGTGGTGGATGAAGTCGGCCGCGATCATTTCGAGCATGAGCCCAGCTGAGGTAAGGCGGTGGATCCTGGTGGTGGTGATCGTGAGCTTCTCATTGTTGGCTTTGAGCTTGCCCCAGTCGTTGCCGCGGACCGGCGGCTTCTGACGGACCTGGCAGAACTCCTGCGGATCCTTCTCCTTGATCCAGCACCACCGGCCCCGCCATTCGTCCCACTTGTCCTTTGTGGAACCCTCTGGGTACACGCCCTTGCTACGAGCCCTTGGGATCCAAGTGACATAGCCCGAGATGGCGCCCCCCATTTGCATGTGGGGGGCGAAGTAGTGGCGGAAGAGCGCCTGTTGGGATGCACCCCGACGAAGGCCTTGCAGAGGTGGGCGAGGAAGGCCATGCACGCCACGACATTTAGCACAAAGTACCGGAGATGGAAGCTGTAGGTGTGCATGATGTTGTTGAAGAAGTCGGAGAAAGGGGGGCAGATGCCGCAGGAGAAGTAATCGACAAATAAAGGATATTTATCTGACCCGGGATTGGCGAAGCGAGCAGGGATGATCTTCGTGGCAGGATGCCCCGACGTCTCTCTCGCCCAGAAGGGCTTGAATTTCCCCCTGAGGGTGAGCGCATCAACTGTCAGGACGAAGAGGGCGAACTTCTTCCGCAGCTTCGCCAGCTCGCTCTCTGGCACCTCCTTCCCCTCGGCAACCTTGGCCGCCCCCTTGCCTTTGCTTGCCTTGGGCGCCATGGCGGCTGAGAAGAGGCGCGGGATCAGGAAGCAATGGGAGCGCAGCGGCAGCAAAGCGGAGGCGAGAAGCTCTGGTTTGTGCTAGAGGAAGGAGAGGGGAACGGCGGTTCCTAGTTTAGGAAGGGTGCACAGGGTAAATGAGCAGCACCCCTGGAGATTCCTCTTTTTATGGGGAAGGCGCGGGCCGCTTCTTTATCATTTGCTGCGAGGTGACGCAGATGTGCTGCGACCGTCCCATGCACAACCCGCATGTCACGCCCTCAATGCGGATCATGGGGAAGCGCAACTGGGGAGAAGATCGTGGAAGTTAAATCTCTGCCACGCATGCCCGCGCAATGCTTTGGGCCAGGCCCAACTACGCTTTGCGCTTATGTGTGGCCTAGGCTCGGGGCTCCTCTAGGTGTACAAAAGTATGGGCTCTTCTGTACCCCTTACTTGTGCGCGGGCAGTCGTAGCCACACGTACGGCAGGGCCTGGTAGGGCAGCAGAAGACAAAACACAAGACTACCAAGATAGTGAACAAAGAGCAGAGGACAAGCTGGACCTCCCCCGGCAACATCATTGCCGGGGCGGCTTGTGTAGTCCCGGAAAGCTCCCTGTCGGGATGACCTGCAAAGCACCGCGAGTCCATCACCCATGAGGCTAAGAGCTTTGACACCATCGACAGCGTCAAGTCCAAGACTTAGGAACGCATGCATAGTAGCATGCAGATCTTTGTGAAGACTGATGGCCTGCAGGCCCACGTGGAACCAGAAGACGAAGCCCCCGGCAAGACCCTTGTCGGGGATGACTGTGAGGCCCCCGGCAAGCCTTGCCGGGGACGATTGCGGGGCCACGACCAGGCCCGAGCCCGACAAGGTTTTGCCACCTCACCACCACTCCAATGCGACGACCAGCTTGCCAGCAAGGCAGACGCATGCGTGGAGGCATGCAGATCTTCGTGGAGGCTCTACCGCCGCGCCAAGACCGCAGCTAGCTAGCCAGCGTGGCACTACATGCCTCGTCAGCCTGGACGTGTGTCAAGGCGGGGAGAGGCGGCAACGGACGGGACGACTTCTGTTGTCGTCCCGAATAAAGTGAGGGGGAACGTAGGCAGCACATTAAATGCGTTTGTCCTACGATGCCAACGATAAGTATGTACACTATAGCTTGATTTCCACCTCATGTGTGCCACTGTGGCGACCCCTTTGACATATAAAAGGAGGCCCGAGGCGTACTGAGAGAGGATTCGGACTTTTGGAACGGGGCATGCATCGCAGCTAGTTCAAGAGCTCAAGAACACAGAATATATAGACAAGCAGGACTAGGGTATTACACACCTTTGCGGACCGAACCTAGGTAAAAATCGCCTCGCGCTGATCGCTAGACCCGCTCTTCGTGCAGCTCTCTCTCCGCCAACCGTAGAAGGGATCGCCCTGATCCCGTAGGTGCTTGTTTCCCCGACATCTTTGGTGTACAAAAGTATGGGCTCTTCTGTACCCCTTATTTGTGCACGGGTAGTCGTAGCCACACCTGCGGCAGGGCCTGGCAGGGCAGCAGAAGACAAAACACAAGACTATCAAGACAGTGAACAAAGATCAGAGGACAAGCTGGACCTGCCGGCACAGCTTGCGTAGCGCCGGCAAGCTCCTTGCTGGGACGACCTGCGAAGCACCAGTGAGGCTATCACCCTGGAGGCTGAGAGCTTTGACACCATCGACAGTGTCAAGGCCAAGACTTGGGAACACATGCATAGTAGCATGCAGATCTTTGTGAAGACCGATGGCCTCCAGGCCCACGTGGAACCAGAAGACGAAGCCCCCCGACAAGACCCTTGCGGGGGACGACTACGAGGCTCCTGGCAAGCCTTCCAGGGGACGATTGCGGGGTCCCGACCAGGCTCGCGCCTGACAAGGTTTTTACACCTCACCACCACTCCAGTGCGACGACTAGCTTGCCAACTAGGCAGATGCCTGCGTGGCGGCATGCAGATCTTCGTGGAGGCTCTACCACCGCGCCAATACAGTAGCCAGCTAGCCAGTGTGGCACTGCATGCCTCGTCAGTCTAGACGCGTGTCAAGGCGGCAACGGACGGGACAGCTTCTGCTGCCATCCCCAATAAAGTGAAGGGGCACGTAGGCAGCACATTAAATGTGTTTGTCCTATGATGCCAGCGGTAAGTATGTACACTATAGGTTGCTTTCCACCTCATGTGTGCCACTGTGGCGACCCCTTTGACATACAAAAGGAGGCCCGAGGCGTACTCAGAGAGGATTCAAACTTTTGGAATGGGGCATGTATTGCAGCTAGTTCAAGAGCTCAAGAACACAGAATATACAAACAGGCAGGACTTGGGTATTATGCACCTTCGCAGCCTGAACCTAGGTAAAAATCGCCTCGCTCTAATCTCTAGACCCGCCCTTCGTGCATCTCTCTCTCCGCCAACTGTAGAAGGGATCGCCCCTGATCCCATAGGTGTTCATTTCCCCAACTGCTTGTGCGCCAAGTCTTGTGGAAACCTCCTTGTATGCAACATGGGCTGCACGAAGTGTCCCATGAGTGAACCTCCATGGGGGTCCTCGGCCTGATACACCTGTTCGGGAGACGATGTGTTGAGTACCCCTAGTCCAGGACACCGTCAGTAGGCCCCTGAACCGGTCTTCAAGTTGGGGATGCTCCTTGATTCTTCTGAACTATTCTTCATCTTCAGTCGATGGTCTTGAAAACGAGTTCAACAAATCTTCTCACCTTCGATCTTGAGAATCGCTGAAGTGAATTTGAAGAGTTTACACGTCGAGTATCCGAGGAGCCCCTTTAAGTTCTCGGCCTTTACCAATGCCGTGTTATTTTTATGCCACACCTCGGGCTTGAAGTGTTTCTCGTGCGGAGGTGTCCTCTCACGTCCAAGCTCCAACGCCGGACTGTATCCAAGCTCCAATGCCGGACTATATCCGAGGTGTGATAGATCACCTTGGTTCAAAAAAGTTGAAGGAGTTTAACCGAGCTAAATGCTGGAAATGCCCTCTATGGAGCCAACCATTTGTATCCGAGTTTTATGCCGAAAATGTCCTATATGGATTTAGCCACTTGCATCCGAGCTTTATGCTAGACTGCTTATGAGCTGTGCAATTTGTTTACTGATGAGATGTATATAGACTGTAGCCCTCAAGGTGTGTGTATCGGCCTAAAACCCGAGATGCACATTAGAGGAGGTAGTAATCAGCGAACGAACCCTTGATAGAGGGTTTTGAGAAGTCGCCGCAATATATTAGCTTGATGCCGAATAAGCCCATATGGTACCTATTGTTGTCCGAAGTAGCGTTTGTCCGTAGTTTGGTCAAGCCAAACATTGAGCACTTTGAATTTTCTGCATTGACTAGGTAATGTAGTAGCCCCTGAGACACTGGTCGGGTGGCAACACCAGATCAGCGGATCAATGTGCCCTTTAATATTAGTAAAAGATGAGCCCGAACCCCAGTAGCCCCCGAGCCTTAATGTGGGCATGGGTGACCGAATTAAGGATCGATATCCAGAGTAGATTCATTTTAATAACAATTTATGTGTAATTATTCTATGTATCCAAGTACTTTACGTCATTAATGCTCGGATCCGCATTGTACAAAACTTTGTTGACCGACCATCGGCTTCAACCTCCTTGGCTAGTAGCCGGGGAGTGTTTCTCCTACTTTATAGAGCCTTTACAAGGGTAAAGATTTATGGCAAACAAGGCAATCCAGCCATACGGTTTTATAAACAAAGGTGCACACAGAGATATGTTATATAACTTTTTAATGTAAGAAACATATTCCAAAGAAAATAGTTCCTCTACAAGTTCCTTTCCCCAGGCTATAAATGTGGGAGGAAAATATTGAGGATTTAGTTCAAGGAAAGTTCCCGAACTCTATGGTATTAATGAACAAAAATTTCACTTCCGTCATTGCCGACCAATTATATTCTTTAAGATAGCTAGCTTTCGACTTGACCCAGTCTGAGGTACTAACCCGGATGTCCCGGAAGTAACAATCACAGAGGTGCTCCCTTTACCCCCTAACCGAACAATCGAGAACGTAGGGTGTAAACACAGGAGCCAGGCAACCCAGCTTGGCCAAAACCTTAACTCAAATTGATGCATATTTATGGCTTTATAACAATAACTACGGAAGGCAGCGCCTATATATTTAATTACAAACGCTAAGGATATGTTTATTTTGACTCTGTTGCGACCGTTTATCATTTGAAAGTGGCCCATCATCGGCTTCCACCCCTTTGTAGATGCTACACAGGGTGTTTCCGCAATAACAAAACAACCCTTAGCCGACATCTCGGTGCCCGGAGGCGATTGTGTTAGCGGAAACGAGGAAATAAGATATGCGGGCTTTATAACTTTCACTTAGTCATAGGAGCTTTAAACTGGGGACGCTAGCTACGAGCCCCCGGTTAGTGTTCGGCACCGACCGAAGTCTAGCCATTAACACTTCAACCAATGTTATGAAAGGCCCATCATTAACACAGGGTAATCGCTATCGATCTATAGTTTGACACCATCATTGGATCGCTAACCAGTTTAGGCCCATTGTGACAGTCAGTTTTTGGCTTTCTCCACTGAGGTGCTTAACCCTTCAAGCTGTAAGCACAATCATAGTGGTTCTCCCTTTGCATACATAGACGAACAAAGCGGAACATAGGAGGCAAGCACAGGAGCCGGCCAACCCAACTATTGACCGAAGACACAATTTGAAACTAATGCATACAAAGCAATATCCGAGAACGCTTTTCCGAGGACTCTAAGGGGTACCTTGGTTTTGGTGTGCTCAGTTGGAGTCTCATCCCCCCGTTAATATTTCCAATGCTTTAAAGGCGTCTGGCGTTGCACTGCTCGAGAACTAGCCCAGATATGGTGTGTATTTTGCAAGGCCGAGGTGGAGGTCGGCAGGAAAGATGGCAAGCTGCGGGTCGAAAAGGATTTTCCGAGCTGAATTATTATGCCGGGAACCTTGGTCATGAGGATGTCCCGCTTCCTGAAAGAAAAACATAGAAATAGCTTAAAAGTTCCATAAGCTCGAAAAGCCAAAAAACTTATGTAAAAGCTTGACGTCCGAACTAAATCAAGTGTTCGGCGCCAATCCAAAAATTGATCTTAAAATAATTTTTTCCTTCCGTCGTGCTTTAACATGACACATTCGATCTCCAAACTTCAAGTAGGTCAGCCTTCGGCTTTAACCTCCATATACTGAAGGCAGAGTGATTCTCGTAGGCCAATTTAATGAATTAAACTCGAGCGGATTTAGAGAGAAACCAGGCTATCCAGCTATTGACTGTGCACTCAAGTTGAGAAAGGAGTGGTAGAAAAAGACTTTGCAATGACTTAGAAGAAGAACACTTATTATAAAACAACTCATATGAATTTAAGAGCCCCTAGTTAACGTGGGAAAGGAACTATTTTTTAACAAACACCGTTTGTTTGACAAATTAAGTTTTTAACACAAATATAATGTTTGGTCGAACCGAACAAGAAATAAAAAAACTGAGCATGGAAGCGACTTAGCTGGTTAATGTGCTTGGTGTCGATGTGTGGCCCGAGCTTACGGCGGGACGAGGTCCCAGCCCCCAAGCCGGTCCCGAGGTGGTGGAGCGAAGATATCGGCACTCCGAAGTGGTCACATAGCACGGCCAATGTGGTGTGGTGGAACCCCAGTCCGATCGGGGCGATGGAGTAGGCCGATAGTATGACGCCGAAGTCCTCGGCATGGGTTAATGAACTGATGACAAAACCCCCGGTCCATCCGAGGTGACGTGGTATGTCGGTACACCGAGGTGACAGCGCTGCGCAACCCAGATCATTTACCTGTGCAAAGAAAATAGTGCAAGCCAGAGATAATAGTAATAATAATAAAAAATTCATAGCATAATAAATAATTTATGCAAAGTAAGTAATAAAAGAAATATGGCCCGTGTGCCGAACACTCGATGAGGTAGAGCTCTCTCAGCGATGTCAAGTCCCCGAGGCAACCGAACGTGTCGGTATGGCAATTCGACCAACAAGGTGATCACGCGAGCCAATTTATGCCGATTGGGACGACGACATCGGCTTGCCGAAGTGACCGCGTGATGCAGTCGAAGTCGAGTGAAATAGTGCGACCCAAAAGTAATATCCATGAAGAAAAAAAATTGTACTTAATTAATTTAAATGAAGTAAATAATTAAAGAAATATGGCCTGAGCGCCAAGGTTGGTCTGACAGCGTGGCAACGTGGAGATGTCGGTGGTAGGATGCGCGCCGAAGTGATGACACAACTCGGTCAGCACGGGCGGAACGATGACATAGGTCTGCCAAGGTGACCACATGACGCAGTCGAAATTAATTACCTGCACACGTAATACAGTGCAAGTGAGGAACAATAATAATTGATTTTTTTGCATGATCAATATATGAGAAGCGAATAATCTGGTGAGCATGGCCTGTGCACCGAGGCTGATGGCATGATGCCATTGTGGTGTGGCAATGTCCACACAGGTCGACCGACCTAGATAACGACGAGAAGCTGGCTAGACCAACGCCATGTACCAGTGTTGACAAAATATCTCTGCAAAAATAATGAAGTGCAAAACAACAGAAAATATTCTATGTGCAATAATTTTAGGAGCTAACCGAATAGTTAGAAAAAATAAACCTGTTTGGCGACGTATGACGACGGTAGCAGATTGATCAGAATAGCCGAACTCATCCGCACTGATGTCTGCTGCCACCGAGGTGAGTTTGGATCGGCCATGTGCCCTGCTCCTCGGCTTGATCGTCACTAGGCTGATCTTTTGTTCTTTAACTTTTTTGCATTGACCCACGTTGTGAACCCTCGACTCAAGGCTGCCGCCGCATGTGCGTCCTTCATCAGGAGTTTTCACGGCACGCCAGGTAGCACCTCGAAGTTAATTGTGCTCATAGTAGCCGCGGAGTCCAGATCCGACGTATGGCCGCCGTCATTAAAATTTGTTGATTATGGAATTATTCTGCACGTAGCGGATTGAAGAGGATTTTTTTCTAGGTCCTAGGTGACCAAGTACTAAACCAGATCAGCTTCCACGAGAAGTTGCAGCGGCAGATGATGAAGAGTCAACAAAAATCAAAGATTAGGTTTGACCTTCACGTGAATTAGCAAAGTAAAGCTAAGGCACACTATGTACAGATTAAATCTCGAAGATCGTGGTGCACTTAAACTTGTAATATCAATTAACAAAATGATTAACTTCCCTGACACTTCACATGGAGTAGATTCATTTTTACGGGGAGTAGTACTAGTAGTAGGACATCGGCCAAAGGACTTGGCCTCGGACTTCGGCCGGCAGAGGAGAAAAGTGGCGGCGGACCATCTTCGATTTGATTAGTTGGACTAGTATTTGGCTCTTGCTCTTATACACTACGCGGCCAACCAGCGAGGAACACTAGCGCGCGTGGCTCACGGACACAGCCGCCTTAAACTTTTGATCTGCGAAGAATTAGTGCAAACCAACAGAAGGGTTCTGAATAAATTGTTTATTGAAGAACGACCTGATCAGAAGAATATGACATGGTTCATGCTGCTGCCGAAATTTCTTTCAAACTCGATCAACGAGGTCGTAACCGATGTAGATGAAAACAACCCATAGAACCGTGACGATCACCCAACAGGCTGTCAATGAAAGCACCAATGTCGGTTCTATATCCGGCTTATCTTGTAGTAGGGGTCCTAAGCTAGGCGTCTTGGAGCAATGGTAACATGGACACAGGATTTTACCCAGGTTCGGGCTATCTCGAAGTGATAATACCCTACATCCTGCTTTTGATTGTATTCTTATGGAGTATAGTACAGAGTACATGTGTCTACCACAAGATTGTTCTAATGAATATTAGATCCTCTATTGACTAGCCTGGCCTAAGTTTATATAATACACCGGAGGCCTAGGGTTTTAGGAAAGTCCTCGGCTTGTGCGCCAAGTCTTGTGGAAACCTCCTTGTATGCAGCATGGGCTGCCCGAAGTGGCCCATGAGTGAACCGCCATGGGGGTCCTTGGCCCGATACACCTGTTCGGGAGACGACGTGTTGAGTACCCCCTAGTCCATGATACCGCTAGGGAGCACTATGATCATACTTGTGCATTTGACGTAGCTAATACTCAGGTTCAGTTAGAGCCCAACGCCTCGCACACACGCACGTACGTGTACGAGAGAAACGCGCATCGCTCGGTCCCCGACCACCCACCGTAACCAGGAACTCCCAGAAATTTTCCTCGCCCTCACTTCTACCATGTTTTTTTCCGTCATGGACGAACCAAAGAATGTCATGCAGCTGCATCTCTGGCCCGCCTAGGACGAAAAGCCCATTTTTTGTCATGACTTTTTGTCATAGAAATAGGAGCCCACCACATCTATGATGATACCGAGTTTTGTCACAATTATCGTCATAGAAGTGTCATAAGTATGATAGAAAAAAAATTTGTTCGGCCCAAAATGTCACGGATGTGTCTTTTTTTGTAATGCATGTAATCTCTGGTAAGGGTATTGCTGTCAATCCCAAGCGAGTTCAAGCCATTCTTAATTGGACTCCACCTGAATCGGTCAAGAAAGTTTGGAGATTCCTTGGCTTAGTGAGCTATTGTTGCCGCTTTGTCGAGAACTTCTCCAAAGTTGCTAAACCTCTAACTGAACTCCTCAAGAAAGATAAAAAGTTCAAGTGGACCCCATAGTGCGAGCACAGTTTTCAAGAACTGAAAAGATGCCTGACATCTCCTCCCGTACTGGTACCACCAGATTTCTCCAAGGACTTTGTTATCTATTGCGACGCCTCGCGACAAGGACTAGGTTGCATACTCATGCAAGATCGTCATGTAATTGCCTATGCTTCACGACAGTTGCATCCACATGAGGAAAATTATCCTACACATGATCTAGAGCTTGCAGCTGTAGTCCATGCACTCAAAACCTGGTGACATTACCTTCTCGGTAATCATTGTGAAATCTTCACCGATCACCAAAGTTTGAAATACATATTCACCCAACTGGATTTGAATCTTAGGCAAAGACGTTGGGCCGAGTTGATCACAGATTACAACTTAGGGATAACTTACACCCCAGGAAAAGCCAATGTCATGGCTGAAGCATTAAGCCATAAATCTTATTGTAACAACCTGATGTTACAACAAAGTCAATCACTTCTCCATGAGGAATTTTGGAAGCTTAACCTTCACATTGTTCCTCAAGGATTCCTTTCCACCTTGGTGGCGAAACCTACACTCACGGATCATATCATAACCGCTCAACGGTATGACAAGGGGATATCTCGGTTCAAGGAGAACATTGCTAGCGGAGCTGCTAGATGTTTCTCTGTGAATGATCAAGGTGTCGTGTATTTCGGAAACCGTTTGGTGGTTCCCAAGAAGCGACAACTATGGCAATTGATCCTGAAGGAGGCTCATGACTCTCCTATCACCATTCATCCCGGTAGTACTAAGATGTATCAGGACCAGCGCCAGAGGTTCTGGTGGACTAGGATGAAGAGATAAATTGCTCAACATATTGCAAATTGCGACGTCTATTGTCGTGTTAAAGCAGAGCAACAACGACCTGCCGGCACCCTTCAACATTTAGCTATTCCTGAATGGAAATGGGATAAACTTGGTATGGATTTCATCACTGGTTTTCCAAGGACCAAGAGAGGGAATAATGCTATCTTCATTGTTATCGATCGTCTTTCCAAAGTAGCCCATTTCTTGCCTATTTGAGAGAGTATAACCGCTAGCCAGCTAGCAGATTTGTATATCTCCCGAATAGTGTCTCTCCATGGTGTTCCATTGGTAATTAACTCGGATCATGGAAGTCTCTTCACCTCTCGATTTCAGGAAAGTTTCCAAAATGCTATGGGAACTCGTCTCTCCTTTAGCACCGCTTTTCATCCTCAATCAGGTGGTCAAGTAGAACGCGTCAATCAAATTCTAAAAGAGATGCTCCAAGCTTCTGTTATCTCATTCAGAATGGATTGGGAGGAATGCCTTCCATTTGCCGAATTTGCTTATAACAATAGCTATCAATCTAGCTTGGGCAAATCTCCTTTTGAAGTTCTCTATGGACGAAGGTGTCGAACGCCTCTTAACTGGTCAGAAACTGGGGAAAGACAACTCTTTGGCCCGGATATGATCCAGGAAGCAGAAGAGCAAGTTCGCATTGTACGTGAAAAGTTGAAAATAGCCCAATCTCGTCAAAAGAGCAAATATGATCGTAAACATAAGGCTATGACTTTTGAAGTTGATGAGAAGGCTTACCTTTGGGTTACTCCTCTGAAGGGAACCCATCGCTTCAGTATCAAAGGCAAATTGGCTCCTTGCTACATTGGACCCTTTCAAATTCTTGCCAAGTGAGGAGAAGTTGCCTACCAATTGGAACTTCCTCCGCACCTCTCCAAAGTCCATGATGTCTTCCATGTTTCTCAACTCAGGCATTGCTTGTCGGATCCTATCCGTGGAGTGGACCACGAAATGCTTGATCTCCAAGATAATCTCACATGTCGAGAATATCCCGTTCGTATCCTTGATCAAGCCGAGCATACCACTCGGCGCCATAACATCAAGTTTCTCAAGGTTCAATGGTCGCACCATTCCAAGCAAGAAGACACTTGGGAAAGGGAGGATCTTCTTCGAGTTGAGTACCCCACCTTCTTCCCGAAGGATCCTAAATCTCAGGACAAGATTTTTTTTGAGTGGAGTGAGTTGTCACAACCCTAGTTAGTTCATGCATTAGAGTGACTGCATCATGTTTACTTTGATCAAAAACTTGGAAATGGGGATGACAGAACCCCCAGCACCCCCTTAATCCAACTAGGGTTTACTAGAATCTTTTTCAATGAACCTGAAATTCCCTTCTAAAATGTTCATCACCTTGCCTTGGTCTAAAACCTCTGAGAAAAATGGTGCACAATTTTCTAAGACATCCTAAGGTCACTGGATTAAATCATAAGTTCTTTGCATTTGGACATTTAAATGCTATAAAATATTTTAAATGTCAAATAATCATAAACTAAAATGTTTACTGTTGGATATATTCCATACAGTGGGCATGAGCAGTTTCATGATTTTTGAAAGTGCGTAGGTATTTTTAGAAAAGCCACAAACTTGCAGAGAGAAAAGAAAATAAAAGAAAAGGAAAAGGAGCTCACCATGCCAACTCACCCAGCCGGCCCACCTGGCGGCCCAGCACTGTGCCGGCTCGCGCCAGCCAGCTGGTTCTTCCCTGCCAGGCAGGCAGGGATGTGACCGCCGGTGTGCACGAGCTTGCCACGGCGTCAGCTGCTATCCGCCCGTGCTGCTGGATGCCTGGATGACCTCCACGTCGTCGCCCCGACCCCCCGACACCTCACTCTCCCCCAGCGCCTCTCCCTCGCCCTCTCCCACCATGGCCGACGCAGCTGCAGCCGCACCGCCGTCATAGCCACGGCCACCGTTGTCTCCACGCCGCCTCGCCATGTCCAGGAGCTTCGCTGCCCTCCTCTTTGTCGAGCAGACCGAGCCCCGAGCGCTCGTTTGCCCCGGAGCCACCGCAACGACCACGCCCGACCTCGCCGTTGCTGGAGATGCCCTTCGCCATCACGCTCACTCCAGCTCGTCCCCGACCTTGCCGCCTAGCTCGCTGAGATCACCGTGAGCTTCTGCCCCTCCCCATCCTCTCCGTTCTCGCTGCCGTTCACTACAGCGACTGCAACGAACACCACCACACGCACCGCCGCCTGAGCTCGTCGCCGACGTAGCTCCGGCCACCCAACGGCCACGCCACCTTGTCCAACAACCTCACCGCACCCTGTAGGCCACATAGGAGCTGGCCCCGTGCCTCCAGAACCAATGCACCGACTAGTTCGGCCTCGCCCGAACTCCAGCAGCCGCAAAGCTCGTCGACGGCGTCGTTTCCGACAACCTTGAGCTCAACCACCACCACCCCTCGACGCGGCTTGCTCCCAGCTACTCGTAAGTGGCCTCCGCCATCCATTTGGTCGTCGGAGGGTGAAACCCGCACCCTCCGCCGCGTCTGGACATCACCAGCGGCTAAACGCCAGTGAGTCAACCCAGTTGGACCAGGGATTTGACCCTCCTGGGTCACTGACATGTGGGCCCTGCCCATTAGTCAAACCTAGATTAGGGTTAAACTAAACCTAATTAAGTTAGTTAACTAACAGTGACCCTGACCAGTGGGTCCCACTGGTCAGGTTTGACCTGGACCACCCCAGTGGACCTGCTGACACCAAGCTGACACAATGCTGACGCAGTAAAACATTTTTTGGATTTATTCTTATTCAGGAAATTCTAGAACATAGTGCTAACTTCAAAAATTCATGGAAATTAATCTATAACTCCAAATGTAAACTGTTATATATGAAAAATGATCAGAAAAAACTAATCTATCCATTTGTATTGGTTTCATGCATGTTTAAACAAGTTAACTTGCTGTTTAGTGCAAAACATGATAAGGCACTGTTTAAGATCACAAATGAGTTTGGGTTTTGAATCTTTGGTTCAAAATAGCTCAAACCCATCTGGTTATAGCTGCATTAGCCCAACACACTCATTTTGCCATGTAACATGCATGCATCGTATTGTTGCATATTGTTTTGTATTAATTGTGTTATCGGTGCTCTCTGCGGTAGGTTCTACCCCGGAGGAATACCGTGAGTACCTGATCGAAGGAAAGTGCCAGACTACAGACCTGCCAGGCAAGCAACCACCCATTTGATCATATCGATATAATCCCATGTTCTCGCTCCTGCTCTCATATACTGCATTTAAGACAACCGCGTTTCAAACTGCTGTGTGTTGTGGTAGTTGATCCCATTTCCTCTTCATGACCTGTCATTGCCACAGTAACTAGATGAAACCCACTAGCATGTGTAGGAGTTGATTGAGCCATGTATGTGTTTCCTACCTTGCTATGCTAGAGTCATGTCAGGTAGTTCATCTGGGTGATGGGCTAGAGTGAAATGATCTGTCGGTAATGAGAGTGATGTGTTGAACACGATTTGGTAAAGGTATCAATGAGAGGCCATGTAGGAATACATGGTGGGTTGTTTCATTGGAACCGTCCTTAAGCACTGAGATCTGTATGTGTGATTTAAGAATCAGCTACTACCATGCATTGGCATCCTTAATTGACCCTCTCGGCTTCTTAACCACCCTAGTCCTCTGTCCAGGAGTTGCAAGTAGTTTCTGGTGTTTGTAGTATACTGTAGGCCGTGCGCAGCGCTGACCCTCGGGGTGGGATGTGATGCGGTTGGTACGTGGTCGGGTATGCCGGACGCCCGTTTGGTGTCTCGGAACCTTGTACACATATGTTTAACCTCGGCCAGACTCCCGTATGCCGGACGACCGTATGTGAAACCTCGGCCAGACTCCCTGTGGATGGAACCTGAATAGGCGATAAACCTAGACTAGAGACTTGAGTGTTTAGGCAGGCCGTGGCCGACACCCTCGTTGGGCTTCCGCTTGAAGGTTCCCGAGTACATGTCGTGTAAACGGCGATAATTGGTGGAAGCGTGTGTGAAGAAGTACACCCCTGTAGGGTTAACATCATCTATTCGAATAGCCGTGTCCGCGGTAAAGGACTACTTGGTTGCCGATGCAATTCATAGACAAGTAAATGGAAACTACTAAAAGCCTCAAGACAAGTGTGAGTGCCGTGGATGGCCCTTCCATAGGATGACAGGAGTGGATCCTCGGTAATGTATTGTTGTGGTGTGTAGTGGACTCGAGTGCGCAAAACAATTACAAGTTGGAGTCCCGTATGATAGTTAGCCAAGAGTCAAAGTTAGCTTGCTGCAATAACCCCACCATCCCTTTATTGATAATGTGCATGTATGTAGGATCTGATGTAAGTCTTGCTGAGTACCTTTGTACTCATGTTTGCTTAATTACAATTGCAGAAGATACTGTCGCCCCTTCCGAAGGGTTCTACGTAGACCCTGATGTCGACGAGTAGCCTGAGGCCCAGGTGGTGATCCTGAGCACATGGAGGACCCTTGTAGGATAGATAGGCTTCCTCAAGCCTTTTACTTTCTAGATGTCTGTACCCAGACATGTTGCTTCCGCTTGTGGCTTGTATGCTTGTATGACTTGAATGATGGGTCATGAGACCCCTATCTGTATGAATGATATGTATGGCTCTCTATAGCCTTTCAAATAAATTACTTGAGTTGTAGAGTTTTGTTGTGATGCCATGTTGTATTTGCACATATCGAGCATATTGTGTGTATGTTTGAAATGCTTGGTATGCGTGGATCTGACTACCTAGTTGTTTATCCTTGCTAGCCTCTCTTACCGGGAAATGTCTCCTAGTGATTCCACTGATCCATGGTAGCTTGCTACTGCTCCGGAACACTTAGGCTGGCTGGCATGTGTCCTTCTTCGTTCCTATGTCTGTCCCTTCGGGGAAATGTCATGAGGTGATCCTTTAAGTCTTTGTAGCTTGCTACGACTTGGGATTCATTCATTGTTGATGGACACGTTTGTTGCTGGGTCATGTATGCCTATCTCTGTAAGTTAGCGCCACTTTGGGTTCATGACTAGCCATGTCAGCCTGGGTTGTTTGTCATATGGATGCTAGCAACACTATCATATACGTGAGCTAAAAGGCGCAAACGGTCCCGGGCCTGGTAAGGCGACACCCGTGGGAATACCGAGCATGAGGCCGCAAAGTGATATGAGGTGTTACATGCTAGATCGGTGTGGCATAGGATCGGGGTCCTGACACTCTCCCTCCAGTTACTCTGTAGTTCCATCGCCTCATCCTAGCGACGCTTAGTGAAGCATCGTTGGTGCTCCACCACCACCATCACCACCACACTGTCGTGTTAGTTGTGATCCCATCTACTTCTCCTCTCCTGCTTGCTGGATCAAGGAGGAGATGTTATCGAGCCGCACGTGAGCTAAACTTGGAGGTGCTGTCCGTTTGGCTCTAGATCGGTTGGATCGTGATTGGATTGTGATGAGTACGACTACATCAACCGCATGATAACCACTTCCGTTTTCGGTATACGAGGGTATGTAGACACACTCTCCCCCTCTCATTGCTATGCATCTCCTAGATAGATCTTGCATGAGCGTAGGATTTGTTTTTTGAAATTGCAAGCTATGTTCCCCAACAGGCAGCTCCCCTCCCCCTCCCACCTATATATACGTGGGGAGTGGACGCCTAGAACACACACCAACAATTGTTAGCAGTGTGCGGAGCCCCCCTCCATAGTTTATGCCTCCGGTCATATATTTGTAGTGTTTAGGTGAAGCCCTGTGTCAGTGCCAAAACCGGCGGATCTCGGGTAGGGGGTCCCGAACTGTGCGTCTAGGCGGATGGTAATAGGAGACAAGGGACACGATGTTTTTACCCAGGTTCGGGCCCTCTCGATGGAGGTAAAACCCTACTCCTGCTTGATTGATATTGATGATATGGGTAGTACAAGAGTGGATCTACCATGAGATCAAGGAGGCCAAACCCTAGAAGCTAGCCTATGGTATGATTGTTGTAATGATTGTGTCCTACGGACTAAAACCCTCCGGTTTATATAGACACCGGAGAGGGCTAGGGTTACACAGAGTCGGTTACAATGGTAGGAGATCTACATATCCGTATCGCCAAGCTTGCCTTCCACGCCAAGGAAAGTCCTATCCGGACAGGGACAAAGTCTTCAATCTTGTATCTTCATAGTCTTGGAGTCTGGCTGACGATGATAGTCCGGCTGTCCGGACACCCCCTAGTCCAGGACTCCCTCAGTAGCCCCTGAACTAGGCTTCAATGACGATGAGTCCGACGCGCATATTGTTCGGCATTGCAAGGCGGGTTCCTCTTCCGAATAATTCATATAAGATTGTGAACGCCAGTATAGTGTCCGGCTCTGCAAAATAAATTCCACATTCCACCGTAGAGAGAATAATCTGTACACAAGTTCAATCTGCTAACGTATTTTGTGGCATGACGTCACACCACCACCAAGCCTTTACTTGAATCGTTTTGTATTATACCACCTCGGCGCGTTTAGCGAAGCGGTTTCCTTGGCACGTCTTGTTGAAGCAGAGATCGTGTTCCCCTTATTCCGGGATTCCCATCAATACGGACGTGGGTAACCCAACCGCGCCCGTTGCCACGCCCCCTCTATCGGAGGCGAGTCCCGAACGGTCACGGGGACGGCTCTTGGTATTATCCCTCTTTATAATGGGACCAAGGCCTGTTTCTTTTCTTCAATCCTCAATTGAATCTTCTCCTCGCCCCGAGTTCCAACACCCAGAGCCCCAGATTCGATTGCTTCAGACCTTCAACAATGTCCGGCTCCGTCCTACAGGGCCGGTGGATGCCCTCCTCCGTCACGGAAGAAGACGTGCTAAAGCTGCGAGAGGCCAAGTACCTGACTTACGAGATTTCGCATAGGTTGCCCACTAAAGGGCAAGTCATTCCCACCCCCGAGCCCGGCGAGTATGTCGTGTTTGTATCCCACCTCCGTCGGGGTTTAGGCTTCCCGATGGATCGTTTTGTGAGAGGGCTCATGTTTTACTATGGGTTGGAATGCCACAACTTGGCTCCGGAGTCCATCCTCCACATCTCTTCATTCATTGTCGTCTGCGAAGCCTTCCTCCGTGTCACCCCTCACTTCGGCTTGTGGCTTAAGACCTTTGACGTGGAGCCGAAGATGATCGAGGGGCGTCAAGAAGAGTGCGGCGGGGCGGTTGTAAGCAGAAGGGCCGACGCTCCATGGCCCGAGGGCTCTTTCCAGGAGGAGCTCGGCTTGTGGCAGCAGGAGTGGTTCTACATAATCGCTCCCGTGGGCAGCAGCGCCGCCGCCCATCTTCCGCTCGGGTTCTCCACAGCAGCTGATGCCATGGGTCAGCCAAGGGCTCAACTGGGGGCCGTCAAAGGACGTGCCCCTATTGCAGGGCTGGATTCGAGACCTCCAAGCGCGGGAGATCGATCTGGTCATGGTGATGCAGGTCATGCTGATTAGGCGTCTCCTGCCCTGCAAAGGCCGTCCTCTCCGGCTGTGGGAGTTTAATCCGAAGGGACCACGATTTCTCCAACACTTCATGTGTACGACACCCGTGGAGATGTACAAACTGTTCTTCAGATCACAAGAGGCGTGTCCGGAATCGATCGAGGACGCCGGCCTAAGCTGCAATCGCCCGGATACACAAGTAAGTAGCTCCGTGTCCGGACATACCGTTTGTTTGCGTTTCTATGATTCGCCTTTTAACCAGCTGTCCTCTAAACAGGAGTGGATAGCGCAAGCAAAACTGATACGGTGTCCAGCCCCCCTCCCAGAGACCGCGCCGGATCCCGTGCTGGTCAGGATGCTGGAGGTTGCGCCTTCAGAGGAAGGCGAAGGGGAGAACAGAGGAACTACCGCCTCAACCAAGGAGGCTTTTGAGGAAGGGGGGATCGAGAATCCCTCCTTCCAAGGGGAGAAGAGGACTGCTTCCGAGAACCCAGAGGCCAAAGCCCCGAAGCGGGGGAAGAGATCTTCACCGGAGGGTCCTGCGTCCGGAGAGACTCCGGCCGCACAGTCTCCCCTAAAGAATCAGCCCTCCAGCGAGCCGTAAGTAGAAAAAAAAGGAGTTTCGTAATAAGGGACATCCCTATTTGTGCTTCTGAGGATAACTTAAGTTTTTACCTTGTAGTTCGGATCTCCGTCCTTCTCAGATGAGCTCGTCTTCGGGGAACTCGTCTCGAGATGATGGAGAGCGAGACGCCTCCATCTGCCGCGCCATCGGATAGGGCGGACGAGCTCAAGTGTCATCACGGAGGGTATCCCGAGTCCGGCAGGGCGAATAGTTCGGCACCAAGCGTGTGCTTGCCGAGGGAGCCAAGGATCTGCTTGAGAGGGCGTCTATCTCAGAAGGTCACCGTACACTGATGAGTATGGTGATTGAAAGAATTTCATCCGCCGAAGGCGGATTGCGTGGTGCTGTCAGGAGTTTACTGGCGGGGTTTGAGGTACGTAAAAATGACATACCCTTTGATAGTTTTACACATAAAGTGCGCCCTGTATAGATAGTAGCCCCTGAGACTCGGTAGGGTGTCGAGAACGACAGCGTGCCGAGGATCAAAATCTCTGGTATTGATTTTCGCCTTTCCTATGCAGGTGGCGGATAGTTTGGTGGCTAGCCGGACTGATGGAGTTGCCGAACTAAAGCGGCAGCTCGACGTTGCGGATGCGGACATCGCGCTGGTCAATAAACGACTTGACGAGTCACAAGGTAGGTTTTTTCTCTGTGGTCACCTGGTAAGGGAGCCGAGGCCCACTCCTTACAACATGTGTGCTCAATGCAGATGGTGCCGCTGCTGTGGAGAGCCTTCGGGCCGAACTTGCTCAAGCCAAGGAGCAAGCCCGAAGGAGTGATGCGGCTGCCTTGAGGGCGGCCGAAAAGCTAGAAGCCGAAAGGGCTGCACACTCCCGAAGCAGGGAGGGGATGGCCGAAATGGCCATGAAGTTGAAAGATGCTACCGACCGCAATGAGGTTCTTGAAAAGGAACGCCTAGCGGAGCAAGAAGACCTGGGGAAGGCCACCGCCGAAGCCAAGGATGCCCGTTTTGCGATGCGGGCTATAAAGGAGGAGCTGCGCCAGGCCGGAGACATTGTGGCTGGCAAGCCCTTTCTGCTGCGCCGGAGGTTTACAGATCCAAAGTATGCTCAGCTTGGCCAGCTGTGGGGTCTGGAGGATCCTTATATGGATTTAGCGGCGAGTGCGGCAGATGTCGTTGTGCACTTCCGAAGTCGGAAGGATCACAAGACGGAAGAGCTGTTTTGGTCTCAATTCCATAGTCTGGAGCGTTCACTTCCGCTAACCGATCGGCTGGCTGAGTGGGCTGAGCTGAATAGGCTGTCCGGACTTGCCATGACAGATATTGTGGCTCATGTCTGGCCACATAGGCCTAAGCCGAAGAGTTATTTTGGCTTATTGCAGCAATTTCTTGGGGCGGTGCCGCATATCAAGGCGATGAAGCGGTCGGCCTGCATAGAGGGTGCACGGATGGCCCTCGCCCGTGTGAAGACACACTGGACAGAGATGGATGCCACCGCTGTTGTGACCCAGGGTTCGGACAAGAGCCGGTTACACGCCGAGCACTATTTTGGGGAGGTTCTGCGTGGTGCTCGTGTAATAGAGTCGTAGTGCTCAAAAAATGTCATGTTCAAATGAACATTATGGTTTATAAAACGATGTTTATGATGTAAGCGCTTTTTGTACTTGTGCATTCAAGTATTGAAATATCTCCTGTGCGGCCGTTTATGTATACGTGCGTATAACCTGAAAGATAGCAGTCGTCGGCTTCGGCCCCCACGCACAAGGTGCGGGGGTGTTCGCAAAAATAGCACATTTTCACACTTAATCCGACGTCTCGGTCCTGTGAAGGAGGTGGTAGCATAGCAAACGAGGCAACCGGACTATAATGCTTTATCACTTTCACTTAGCCATAGGAGTTCGAGGGTGGGGCTACGATATAGCCCTAGGGGCACCACGCCTCCGAATTGGGCGCGTATGTGCTGGCCGAAACGGTCCTTCGTCAAAGCGGAGGAATTCTAAACATTTCGTGGTCGATTGAGTGCTTGACCAGTCTCTCATTTGTATCATGATGATCGGTTTTCGGCTTTTTCATCGAGGTGCTCGCCCGGCGAACCGGGCACAATCGCAGAGTTCTCCGGTGCGCGTTAGCCGATGATACGAAACGTAAGGCAGCAAAACACAGGAGCCGGGCAAACCCAACATTTGACCAAAGATATGACTCAGAGCTGATGCATATAAGGCCTAACTCGAGACGCCGAACACTCCCTAAGGTATTCGGTCTTTATGATAGCGGGCAGATAAATGCCCTAAGCCCCTAGTGTCCAAGTACACGCAAGGTCCTCTAACACGGCCGATGCCAAAACGTCAGTCTCCTCTCTGGTTATAATGAGAAACCAGGGGATATATAGCAACAAGAGACAGTAAAAAAGGTTTACGCAGGGTCTTAATCTGAAAAGAATCCTTGCAACGGGCCCCTACTGCACGTCTGCGCATGTGTCTCCGTTGTGCTGTATCCTGGACCGGTGTAACACGCTGTTCATTTGTAAAAGAGAGGAATTTAGTTTTAGAAGTAATCGTGCAAAAAATGAATTAAAAAGCGAAATATGAATGAATGAATAAAGCTGAGCTTATATTTACTCATACGCACAACCCCTTGTATAGGGGCGTGCGGCTAGGGAGCCCCTAGCTTATTTATGCCGGACTCGTCTAGCCGTGTCCGGGGTCTTAACGACCTTTTAATGAGATAATGCCGCGTGGACCAGGCATTTTAAGTGTAAGAGACGCGTAGTGTGGTATTGCATTAAAGCGGACAAAAGCTTCACGTCCCAATAGTGCTTCATGGCTACTTTTGAATGGGGCGACATGAAAGATTAGCTTTTCGCGTCGAGAGTTGTCGGGTGACCCGAACACAACTTCTAGTAGTAGGGAGCCCGTGCACTTGGCGGAAGGGCCTGGCGCCACTCCCTTGAAGGAAGTGCGGCTATGTCGAATTTTATTAAGGTCTATCCCCAACTTGCGGATTGTGTCCGGATATAGCAGGTTTAAATCGCTGCCTCCGTCCGTCAGGACTTGTGTAAATTGTAGTCCGTCGATTATAGGATCCAATATCAGAGCAGTCCATCCTGCGTTTCGCATACTCCTGGAATAGTCCAGGTGGTCGAAAGTAATTGGTTTTGACATCCAACCTCGAGGTTCCGCTAGGGTGGACTGTGCGATACCTACTTTGGCGGGTGCCGCACTGTTGTTCCGTATTATCACATGAAGTGAGTTTACTGTTTTGACTTCTTGTGGGAAAGTCTTTTGTTTTCCGGTGCTCTGCTGGTGGGGTTCGTCGTCATCCTCGCTTGGCGCATCGAGCCCCTTGTGTTCGGCGTTGAGTCGGCCGGACTGTTTGAAGCCCCAACAATCTCGGTGGGTGTGATTTGCAGGCCTTCAGGAGGTGCTGTGGATTTGACATATCTGATCCAAAATTTTGTTTAAGTTGGATAGCTCGTCACTGTTGTCCTTAAGAGGCAGTGTTTTGCTGTTCGGCCGCGAGCTTTTGAATCCGGTGTTGACCGCCGTGTTCTTCGGGCTTTTTTCTTTGTTTCGGCGCTGGTCCTTTCTGCGCCGTGATTTTCCGTTTCCATCTCTGATTTCGGATGTACTCGGGTCGCTGGTGCTGCATCTTGCTAGCCAGCTGTCCTCCCCTGCGCAAAAGCGGGTCATGAGGCTTGTTAGCGCGGCCATTGTTCTTCGCTTCTCTTGGCCGAGGTGTCTGGCGAGCCATTCGTCTCGGACATTATGTTTAAAAGCTGCTAAGGCTTTGGCGTCCGGACAGTCGACTATTTGGTTCTTTTTGGTAAGAAACCTGTTCCAGAATCTGCGTGCTGACTCTCCGGGCTATTGAGTTATGTGACTTAAATTGTCTGCATCCGGAGGGCGGACATAAGTCCCTTGAAAATTTGCTCTAAACGCGTCCTCGAGCTCTTCCCAACTTCCAACAGTATTTTCTGGGAGGCTTTTGAGCCAATGCCGAGCTGGCCCTTTGAGCTTGAGGGGTAGATATTTTATGGCATGGAGATCATCTCCTCTAGCCATGTGTATGTGCAGTACGTAATCCACAATCCAGACTCCGGGGTCTGTTGTTCCGTCGTATGCCTCTATGTTTACGGGTTTGAATCCCGCTGGAAATTCATGATCCAGCACCTCATCGGTGAAACATAGTGGGTGTGCGGCGCCCCTGTATTTAGGCGTGCCGTTATCTTCAAACATGCAGCGTGTTGTGTTGCTTCCTGGGCCCCTCTTTTTTGGCCCATAAATGGACCTAACCGGGCCATATGTTTTGCGAGGATCGTGTGTCGTCTTGTGTGCGGTGCCACTTGTCGCTTTTGGCCTGTCATCTGGTCCTCTATCCGGCCAGGCGGCCTTTTTTCTTTTTGACTGTGGGGGCTCTATGGCCTCCTCGTCGAATTCTGGCAGCAGCTTACGCTTCGGGTAGCTCTTTGTTTGGTGGCTATTGCCATATTTGTCCGCGGTCTTGAGTACTTTGCTCCACCTCATTCTGAGTATGTCTTCCGCTGTTTTGAGCTTCCGTTTTTCCTTTTTCAGACTTCTTGCAGTGGCGACAAGTCTTTTGTGAAGGTTCTTATGCTCCGGTGGTGTGTCCGGCGTGAGGTCGTCTGGACTGTCGTTTTCGCCGGGCATGGATTGATTATCCGATTCGTCCTGTTCGGATGGTTGCTTGGTTGCATGTTCGTCGTCCACTGGTTTGCCCTGCTCTATTGCTGGGTCATTAGGAGTGTTGTTTTTGTCGAGGCGGGACTTAGGGCGGCGTCTGCGTCGCCGTTTTGGTTGTTTGTCGGCGGAATTATCCTCTGCCGCGTCCCATTGTTCCTCGTTATCGCTTCCTTTTGGGGTGTCCACCATATATACATCATGGGTTGGGGTGGCCTTCCAGTGCTCGGTAGGCGCTGGTTCTTGGTAGTCTCCGGCATCGTCGTCCATACCGTCGATGTCTTCGGAGTCGTAGTCTAGCATGTCGGTTAGATCGTCGATAGTGGCTACAAAGTGGGTGGTGGGTGGGCTTTGAATTTCTTCGTCGTCCGCATCCCAACCCTCCTGACCGTAGTCCGGCCAGGGCTTTCCCGATAACGAGAGATGTTTTAGCGAATTTAGGATGTCGCCAAAGGGTGAGTGCTGAAAGATGTCTGCAGCGGTGAGCTCCATGACCAGCGCCCAATCAGATTCGATTGGTAGGGGCGCAGGAGGTTCGGAGTCCGGCAAGGAGTCCGGCACCTCGGAGTCACGAGCTTTATAAGGGACAAGGTCAGATTCGGCTCCATCATCCGTAGAAGTTGCAGCCCGAGGCGGTGTCCAGCCACCTATCCTCGTCTGCTGCGGTCGGCTCGAACTATGGGTCGGAGCGGATTCGTCTTGACCTCCAAGGTCTTGTCCGCGGCAGAGCTAGATCATACCCATCGTGATGATTCGCACGCTCGGTCAGGCTCGAATCCGTCGAAGATCAAATCTCCGCGATGTCGGTCGTGAAGTTTAGGCTTCCAAATCGACGATGGCGGGCGTAGCTTCGATCTGCTCCAGATGGCTGCTTAATTGCCCGCGATGCAAAGCCGCCGAATCTGAAGATCTGTCCGGGAGAAAATTCTCACCCCGACCGTGTTGTTGTTGATTGAAGAAGCCATCAAGCCTATCGGTGGCGACACGGAGGAACTCTCAATGAAAGCACCAATGTCGGTGTCAAACCGGCGGATCTCGGTAGGGGGTCCCGAATCGTGCGTCTAGGCGGATGGTAACAGGAGACAAGGGACACGATGTTTTACCTGTGTTCGGGCCCTCTCGATGGAGGTAAAACCCTACTCCTGCTTGATTGATATTGATGATATGGGTAGTACAAGAGTGGATCTACCACGAGATCAAGGAGGCTAAACCCTAGAAGCTAGCCTATGGTATGATTGTTGTAATGGTTGTGTCCTACGGACTAAAACCCTCCGGTTTATATAGACACCGGAGAGGGCTAGGGTTACACAGAGTCGGTTACAATGGTAGGAGATATACATATCCGTATCACCAAGCTTGCCTTCCACGCCAAGGAAAGTCCTATCCAGACACGGGACGAAGTCTTCAATCTTGTATCTTCATAGTCTTGGAGTCCGGCTGACGATGATAGTCCGGCTGTCTGGACACCCCCTAGTCCAGGACTCCCTCACCCTGCGTGGATCACTTCATCATCACTATCACCACAACGTCGTGCTGACGGAACTCTCCCTCGACACTTTGCTGGATCAAGAGTTCGAGGGACGTCATCGAGCTAAATGTGTGCAGAACTCAGGGATGCCGTACGTTCGGTGCTTGATCAGTCGAAACGAGAAGAAGTTTGACTACATCAACCAGGTTGTCAAACGCTTCCGCCTTCAGTCTACGAGGGTACGTGGACACACTCTCCCCCTCTCGTTGCAATGCATCTCCTAGATAGATCTTGCATGAGCATAGGATTTTTTTTGAAATTGCATGCTACGTTTCCCAATACTTTTTGTGGTGTGTTTGTTGGGATCCGATGAATTGTGAGATTATGATCAGATCTATCCATGAATATTATTTGAGTCTTATTTGATCTCTTATATGCATGATTCTTATAGCCTCGTACTTCTTCTCCGAAACTATGGTTTGGTTTGGCCAACTAGACTGATTTTTCTTGCAATGGGAAGAGGTGCTTTGTGATGGGTTCGATCTTGCAGTGTCCTCACCCAGTGACAAAAGGGGTAGCGAGGCACGCATGTATCATTGCTATTAAGGATAAAAAGATGGGGGGTCTATTCCTACATGAATAGATCTTGTCTACATCATGTCATTGTTCTTATTGCATTATTCCGTTTCTCCATGAACTTAATACACTAGATGCTTGCTGGATAGCGGTCAATGTGCCGAGTAATAGTAGTACATGCAGGCAGGAGTCGGTCTACTAATCTTGGACGTGATGCCTATATACATGATCATTGAGTTGGATATCGTCATAATTATTTGCTCTTCTATCAATTGCCCAACAGTAATTTGTTTGCCCATCGCATGCTATTTTCTCAAGAGAAGCCACTATTGAAATCTACGCCCCCGGATCTATTTTCTATCATATTGTTTTCAGATCTATTTTTTCAAAAACCCCAAAATACCTTGGTGCACTTTTTCTTTACTTATTTTATTTTGTGTTTTCGCAAGATCTATTTATCCAATCTCATTCAATTTTATCTATCTTAATACCGAGGAGGGATTGACAACCCCTATTACGCGTTGGGTTGCAAGTATTTGTTGTTTGTGTGCATGATCCATTTACATAGTGTTGTTTGGTTCTCCTACTGGATTGATAACCTTGGTTTCATAACTGAGGGAAATACTTACCGTTGCTGTGTTGCATCATCCTCTCCTCTTCGGGGAAATACCAACGTAGATACAAGCAATTAGTGGTATATATAGCCTCCACACAAAATCCAACCATTACACACTTTTGACCCATCTCGGTGGCACCGATCAGAAAACTCGGTGAGACCGATCTGTTCAAAAATATGAACATTAGGACTCTCGGTGGGACCGACTGGGACAACTCGTTTGGACCGATGTGCTAGGGCTTAGGGCAAACATCATCTTGGTGGCGCTGATTGCATCAACTCGGTGGGACCGAAGTGAAGCAAGAAGCAAGAGAGAATATGTCAAGCCAACTTGGTGAGATCGATTGCATGAACTCGATGAGACTGAAGTGAATGCAATAGATCACAGAGCGCTGGCAAGTCCATCTTGGTGACACTGAGATTCGTATCGCTAAGACCGAATCACTAGGGTTTCTGGTTGTGGCTATGTCAAGTAAACTCGGTGGCTCCGAGTAGCAAGAATCGGTGAGGCCTAGTTTGGAATTAGGTTTTGGACATATTTGGATGGAGAAAGTGGCTGAGGGTTTTGGAGCAATATCACTAAGCACTTTAGCAAGTAGACCATTAAGCAACACCTCATCCCCTTTTAATAGTATTGGCTTTCCTATGGACTCAATGTGATCTTGGATCACTAAAATAGAAATGAAGAGTCTTGAGCTTTTGCCAAACTTTGTCCTTATCATTTTGAGTGGTCCACATCTCTAGTCCATGCCATGCCAATCATTGAACATCCTAAAATATTTATCTTCAATGGTATTAGTTCAATGAGCTGTATGTTTTTAGGACCGGATTTCCGGGATATTATTTTCTAGAAAATGGCCCTTGTGCTCATCAGCCCCAGGATTACTGTTAGCTTATGAGGCACCAACTTGAAATAGAAATTCCAAGCAAAATACAAATTATGAAGTACAAGACCATTCTGGCCTATGAGTACAACAAATGGTTTCTCGTGGTTGATGGCGGAAGCGGTTTGGGGATCATCAGCGTCTATGGGACTCCATTTCCCATAGGAACAGCTGACCTGGATAATTCCTATCTTCGCGAGGCTACTATCACCATTGCTTAGGTTCCGGGGCTGTCATCGCAATGCTCCTCTCCAAGCAAGCAATCTGGCCAAGACAATAGCCAGGGACAAGCCAGTGAGTAATTTTGAATGTACTCGCAAACATTATGAACACGGGTATAATATAACAAACGATAATCATACTCTAAAATATTCTATGCTCACAATGTCAGTCATAAAAATAATATCCCTGATACATACAAGTAGGTTATTTATATACTACATGAATATGCAATAACAGGGTAGTAATAAAATGCACTGATCGGGTGTCTGAAGCGACGCCTCGAAAGGACAATAATATGACGCATGCCTCAATCGGGCGTCTCAGCGACACCGCATAAAGGGCTTATAGGTGAAATAAGTAACAAACATGCCACAGTCGGGCGTCTGGGCGACACCACATAAAGGGCTTATACGATAAATAAATAGCAAGCATGCCACAGTTGGGCGTCTCAGCGACACCACATAAAGGGCTCATAAGGTAAATAAATAACAAGCATGCGACAGTCGGGCGTCTGAGCGACGCCACATAAAGGGCTATAAAGAAAAATGATCACAGTGAATATCAAGGAGGTAGAACCGTCCCAGGGATACTCAATATTTAAAGTAATAAAAGCGTTATTCCAATAATCATAATCATCATAAGTCACAAGTCATGATCCATGTTTTGTTTTAGTAGTTTCTCCTCCGAAGAGGACACTAAGACCGACACTTGACCCATCCCAGACTGTAGTCCTTACCCATGGACACGGCTATTCGAATAGATTTAATCTCTGTAGAGGGTGTACTCTTTACCCACGAGTAACAGATTCCTTTAGTCCATTGGGACTAATTCCGTCTACGGTCCTTTAGTTGAAAACGCACCTGACCCGCACACACCATCTTACCTTACCAGTGTCTGGAATCACCCATGACACCTGTCAAGCAATACTCTAAGTGGGGAGGCTACAACCTCGCGTAGCATGGGATCAAATTTATATCGCGCGCTCTAAGGGGTGCCCCCCTCTCGGTCCCAACCGGAAACACCCATGCCCTCGGACCAGGTGGCATGCCTACCGGCTGCATCCGGTATCTTCCACCATGGCCTCTCTGTACGGTGTGTGCTAGGAAGGGGTTGACAACTTACTGAACCATACCCTACCTATGGTAGGGACACGTGGTAGTATGAACCAAGTGCGGGGGTTACCGGAACAAGACTTGATCTGTGGTCGACTTAGGAGGTTTAAGTATTCCCTGGATGATTAGCCTAACAATTTATACTTCCACCCAACAGACAGGATCACCACCCGCCATACCTCACCATGCCGTGCCGGACGCAACCGTCTCAACGGAGGACTAGAGACAAGCCCGTGTCTACCCAAGACAGAGGCTCTCCCAAATTCCTTCTGGTATGCATGAAAGGCATACGATGGTGATTACTATCACAATGCATCAATTTGAAAAACACGGAATCATCAATATGCACTTATGAGTATGTTCATATCACCACATAAAATAACGAAACTCCAAAACGAGGGGTGTTGTAACCGTATCAAACAACCCACGATAATATTATGCCAGGATTCAGAATGCTTGCCTTCAAGTTGTGTAGAGGCAGGGTGCATCCTAAAACTTTTGAAAGTTTTCTTCTTCTCCAAAAATCCTATTTTGAAAATATTCAAATTAACACATAGTTTCAAAATAGTACAAAAAGGTTGTCTGAAAAATTCTCAAATAAATCTGAAAATAAACTAGACAAAATTTGAGGAGGTTAGCAAAAAGAATCAATTCATTTGGAGTTATATTTAAAAAGTTAAGCCCAGTCAAAGTTCTGTTAAAAAAAAACAGAAAAAGGAAAACGGTTCGCATGGACTACGTCTTCTGAGGTTGGTCGTGTACTTACCGGAAATACGCTTGCACCAGAGAAAAACGTATCGGCTGGGTTGCGCCACTAGTGGCTTGGGTTGGCTCACCGACAGGTGGTCCCCACCTGTCGGGTTCATCTTCCCCCGTGCGCGCCTCGACAGAGATAGGGGCCGTTTCCAACGGCGATCCCCGGCGACACAAGACACCATTCGACGCGCTTGCGATATGGGGGTGATCGGGAGGAGGCACCGCATCCATCTCCAGTGGTTGGGTGCACAGGGGAGCTTGAGGGTGAGAGCACCTTCCTCCGTGGCGGAGGGGAAGCTTCGGGAGGGAATGGCGTTTGGCATACCGTGGTTCCCGGGTGAAAATGGAAGTGGGAAAGGGTTCTCGGGGTCGATTTGGAGCTAATGGAGGAGAGTATGGAGGGGAAGCAGCTCTGGTTGCTCGGAATCGACCGGAGGGAGGCGGCGGCCCAAACTGCTAGAGGCGGAGGGAACGAAGGCCTCTGGAGGAATGGGAGCTAGAGGGGCCTTGCTATGGCATCGAGGAGGGTTCATGCCCAGCGTGAAGAGCCCGGAGTGGGTTTATATAGGCACGGAGAGGCGGTTCGGCGACGACCGTGGATAAGGGCGGTGGCTCACCGCCACTGTGGTTTGCAGGACGACGTGGCGATGCTAGCGGGACATGGCGTGGATGCAGGAGCTGGGGGATGAGAACGGCCTGCTCACAAGGGCAGCTGGCGAACGGAGGAGGCTTGGGCGGCGGCGTCCATGGTAGGAACGGACGCGGCCGTAGGTGTGCCGCCAAGAAGCTTGCTGCGGCGACGCTGTAGGGAGCCAGGGGGCGGTTGAGTGGGGCGAGACACGGCTATACTAGCGGATCAGATCGAGCTCGGGGGGAGGGGTCAACCTGGGACACGGCAGCTCGGGCGCACACACGTGCAATACGCGCTCTCTGGCCCCGCCCAGAGCGTGCACGCCAACTGTTCGGCAAAATGCCAGGGCATGCTAGGAGGCTTAGGTGAGGTTGGGGATTTACGGGTCTTGGTTAGCGTTAGTTATAAGATTAGTGGACAAGGTTGCTAGGTCAGTGGATCAAGCTTATAATGCAAACACAAAATCATGTCAAAACTGACCATGCACCCAAGGTGTTTGACAGAATGCCAAGGGCATCTAGGCAACTCTTGGGGTAGCCAAAATCCCCAGACCAGTGTCTCTCTAGGTGTAAGTGATGTGGAAAGGTCATTTGGGCAAAACCAGAAACTTGCTAGTGCAAGTTTTGCAAATCTTCAGTTCTGGACAGAAGGTAAAGGGCATTATTGCTTGTACTAAAAATCCTCCAATGGGTCCACTCTCTTGGACTTAAGGTTTTTGCAGGGTGGTTAATAAGCAGGAGAAAGATCATGGGCATTAGAGCAACAAAAATTAGAGTTGCTGTAGAAAAAGCCAAACTGGGCCAGAGAGCAAAAGAGGATGTTTTGCTCAAAATTTTCAAATAGCACCAGTGGATTTTGGCATAAATTTGAATAATATACTCCTACTAACATCCCCTAATTTTGGTGGAAGTTCTAAAGAAAATTTTAAATAGGTTGTAGTGTAAAAGTGCAAACTGGACCGGATTTAAAAACTTGTGGTAAAACTCAAAATCTCCAAATGATTAAAGAATATTTTTGCATAAAAGTGATTTAGGGACATCATAGGTCATCCCCAAATTTTGGTGGGATTTTTAAATGAATTTATCAAAGGGTTGCAGTGCAAATGGGACCCTAAACCTTATGAAAAATCATTTTTAGAGAAACAGAGCTCAGGGAGAAACAATTATATAAATAATTCTACTGATAAAAGAATTGTCTTATTTGAGAGGGTAAACAAGTCCAATAATAATTGAAAGTTCTTTTTTTACTAGGGGTGAAAACTCCACAACTTAGAAGAAAAAAAGGGGTTCTGAGATAAAAAATAAATCTAGAAAAATAAAAATTAATTTCCTGGCAAAATTTTAATAAACAAAAAATGGTTAAATTTTTTGGGTGTTACAGAACTGCCTCAGCGAATGCTTCTACTGAAGTCCGTTGAGTTGGTGGTGTAGATACTGGAGGTGGCACAGTAGTAGTAGTGGCAGGTGCAGAGTGAGTAGGTCTCATGCCTGCAACTGGCACAGCTGAAGATCTGGGTGCCCTTGGCATAGACTGAAACCTGTCAGTGGTTGGTCCTTCATCTCCATCCTCAGCATCATCTCTCAGCTTCTCTACAATAGACTATATATTTGTGACCATGACATCTAGATTGTACATCTTGTCCTCCGCTATCCGCTCTAGGCTCTCCTGGTTCTTAGCTAAGTTGGCTAGACTTCGCTCAATCCTTAGTGTTGCTTCCAGAAGATATGCCATTTTTTCTTGCTTGGATTTGAGATTAGCTATTGGGGCATTTGGTGCATTGGCTTCCTTTTCTGCTCTTGCTGATGTTGCTGCCTCAACCTTCTCTTGAGCCACAACTGAAGTAGGGTGTGAAGGATCCATCACCACTATATTGTCCTTGAAATGGTCAAGAGAAATGTGCTCCCGCTCAAGTAGATATGTATCTATACCAACTTTGGAGTTGATAAGCATCTGAATGTCAGGGGCATATCCACAAGACCTTTTTGGTCAGCAGCAGTTCTCTTGACTGTCTCAACAATCAAACTCATAACTTTGAACTTCTGAGGTGGGGTGTCAAACAAGTGAAGCAAATTGATGGAGTGGCCACGGATCATCCTCTCATCTCCAGATTTGGGAAACAGAGTGTGCCTCAAAATGGTGTTTGTGGTGGCCAAACCAGCTAGCAAATGATATAATGATCCAAGTTTATGACTCTCAAGATCCTTTAAAGGAATTTCCTTGTACATATTTTCCATAGTGTTGTGGTCCATTCGAGGCTTCCCATAAACATCAACATCATTTTCATCTTCCTCTAGAGCATTAATGAGAGCAGACCACTCAAAGAATGATGACTGGTACCTCTGACCCTCAGTCATCCATGTGATCCTCCCATCTGGACAGAAATTAGTGCTACGACCGGGGTGATGCCCCCCTTCCGTTCCGCACTCTAATCTGGTGCATGACACATCGACCCGGATGCTGGCTCTCCCACATGCCGGTGAAGTACATAGTAAGAAGGAGCAAAGAATGATGCGGTATATACTATTACTACTACTCAGGTCGGAGGAGTGTGAACCACGGTAGCCCAGTAAACCAGCAGTGCAAACCACGGTAGCCCAGTGAACCAGCAGTAGAAAACAATGTGGTGATTTGGCCATAAAAAACAATGTGCCACGGTCCAGACTGTAGCATGTACAGTACTACTCCTCTTTGTTTGGATCCCTGAGTTAGAGCTAGTTTGGGTTGAAATAGCCTTAAATTATCGAAACAGGAGGGGTTAGTTTGAGCTAGTTTGCTTTAACCCAGCTAAAAAAACTAGCCCGGTGGAGAGGTTCTAATTGGGTTAGTTATCCTCGGGCCCACTAAAAGAGAACTAAAAAAAATCTCCCCTTCCCGCACCAGATCACTCCCCCCTCTCGCACAACTGCTCTATGTTCCCCATAGGGCCGCCCACCCAAGCACCACTCGCCCTTTCTCTCCTCCGGCCGCCCTCTCCTTGCGGCCTCCGCTGCCCTACTTTGGCCGCCCTCTCCCTCGGCCTTCGAAAGTCGCCCCGCTCCCCCTTCACAGGTCGTTTTCTCCCTCGGTCGTGCACGGTGGCGGCACATCTACCAGGAGGTCGTGAGAGGGGTGAGTTTGTTCGTTCCTTCTCTGTCTCATAGCCATATCATTGATCTTGCTTGCTCTAGCACTAATTCTGATTTGGAAAAAAGTAGATCCTGATCAAACTTGGTATAGATTTCTGGTGCACGCATGGAATTGTTTGATGTTGCTTGAGGAGGTAATAAATCTTTCTAGAGGCCCAAAGATTCAGTTCGCCTTTCTAGGTATTTCATTTTCAGGCTTGCATTGTTTCTAGAGGCCCAAAGATTCAGTTCACCTTTCTAGGTATTTCAATTTCAGGCTTGCATTATTTCTATAGGCCCAAAGATTCAGTTCACCTTTCTAGGTATTTTAGTTTTAGGCTTGCATTATTTCTAGAGGCCCAAAGATTAAGTTCCCACTCGGCGACAAGTGGCCCTGCTACCCATGCTGGTGTCTACCTCAACTCGCATGCGCCGGCGTCGGAGGGGTTCCCGGGGCTCGGGCTCTAAAGAGCCTTCTTCCAGAGCGACGATGACGAGCTCCTCCCTCGGTGCGTGAGGGGCTCTGGGCTCCCTCCCTATTGTGAATAACTTTCGTGATGAGTTAGCTCATGCTTTGTTTCATGGAGTGTTTTTTTGTGATGCTTGATTGACGACTTGTATGTTTAAGTGGGATATCTCATTTGTATGGAAAAATTAAAAATTATCATGTTTTGCATGCTTGATTTGTAAATATGGTTCATTTATGTCAATTGTGAGCGGGAGGAGGCCACACAAGAGCCTACCACACCAAATCTGGCGGGAAATAGGGTCCAAAGTAGTCAAATGATTGAGAAAGAGCATTTATTGTCAATCTAACCCTGCCATCCATACACCTGTTTGGTTTGGAGTTAGTTCAGGGTTATAATCTAACTCTAACCTCTAACTGAGTTAGAGTTCTCGTCTCCGTTCATCGCCATCATACTTTCCCCATTCCTTTGTTTTCAGTATCCTGCAAATCAAACAGGCCCTTTTTTGTGGAAAACCAAAGAGGCCCTTAGACTGGTTTAGGTCCGGTCATTTTTTATAAACGTGTTATGTCCAAAATTTAATGAACGTGCTCCTGTTTCTACGAAAATAATCCGGTTTCATCTAGTAATTCATTCATTTATTTATTCTTCTGCGGTGGCTTTGCATGTAATTTGTGAGGTCTGAAATGTAAAGTACCTCGGCATATGCTCCGAGTCGTGCATGCACTACGACCCAGATGCTCTTTTCCCACATGTCGGCAAATGGGAGCATGTGCAAATAGCTTAGGAGTACATATAGGAGGATAAATGCGTGAAAAATATGTACTGTGAAGCGTAGCTGCAGTTCAAAAAGGAGACCTAAAGTGATGACAACTATAGGTCACACACACCCAACTAGTGGTACTAGACACACGACTATTTTTTCCCTAAAAAAGAGGTACGAGTGCTCAGTACTCCTATTCTATCAACACGAGTCCCATCTGACAACAACGTCCGTGCTACAGCTAGCTCTCCTCCCTCATTTCTCTCTTCTAATTCTAAACTCAGCCGACACCGGTGGGCGGGGTTGGTTTGCTGAAATGCGACCCCACCTCACTATGAAAATGTTACGACTGGAATAAAAATGCCATATACTCCCTCCGTTCCTAAATATAAGCCTTTTTAGATACCATTTCAAATGGAATAGATCATACGGATGTATGTAGACATAGTTTAGAGTGTAGATTCACTCATTTTGCTCTGTATGTAGTAGTCACTTGCTGGAATCTTTAGAAAGACTTATATTTGGGAACAGAGGGAGTACTATACTAATCAAACATTAAGGCCACGAGGCGATGCAGTGCTCGTTACAGGAGGCAAGAAGAAGGGATGCATCCATCAACGACGTCCACCTCCTTGACTTAGGGCGCCGGCCCACCGAACGATGCCTAAGTAGCTACGACTTCCGCGGCCAGGTCGACGTGCTTCTGAACAATGGTGTCCAAAGATTCCATGCGCTGGAAGAAGGCCCATATCTTTCTGTCCTTGCTTGCCCTGTAGTGGCCTATGTAGACGATTTCCTCATAGACGTGGATGTGCAGGTTGATGAGTTCTTGCATGGCGAGGTGCTGCGTGGCGAGCGCCTCCTCGAGGTGCACATTCTTCGTCGCGACCTCCGGCACCTGCAGGGCCACCAGGGCTTGAAAGAGTTCGTCACCATGGAGGCTGATGAGGGTGGAAGGCAATGAGGAGCCTAGGCACGCGGGCTGGAGCAGTACGGCAAGGTCGTCCGCGCGCTTCTTGAGAGCGGTGAACTTGTAGATGGAGTTGACCATCATGTCGTCCATGCGAGAGGCGAAGTCGGTGTCGGCAAGGGCTACGATGCTGGCGGTCGCCGGCACCGTGTGGAAATGTTGTGTGGTGCAGGGCCGCAAGCCGACACCTTGGATAATTTGGGATAGCCGACTGCAGCTCGCGTCCATCGCCTCCATAGGTGCTTGTGGCTTCTGGTCACTTGGTCTTGGATTGGAGCGAGCAGTGTTGCGCAAAGACTTAGGAGTAGGTGGATAGGAGTGGTGGGGCGCCTTTGTATGAGAGTCCAAACTCTGTTGCATTCACATCGTCCTGGCTCTATTCTGCTTCTCCAATTAATTCCCTCTGCATGTAATTGAGGATGCATCATTGACCGTTCAACGTCTCGGGAACCGCTACCCTTTCCCTCCTTGGCATTCAAGCACCAATGGAGGCGACTGCCACTGCATTGTCTAACGCGTGTCAAGAGACGTTCCCGTCGACGATGAGGTGCCTATGGTGACTTCCTAAATTTAAAGAAGATAGGCCATCTCAGTCTTAGGGTGAGTGTATGCGTGTGTATACGAGCATTCGTGTCTGTACTGTGTCAAAAAAAACGTAAATGCGTGTCAAAAAGAGACTAGTCAGTATACTCAATATGTGCACCCCGGAGTGGAAAACAAGAGAACTACATATTTATTTACGGTGCAAATTCACTCATTTTGCTCCATATGTACTCCGTCTCGGTGTAGTCTAGTCAGTTGTTGAAATCTCTAGAAACGCAAATACTCCTTTCTAGTTTACAGGGCTATACTAGCAAGTATGTACTACAATAGTGGGCTCACATAGCAATTTTGTCTCATGCAAGAGGCTGGCTATATGCGTGCTCCAACGTTCGCAACTGCCACATTCGGGTTGTGCTTGGCTCTTCGCCTCTTCGAGAAGACGAATAATGATGTTACTACTACTGCTTCTACAGTATCAAATCAACTGTTGCATGTCCATCCACCACGAGCGGGAGGGATAGCTTGTTGTAGTACTATATAAGCAAAAGCTTGTCCTCGTTTGCGAGCAACCGCGCGCATGGGCGAGGGAGAAGGCGTGTAGTAGTAAAATCAAGCTTCTCCTCGTTGTACGAGTTGACGCAACACATCATAGCACTCCCCACATGCTTGCCTCTAAACTTGGCTAAAAGACCCACAGTGTACAATATATTTGCTGCAACCTCTAACAATTATCCACCACAAACTAAAATATATATTCCTGTCTTGACCAGATGAGCGTGCAAACTACAATCACCAGGATGACAGGTAGGGCTAGAAGACTATTTTAATTTTTTTTAAAACTTCGAGACAGCCACATAGCATGGAGCCGACCCCAACGATTTTAAGCTTACATGCATGGTACACACTATCCTAGACTACTCTACACATGAAACTGCCACACGAGCATCTAGGTTGCGCTTGGCTCTTCGCCTCTTCGGGAAGTCGAACAATGATGAAGTACTGCTGCACTGGAGGACTACTACAGTATGCTTCTGGACATCTGACACCGATTGAACTGCTACATGTCCATCGCGTGCGGGAGGGAGAGGCGTGAGTGAAAGCTTCTCCTAGTCGTGCCAGCCACCACGCTCATGGGCGAGGGAGGGACGCTCCTGCCTTTCCATGTATGACAGGTGGGCCCAACAGGTGGGTGGCCAACCTGTCATACAGCCAAAGGCAGGTGTAGTTAAGTCTGCGAGGGAGAGGATAATCAAACATCTCGTTGATGTACGAGTTGACGCGACACATCAAAGCACTGCACTCGATATATTTCAATAATTTGCGTTTACCGATGCATTAATTACAACACATGCATGTCGTGACTCTCCTTTTGATACTTGCATGTTGATTTAATGCACCTTGAAGTAGTATAAATATGTGCCGGTAAAGCTTTGTAATGCCCCGGCCCTAAAGCGAAAGATGGTTGTGCACAAGGAGGGCGAGATCATGCAGACGGAACAGGACCCGACGATGGAGCTGTCAAAGGTCTTGATGGACCTCACCGTGCTCCACTGCCCCTTGTGTCTCCGCCCCTTGACACCTCCAGTGTATGAGGTTTGAATACACCTCGTCCGTTTGGCTGATCGAGCAAGGTGCAGGTTTCTTGATTGATGTGCCGTTCGATTGATTTCTATAGTGCAAGGGAGGGCACCTGGCCTGCGCCTACTGCCGCGTCGAGCGCCCCGGGAACCAGCGGCAGTGCCATAAGTGCGAGCGCGGCGGTGGATTTGATGTGCGTAACACGGCGGTGGACGCCATCCTTTCGTCAGTGAGGATGGAGTGCCCGCACAAAGGCTGTGGGCTCTATGTCACTTACCATAAGCTCGTCGATCACCAGAGCGTGTGTCTGCTCGCGCCCTGCAAATTCCCTGTGCCCATCTGGGGCTACGAAGGCCCACTGTCGGCGCTCTAGCACCACATCAGCACCGTGCATGCCATGCCCGTGCACAGGATCTAGTACGGCAAGGTGCTCTAGCTGCAAGTGCCACTATCGGAGCCACGACTCTTGCTGTTCGCCGAGGAGGACGACCACGCGTTTTTCTTGGTTGGCGGCGTGCTCGACATTGGCGCGCCTATCACCGTGTCGGTCGTTTGTATCAGAGAGGGGGTGTCGGTGTCAAAACCGGCGGATCTCGGGTAGGGGGTCCCGAACTGTGCGTCTAGGCGGATGGTAACATGAGACGAGGGACACTATGTTTTTACCCAGGTTCAGGCCCTCTCGATGGAGGTAATACCCTACGTCCTGCTTGATTAATATTGATGATATGGGTAGTACAAGAGTAGATCTACCACGAGATCAATGAGGCTAAACCCTAGAAGCTAGCCTATGGTATGATGGTTGAGATGTAATGTTGTGTCCTACGGACTAAAGCCCTCCGGTTTATATAGACACCGGAGAGGCTAGGGTTACACAGAGTCGGCTACAATGGTAGGAGATCAACATATCCGTATTGCCAAGCTTGCCTTCCACGCCAAGTAAAGTACCTTACGGACACGAGCCGGAGTCTTCAATCTTCTATCTTCGTAGTCTGGGAGTCCGGCGGATATTGATAGTCCGGCTATCCGGACACCCCCTAGTCCAGGACTCCCTCAGTAGCCCCTGAACCAGTCTTCAATGACGATAAGTCCGGCGTGCATAATGTTCGGCATTGCAAGGCGGGTTCCTCCTTTGAATAGTCCGGAGAAGATAATGAACACCAGGATAGTGTCCGGCTCTGCAAAATAATTTCCACATTCCAACGTAGAGAGAATAAAACATATACACCGATCCAATCTGCTGACGTATTATGCGGCATGACATCACGCCGACACCAAGCCTTTGTTTGAATTACCGTACCGCTTTGGCACGTTTAGCGAAGCGGTTTCCTTGGCACGTCCTGTCAAAGCAGAGATCGTGTTCCCCTTTATCCGGGATTCTCATCAATACGTGTGTGGGTAACCGACCACGCCATTGATGGTGGCGCTTGGGAGATAAGCGAGTTTTACCAGGCCGGCGAGGGACGCATAGTTTAGTCCGCCTATATATAAGGGATAAGGTTTTACCTTCTCACCTACGCCTTCTTCCACCTTTGCTCATCCATCCCTGCGAACCCAAGCTCCAACGCTCAAGCTCGCGCATTCGCGCCGACCCTTCTCCGAACATGTCCGGAGGGGAGGCAAGTGGATGACCTCCACCGCCAAGGAGGAGGACATCACCAAGCTTGCGACGCGGATACCTTTCCGGAAACATCGCGCATCGGCTGCCCGGACGAGGGCAGCTCATTCCCCCAGGACCTCACGAGAGGGTTGTTTTCCTTCCCCACTTCCTCCGCAGACTGGGCTTCCCGCTCCATCCATTCGTCCGGGGGATCATGTTCTACTACGGCCTGGATTTCCACGATCTAGCGCCGAATTTCGTCCTCAACATCTCGGTGTTTATCATCGTGTGCGAGGCCTTTCTCTGCATCCGGCCCCACTTCGGCCTGTGGCTCAAGACCTTCAACGTCAAACCGAAGATCGTGAAGGGGACACAAGCGGAAAGCGGAGGCGCTATGTTGGGCAAGCTGCCCAACGTCCCTTGGCTAGAAGGGACCTTCGTGGACTCCGTCAAGGGGTGGCAATCGGGTGGTTCTATATCACCCGAGCGCTGAGCCTACATGGGCGGCGGCCCCGAATTTAGATCTGGAATCCCCACGCAGCTCACCTCCTGGAAAGAGAAGGGCTTGCAGTGGGGTGACCCGGTGGAGGTGACGGGACTTCGAACCTGCATCAAGAAGCTGGTGAGCAATGGTGTCAGGACCCCGACTCAATGCCACATCGATCTAGCATGTAACACCTCATATCACTTTGCGGCCTCACGCACGGTATTCCCACGGGTGTCGCCTTACCTTTGCCCGAGACCGTTTGCGCCTTTTGGCACACGTATATGATAGTGTCGCTAGCATCCATATGATAAGGAGCCCGGGCTGACATGGCTAGTCGTAAACCAAAAGTGGCACAAACTTACAGGGACAGGCATCCATGACCCAGCATCGAACGTGTCGGTCATCAACGAGTGAATCCAGGCTGTAGCACTGGCTAGCAGACTCCGATGAACCGGGCTGTAGCGGCTAACAGGACTCCGGTATCCATCGCGTGACATTTCCCGAAGGACGAGACACAGAACGAAGAAGGACACATGCCGGCCAGCCTAAGTGTTCCGGAGCAGTAGCAAGCTACCATGGCTCGGTGGAAACACTAGGAGATATTTCCCGGTAAGAGAGGCTACTAAAGATAAACAACTAGATAGTCAGATCCCACACATACCAAGCATTTCAATAACATACACACAATATGCTCGATATGTGCAAATACAACATGGCATCACAACATGACTCTACGACTCAGGTATTTATTCATTAGGCTCCGAGGAGCGAGATATTACAAACATGGGTCTCATGACCCAGCATTCAGAGCATACAAGTCAAAGCACAAGCGGAAGCTTAACATGTCTGGGTACAGACATCTACAAATGAAAAAGGCTGAGAAGCCTGACTATCTACCAAATCCTGCCGAGGGCACAAGATCGTAGCTGAGGTAACAAGCTAAATGTCGAAGTCCATGCGGAACTACTAGTGAGACTGAAGTCTCTCTGCAAAAACATAAAATAGGCAAACGTGAGTACAAATGTACCCAGCAAGACTTACATCAGAACTAACTACATATGCATCATTATCAACAAAGGGGATGGTGGGGTTTAAGCTGCAGCAAGCCAGCTTTGACTCGGTGGCTATCTGAACTACATTTGCAAGTAACTCTTTTGAGGTGGCGCTGCGAGTCCACATATTCACCATATCAATACACCACTATGGATCCGCTCCTGTCTCCCTACGAGAACGCCATCCATAGCACTCACACTTATCTTGCGTATTATAGAGTATCCACTTTCACTTGTTTATGAACTGTACAAGGGGTCCAAGTTTACATATCTGAGGAATCCGGCTATTCGAATATATAATGATAACCCTGCAGGGGTGTACTTCTTCACACATGCTCTCGCCACTTATCGCCCTGTACACGTCATGTACCTCGGCAACCTTCAAGTGGAAGCCGGGCGAGGGAGTCGGCCACGACCTGACTAACCGCACAAGTCTCTCATCCAGGTTTATCGCCTATTCGGGTTCCATCCGCAAGGAGATCCGGCCGGGGTGTCTCTCACGGCCCCAAACGATGTGAGCAGGGTTCCCAAGCCCACCTCGACGGGTGGATGTACGCTTGGTACACCGTGCCATGGTGCCTAGTCTGTCCCAAGCCCACCTGTACCGGGTGCCACTTGGTAGACTACTAACACTACCTACAAACACCAGAAACTAGTTGCAACTCCTAGACAGAGATCATGTTGATTAATAAGTCGAGAGAGCTTGGAGTGCCCGGAGCCCAATGTGTGGTAGTAACTGTTCATGGATCACAAACACAGAACTCAGTTCCTGAGGACGGCTGCAATGAGACAACCCACCATGTACTCCTACATGGCCTCTCACCGCTACCTTTACCAAATCGTGTTCACACACTTAGCTCTCAACAGTAGGACATGTTCACACACCTCCGATTCATCCCCGATGAATCAGACCTGACACAACTCTAAGCTGTAGCAGGCATGACAAACAAGCATGTATGAGTAGGCACATCAGGGCTCAAACAACTCCTACTCATGCTAGTGGGTTTCATGTATTTACTGTGGCAATGACAGGTCATGCAAAGGATAAAGGGGTTCAGCTACCGCAGCAAGTAACAGTTGAATCGTTGTTGTCCTAATGCAGTAAAAGAGAGCAGGAGCGAGTGAGTGGGATTGTATCGAATGAACAAGGGGTTTTCTTGCACGCACTTCGAAGTTAATATAGTTCTTCATCGGTGTCATCGAACTCATCGTCGAACGTCGTCTACCGAGAGGGGACAGATACCGGCAACAGAGAAGAAATACAATCAATGCAATGCACAATATGATGCATGCTATGACATGGCATTATGAATGTGTTTTGGGCTAATGCAAGCTAGAACAGATTGAGATGAGTCCATTTGAACCAAAGATTCAAATGCAAACCCATTTTAAAAGGTTATATTAATGTATTAACTTGTTTCATCTAAACAGCAGTGTTAAGTTGTTCTAACATGCATGAAACCAGTGCAGATGGATAGATTGGATTTTTCTGATCATTTTTCATATATAATTTATCTCATTTGGAGTTACAGTTGAATTTATATGAATTTTAGAAGTTTTGGTTATTTTCTGGAATTTCTTATATAAAAAAATAAATCCAGAAAATAAGTTATCGCATCGACCGACATCATCATGACGTCGGCGAGGTCAACAGCGCCTCCAGTCAAAGGCGACGGTGGGGTCCATCAGTCGATGACCGAGGCTGTTTAGTGACACTTGCCAGTGGGTCGGTCAATGCCCACGTCGGCAAAGTCAACATGACTTGTGGGGCGATCAGCAAGCCGGTCGGCGTGGTCAAAGGCGGCGTGGGGCCTCTGTGGTTAGTTTGGGTGCGCTCAGCACGGGGTGTGCTGAAGGCTGATGGGCTCGGCGTGGCGGCAGCGGCTGTGGCTTGGTGGCGCCATGAGCGGCGGCGAGCTCTCGAACGCAGCAGCGCTAGTGCTAGAGGGCGAAGTTAGACATGGGAGAGAGGGAAAGGCGAGGAGCTCACAAGGGTTGGGAGAGAAGCTCGGTGGGCTCGGGAAGCTTCTGAACGGCGAATTGGCGACAGCGATCTTGAGCACGGAGATGAAAGACGGCAACGAGGACAGTGCCGGGGCTTCGGCGTCATGTGGGTTGGTGGAGACGAAGAAGAAGGCGCGGCGGTTCTTCTCGAAGCTTCTGCGAGGCGAGGGGTGGAAGGTGGCCGCGGTGGTGCTCGTCGGCGGCGGCAATTGCGCTTCGGTGGGCGCGAAGAGAAAAGAGAGAGGGGGGAATGAGCGAGGGAGAGCACGAGGGGGTTCCAGGGGGCGTGCGTGGCGCCTCCAGGCGCGTCGGGGAGAGGCGGCAAGCAAGCAGGAGGTGGAGGCCTCGGGCGCGTGCGTGTCGACACGCGCTCGTCCTTCTGTCCGACGAGGAAGACGACAAGAGGAGCTGCGGTGGTGGGCTGGGCCAGTTGGCTGGGCCGGCTATAGGTAAGGCCAGGTAAGTGGCCCAGGTACTCTCTCTCTCTCTAATTTCTATTTTTGTTCTGTTTTCTATTTTTTTGATATGTTTTGAATTACAAAAAATACTAACTCATCTGATAAAATCCTGGCAAAAATTGTGGGCACTATTTGAATTATTTCCAATAGCCCCCAAGTACTTTCAGGATTATTTGGACATTTAAAAATATTATAAGATTTAAATGTCCAAATTCAAATACTTATGAATTAATTCAAAAATCCAGAATAGCCTCCAAAAATATGAAACCATTTTTGGAAGAGGGTTTAGCCAGGACCAAAGATGGTGAACATTTATGAAGGGCATTTTGGTTTCATTGAAAAGATTTTAGTAAGCCCTAGTTGAATTCATTTAGTGCTAGGGTTTCAACAATCCCCATTTCAAGTTTTAAAGAAATTAAACATGATGCAACACATGACTAGCTAGCTCAGGGCATACCAGAACTAGGGACGTGACAACTCACCCCCACTAAACAAGAATCTCGACCCGAGATTCAAGACGTGAGGTAAGAAGACAGAGGGGACACGAAGCTAGCATAATCTTTACGATCCAGGTGGCACTTCATAAGAACCTTGATTCAATCATCATCTTGTCTCGACATCTTGCTCTGAGAACTCCAACTAACATGACAACGAGAGGGAAAGAAATACTGGAAGGCTCGATCTTCTCGAAGGTCGAACAACTCGGGATCAACTCATGGAATGAGACATTGAAACATCTCTTGAGCTGAGGCATGAAGCATACATCTGAAGGAATGGAGTGAGATAGATGACGAGGGTTCACTAGGTAGACAACAATTCTACACTTAAGAGGGTGGTGAATGATTGTCAACGCAGCGAGGAGTTGAATTGCCATGATGCCACAGTGGGACATCCTGGAGGAGGGTGATTCGTAGATTATTACATTAAGTGGCAAAAAGAATTACCTTGGATATAGAGATCATTGAAACTCTTTATACCAGCCTAAGGCAATCACAATCGATCGTTTGGCGGAGTTCAAAGAAATGGCATATCCGGATTCGAATGGGTGATGTGGATTACCTTGTTGAAAACAACACAAGGGAAGATTTTGCTTGCGCATGCTCTCAAAAACTTGAGCATTTCCATATTCATCAAGGTTTTACCATCATCCGTGTCAAGGATCCTGGCAACACAACATACCACCATGATGAATAGTGATGGACAATGCAGATGCAAAGGAAGACAACACCTTCTCAGATTTCACCTTAGCGAGGCCAAGGGAACAAAATCTGGATGATCGACCGAGAGACATTTAGCACTCCGCTTCTAATGTTCTCCTTGATGTACTAGCGTATCCCATTCATAGATATGGTTTGGTATCTAGAACATCAAGTAAAGGTCGGACTTCGGGAGCACAAAAATCCATAAGGGACAACTAAGAAATAAATCCTACGAAATCTTTATGGGATGTGGCCAACTTCCTCAATCAAGATACTACAATAATAGGTCTTCCGGTTGGGTGTGTTGGCCACGACATCCACTTTACCGGGTTACAAGGGACCACTATTATAGTTCTTGGGAACATTCCAACCATCATATCTGCCTGAGATTCAGATCTGGTTGGTGTCAGGATATTCCAGACTCATCGAGTCTAGAAGGAAAAATGAAAATTTGCAACACAAATCGACGAGATGACGTTGCAAGATTCTCGGGAAATGAACTACGATAGTAAGCTCCAAAACATGAGCTGGTTCTGCTACACACATGTGAGCATCCTGTCCCAGACAAACATACCCACGTAATAGTCTTATAATGAAACACTACCGAGTTCAGGTTGGGGAACCATCATTAATGATATCAAGTCTCAGCGGAAGTCTAAAGGATTAACACTTTAGAACAGACTCCTTTATCTTGAACAAATCAATCAGTGGCTTGGCGTGCTAGGAAATACATGTGGAATGGAGGTAGCTAATCTCACAATCCAATGTATACTTCGCACATGCATGACTGACTTGGAATGATTCCAAAGGAAGCAAAAACAATCTTTCTCGGATACACGGCGGCAACTTACACCAAGTGCATGTGAATTAGAGAAAGTCACTTCTTTCATCCGAACATATACCTCATGTATGGAACACGAAGGTAATGTTTACAAAAGTTTCCAACACTAGATGGATGTTCAACATGATCATGGAGAAGATAAAATGTTGTTGATGGGCTCAACAACAATTCATCGGGATGACCATATAAATGGAATTCCATAATTATGTGAACAAGGACATAGCATTGGTCAGACCAAAAGATATAATGGTGTATGCTCGAGGAATCAACAACGAGTAATACAACATTACGATCATCGTTGGTTCTGATTTGATTTGATGATAGCCCATACTCAAATCAAAGTTTTGGCTAGGACGATAGGTCCAGCAATTGATCGCGAGGATCAATCAATGAAGATATCACCTTTCTTCAACACACATACAAGATATCCCTTAGAATGAACTAAGTCGGACAAGCTTTCATCTTCCAACTCTCCAAGTTGTTGTTTAGCTTAACCAACTAGCTCGGGGTAACCAACACGATTCTTAGAGAAGGGGCTGGTTACAAGGAACCAACGATCACGAACTCAACATAGCGATCGGTGACAACTGGTAATACTTCGAGAAGATATTAGGAAATCACGAACCATCGATATGTTACTAAGCTCGAGAACAATCTTGCTTTTCAGGGCAAGGCGATATGATCAATAGAGCGAAGATTTGACACAATCCTAACTCATTGATCAAAGAGCGCACCAGAAATAAGGACTAGGTAGCATAGTCTATCTTAGAATGATGATTCAAAAACCAACACGCTAAGAGTGAAACTGTTGACCATTTACTGCTAAGCAACATAGTTGCTAGAAGTATTGATTTCACATATCACGGTACACATGTCGGCATTCCGGTTACAACAACACAGAAGCCGAGAAATGAATAATGAGGGTGAGAAGTATCACTGTATCAAGAGTTCATAGGATGGTGTGCAATTCCCATGATATTCCTGATATAAGATAGCAATACTTCAAGGTAGAACAGACCAGAAGCTGGATTGCATCTCGATCTGCGGAACACAACTGCTTTGACCCAATCCTGGAAATGGAAAAGGGTATTGGAGTTTGTTTCTCCTAGTCATTCCAGAATAGAATGGCTTGACGGACCACAAGAGTAATAGTCATCGATGAACAAATGCACGCATACTCTTGACTATCAATTGATAGGCGAGGGTGGAATACAATTAAAGAGGACAACCCAAGAGAACATATGATTTTCTGAGTTGTGGATGCATGGACTAGCATGTCGAACAAGTTCAACATATTTCTTCCAGATAACCCATGCAGAAAGGTTGAACTGGCAGAGTCACAATATAGAGAGAAGAACTCATCAAGAGCACTCTTAATGTGATCTTTCGGTTCAGTGAGGAACTTCTGCCATAAGCAGTTCATGGTATTGGAAGAAGGAAATACCACGGATCTCGAGGACTATCGCAAAGGTTACTAATATACTAAAGGAACGAGCAAACACTAACAACATGAAGTAGGTAGGGTGAATCTCGGGTTCAAAACCCAGGAGTAGAATACCTACAAACTAAATTGCATCACGGGATGCTTTCGAGAATGACGGTGGCCAGAATCATCACACTGGGAACACAAAGCATGGCTAGGGTACTAGGTGGTACTCTAAGACACCTAGGGTCATAATAAGAACTCCAACATATATGTCGAGGGAATAAACTACCTCAACTCAGCAATTAGTGTGAATAATCTGGCCCAAAGGATTATTAGGAATGGGAAGGAGGGATTTGCAAATGCTTCAGACTATTTAGAAACCTGGAGTGACTCGGACAGCATAACGGCTGTAAATGCTCAAAAAGATTTGAGACATCATGCAAAATGGTGGCATAACCACTCAACAACATCATATCACGGCTTTGGTTCAAATGACAACATACTAAAAGTAGTAGAAATTGAATTGAGGCCTGGAACCAACAATACTAAGATTCTACGGATTAGTAACACGTGATCCTGATAGAAAGAAGAGAAGCCTAGTTCTTAATCCCCGTAGAAGAGAAGAGGTTGACTCAGATCAGAAGGCCATGAGGTATAAGGAGTAAAAAGAGCCTTACGTTCCATCCCACAATCAATTCCCTTATATAACTAAAGCATTTCTAGACTCAACTTCGACCAGTTTGGCTTGGTAATCCTACAGGCAGTCAAGCTCTGATACCAAAGCTGTCAGGACCCCGACTCAATGCCACATCGATCTAGCATGTAACACCTCATATCACTTTGCGGCCTCACGCACGGTATTCCCACGGGTGTCGCCTTACCTTTGCCGGGACCGTTTAGCCTTTTGGCACACGTATATGATAGTGTCGCTAGCATCCATATGATAAGGAGCCGGGCTGACATGGCTAGTCATAAACCAAAAGTGGCACAAACTTACGAGGACAGCATCCATGACCCGAAGATCGAACGTGTCGGTCATCAACGAGTGAATCCGGTGTAGCCTTGGGCTAGCAGGACTCGTGAACCGGCAAGAGCGGCTAACAGGACTCCGGTATCCATCGTGACATTTCCCCAAAGGAAAGACACAGAACAAAGAAGGACACATGCCGGCCAGCCTAAGTGTTAGGAGCGGTAGCAAGCTACCATGGCTCGGTGGAAACACTAGGAGACATTTCCGGTAAGAGAGGCTACTAAAGATAAACAACTAGATAGTCGGATCCCACACATACCAAGCATTTCAATAACATACACACAATATGCTCGATATGTGCAAATACAACATGGCATCACAACATGACTCTACGACTCAAGTATTTATTCATTAGGCTCCGAGGAGCGAGATATTACAAACATGGGTCTCATGACCCAGCATTCAGAGCATACAAGTCAAAGCACAAGCGGAAGCTTAACATGTCTGGGTACAGACATCTACAAATGAAAAAGACTGAGAAGCCTCACTATCTACCAAATCCTGCCGAGGGCACAAGATCGTAGCTGAGGTAACAAGCTAAATGTCGAAGTCCATGCGGAACTACTAGTGAGACTGAAGTCTCTCTGCAAAAACATAAAATAGGCAAACGTGAGTACAAATGTACCCAGCAAGACTTACATCGTAACTAACTACATATGCATCATTATCAACAAAGGGATGGTGGGGTTTAACTGCAGCAAGCCAGCTTTGACTCGGTGGCTATCCTGAACTACGACTGCAAGTAACTCTTTTGAGGTGGCGCACACGAGTCCACATATTCACCATATCAATACACCACTATGGATCCGCTCCCGTCTCCCTATGAGAACGCCATCCATAGCACTCACACTTATCTTGTGTATTTTAGAGTATCCACTTTCACTTGTCTATGAACTGTACAAGGGGTCCAAGTTTCCATATCCGAGGAATCCGGCTATTCGAATAGATAATGATAACCCTGCAGGGTGTACTTCTTCACACACGCTCTCGCCACTTATCGCCCTGTACACGTCATGTACCTCGGCAACCTTCAAGCGGAAGCCGGGCGAGGGAGTCGGCCACGACCTGACTAACCGCACAAGTCTCTCATCCAGGTTTATCGCCTATTCGGGTTCCATCCGCAAGGAGATCCGGCCGGGGTGTCGCTCACGGCCCCAAACGATGTGAGCAGGGTTCCCAAGCCCACCTCGACGGGTGGATGTACGCTTGGTACACCGTGCCCGCAGTGCCTAGTCATCCCAAGCCCACATGCAGGTGCCACTTGGTAGACTACTAACACTACCTACAAACACCGAAACTAGTTGCAACTCTGGACAGAGATCATGTTGATTAATAAGTCGAGAGCTTGGAGTGCGGAGCCCAATGTGTGGTAGTGCTGTTCATGGATCACAAACACGAACTCAGTTCACGAGGACGGCTGCAATGAGACAACCCACCATGTACTCCTACATGGCCTCTCACCGCTACCTTTACCAAATCGTGTTCACACACTTAGCTCTCAACAATGGGACATGTTCACACACCTCCGATTCATCCCGATGAATCGGACTGACACAACTCTAAGCAGTAGCAGGCATGACAAACAAGCATGTATGAGTACGCACATCGAGGGCTCAAACAACTCCTACTCATGCTAGTCGGTTTCATCTATTCTCGTGGCAATGACAGGTCATGCAAAGGATAAAGGGTTCAGCTACCGCAACAAATAATGATTGAATCGTTGTTGTCCTAATGCAGAAAAGAAGCGCAGGAGCGAGTGAGTGGGATTGTATCGGAATGAACAAGGGGGTTTTTCTTGCCTGGCACTTCTGAAGTTAATATAGTTCTTCATCGGTGTCATCGAACTCATCGTCGAACGTCGTCTACCGAGAGGGGACAGATACCGGCAACAGAGAAGAAATACAATCAATGCAATGCACAATATGATGCATGCTATGACATGGCATTATGAATGTGTTTTGGGCTAATGCAAGCTAGAACAGATTGAGATGAGTCCATTTGAACCAAAGATTCAAATGCAAACCCATTTTAAAAGGTTATATTAATGTATTAACTTGTTTCATCTAAACAGAAGTGTTAAGTTGTTCTAACATGCATGAAACCGGTCTGAGATGGATAGATTGGATTTTTTTCGATCATTTTTCATATATAATTTATCTCATTTGGTGTTACGGTTGAATTTATATGAATTTTAGAAGTTTTGGTTATTTCACGGAATTTCTTATATAAAAATAAATCCAGAAAATAAGTTATTGCGTCGACTGACATCATCATGGCGTCCAAGAGGTCACAGGCGCCTCCAGTCAAAATCGACCCGTGGGGTCCATCGTCGATGACCAGGCTGTTTAGTGACTTTGCCAGTGGGTCGGTCGATGCCACGTCGCCAAAGTCAACATGACTTGTGGGGCGATCAACAGACCCGGTCGGCGTGGTCAAAGGCGGCGTGGGGCCTCTGTGGTTAGTTTAAACATAACAGGAAATAAACTAAGATTAATTATGGCGTGGGGCCCATCCGTCAGTGAGCTATGGGGTTAGTTAGTGGCGTCATTAGTGACTAATGATGTAGCCACGTCATCCCACCCGCGTTTAGCCGCCGGTGACACAAACCGCGGCGGAGATCTTCGGAAATCGCCCTCCGGCGATGGTTCGACGTGCGGTTAGGCTTGCTCGACTCCTGGGAGTGCACCGCACCTAGTGGTGCCACTGGTTGAGCAGTGTGGCGGAAACTAAGCCGCGTCGAGGTTTGGCGGCGGCGAAGCAGGAGGCAGATTGGGTTGGCGCTCTGCGGGACGGGAGGAGGATCGAGTGGGTGCGCTCGGCTTACAGGGTGTGTCTTGGCCTTGATGGGCTCGGCGTGGCGGTGGTGGGCAAGGGCGGTGCCATGAACGGCGGGCGAGCTCGGCACAGCAGCGCTAGTGCTAGAGGCGAGTTAGACTGGGGAGAGAGGGGAAAGGCGTAGGAGCTCACAAGGGTTGGGAGAGAAGCTCGGTGGGCTCGGGAAGCTTCCTGTGGCGAATTGACGACAGCGATCTTGGGCACGGAGATGAAGACGGCAACGAGGGCGGTGCTACTGAGGGCTTCCGGCGTCCGTGGGTTGGTGGAGACGAAGAAGAAGGCGTGGCGGTTCTTCTGGAAGCTTCTGCGAGGCAAGGGGTGGAAGGTGGCCGCGGTGGTGCTCGTCGGCGGCGACGGCTGCGCTCGGTGGCCGCGCGTAAGAGAAACAGAGGAGGGGGAATGGCGAGGGAGAGCACGAGGGGTTCGAGGCGTCGTGGTGCCTCCAGCGATCGGGGAGGCGGCAAGCAAGCGGGAGGTGGAGGCCTCGAGGCGCGTCGCGTCGACCGCAGCTTCGTCCTTCTCCGACGAGGAAGGCAGCGGGGAGGAGCTGTGGTGGTGGGCTGGGCAGTTGGTGGGCGGCTACGATGTAAGGAGTAAGTGGCCCAGGTACTCTCTCTCTCTCTAATTTCTATTTTTGTTCTGTTTTCTATTTTTTTTGATATGTTTTGAATTAGAAAAAATACTAACTCATCTGATAAAATCCTAGCAAAAATTGTGGGCACTATTTGAATTATTTCCAATAGCCCCCAAGTACTTTCAGGATTATTTGGACATTTAAAAATATTATAAGATTTAAATGTCCAAATTCAAATACTTATGAATTAATTCAAAAATCCAGAATAGCCTCCAAAAATATGAAACCATTTTTGGAAGAGGGTTTAGCCAGGACCAAAGATGGTGAACATTTATGAAGGGCATTTTGGTTTCATTGAAAAGATTTTAGTAAGCCCTAGTTGAATTCATTTAGTGCTAGGGTTTCAACAATCCCCATTTCAAGTTTTAAAGAAATTAAACATGATGCAACACATGACTAGCTAGCTCAGGGCATACCAGAACTAGGGACGTGACAAATGGGCTCCGGCTTGTCGACGTAGTCCAGGTCATGCTCCTCCGGCGGATTCTGCCATGCCAAGAAAGGGCATTTAATCTGTGGGAGTTTAATCCGGAACAGCACCAGACGTTGAGTGGGCTCTTTGATACAACATACGAAGGGGCCTGGAGGGTGCTGTTCAAGAGCGCTGATGCGCCCGCATCCGCGACCGAAGACCGCGGATTCAGCTTGCGGTCTCCGTCTGACGGGGTAAGTGATTCGACCCCATTACGGGACACTTGTAGTAATTAGATTGACTCTAGCGAGGTTTTTAACCTGCCTCTTCCTTTGACAGGAATGGATGGAGAAGGCCGAGCTACTTATCAGCCCGGCTCCCATGCGGAAGAACCGGTGAATGCCCGTTTAGCGAGGCTGCTGGTCCGGCACCGTCACGTGGTGCGGAGAAGAAACCAAGAAGGTGGCGCGGGGACTCGAAAGAGCTCCGTAATCAAGCGTCCGGCAGCGGCGAGGACTCCTCCCCAAGACGAGGAGGAGGAGGAGGAATACTCTCTCCCGGAGGAGGAGAGAAGAAGAAGGCCTCCCCAATCGGGCGGCCGAGGGGTCAAGAGGGGAGAACCATCCCCTCGGACAGTTTGCCAACATCGGCGTTGGCGAGGAGGAGTGGCCTCAAGGGCGGCGTCCGGCAAGATCGTAAAGTATCCGGATCATTCATAAGCCGTATTATAACATATCACGCAGCGTCCTTCTAATGCCGCAATGTTTACGTAGTCCGGCGGGTGGCGACTTTCCGACTCAATGGCGGGTCGTTGGCGCCGTCGGATGTAATTCCATCCCGACTGCCTCTACCCCAGCGCCGAAGACGCGGCGGAGTCCCATAGAGGGACGCGCCGGAGGAGGCTCGGGCGCCGTCAGCAACCTCCGGACTTTGTGCGGACTCTACTCCGGAACCCGTGGCGGTTCGAGTCGGTGAGCAGCCCCTCGAAGGAGGGGCAGGATCGTGGCCGGCGGCCTCCGTCCAACCGAGGCACCGGACATCTGCTGAGGCGCTCAAAGGCACCTCCTTGAGGAAGAACACCGCACTCTCATGAGTGCGGTGATTGAAAAGGTCCAGCTTCGCCAAGGGCGGGTTGACAGCTCTGCAACAACCTTCTAACAGGCTTTGAGGTAAGAAGTTTAAAATTAAGCAATATAATACCGCATAGACAGTAGCCTCGATGCTTAGTCCGTGTTGGAAAGAAAAGCGGACTAAGGATCCTAACAAGATATCTGCAGGTTTCTAAAATATGTCAATATGGGTTTGCAGGCTGCGCTGTTGACCTCTGCCGCACTAACTTGGAGGTCGAGGCGCTGAAGAAGGACCTTGGCGGTCGGAGCAAGAGCTCGGCCATGCCAAGAGGCAGCTCAAGGAAAAAGAAGGTGAATAACACCACTTGTAAATGTGCACCTTCTGAGAAAAGGGTTTTGGTTGCAAACAAGATTAATCATGATAATATGTGCAATGCAGAGCCACTAACGAGGTGGCAGCCCTCAAGGATGCCGTGTTCGTGGCGAGCATAATCTTGACATGAGCGGACTGAGCGAGAAAAACAAGCGGCTGGTAGCGGAAGTTCGGCAAGAGCTCCGAGGCTCTCATGAAAAAGCATGAGAGTTTGGGCGTGACTCAAGACCGAGAGAGGCTTGCCTCGGCCTCGATGGAGCCGAAGTCCGCCAAGGCCGAGGCCGGAGGGCCCGTATGGAAGTAGAGGACATGAGGAAGATAGCAGCGGGTAAGGCGTTTTTCATGCAGAGCAAGCATGTTAATGTAAATTACCGGATACTTACCCGAATTCGGAGCTCTCCACGGGCGTTTGCAGATCTGCCGCGTAGTGCGTCTGATGCCACTGCGTTCTATTGTGGCGAGGAGGGGAGCTCAACGGTGAAGGTCTTCTGGTCTCAGTACACTGAATCCGGTGCCCCCAAGCGACCAGCTGAAGCAGCTGGTCGAACTCCACAAGGTAGCTGAGGAGGCCATGAAGGGCCTCACAATCCGGCTATGCCCGGGCAGGCCCTGCCTGGTAGCTACTTTGGCCTAGTGCGGCGGCTAGTTCATGCGTGCCCAAGGCTGGATGTGATCAAGCGATCCGCCTGCATTGAAGGTGCTCGTCGAGCCCTTGCCCGCATAAAGGTGCAATGGGGCAAGCTGGATGCGGAGAAGCTTCTCACGGATCCGCCGCCGCCGGGCAAGGAGCACCGCACGCGGGCGATATTATAAAGTTGTCTGAAGGAGCCCGCGATATTGCGGATGAGTGCCCCTTAATGTAATCCTTGAGTAAACTTGCTGTATGTTTATCACATGCGCCGAGGACTTCGTTTATATGCGCTATGAGCAACGCTTTGTTTAATTTAAAATATTACCTTCATGCGGCCGTTTATTAAATCGAGAGATGGCAAGTCGTTGGCTTCACCCCGAGCCACGAAAGTCTGGGGTGTTCGGTGATAAACTTGAGCACTCTTGTTCCCATCTTTGGGTCCATCTAGGAGGCGCTCAACACGACGAACAAGGTGACGGACTTATAATGCTTGAACACTCTCACTTAGCCATAGAATTCTATAATTTTAAATTTCGTGAAGCCCTGGTATTGGAAGACCGAATCTGAGGCGCTATCCACGCTATCGTCGGACATCATCCGAACTTCGCTCAAGCGGCATGAGCCTTTAAGGACCCGAAAGAACCTCTCGAGCAGCGACCAGTCTCTCGCCTTATCATGCGGTCTTTTAGCTTTCTCCGAGGCGTTAACCCGGCTGAACCGGGCGCAATCGCAGTGGTTCTCCTAGTCCTACCTTAGCCGACGGGCGGAACGTAAGGCACCAAAACATAGGGGAGGCAAACCCAACTATTGACCCAAGACATGATTCGGAGCTGATTCATATAATGCTATAAGTTCAGGGTGCCGCACTTGTGAAAGTGTTCGGACTTAATCACACCATAATGTGGGGGCAGAAGCCCCTGGTGTATTCGGCCGTACCAAAGTGTACGGGTGCAATATGTCATATAGTGAACATTTGTAGAGGATAACGCAATTGCCATGAAAAGGTAATAAACGTGCAAAAAAGGGGAGTGTTGCATTATTTATGACAGAAGGTCTGCTAATAAAGCGGACTTATACAAATAGTGCGGGAGCAAGGGATTCGGACTAAATTAACATGTCCCCCTCCAGGGGTAAGCTGCAGACTTGGTGTATGTAATTGAATTTAATGCTCGTAATGGAGACCACACGAGTGTTAAATGCAGCCTTCTTTAATCCACGATTGTTGTATCGTAAGTTCGGCAAGGCCGCCGTCGGGCAGGGCTTCTATTTGGTAGAGTCCTGCATATATAAAAAGAAAAGATAAAGAATAACCCCAAGGGGGGCGCTAGCACGAGCCCCTGGTGCGGTCGAGCCGCACTCTTCGATCCTTGAGTTTAAGCCCCTCCCCTGCGCCCATGGTATCTCCAAAGCGTAATGATGTACGCGGAGTGTTATTCTTGTGATCATACGCGAGCGAGGGTGGGGGCCGCATTGCTACGCATGCTCCGATCGCGCCAGGTGGTCTTGGTTAGTGTTGCTCGGGCGCTTTAATGTGTCCGCTTTTTAGTTGCGGACTAGAGAGTTGCCGTGAGAAGGCTGCTTTGTACTTCGCCGCGAGCAGTGTATGCTCCTCCGTTCGGAGGGAGCGTTCCGTATTCCCATTGACCGTAATAACTCCATGGGGCCCCGGCATCTTGAGCTTTAGGTATGCATAATGCGGTACGCGTTGAATTTTGCAAGCGGTGCGTCCGAGCAGGGCATGATAGCCGCCACTGAGCAGGGACGATATCGAAGATTAACTCTTCGCTTCGAAATTATCCGGGATCGAAGACCACTTCGGTGACAGAGCGCATAGCTTGGCTTCAACACAGGATGACACCTTTAAAGGTTGTCTTAGTAGGTTTGATCCTGAATGGGTCTATGCCCATTTTGCGACCGTGTCCCGATAAAGCAGGTTCAGAGCTCTTTGCCGCCGTCCATCGAGGACTCTTGTGAGGTGAAATCCATCGACGATTGGGTCTAGGACCAATGCGGCGAATCCGCCATGGCGATGCTAGTCGGATGGTCTCGCCGATCGAAAGTGATCGGACAGGAGGACCATGGATTGAACTTCGGGCGATCGCTCCATCGCATAGACGTCCAGAGTGCGCGCTTCCTCTCCCTCTTGGGTATATGGGTCGCGTAAATCATATTCACCGTCCGCACTTGCGGGGGGAAATCTTTCTATCCTCTGTTGTTCGGCGGCCGGGTCTCTTCCTTGTCGTCGCTATTTAGCCCCTTGTCATTATGTTCGGCAATGAACTTGCCAGCCTGCCTGAACACCCAACAGTCTCTATTGGTGTGATTAGCTGGCTTTTCGGGGGTACCATGTATCTGGCATGAGCGGTCGAGTATTCTGTCCAGATTGGGACGGGCCCGAGTTGTTCTTTGAATGGCTTCTTCCGCTGACGGGTTTGAGCCTCGAATCCGCATTGATTGCCAGATCTCTTTTGTCATTGCCGTTAGTACGGCATTTGTTTTTGATTCGATGTGACCTGCTATGATTGTCCTTGGAGTCCGGGCTGCCAGAATTTTTGCGGAGATTATTGCTGCAGGCTAGCCAGCTATCCTCTCCCACGCAAAAGCGGGTCATTAATGATGTGAGGGCTGCCATGGATTTCGGCTTCTCCTGCCCCAGGTTCCGGGCTAGCCATTCGTCCCGGATGTTGTGTTTGAAGGCGGCGAGGGCCTCCGCATCCGGACAGTCGACGATTTGATTTTTCTTCGTCAAGAACCGCGTCCAGAACTGTCTGGCCGATTCGTTTGGCTGCTGAATAATATGGCTTAGGTCATCGGCGTCTGGTGGTCGCACGTATGTACCCTGGAAGTTATCAAGGAACACGGCCTCAAGGTCTTCCCAGCACCAAATCGACTCTGCAGGCAGGCTGTTAAGCCAATGCCGAGCTGGTCCTTTAAGCTTGAGCGGTAGGTATTTGATGGCATGCAAATCGTCGCCGCGGGCCATATGGATGTGGAGAAGATAATCTTCGATCCACACCGCGGGGTCTGTTGTACCATCATAAGATTCGATGTTCACGGGTTTGAACCCTTCGGGGATCTGGTGATCCATTACTTCATCAGTAAAGCATAGCGGGTGTGCGGCGCCCCTGTATTGAGCAATATCGCGACGCAACTCGAGGGAGCACTGTCTGCTGTGTTCGGCCCGGCCGGCGCTATGTCCGGCGCGACGGTATTCGTCGTGGGTCGTAGGGCGCCCACGTGATCCATAGATGGATCTGGATTGCCTTGCTTTGTTCTCCAAGATGTCTCGCAAGTCCGGCGCGTTCTCTTTTGGCTTCAGACTCTGGATCGATGTCGGGTACGGTCTTGGCTGGGGCCTTGAATGCCTCTTCTTCGCGACCAGCGGGCGGTCGGTCAGCCATGTCGCGGCGCTGGTGATAAAGGTATGTATGCTTCCTCCTCTAATCGGGGAGCAGCTTGCGCCTTGGGTAACTTTTGGAGGGAGTTCGAGTTTATACTATTCGGCCGCGAGGACCTCGGTCCATTGATCGGCTAGCAGATCTTGATCAGCTTGAAGCTGTTGCTGCTTTTTCTTTAGGCTATTTGCCGTGGCTATGAGTCTGCGCTCAAGCGCTCTTGTTCGACGGGATCCTCGGGTATGACGATTCGCCATCGCTGAGGCTCGCCGTCTTGAGGGAGGCATATAGTTATCATCCTCAACCCCTTAAATGCCGCCGCCTGTCGTGAGGGCTTGCTTCTGCGTCCCCCTGCGCTGAATCTTGCAGGAGGGGATCATCTTCGGCACTCTCCGGAGTGTTATTGTCTCCCGTGCCGGATTCTCCATTCTTGTTGTGGCGGGGTTTAGAGCGGCGCCACGACGCCTTGGCGTAGGCGGCTTCTTCAAAGAATCTTCCTCCGCTGCTTTTTCGCCATCCCTTCTTTCGGGTATCCACCATGTAGGCGTCGTATGATGAGGTGGCCTTCCGTGTCCCGTGGGCGCTGGGTCTGATCGTCTCCGCATCATCGCCCATAGCGCCGATGTCCTCGAGTCGTAGTCTAGCATGTCGGTTAGATCCTCGATGGGGCTACAAAGTGGGTGGTGGGTGGGCTTGAATTTCTTCGTCGTCCGAACTCCAACCGCCCCGCCATAGTCCGCCAGGATTCTCCCGATAGCGAGAGATGCTTCAGAGAATTCAAGATATCGCCAAAAGGCGAAGTGTTGAAAGATGTCCGCGGCGGTGAATTCCATAACCGCGCCCATCCGCTTAATTGGCGGGGCGCGGGAGGCTCGGAGTCCGGCGGGAGTCCGCGCCAGATCATGAGTCTCGCAGGGACAAAATTGGTATTCGGCCCCATCGCCGTAGATGTTGAAGCCCTCGGGGCGGCGTCTATCCACCGACCCTCATCATGGGCAATCGGCTCCGGGCAAGTGGCCGGGGCGGATTTAAGTGCGGCCACCAAAGTACTGTCCGGTGGCAGAGCTAGATCATGCCCATCGTTGCAGTACGGCGCGCTTGGCTGCGGCTCGAGTCCGTCGAAGATCCAGTCGCCACGGTCATCGGCCGTGAAGTTTAAGCTTCCGAATCTGACCTGACGGCCAGGGGCGTAGCTTTCGATCTGCTCCAGATGGCCAAGAGAATTGACCCGCAGTTCAGAGCCGCCGAATACGAAGATCTGTCCGGGGAGAAAAGTCTCACCCTGGACAGCGTTGAAGGTTGAAGATGCCATCGAGCCTATTGGTGACGACACAGAGGAACTCTCAATGAAAGCACCAATGTCGGTGTCAAAACCGGCGGATCTCGGGTAGGGGGTCCCGAATCATGCGTCTAGGCGGATGGTAACGGTGACGAGGGACACAATGTTTTTACCTGTGTTCAGGCCCTCTCGATGGAGGTAATACCCTACGCCCCGCTTGATTAATATTGATGATATGGGTAGTACAAGAGTAGATCTACCACGAGATCAATGAGGCTAAACCCTAGAAGCTAGCCTATGGTATGATGGTTGAGATGTAATGGTGTGTCCCACGGACTAAAGCCCTCCGGTTTATATAGACACCGGAGAGGCTAGGGTTACACAGTAGTCGGCTACAATGGTAGGAGATCTACATATCAAGATTACCAAGCTTGCCTTCCACACCAAGTAAAGTACCTCCGGACACGAGCCGAGTCTTCAATCTTCTATCTTCGTGAGTCCGGGAGTTCGGCGGATATTGATAGTCCGCTATCCGGACACCCCTAGTCCAGACTCCTCGGGGCGTCCCTCTACCGCACTACATTGGCCAAGCTGTGGCGATAATGGCCACGGGGAGCCCAAAGGCACAACCTACGCCGTCAAGGTGGAAATGGAGGTGAATGTCGGTGTCAAAACCGGCGGATCTCGGGTAGGGGGTCTCGATCTGTGCATCAAGGCTGATGGTAACAGGAAGCAAGGGACACAGATGTTTACCTGTGTTCGGCCCTCTCGATGGAGGTAAAACCCTACTTCTCGCTTGATTAATGTTGAAGATATGGGTAGTACAAGAGTATATCTACCACGAGATCGTAGAGGCTAAACCCAAGAGCTAGCCTATGATGGTATGATTGTAATTGTGATCGGCCTTCTAGGACCAACCTCTCCGGTTTATATAGACACCAAGAGGGCTAGGGTTTACATGGAGTCGGTTACAAGGAAGGAAACAAAATATCCGGATCGCCAAGCTTGCCTTCCCACCCTGCTGGCTTCCGCTGAAGGTTCCCCAGTACATGTCGGGTAAACGCGATAATTGGTGGAAGCGCAGGTGAAGAAGCACACCGTAGGGTTAACATCATCTATTCAATAGCCGTGTCCGCTGTAAAGGACTACTTGGTTGCCGATGCAATTCATAGACAAGTAAATGGAAACTACTAAAAGCCTCAAGACAAGTGTGAGTGCCGTGGATGGCCCTTCCATAGGATGACAGAGGATCCAGAATGTATTGTTGTGGTGTGTAGTGGACTCGAGTGCGCAAAACAATTACAAGTTGGAGTCCGTGATGATAGTTAGCCAAGAGTCAAAGTTAGCTTGCTGCAATAACCCCACCATCCCTTTATTGATAATGTGCATGTATGTAGGATCCGGACAAGTCTTCCGAGTACCTTTGTACTCATGTTTGCTTAATTACAATTGCAGAAGATATTGCCGCCCTTCCGAAGGGTTCTACGAGACCTCGATGTCGATTTAGTAGCCCGAGGCCCGTGGTGATCCCGAGCACATGGAGGACCCTTGTAGGATAGATAGGCTTCTCAAGCCTTTATTTTCTAGATGTCCATTGCACATGTTAAGCCTCCGCTAGGCTTGTATGCTTGTATGATTTGAATGATGGGTCATGAGACCCCTATCTCAGATGAATGATATGTATGGCTCTCTATAGCCTTTCAAATAAATTACTTGAGTTGTAGAGTTTTGTTGTGATGCCATGTTGTATTTGCACATATCGAGCATATTGTGTGTATGTTTGAAATGCTTGGTATGGATCTCGACTACCTAGTTGTTTATCCTGCTAGCCTTCTTATCGAAATGTCTCCTAGTGATTCCAACCGATCCATGGTAGCTTGCTACTGCTCCTAACACTTAGGTCGGGTGGCATGTGTCCTTCTTCGCCTTATGTCCGTTCTTCGGGAAATGTCATGAGGTGATCCTTTAAGTCTTTGTAGCTTGCTACGATTCATTCATTGTCGATGGACACGCTTGTTGGTCGGGTCATGTATGCCTATCTCTCGTAGTTAGCGCCCACTTTGGGTTCATGATCAGCCATGTCACGGGTTGTTTGTCATATGGATGCTAGCAACACTATCATATACGGAGCTAAAGGCGCAAACGGTCCCTGGGCCTGTAAGGCGACACCCGTGGGAATACCGAGCATGAGGCCGCAAAGTGATATGAGGTGTTACATGCTAGATCGGTGTGGCATAGGATCGGGTCCCGACTCTCCTCCAGCCACTCAGTAGTTCCATCGCCTCATCCTAGCGACGCTTAGTGAAGCATCGCTGGTGCTCCACCACCACCATCACCACCACAATCGCCGTGTTAGTTGTGATCCCATCTACTTCTCCTCTCCGCTTGTCGGATCAAGGAGGAGATGTTATCGAGCCGCACGTGAGCTAAACTTGGAGGTGCTGTCCGCTTGGCTCTAGATCGGTTGGATCGTGATTGATTGTGATGAGTACGACTACATCAACCGCATGATAACCACTTCCGCTGCATACGAGGGTATGTAGACACACTTCTCTCATTGCTATGCATCTCCTAGATAGATCTTGCATGAGCGTAGGATTGTTTTTTGAAATTGCAAGTTATGTTCCCAACAGTAGCTCCTCCCTCCCACCTATATACGTGGGGAGGACGCCCAGAACACACACCAACAATTGTTAGCAGCAGCGGAGCCCCTCCATAGTTTATGCCTCCGTCATATATTTGTAGTGTTTAGGTGAAGTTCGTGGTCGCCAAAACCCGCGGATCTCGGTAGGGGGTCCCTAACGTATGCCTAGGCGGATGGTAATAGGAGACAAGGGACACGATGTTTTTACCAGGTTCGCCCTCTCGATGGAGGTAAAACCCTACTCCCGCTTGATTGATATTGATGATATGGGTAGTACAAGAGTGATCTACCATGAGATCAAGGAGGCCAAACCCCAGAAGCTAGCCTATGGTATGATTGTTGTAATGATTGTGTCTCACGGATTCAAAACCTCCGGTTTATATAGACACCGAGAGGGCTAGGGTTACAAGTAGTCGGGTTACAATGGTAGGAGATCTACATATCCAGATCGCCAAGCTTGCCTTCCACGCCAAGGAAAGTCCTATCCTGACAGGGACAAAGTCTTCAATCTTGTATCTTCATAGTCTTGGAGTCCGCCGACGATGATAGTCCGTTGTCCGACACCCCTAGTCCAGACTCCTCAAGAGTTCTCTAACTAGGCTTCAATGACGATGAGTCCGACGCGATATTGTTCGGCATTGCAAGGCGGTTCTTCTTCCGAATAATTCATATAAGATTGTGAACGCCAAGATAGTGTCCGGCTCAGAAAATAAATTCCACATTCCACAGAGAGAGAATAATCTGTATACGTTCAATTCGCTAACGTATTTTGTGGCATGACGCCACACCACCACCAAGCCTTTACTTGAATCGCTTTTGTATTATACCACCTCAAGGCGAAGAAGCGTTTCTTGGCACGCTCTTGTCAAGAGATCGTTCCCTTATTCCGGATTCCCATCAATACGGATTCGTAATTCCAATCTGCCATACACGCCTCTATCGGAGGCGAGTCCCGAACGTCAATGGGACGTTTGGTATTATCCTCTTTATAATGGGACCAAGGCCTGCTTTTCTTCAATCCTCAATTGAATCTTTCCTCTACTCGAGTTCCAACACCCAGAGCCCCAGATTCATTGCTTCACCTTCAACAATGTCCTCCGGCCCTGCGCCGTGGATGCCCTCCTCCGTCACGGAAGAAGACGTGCTAAAGCGTAGAGGCCAAGCACTGACTTACGAGATTTCGTGACAGGTTGCCCACTAAAGGGCAAGTCATTCCCACCCCGAGCCCGGCGAGTATGTCGTTTATCCCACCTCCGCTGGGTTTAGGCTTCCCGATGGATCGCTTTGTGAGAGGGCTCATGTTTTACTATGGGTTGAATGCCACAACTTGGCTCCGAGTCCATCCTCCACATCTCTTCATTCATTGTCGCTCAAGGGTTCCGTGGTCACCCCTCACTTCGCTTGTGGCTTAAGACCTTTGACGTGGAGCCAAGATGATCGAGGGGCGCCAAGAAGAGTGCGGCGGGTCAGAAGGTATGGCCGACGCCCATGGCCCGAGGGCTCTTTCCAGAGGAGCCGGCTTGTGGCAGCAGGAGGGTTCTACATAATCGCCTCCTGTGGGCAAAGAGAAGCCGCGCCCATCTTCCGGGCTGTTCTCCACACAGCCGATGCCATGGGTCGCCTAAGGTTCAACTGGGGCCGCTAAAGGACGCGGCCCCTTGCTGGTGGCGATTCGAGACCCCGCCGGAGATCGATCCGGTCATGGTGATGCGTCATGCCGACAGGGCGCCTCTCGCCTCGCAAAGGCCGCCCTTCCTCACCGTGGAGTTTATCCGGCGACCACGATTTCTCCAACACTTCATGTGTACGACACCTGGAGATGTACAAACTGCTCTTCGATCACAAGAGGCGGTCCGGAATCGACGAGGACGCCGCCTAAGCCGCAATCGCCCGGACACAAGTAAGTAGCTCCGTCCCACATACCGCTTGTTTGCGCTTTCTATGATTCGCCTTTTAACCAGCTGTCCTCTAAACAGAGTGGATAGCAAGCAAAATCGACATTTGGCCCAGCCTCTCCCAGACCGCGCCGATCCTCCCGTGGCTGGTCAGATGTCGGAGGTTGCGCTCAGAGGAAGGCTAAGGGGAGAACAGAGGAACTACCGCCTCAACTAAGGAGGGCTTTGAGGAAGGGGGATCGAGAATCCCTCCTTCCAAGGGAGAAGAGGACTGCTTCCGAGAACCCAGAGGCCAAAGCCCCGGCGGGGAAGAGATCTTCACCGAGGGTCTCAAGGTCTCGAGAGACTCCGGCCGCACAGGCCCCTAAAGAATCAGCCCTCCAAATGAGCCGTAAGTAGAAAAAAAGGAGTTTCAGAATAAGGGACATCCTATTTGTGCTTCGAGGATAACTTAAGTTTTTACTCAGCGGATCTCCGGCCCTTCTCAGATGAGCTCGTTTTCGGGGAACTTCGTCTCGAGATGATGGAGAGCGAGACGCCCCATCCGCCGCTGCCATCGATAGGGCGACGAGCTCAAGTGTCATCACGCGAGGGTATCCTCGTCCGCAGGTTAATAGTTCGGCACCAACTGCAAAAGCGTGCCGAGCCGCCAAGGATCGCTTGAGAGGGCGTTTATCTCGTAAGGTCACCGCATAATCGGCGAGTATGGTGATTGAAAGAATTTCCGCCAAGGCGGATTGCGGTGCTGTCCGGAGTTTATCAAGGGTTTGAGGTAATGTAAAATGACATACCCTTTGATAGTTTTATACATAAAGTGCGCTCAGACAGATAGTAGCCTCGAGACTCGCAGAGGGTGTCGAGAACGACAAGGCGGCCGAGGATCAAAATCGGTATTGATTTTCGCTTCTATGCAGGTGGCGGATAGTTTGGTGGCTAGTCGGACCGATGGAGTTGCCGAACTAAAGCGGCAGCTGACGCTATGGATGCGACATCGACCGGGTCAATAAACGACTTGACGAAGTCACAAGGTAGGTTTTTTTCCTGTGGTCACCGGCAGGGAGCCGAGGCCCACTCCTACAACATGTGTGCTCAATGCGTATGGTGCCGCTGTGGAGAGGCCAACGAACTTGTTCGCCAAGGAGCAAGCCCGAGGAGTGATGCTGCCTTGAGGGCGGCCGGGGTGTAGAAGCCGAAGGGCCGCACACTTCCGGCAGAGGATGGCCGAAATGGCCATGAAGTTGAAAGATGCTACCGATCGCAATGAGGTTCTTGAAAAGGAACGCTTAGCGGAGCAAGAAGACTCGGGAAGGCCACCGGGTTAAGGATGCCCGCTTTACATGCGGCTATAAAGAGAGAGCTGCGCCAGTCGAGACATTGTGGCCGGCAAGCCCTTCGCCACGTGAGGTTTACAGATTCAAAGTATGCTCGCCTTGGCCACCGTGGGGTCCGGAGGATCCTTATATGGATTTAGCGGCGAAGCGGCAGACAATGTTGTGCACTCAAGTCGGAAGGATCACAAGACTAAGAGCTGTTTTGGTCTCAATCTATAGTCCGAGCGCCACTAACCGATCGGGTCAGCTGAGTGGGTCGAGTGATAGGTCAGTCCGACTTGCTATGACAGATATTGTGGCCTGCGTCCGCCACATAGGCCTAAGCCAAGAGTTATTTTGGCTTATTGCAGCAATTTTCAGGTGCCGATATCAATGGCGAAGCTGCCCGCATAGGGTGCACGGATGGCCTCGCCTGCAGTGAAGACACACGGACAGAGATGGATGCCACCAAGTAGACCTGTGGTTCTGACAAGAGTGTTACACGCCGAGCACTATTTTGGGGAGGTTCTGGTGCTCGTGTAATAGAGTCGAGTGCTCAAAAAATGTCATGTTCAAATGAACATTATGGTTTATAAAACGATGTTTATGATGTAAGCGCTTTTTGTACTTGTGCATTCAAGTATTGAAATATCTCCGTGCGGGCCGCTATGTATACGCGGCGATAACCCGAAAGATAGCAATTGCCGGTTGGCTCCCCCACGCACAAGGTAAAAGGGGTGTTCGCAAAATAGCACATTTTCACACTTAATCCGACGCCTCGGTCCGCGGAAGGAGGTGGTAGCATAGCAAACGAGGCAACCGGACTATAATGCTTTATCACTTTCACTTAGCCATAGGAGTTCGAGGGTGCACGATAGCTCCCTAGGGGCACCACGCCTCCGAATTCGGGGCCAGATGTGCTGGCCGAAACGGTCCTTCGTCAAAGCGGAGGAATTCTAAACATTTGTGGTCGATTGAGTGCTTGACCAGTCAGATCATGACAGCTGGCCGCTTTCTATCGAGGTGCTCGCCCCGTAACCGGGCACAATCGCAGAAGTTCTCCGGTGCCGCTAGCCGATGATACGTAAACGAAGGCAAAAAACACGTGAGCCGGCAAACCCAACATTTGACCAAAGATATGACTCCGAGCCGATGCATATAAGGCCTAATCCGAGACGCCGAACACTCCCTAAGGTATTCGGTCTTTATGATAGCGCGATAAATGCCCTAAGCCCCTAGTGTCCAAGCACACGAAGGTCCTCTAACACGGCCGATGCCAAAACGCTGGCCTCTCGTTATAATGAGAAACCAGGGATATATAGCAACAAGAGACATGAAAAAGGTTTACGCAGGTCTTAATCTGGAAAGAATCTGCAACGGGCCCCACCGCACGCCTCGCTGCATGTGTCTCCGCAGGTCAGTATCCTCGGACCGTGTAACACTGTTCATTTGTAAAAGAGAGGAATTTAGTTTTAGAAGTAATCGCGCAAAAATGAATTAAAAGCTTAAATATGAATGAATGAATAAAGCTGAGCTTATATTTACTCATACGCACAACCCCTTGTATAGGGGCGCGGTAGGAGCCTAGTTTATTTATGCCGGACTCGTTTAGCCGGTCCGGGGTCTTAACGACTTTTATGAGATAATGCCGCGACTGCATTTTAGTGTAAGAGACGCAGAGTGTGGTATTGCATTGCCGACAAAAGCTTCACGCCCCAATAGTGCTTCATGGCTACTTTTGAATGGGGCGATGAAAGATTAGCTGCCGAGAGTTGTCGGTGACCAACACAACTTCTAGTAGTAGGGAGCCCGTGCACTTGGCGGAGGGTTCGGCGCCCACCCCTTGAAGGAAGTGCGCTATGTCGAATTTTATTAAGGTCTATCTCAACTTAGCGGATTGTGTCCGATATAGCAGTTTAAATCGGGTCTGCCTCCGTCAGACTTGTGTAAATTGTAGTCCGTCGATTATAGGATCCAACATCGTAGCAGTCCATCCATGTTGCGACTCCGAATAGTCCGTGGTCGAAAGTAATTGGTTTGACATCCAACCTCGAGGTTCCGCTTAGGGTGGATCAGGCGATACCTACTTTGGCGCCGCATCTGTTGTTCCAGACATCACATGAAGTGAGTTTACTGTTTTGACTTTTGTGGAAAGTCTTTTGTTTTCCGGTGCTCGCCAGGGTTCGTCATTATCCTCGCTATGCGATCGAGCCCTTGTGTTCGGGCGCTGAGTCGGCCGTGACTGCTTTGAAGCCCCAACAATCTCTTGTGGGTGGATTTGCGTGCCTTCAGAGGCCGTGGATTTGACATATTCGATCCAAAATTTTGTTTAAGTTGATAGCTCGCCACCGTTGTCCTTAAGAGGCAAGTGTTTTGCTGTTCGCCGCGAGCTTTTGAACCGTGTCGACCGTTGTTCTTCGGCTTTTTTTTGTTTCGCGCCGGTCCTTTCGGCCGTGATTTTCCGCTTCCATCTCTCGATTTCGATGTACTCGGTCGCCGGTGCGATCTTGCTAGCCAGCCTGTCCTCCCTCGCGCAAAAGCGGTCATGAGGCTTGTTAGCGCGCCATTGTTCTTCGCTTCTGGCCGAGGTGTCCGGCAGCCATTCGCCCTTGACATTATGTTTAAAAGTCGCTAAGGCTTTTACGTCCTGACAATGACTATTTGGTTCTTTTGGTAAGAAACCTGCTCCGTAATCATGCGGTCGACTCTCCGGCTATTGAGTTATGTGACTTAAATTGTCTCAGATCCGGAGGGCGGACATAAGTCCCTTGAAAATTTGTTTCTAAACGCCGCCTCGAGCTCTTCCCAACTTCCAAACGATTTTCCGGAGGCTTTTGAGCCAATGCCAGCTGGCCCTTTGAGCTTGAGGGGTAGATATTTTATGGCATGGAGATCATCTCCTCTAGCCATGTGTATGTGCAAGACGAATCCACAATCCGCACTCCGGGTCTGTTGTTCCGTCAGATGCCTCTATGTTTACGGGTTTGAACTACCGAAATTCATGATCCAAAGACCTCATCGGTGAAACATAGTGGTGTGCGGCGCTCAGATGCGTGCTTATTCAAACATGCAAATGTTGTGTTGCTTCTGGCCCTCTTTTTGGCTCCATAAATGGACCTAACCGCCATATGTTTTATGAGGATCGTGTCGCCTTGTGTGCGGTGCCACTTGTCGCCCCGCTATCCGTCTCTATCCGCCAGCGGCCTTTTTTCTTTTTGACCGTGGGGGCTCGATGGCCTCGTCAATTCCGCAGCAGCCACGCTCGTAGTCTTGTTTGGTGGCTATTGCCATATTTGTCCGCGGTCTTGAGTACTTTGCTCCACCTCATTCTCGGTATGTCTTCCGCTGTTTTGAGCCTGCTTTTCCTTTTTTTCAGATTTGCAAGCATGGCAAGTCTTTTGAAGGTTCTTATGTTCGTGGTGTGTCCGCGTGAGGTCGCTCGGACCGCTGCTGGCCGCATGGATTGATTATCCGATTCGGCCCTGCTCGGATGGTTGCTTGCTGCATGTTCGCCGTCCACTGTTTGCTTTGCCTCGCTTATTGCCGGTCATTAGGAGTGTTGTTTTTGTCGAGGCGGATTTAGGCGCGCTCAAGGCCGCTGCGGTTGTTTGTCGGCGAATTATCCTCCGCGCGCCCCATTGTTCCTCGTTATCGCTTCTTTTGGGGTGTCCACCATATATACATCATGGGTTGGGGTGGCCTTCCGCTGTTTTAGAGGCGCCGTTCTGGTAGTTCTGCGATCGCCGCCCATACCGCCGGCGTCTTCGGAGTCGAGTTCAGCATGTCGGCAGATCGCCGATAGGCTACAAAGTGGGTGGTGGGTGGGCTTGAATTTCTTCGTCCGTCTGCGAGTCTCAACCCTCCCCGACCGTAGTCCGCCAGTGGCTTTTCCGATAACAGAGATGTTTTAGCTAATTTAGGATGTCGCCAAAGGGTGAGTGCCGAAGATGTCGCAGCGGTGAGCTCTATGACCACGCCAATCGATTCGGACAGGGCGCAGGAGGTTCGGAGTCCGCAAGGAGTCCGCACTCGGAGTCACGAGCTTTATAAGGACAAGGTCAAGATTCGCCCATCATCAGAGAAGGTAGCCCCGAGGCGTGTCCACCACCTATCTCGACCACGCGGGGTCGCTCCGAACTATGGGTCGGAGCGATTCTGCAGCGCCTCCAAGGTACCGTCCGCGTAGCTAGATCATACCCATCGTGATAGCTTCGCACGCTGTCAGGGCTCGAATCATTAAGATCAAATTCCGCGATGTCGGTCGTGAAGTTTAGGCTTCCAAACCGACTGATGGGCAGGGGCGAAGCTGACCGCTTCCAGATGGCTGCTTAATTGCCCGCAGGCAAAGCCGCCGAATACGAAGATCTCGTCTCGGAGAAAATTTCACCCGACCGTGGTTGTTGTTGATTGAAGAAGCCATCGCTTTCTACTGCTGATTTATACGTAGGAACTCTCAATGAAAGCACCAATGTCGGTGTCAAACCGCGGATCTCGGTAGGGGGTCCCAATCAGGCGTCTAGGCGGATGGTAACAGGAGACAAGGGACACGATGTTTTTACCTGTGTTCAGCCCTCTCGATGGAGGTAAACCCACTCCCGCTTGATTGATATTGATGATATGGGTAGTACAAGAGTGGATCTACCAGATCAAGGAGGCTAAACCCTAGAAGCTAGCCTATGGTATGATTGTTGTAATGGTTGTGTCTCACGGATTAAACCCTCCGCTATATAGACACCGGAGAGGCTAGGGTTACACAGTAGCGTTACAATGGTAGGAGATATACATATCCGTGATCACCAAGCTTGCCTTCCACGCCAAGGAAAGTCCTATCCGACACGGACGAAGTCTTCAATCTTGTATCTTCATAGTCTTGGAGTCCGGTCGACGATGATAGTCCCATTGTCCGACACCCCTAGTCCAGACTTCACCAAGGTGATCACTTCATCATCACTATCACCACAACGTCAGGTCGACGGAACTCTCCTCTAATTTTGCTGGATCAAGAGTTCGAGGGACGCCATCGAGCTAAATGTGTGCGTAACTCGTGGATGCCAGACGCTCGGTGCTTGATCACCGAACGAGAAGAAGTTTGACTACATCAACCAAAGTTGTCAAACGCTTCGCCTTTCGCCCACGAGGGTACGTGGACACACTCTCCTCTCGCTTTAATGCATCTCCTAGATAGATCTTGCATGAGCATAGGATTTTTTTGAAATTGCATGCTACGCTTCCAATACTTTTGTGGTGTGTTTGTTGGGATCCGATGAATTGTGAGATTATGATCAGATCTATCCATGAATATTATTTGAGTCTTATTTGATCTCTTATATGCATGATTCTTATAGCCTCGCATTTTCCTCCTAAACTATGGTTTGGTTTGGCCAACTAGACTGATTTTTCTTGCAATGGGAAGAGGTGCTTTGTGATGGGTTCGATCTGCAAAGTTGTCCTCACCCAAAGGACAAAAAGGGTAGCGAAACGCATGTATCATTGCTATTATGATAAAAAGATGGGGGTCTATTCCTACATGAATAGATCTTGTCTACATCATGTCATTGTTCTTATTGCATTATTCCGCTTTCTCCATGAACTTAATACACTAGATGCTTGCCGGATAGCGTCAATGTGCCGAGTAATAGTAGTACATGCAAAGTGGTGAGTCGGTCTACTAATCTTGGACGTGATGCCTATATACATGATCATTGAGTTGGATATCGCCATAATTATTTGCTCTTCTATCAATTGCCCAACAAGAATTTGTTCGCCCATCGCATGCTATTTTCTCAAGAGAAGCCACTATTGAAATCTACGCCTTGATCTATTTTCTATCATATTGTTTTCAGATCTATTTTTCAAAAACCCCAAAATACCTTGGTGCACTTTTTCTTTACTTATTTTATTTTGTGTTTTCGCAAGATCTATTTATCCAATCTCATTCAATTTTATCTATCTTAATACCGAGGAGGGATTGACAACCCCTATTACGCTGCTATTGCAAGTATTTGTTGTTTGTGTGCATGATCCATTTACATAGTGTTGTTTGGTTCTCCTAATCGATTGATAACCTTGGTTTCATAACCGAGGGAAATACTTACCGCTGTCGTTGCATCATCCTCTCCTCTTCGGGAAATACCAACGAGATACAAGCAATTAGTGGTATATATAGCCCACACAAAATCCAACCATTACACACTTTGACCCATCTGGTGGCACCGATCAAACTCGGTGAGACCGATCTGTTCAAAAATATGAACATTAGGACTCTCGTGGACCGATCGACAACTCGCTTGGACCGATGTGCTAGGGCTTAGGGCAAACATCATTCAGGCGCTGATTGAGATCAACTCGGTGGGACCGAAGTGAAGCAAGAAGGAGAGAATATGTCAAGTTAACTGGTGAGATCGATTGCATGAACTCGATGAGACCTAAGTGAATGCAATAGATCACAGAGCTACTGGCAAGTCCATCTTGGGACACCGAGATTCAGACGCTAAGACCGAATCACTAGGGTTTCGGGTTGTGGCTATGTCAAGTAAACTTGGTCTGAGTAGCAAGAATCGGTGAGGCCTAGTTTGGAATTAGGTTTTGGACATATTTGGATGGAGAAAGTGAGGGTTTTGGAGCAATATCACTAAGCACTTTAGCAAGTAGACCATTAAGCAACACCTCATCCCCTTTTAATAGTATTGGCTTCCTATGGACTCATGTGATCTTGGATCACTAAAATAGAAATGAAGAGTCTTGAGCTTTTGCCAAACTTTGTCCTTATCATTTTGAGTGGTCCACATCTCTAGTCCATGCCATGCCAATCATTGAACATCCTAAAATATTTATCTTCAATGGTATTAGTTCAATGAGCTGTATGTTTTTAGGACCGGATTTCGGATATTATTTTCTAGAAAATGGCCCTTGTGCTCATCAGCCCTGTGATTACCGTTAGCTTATGAGGCACCAACTTGAAATAGAAATTCCAAGCAAAATACAAATTATGAAGTACAAGACCATTCTGGCCTATGAGTACAACAAATGGTTTCTCGTGGTTGATGGCGAAGCGTTTGGGGATCATCAGCGCCTATGGGACTCCATTTCCCATAGGAACAAATTGACGGATAATTCCTATCTTCGAGGCTACTATCACCATTGCTTAGGTTCCGGGCTGTCATCGCAATGCTCCTCTCCAAGCAAGCAACTGCCAAGACAATAGCCAGGACAAGCCGAGTAATTTTGAATGTACTGCAAACATTATGAACACGGGTATAATATAACAAACGATAATCATACTCTAAAATATTCTATGCTCACAATGTCACTATAAAAATAATATCCTCGATACATACAAGTAGGTTATTTATATACTACATGAATATGCAATAACAGGTAGTAATAAATGCACCGATCGGTGTCTCGCTTACCGTAAAGGACAATAATATGACGATGCCTCAATTCCAAGGCCTCAATGACACCGCATAAAGGGCTTATAGGTGAAATAAGTAACAAACATGCTACAATGGAAGGCTCAAGCATACCACATAAAGGGCTTATAATGATAAATAAATAGCAAGCATGCAATTTAAGCGCCTCAAATACACCACATAAAGGGCTCATAAGGTAAATAAATAACAAGCATATGATAGCCAAGGTTCGAGCGACGCCACATAAAGGGCTATAAAGAAAATGATCACAAGAATATCAAGGAGGTAGAACCGCCCCTGTGATACTCAATATTTAAAGTAATAAAAGCGTTATTCCAATAATCATAATCATCATAAGTCACAAGTCATGATCCATGTTTTGTTTTAGTAGTTTCTCCTCCAAGAGGACACTAAGACCGACACTTGACCCATCCTGCATCGTAGTCCTTACCCATGGACACGGCTATTCAATAGATTTAATCTCAGAGGGTGTACTCTTTACCCACGAGTAACAGATTCTCTTTAGTCCATTGGGACTAATTCCGCTTACGGTCCTTTAGTTGAAAACGACCGACCGACACACCATCTTACCTTACCAAGGTTCTGAATCACCCATGACACCCGCTACAATACTCTAAGGGGAGGCTACAACCTCAGTAGCATGGGATCAAATTTATATCGCAAGGCTTAAGGGTGCCCCTCTCGTCCCAACCGAACACCCATGCCCCTGACCAGGTGGCATGCCTACCGGCTGCATCCGATCTTCCACCATGGCCTCTCGCGTGTGCTAAGAAGGGGTTGACAACTTATCGAACCATACCCTACCTATGGTAGGGACACGGTAGTATGAACCAAGTGGGGTTACCGAACAAGACTTGATCTGTGGGTCTAATTTAGGAGGTTTAAGTATTCCCCGGATGATTAGCCTAACAATTTATACTTCCACCCAACAGACAGATCACCACCCGCCATACTCACTGCAGTTTGACGCAACTGCCTCAACGGAGGATTCAGAGAAGCCCTGTCTACCCAAGACAGAGGCTCTCCCAAATTCCTTCGGTATGCATGAAAGGTATACGATGGTGATTACTATCACAATGCATCAATTTGAAAAACACGAATCATCAATATGCACTTATGAGTATGTTCATATCACCACATAAAATAACGAACTCCAAAACGAGGGGTGTTGTAACCGTGATCAAACAACCCACGATAATATTATGCCGTGATTCAGAATGCTTGCCTTCAAGTTGTGTAGAGGCAGGGTGCATCCTAAAACTTTTGAAAGTTTCTTCTTTCTCCAAAAATCCTATTTTGAAAATATTCAAATTAACACATAGTTTCAAAATAGTACAAAAGGTTGTCTGAAAAATTCTCAAATAAATCTGAAAATAAACTAGACAAAATTTGAGGAGGTTAGCAAAAAGAATCAATTCATTTGGAGTTATATTTAAAAGTTAAGCTTCCACAAAGTTCCGTTAAAAAAATGTAAAAAGGAAAACGGTTCGCATGGACTACGCTCTCTCGAGGTTGGTCGTACTTACCGGAAATACGCTTGCACCGTAGAAAAACGATCGCTGGGTTGCGCCACTAGTGGCTTGTTATTTCACCGACAGTGGTCCCCACCGCCGGGTTCATCTCTCGCAAGCGCCGCCGACAGAGATAGGGCCGCTTAACGGCGATCCCATGGCACAAGACACCATCTGACGCGCTTATGCGATATGGGGGTGATCGGGAGGAGGCACCGCATCCATCTCAAAGGGTTGGGTGCACAGGGAGCTTGAGGGTGAGAGCACCTTCCTCCGCATGGAGGGAAGCTTTGGAGGAATGGCTTGGCCACCGTGGTTCCCGTGAAAATGAAGTGGAAAGGGTTCTCGGGTCGATTTGGAGCTAATGGAGGAGAGTATGGAGGAAGCAGCTGTCAGTTGAATCGAACCGAGAGGAGGCGGCGCTCAAACTGCTAGAGGCGGAGGGAACGAAGGCCTCTCGGAGGAATGGGAGCTAGAGGGCCTTGCTATGGCATCGAGGAGGGTTCATGCCTGCGGAAGAGCCCGAGTGGGTTATATAGGCACGGAGAGGCGTTCGTACGCACCGTGGGATAAGGGCGGTGGCTCACCGCCACCGTGGTTTGCAGGACGACGTGGCGATGCTAGCGGACATGGCGTGATGCAGGAGCGGGGATGAGAACGGCTCGCCACAAGGGCAATGCAACGGAGGAGGCTTGGGGGCGGCGCCCATGGTAGGAACGACGTCGTAGGTGTGCCGCCAAGAAGCTTTTGCTGCGCGACGCTGTAGGGAGCAGGGGCGTTGAGTGGGCGAGACACGGCTATACTAGCGGATCGACGAGTTCTGGGAGGGGTCAACCCGGGACACGGCAGCCTCTGGGCGCACACACGCAATACGCGCCGCTCCCGCCAGAGCGGCACGCTAACCTGCTCGCAAAATGCTGTGGCATGCTAGGAGGCTTAGGTGAGGTTGGGGATTTACGGGTCTTGGTTAGCGTTAGTTATAAGATTAGTGGACAGGTTGTTAGGTCAAGGATCAAGCTTATAATGCAAACACAAAATCATGTCAAATCGACTCATGCACCCAAGGTGTTTGACAGAATGCCAAGGGCATCTAGGCAACTCCTTGGGGTAGCCAAAATCCCCTGCACTGCTGTCTCTCTAGGTGTAAGTGATGTGGAAAGGTCATTTAAAACCAGAAACTTGCTAGTGCAAGTTTTGCAAATCTTCGCCTCGATGTATGTAAAGGGCATTATTGCTTGTACTAAAAATCCTCCAATGGGTCCACCTCTTGGACTTAAGGTTTTTGCAGGTGGTTAATAAGGTGAGAAAGATCATGGGCATTAGAGCAACAAAATTAGAGTTGCAGAGAAAAAGCCAACCTGGCTGAGAGCAAAAGAGGATGTTTTGCTCAAAATTTTCAAATAGCACCAAAGGATTTTGGCATAAATTTGAATAATATACTCCTACTAACATCCCCTAATTTTGGTGGAAGTTCTAAAGAAAATTTTAAATAGGTTGTAGTGTAAAAGTAAACCGACCTGATTTAAAACTTGTGGTAAAACTCAAAATCTCCAAATGATTAAAGAATATTTTGCATAAAAGTGATTTAGGGACATCATAGGTCATCCCCAAATTTTTGGGATTTTTAAATGAATTTATCAAAGGGTCAAAGGCAAATGGGACCCTAAACCTTATGAAAAATCATTTTAGAGAAACAGAGCTCAGGAGAAACAATTATATAAATAATTCTACTGATAAAAGAATTGTCTTATTTGAGAGGGTAAACAAGTCCAATAATAATTGAAAGTTCTTTTTACTAGGGGTGAAAACTCCACAACTTAGAAGAAAAAAGGGGTTCCGAGATAAAAATAAATCTAGAAAATAAAAATTAATTTCCGCAAATTTTAATAAACAAAAAATGGTTAAATTTTTGGTGTTACAACCTGCCAATGCTTCATCAAGTCCGCTGAGTTGGTGGTGTAGATACCGAGGTGGCACAAGAGTAGTAGTGGCGTAGTTGATCCCATTTCTTCATGACCACATTGCCACAAAGAATTCAGATGAAACCCACTAGCATGTGTAGGAGTTGATTGAGCTATGTATGTGTTTCCTACCTTGCTATGCTAGAGTCATGTCGTAGTTCATCCGGGTGATGGGCTAGAGTGAAATGATCTGGTCAGTAATGAGAGTGATGTGTTGAACACGATTTGGTAAAGGTATCAATGAGAGGCCATAGGAATACATGGTGGGTTGTTTCATTGGAACCGCCCTGCTAATCGAGATCCGTATGTGTGATTTAAGAATCAGCTACTACCATGCATTGGCATCCTTAATCAATTCTCTTGCTTCTTAACCACCCTAGTCCTCCTCATTCAGAGTTGCAAGTAGTTTCGTGTTTGTAGTATATCAGAGGTCGTAGGCAAATAACACCCCTGGTGGGATGTGATGTTGGTACGCGGTTTGTATGCCGACGCCTGCTTGGTGTCTCTAACCTTGTACATATGTTTAACCTCGCCAGACTCAGATGCCTGGACGACCGTATGTGAAACCTCGCCAGACTGTGGATGGAACCCGAAAAGGCGCAAACTCAGACTAGAGACTTGAGTGTTTAGGCAGGCCGTGCCGACACCCTGCTGGCTTCCGCTGAAGGTTCCCCAGTACATGTCGGGTAAACGCGATAATTGGTGGAAGCGCAGGTGAAGAAGCACACCGTAGGGTTAACATCATCTATTCAATAGCCGTGTCCGCTGTAAAGGACTACTTGGTTGCCGATGCAATTCATAGACAAGTAAATGGAAACTACTAAAAGCCTCAAGACAAGTGTGAGTGCCGTGGATGGCCCTTCCATAGGATGACAGAGGATCCAGAATGTATTGTTGTGGTGTGTAGTGGACTCGAGTGCGCAAAACAATTACAAGTTGGAGTCCGTGATGATAGTTAGCCAAGAGTCAAAGTTAGCTTGCTGCAATAACCCCACCATCCCTTTATTGATAATGTGCATGTATGTAGGATCCGGACAAGTCTTCCGAGTACCTTTGTACTCATGTTTGCTTAATTACAATTGCAGAAGATATTGCCGCCCTTCCGAAGGGTTCTACGAGACCTCGATGTCGATTTAGTAGCCCGAGGCCCGTGGTGATCCCGAGCACATGGAGGACCCTTGTAGGATAGATAGGCTTCTCAAGCCTTTATTTTCTAGATGTCCATTGCACATGTTAAGCCTCCGCTAGGCTTGTATGCTTGTATGATTTGAATGATGGGTCATGAGACCCCTATCTCAGATGAATGATATGTATGGCTCTCTATAGCCTTTCAAATAAATTACTTGAGTTGTAGAGTTTTGTTGTGATGCCATGTTGTATTTGCACATATCGAGCATATTGTGTGTATGTTTGAAATGCTTGGTATGGATCTCGACTACCTAGTTGTTTATCCTGCTAGCCTTCTTATCGAAATGTCTCCTAGTGATTCCAACCGATCCATGGTAGCTTGCTACTGCTCCTAACACTTAGGTCGGGTGGCATGTGTCCTTCTTCGCCTTATGTCCGTTCTTCGGGAAATGTCATGAGGTGATCCTTTAAGTCTTTGTAGCTTGCTACGATTCATTCATTGTCGATGGACACGCTTGTTGGTCGGGTCATGTATGCCTATCTCTCGTAGTTAGCGCCCACTTTGGGTTCATGATCAGCCATGTCACGGGTTGTTTGTCATATGGATGCTAGCAACACTATCATATACGGAGCTAAAGGCGCAAACGGTCCCTGGGCCTGTAAGGCGACACCCGTGGGAATACCGAGCATGAGGCCGCAAAGTGATATGAGGTGTTACATGCTAGATCGGTGTGGCATAGGATCGGGTCCCGACTCTCCTCCAGCCACTCAGTAGTTCCATCGCCTCATCCTAGCGACGCTTAGTGAAGCATCGCTGGTGCTCCACCACCACCATCACCACCACAATCGCCGTGTTAGTTGTGATCCCATCTACTTCTCCTCTCCGCTTGTCGGATCAAGGAGGAGATGTTATCGAGCCGCACGTGAGCTAAACTTGGAGGTGCTGTCCGCTTGGCTCTAGATCGGTTGGATCGTGATTGATTGTGATGAGTACGACTACATCAACCGCATGATAACCACTTCCGCTGCATACGAGGGTATGTAGACACACTTCTCTCATTGCTATGCATCTCCTAGATAGATCTTGCATGAGCGTAGGATTGTTTTTTGAAATTGCAAGTTATGTTCCCAACAGTAGCTCCTCCCTCCCACCTATATACGTGGGGAGGACGCCCAGAACACACACCAACAATTGTTAGCAGCAGCGGAGCCCCTCCATAGTTTATGCCTCCGTCATATATTTGTAGTGTTTAGGTGAAGTTCGTGGTCGCCAAAACCCGCGGATCTCGGTAGGGGGTCCCTAACGTATGCCTAGGCGGATGGTAATAGGAGACAAGGGACACGATGTTTTTACCAGGTTCGCCCTCTCGATGGAGGTAAAACCCTACTCCCGCTTGATTGATATTGATGATATGGGTAGTACAAGAGTGATCTACCATGAGATCAAGGAGGCCAAACCCCAGAAGCTAGCCTATGGTATGATTGTTGTAATGATTGTGTCTCACGGATTCAAAACCTCCGGTTTATATAGACACCGAGAGGGCTAGGGTTACAAGTAGTCGGGTTACAATGGTAGGAGATCTACATATCCAGATCGCCAAGCTTGCCTTCCACGCCAAGGAAAGTCCTATCCTGACAGGGACAAAGTCTTCAATCTTGTATCTTCATAGTCTTGGAGTCCGCCGACGATGATAGTCCGTTGTCCGACACCCCTAGTCCAGACTCCTCAAGAGTTCTCTAACTAGGCTTCAATGACGATGAGTCCGACGCGATATTGTTCGGCATTGCAAGGCGGTTCTTCTTCCGAATAATTCATATAAGATTGTGAACGCCAAGATAGTGTCCGGCTCAGAAAATAAATTCCACATTCCACAGAGAGAGAATAATCTGTATACGTTCAATTCGCTAACGTATTTTGTGGCATGACGCCACACCACCACCAAGCCTTTACTTGAATCGCTTTTGTATTATACCACCTCAAGGCGAAGAAGCGTTTCTTGGCACGCTCTTGTCAAGAGATCGTTCCCTTATTCCGGATTCCCATCAATACGGATTCGTAATTCCAATCTGCCATACACGCCTCTATCGGAGGCGAGTCCCGAACGTCAATGGGACGTTTGGTATTATCCTCTTTATAATGGGACCAAGGCCTGCTTTTCTTCAATCCTCAATTGAATCTTTCCTCTACTCGAGTTCCAACACCCAGAGCCCCAGATTCATTGCTTCACCTTCAACAATGTCCTCCGGCCCTGCGCCGTGGATGCCCTCCTCCGTCACGGAAGAAGACGTGCTAAAGCGTAGAGGCCAAGCACTGACTTACGAGATTTCGTGACAGGTTGCCCACTAAAGGGCAAGTCATTCCCACCCCGAGCCCGGCGAGTATGTCGTTTATCCCACCTCCGCTGGGTTTAGGCTTCCCGATGGATCGCTTTGTGAGAGGGCTCATGTTTTACTATGGGTTGAATGCCACAACTTGGCTCCGAGTCCATCCTCCACATCTCTTCATTCATTGTCGCTCAAGGGTTCCGTGGTCACCCCTCACTTCGCTTGTGGCTTAAGACCTTTGACGTGGAGCCAAGATGATCGAGGGGCGCCAAGAAGAGTGCGGCGGGTCAGAAGGTATGGCCGACGCCCATGGCCCGAGGGCTCTTTCCAGAGGAGCCGGCTTGTGGCAGCAGGAGGGTTCTACATAATCGCCTCCTGTGGGCAAAGAGAAGCCGCGCCCATCTTCCGGGCTGTTCTCCACACAGCCGATGCCATGGGTCGCCTAAGGTTCAACTGGGGCCGCTAAAGGACGCGGCCCCTTGCTGGTGGCGATTCGAGACCCCGCCGGAGATCGATCCGGTCATGGTGATGCGTCATGCCGACAGGGCGCCTCTCGCCTCGCAAAGGCCGCCCTTCCTCACCGTGGAGTTTATCCGGCGACCACGATTTCTCCAACACTTCATGTGTACGACACCTGGAGATGTACAAACTGCTCTTCGATCACAAGAGGCGGTCCGGAATCGACGAGGACGCCGCCTAAGCCGCAATCGCCCGGACACAAGTAAGTAGCTCCGTCCCACATACCGCTTGTTTGCGCTTTCTATGATTCGCCTTTTAACCAGCTGTCCTCTAAACAGAGTGGATAGCAAGCAAAATCGACATTTGGCCCAGCCTCTCCCAGACCGCGCCGATCCTCCCGTGGCTGGTCAGATGTCGGAGGTTGCGCTCAGAGGAAGGCTAAGGGGAGAACAGAGGAACTACCGCCTCAACTAAGGAGGGCTTTGAGGAAGGGGGATCGAGAATCCCTCCTTCCAAGGGAGAAGAGGACTGCTTCCGAGAACCCAGAGGCCAAAGCCCCGGCGGGGAAGAGATCTTCACCGAGGGTCTCAAGGTCTCGAGAGACTCCGGCCGCACAGGCCCCTAAAGAATCAGCCCTCCAAATGAGCCGTAAGTAGAAAAAAAGGAGTTTCAGAATAAGGGACATCCTATTTGTGCTTCGAGGATAACTTAAGTTTTTACTCAGCGGATCTCCGGCCCTTCTCAGATGAGCTCGTTTTCGGGGAACTTCGTCTCGAGATGATGGAGAGCGAGACGCCCCATCCGCCGCTGCCATCGATAGGGCGACGAGCTCAAGTGTCATCACGCGAGGGTATCCTCGTCCGCAGGTTAATAGTTCGGCACCAACTGCAAAAGCGTGCCGAGCCGCCAAGGATCGCTTGAGAGGGCGTTTATCTCGTAAGGTCACCGCATAATCGGCGAGTATGGTGATTGAAAGAATTTCCGCCAAGGCGGATTGCGGTGCTGTCCGGAGTTTATCAAGGGTTTGAGGTAATGTAAAATGACATACCCTTTGATAGTTTTATACATAAAGTGCGCTCAGACAGATAGTAGCCTCGAGACTCGCAGAGGGTGTCGAGAACGACAAGGCGGCCGAGGATCAAAATCGGTATTGATTTTCGCTTCTATGCAGGTGGCGGATAGTTTGGTGGCTAGTCGGACCGATGGAGTTGCCGAACTAAAGCGGCAGCTGACGCTATGGATGCGACATCGACCGGGTCAATAAACGACTTGACGAAGTCACAAGGTAGGTTTTTTTCCTGTGGTCACCGGCAGGGAGCCGAGGCCCACTCCTACAACATGTGTGCTCAATGCGTATGGTGCCGCTGTGGAGAGGCCAACGAACTTGTTCGCCAAGGAGCAAGCCCGAGGAGTGATGCTGCCTTGAGGGCGGCCGGGGTGTAGAAGCCGAAGGGCCGCACACTTCCGGCAGAGGATGGCCGAAATGGCCATGAAGTTGAAAGATGCTACCGATCGCAATGAGGTTCTTGAAAAGGAACGCTTAGCGGAGCAAGAAGACTCGGGAAGGCCACCGGGTTAAGGATGCCCGCTTTACATGCGGCTATAAAGAGAGAGCTGCGCCAGTCGAGACATTGTGGCCGGCAAGCCCTTCGCCACGTGAGGTTTACAGATTCAAAGTATGCTCGCCTTGGCCACCGTGGGGTCCGGAGGATCCTTATATGGATTTAGCGGCGAAGCGGCAGACAATGTTGTGCACTCAAGTCGGAAGGATCACAAGACTAAGAGCTGTTTTGGTCTCAATCTATAGTCCGAGCGCCACTAACCGATCGGGTCAGCTGAGTGGGTCGAGTGATAGGTCAGTCCGACTTGCTATGACAGATATTGTGGCCTGCGTCCGCCACATAGGCCTAAGCCAAGAGTTATTTTGGCTTATTGCAGCAATTTTCAGGTGCCGATATCAATGGCGAAGCTGCCCGCATAGGGTGCACGGATGGCCTCGCCTGCAGTGAAGACACACGGACAGAGATGGATGCCACCAAGTAGACCTGTGGTTCTGACAAGAGTGTTACACGCCGAGCACTATTTTGGGGAGGTTCTGGTGCTCGTGTAATAGAGTCGAGTGCTCAAAAAATGTCATGTTCAAATGAACATTATGGTTTATAAAACGATGTTTATGATGTAAGCGCTTTTTGTACTTGTGCATTCAAGTATTGAAATATCTCCGTGCGGGCCGCTATGTATACGCGGCGATAACCCGAAAGATAGCAATTGCCGGTTGGCTCCCCCACGCACAAGGTAAAAGGGGTGTTCGCAAAATAGCACATTTTCACACTTAATCCGACGCCTCGGTCCGCGGAAGGAGGTGGTAGCATAGCAAACGAGGCAACCGGACTATAATGCTTTATCACTTTCACTTAGCCATAGGAGTTCGAGGGTGCACGATAGCTCCCTAGGGGCACCACGCCTCCGAATTCGGGGCCAGATGTGCTGGCCGAAACGGTCCTTCGTCAAAGCGGAGGAATTCTAAACATTTGTGGTCGATTGAGTGCTTGACCAGTCAGATCATGACAGCTGGCCGCTTTCTATCGAGGTGCTCGCCCCGTAACCGGGCACAATCGCAGAAGTTCTCCGGTGCCGCTAGCCGATGATACGTAAACGAAGGCAAAAAACACGTGAGCCGGCAAACCCAACATTTGACCAAAGATATGACTCCGAGCCGATGCATATAAGGCCTAATCCGAGACGCCGAACACTCCCTAAGGTATTCGGTCTTTATGATAGCGCGATAAATGCCCTAAGCCCCTAGTGTCCAAGCACACGAAGGTCCTCTAACACGGCCGATGCCAAAACGCTGGCCTCTCGTTATAATGAGAAACCAGGGATATATAGCAACAAGAGACATGAAAAAGGTTTACGCAGGTCTTAATCTGGAAAGAATCTGCAACGGGCCCCACCGCACGCCTCGCTGCATGTGTCTCCGCAGGTCAGTATCCTCGGACCGTGTAACACTGTTCATTTGTAAAAGAGAGGAATTTAGTTTTAGAAGTAATCGCGCAAAAATGAATTAAAAGCTTAAATATGAATGAATGAATAAAGCTGAGCTTATATTTACTCATACGCACAACCCCTTGTATAGGGGCGCGGTAGGAGCCTAGTTTATTTATGCCGGACTCGTTTAGCCGGTCCGGGGTCTTAACGACTTTTATGAGATAATGCCGCGACTGCATTTTAGTGTAAGAGACGCAGAGTGTGGTATTGCATTGCCGACAAAAGCTTCACGCCCCAATAGTGCTTCATGGCTACTTTTGAATGGGGCGATGAAAGATTAGCTGCCGAGAGTTGTCGGTGACCAACACAACTTCTAGTAGTAGGGAGCCCGTGCACTTGGCGGAGGGTTCGGCGCCCACCCCTTGAAGGAAGTGCGCTATGTCGAATTTTATTAAGGTCTATCTCAACTTAGCGGATTGTGTCCGATATAGCAGTTTAAATCGGGTCTGCCTCCGTCAGACTTGTGTAAATTGTAGTCCGTCGATTATAGGATCCAACATCGTAGCAGTCCATCCATGTTGCGACTCCGAATAGTCCGTGGTCGAAAGTAATTGGTTTGACATCCAACCTCGAGGTTCCGCTTAGGGTGGATCAGGCGATACCTACTTTGGCGCCGCATCTGTTGTTCCAGACATCACATGAAGTGAGTTTACTGTTTTGACTTTTGTGGAAAGTCTTTTGTTTTCCGGTGCTCGCCAGGGTTCGTCATTATCCTCGCTATGCGATCGAGCCCTTGTGTTCGGGCGCTGAGTCGGCCGTGACTGCTTTGAAGCCCCAACAATCTCTTGTGGGTGGATTTGCGTGCCTTCAGAGGCCGTGGATTTGACATATTCGATCCAAAATTTTGTTTAAGTTGATAGCTCGCCACCGTTGTCCTTAAGAGGCAAGTGTTTTGCTGTTCGCCGCGAGCTTTTGAACCGTGTCGACCGTTGTTCTTCGGCTTTTTTTTGTTTCGCGCCGGTCCTTTCGGCCGTGATTTTCCGCTTCCATCTCTCGATTTCGATGTACTCGGTCGCCGGTGCGATCTTGCTAGCCAGCCTGTCCTCCCTCGCGCAAAAGCGGTCATGAGGCTTGTTAGCGCGCCATTGTTCTTCGCTTCTGGCCGAGGTGTCCGGCAGCCATTCGCCCTTGACATTATGTTTAAAAGTCGCTAAGGCTTTTACGTCCTGACAATGACTATTTGGTTCTTTTGGTAAGAAACCTGCTCCGTAATCATGCGGTCGACTCTCCGGCTATTGAGTTATGTGACTTAAATTGTCTCAGATCCGGAGGGCGGACATAAGTCCCTTGAAAATTTGTTTCTAAACGCCGCCTCGAGCTCTTCCCAACTTCCAAACGATTTTCCGGAGGCTTTTGAGCCAATGCCAGCTGGCCCTTTGAGCTTGAGGGGTAGATATTTTATGGCATGGAGATCATCTCCTCTAGCCATGTGTATGTGCAAGACGAATCCACAATCCGCACTCCGGGTCTGTTGTTCCGTCAGATGCCTCTATGTTTACGGGTTTGAACTACCGAAATTCATGATCCAAAGACCTCATCGGTGAAACATAGTGGTGTGCGGCGCTCAGATGCGTGCTTATTCAAACATGCAAATGTTGTGTTGCTTCTGGCCCTCTTTTTGGCTCCATAAATGGACCTAACCGCCATATGTTTTATGAGGATCGTGTCGCCTTGTGTGCGGTGCCACTTGTCGCCCCGCTATCCGTCTCTATCCGCCAGCGGCCTTTTTTCTTTTTGACCGTGGGGGCTCGATGGCCTCGTCAATTCCGCAGCAGCCACGCTCGTAGTCTTGTTTGGTGGCTATTGCCATATTTGTCCGCGGTCTTGAGTACTTTGCTCCACCTCATTCTCGGTATGTCTTCCGCTGTTTTGAGCCTGCTTTTCCTTTTTTTCAGATTTGCAAGCATGGCAAGTCTTTTGAAGGTTCTTATGTTCGTGGTGTGTCCGCGTGAGGTCGCTCGGACCGCTGCTGGCCGCATGGATTGATTATCCGATTCGGCCCTGCTCGGATGGTTGCTTGCTGCATGTTCGCCGTCCACTGTTTGCTTTGCCTCGCTTATTGCCGGTCATTAGGAGTGTTGTTTTTGTCGAGGCGGATTTAGGCGCGCTCAAGGCCGCTGCGGTTGTTTGTCGGCGAATTATCCTCCGCGCGCCCCATTGTTCCTCGTTATCGCTTCTTTTGGGGTGTCCACCATATATACATCATGGGTTGGGGTGGCCTTCCGCTGTTTTAGAGGCGCCGTTCTGGTAGTTCTGCGATCGCCGCCCATACCGCCGGCGTCTTCGGAGTCGAGTTCAGCATGTCGGCAGATCGCCGATAGGCTACAAAGTGGGTGGTGGGTGGGCTTGAATTTCTTCGTCCGTCTGCGAGTCTCAACCCTCCCCGACCGTAGTCCGCCAGTGGCTTTTCCGATAACAGAGATGTTTTAGCTAATTTAGGATGTCGCCAAAGGGTGAGTGCCGAAGATGTCGCAGCGGTGAGCTCTATGACCACGCCAATCGATTCGGACAGGGCGCAGGAGGTTCGGAGTCCGCAAGGAGTCCGCACTCGGAGTCACGAGCTTTATAAGGACAAGGTCAAGATTCGCCCATCATCAGAGAAGGTAGCCCCGAGGCGTGTCCACCACCTATCTCGACCACGCGGGGTCGCTCCGAACTATGGGTCGGAGCGATTCTGCAGCGCCTCCAAGGTACCGTCCGCGTAGCTAGATCATACCCATCGTGATAGCTTCGCACGCTGTCAGGGCTCGAATCATTAAGATCAAATTCCGCGATGTCGGTCGTGAAGTTTAGGCTTCCAAACCGACTGATGGGCAGGGGCGAAGCTGACCGCTTCCAGATGGCTGCTTAATTGCCCGCAGGCAAAGCCGCCGAATACGAAGATCTCGTCTCGGAGAAAATTTCACCCGACCGTGGTTGTTGTTGATTGAAGAAGCCATCGCTTTCTACTGCTGATTTATACGTAGGAACTCTCAATGAAAGCACCAATGTCGGTGTCAAACCGCGGATCTCGGTAGGGGGTCCCAATCAGGCGTCTAGGCGGATGGTAACAGGAGACAAGGGACACGATGTTTTTACCTGTGTTCAGCCCTCTCGATGGAGGTAAACCCACTCCCGCTTGATTGATATTGATGATATGGGTAGTACAAGAGTGGATCTACCAGATCAAGGAGGCTAAACCCTAGAAGCTAGCCTATGGTATGATTGTTGTAATGGTTGTGTCTCACGGATTAAACCCTCCGCTATATAGACACCGGAGAGGCTAGGGTTACACAGTAGCGTTACAATGGTAGGAGATATACATATCCGTGATCACCAAGCTTGCCTTCCACGCCAAGGAAAGTCCTATCCGACACGGACGAAGTCTTCAATCTTGTATCTTCATAGTCTTGGAGTCCGGTCGACGATGATAGTCCCATTGTCCGACACCCCTAGTCCAGACTTCACCAAGGTGATCACTTCATCATCACTATCACCACAACGTCAGGTCGACGGAACTCTCCTCTAATTTTGCTGGATCAAGAGTTCGAGGGACGCCATCGAGCTAAATGTGTGCGTAACTCGTGGATGCCAGACGCTCGGTGCTTGATCACCGAACGAGAAGAAGTTTGACTACATCAACCAAAGTTGTCAAACGCTTCGCCTTTCGCCCACGAGGGTACGTGGACACACTCTCCTCTCGCTTTAATGCATCTCCTAGATAGATCTTGCATGAGCATAGGATTTTTTTGAAATTGCATGCTACGCTTCCAATACTTTTGTGGTGTGTTTGTTGGGATCCGATGAATTGTGAGATTATGATCAGATCTATCCATGAATATTATTTGAGTCTTATTTGATCTCTTATATGCATGATTCTTATAGCCTCGCATTTTCCTCCTAAACTATGGTTTGGTTTGGCCAACTAGACTGATTTTTCTTGCAATGGGAAGAGGTGCTTTGTGATGGGTTCGATCTGCAAAGTTGTCCTCACCCAAAGGACAAAAAGGGTAGCGAAACGCATGTATCATTGCTATTATGATAAAAAGATGGGGGTCTATTCCTACATGAATAGATCTTGTCTACATCATGTCATTGTTCTTATTGCATTATTCCGCTTTCTCCATGAACTTAATACACTAGATGCTTGCCGGATAGCGTCAATGTGCCGAGTAATAGTAGTACATGCAAAGTGGTGAGTCGGTCTACTAATCTTGGACGTGATGCCTATATACATGATCATTGAGTTGGATATCGCCATAATTATTTGCTCTTCTATCAATTGCCCAACAAGAATTTGTTCGCCCATCGCATGCTATTTTCTCAAGAGAAGCCACTATTGAAATCTACGCCTTGATCTATTTTCTATCATATTGTTTTCAGATCTATTTTTCAAAAACCCCAAAATACCTTGGTGCACTTTTTCTTTACTTATTTTATTTTGTGTTTTCGCAAGATCTATTTATCCAATCTCATTCAATTTTATCTATCTTAATACCGAGGAGGGATTGACAACCCCTATTACGCTGCTATTGCAAGTATTTGTTGTTTGTGTGCATGATCCATTTACATAGTGTTGTTTGGTTCTCCTAATCGATTGATAACCTTGGTTTCATAACCGAGGGAAATACTTACCGCTGTCGTTGCATCATCCTCTCCTCTTCGGGAAATACCAACGAGATACAAGCAATTAGTGGTATATATAGCCCACACAAAATCCAACCATTACACACTTTGACCCATCTGGTGGCACCGATCAAACTCGGTGAGACCGATCTGTTCAAAAATATGAACATTAGGACTCTCGTGGACCGATCGACAACTCGCTTGGACCGATGTGCTAGGGCTTAGGGCAAACATCATTCAGGCGCTGATTGAGATCAACTCGGTGGGACCGAAGTGAAGCAAGAAGGAGAGAATATGTCAAGTTAACTGGTGAGATCGATTGCATGAACTCGATGAGACCTAAGTGAATGCAATAGATCACAGAGCTACTGGCAAGTCCATCTTGGGACACCGAGATTCAGACGCTAAGACCGAATCACTAGGGTTTCGGGTTGTGGCTATGTCAAGTAAACTTGGTCTGAGTAGCAAGAATCGGTGAGGCCTAGTTTGGAATTAGGTTTTGGACATATTTGGATGGAGAAAGTGAGGGTTTTGGAGCAATATCACTAAGCACTTTAGCAAGTAGACCATTAAGCAACACCTCATCCCCTTTTAATAGTATTGGCTTCCTATGGACTCATGTGATCTTGGATCACTAAAATAGAAATGAAGAGTCTTGAGCTTTTGCCAAACTTTGTCCTTATCATTTTGAGTGGTCCACATCTCTAGTCCATGCCATGCCAATCATTGAACATCCTAAAATATTTATCTTCAATGGTATTAGTTCAATGAGTCTGTATGTTTTAGGACCGGATTTCGGATATTATTTTCTAGAAAATGGCCCTTGTGCTCATCAGCCCTGTGATTACCGTTAGCTTATGAGGCACCAACTTGAAATAGAAATTCCAAGCAAAATACAAATTATGAAGTACAAGACCATTCTGGCCTATGAGTACAACAAATGGTTTCTCGTGGTTGATGGCGAAGCGTTTGGGGATCATCAGCGCCTATGGGACTCCATTTCCCATAGGAACAAATTGACGGATAATTCCTATCTTCGAGGCTACTATCACCATTGCTTAGGTTCCGGGCTGTCATCGCAATGCTCCTCTCCAAGCAAGCAACTGCCAAGACAATAGCCAGGACAAGCCGAGTAATTTTGAATGTACTGCAAACATTATGAACACGGGTATAATATAACAAACGATAATCATACTCTAAAATATTCTATGCTCACAATGTCACTATAAAAATAATATCCTCGATACATACAAGTAGGTTATTTATATACTACATGAATATGCAATAACAGGTAGTAATAAATGCACCGATCGGTGTCTCGCTTACCGTAAAGGACAATAATATGACGATGCCTCAATTCCAAGGCCTCAATGACACCGCATAAAGGGCTTATAGGTGAAATAAGTAACAAACATGCTACAATGGAAGGCTCAAGCATACCACATAAAGGGCTTATAATGATAAATAAATAGCAAGCATGCAATTTAAGCGCCTCAAATACACCACATAAAGGGCTCATAAGGTAAATAAATAACAAGCATATGATAGCCAAGGTTCGAGCGACGCCACATAAAGGGCTATAAAGAAAATGATCACAAGAATATCAAGGAGGTAGAACCGCCCCTGTGATACTCAATATTTAAAGTAATAAAAGCGTTATTCCAATAATCATAATCATCATAAGTCACAAGTCATGATCCATGTTTTGTTTTAGTAGTTTCTCCTCCAAGAGGACACTAAGACCGACACTTGACCCATCCTGCATCGTAGTCCTTACCCATGGACACGGCTATTCAATAGATTTAATCTCAGAGGGTGTACTCTTTACCCACGAGTAACAGATTCTCTTTAGTCCATTGGGACTAATTCCGCTTACGGTCCTTTAGTTGAAAACGACCGACCGACACACCATCTTACCTTACCAAGGTTCTGAATCACCCATGACACCCGCTACAATACTCTAAGGGGAGGCTACAACCTCAGTAGCATGGGATCAAATTTATATCGCAAGGCTTAAGGGTGCCCCTCTCGTCCCAACCGAACACCCATGCCCCTGACCAGGTGGCATGCCTACCGGCTGCATCCGATCTTCCACCATGGCCTCTCGCGTGTGCTAAGAAGGGGTTGACAACTTATCGAACCATACCCTACCTATGGTAGGGACACGGTAGTATGAACCAAGTGGGGTTACCGAACAAGACTTGATCTGTGGGTCTAATTTAGGAGGTTTAAGTATTCCCCGGATGATTAGCCTAACAATTTATACTTCCACCCAACAGACAGATCACCACCCGCCATACTCACTGCAGTTTGACGCAACTGCCTCAACGGAGGATTCAGAGAAGCCCTGTCTACCCAAGACAGAGGCTCTCCCAAATTCCTTCGGTATGCATGAAAGGTATACGATGGTGATTACTATCACAATGCATCAATTTGAAAAACACGAATCATCAATATGCACTTATGAGTATGTTCATATCACCACATAAAATAACGAACTCCAAAACGAGGGGTGTTGTAACCGTGATCAAACAACCCACGATAATATTATGCCGTGATTCAGAATGCTTGCCTTCAAGTTGTGTAGAGGCAGGGTGCATCCTAAAACTTTTGAAAGTTTCTTCTTTCTCCAAAAATCCTATTTTGAAAATATTCAAATTAACACATAGTTTCAAAATAGTACAAAAGGTTGTCTGAAAAATTCTCAAATAAATCTGAAAATAAACTAGACAAAATTTGAGGAGGTTAGCAAAAAGAATCAATTCATTTGGAGTTATATTTAAAAGTTAAGCTTCCACAAAGTTCCGTTAAAAAAATGTAAAAAGGAAAACGGTTCGCATGGACTACGCTCTCTCGAGGTTGGTCGTACTTACCGGAAATACGCTTGCACCGTAGAAAAACGATCGCTGGGTTGCGCCACTAGTGGCTTGTTATTTCACCGACAGTGGTCCCCACCGCCGGGTTCATCTCTCGCAAGCGCCGCCGACAGAGATAGGGCCGCTTAACGGCGATCCCATGGCACAAGACACCATCTGACGCGCTTATGCGATATGGGGGTGATCGGGAGGAGGCACCGCATCCATCTCAAAGGGTTGGGTGCACAGGGAGCTTGAGGGTGAGAGCACCTTCCTCCGCATGGAGGGAAGCTTTGGAGGAATGGCTTGGCCACCGTGGTTCCCGTGAAAATGAAGTGGAAAGGGTTCTCGGGTCGATTTGGAGCTAATGGAGGAGAGTATGGAGGAAGCAGCTGTCAGTTGAATCGAACCGAGAGGAGGCGGCGCTCAAACTGCTAGAGGCGGAGGGAACGAAGGCCTCTCGGAGGAATGGGAGCTAGAGGGCCTTGCTATGGCATCGAGGAGGGTTCATGCCTGCGGAAGAGCCCGAGTGGGTTATATAGGCACGGAGAGGCGTTCGTACGCACCGTGGGATAAGGGCGGTGGCTCACCGCCACCGTGGTTTGCAGGACGACGTGGCGATGCTAGCGGACATGGCGTGATGCAGGAGCGGGGATGAGAACGGCTCGCCACAAGGGCAATGCAACGGAGGAGGCTTGGGGGCGGCGCCCATGGTAGGAACGACGTCGTAGGTGTGCCGCCAAGAAGCTTTTGCTGCGCGACGCTGTAGGGAGCAGGGGCGTTGAGTGGGCGAGACACGGCTATACTAGCGGATCGACGAGTTCTGGGAGGGGTCAACCCAAGAGCTTGCCAGAAGACTAGGAGATTACATCATAGAAGACACGCCTTGCTTATATGCGCCCCGGCCGGCCCGGGAGCGAGCAAGTTACAGAGTCCGCAAGCTCCGGCCCGGCAAAATAAGACCCGCAAGGTGCTTGCCGGGAGAGTTGCGTGCCCGGCCCAGTCATCGCCCACGCCGCCTCCGGGCCTTCTGTGGACGCGTGGCGGATGATCAGGCAGCTCGGGGACACGGTAGCACTCCACGGTGGTGGAGCCATCGCTGCGGCGCACGGAGACATTAGGGCGGAACTTTTAAGTCGACGGGCGACGGGCATTAAATGCCCTTGTCCCCATCGTCAAAGTAGGTAGCGCACCATCGCTCACGTGACCGTAGCTCCACCGCTCCCGCACTATTCCAACTACCATCTCTTTTACGCTTTACCCTTTTTTCCCACGCTGACACCCGCTTCGGTGACCCCTTGCACTATAAAAGGAGGCCCATGCACAACGGAGGAGGTTCAAACCTTGCAACTCGCAAGGTGTAGCTAAGCATCATCAGCTCTTCAAGCTCCCCGAGCTCAATACAATCAAGCAGAGTAGGGTTTTACGCTGCTCACCGCGTCTTAACTCGGGGTAAAACTGCCCGCGTTTCGCCACGATATGCTCTTCGTGCTCCTCTCCGCCTCGCAGATCGCATGCATAAGGGGCCCGTCCCATAGGTGTTCGTGGCGGCAGTTTCGACACCGGCAGGTCATTCCGACCCCTGTGACCCCACAAGAGGGTCGGTTTGTCGCCCACTTTGTCCGTGGGATCGATTTCCTCCGCCCCTTCGTCTGCGGGCTTATAGTTCTACTACGGGCTAGATTTCCATGATCTAGCCCCAAATTTCGCCCTCAACATTTCGGGCGCTCATCGCCCTATGCGAGGCCTTCCTCCGAATCCGCATCACTTTCGCATGTGGCTGCAAACCTTCGCGGAAGTCAAGATTGTAAGTGGCCAGCAAGCGGAGGCGGAGGGCTATGGTGGGCAGGATGCCCACGTCACCGGCTGGACGGTTCCTTTGCGGAGACCGTAAAAGGGTGGCAATCAGGTGGTTCTACATCACCGAAGCCGCGCGACGCTAACTGGCGGGCGGCCCCGAGTTCCGATCCGGAGCCCCTGGCGCGGCTTACTTCCCCGGGAAAAGAAGGGCCTGTCCCTGGGCGAAGTCCATGGAGCCGACCGACTCCGACCGTGATCAAAAAGCATGAGGGACAAGAACATCGCTTGTCAACGTGATCCGTGTCATGCTCGCGGCGCCGGATTTCGCATGCCAAAGGCGGCATTCAATGCGGGAGTTCGCCCTGTCGAACACCGACGCTTAGGAAGTTTCTATGACATGACGCACAAAGGCGCATGGACGGTGTTGTTCAAGGCCTCCAAGTACCTCCTCCCACATCCGAGGACCGCGGCTTCATGCCGCTGGGCCTTAGTCACCGAGTCTCAATCTACCACCGGATTCTTCTTTCCAATATATTCACGGAGAGCCTAAGCAGCTTATGCATATTTGCTCAGATTATGTGGAGACGCGGCTGGTTTACTGGGTCCGGCTCATGCGATGGCCTCGCAGCCGATGCCTCCTAACAGAGATATGTGTCCGCACTGCATAAGGTGCCAGAAGAAGGCCGAAAAGAAGGCCCCGGGACCCGGAAGGGTCTCCGCCGAAGGTTAGTGCTGCAGAGGCCTCGCCCCAAGACAACGAGGCGCACCTCCCATCAAGGAGGAGGAAGAAGAAGAAGACTCCCCATCCGAAAGGGATGAGGGCCCGGGAGAGGACCAAGGGGCCGGAAAGGCCTCGGCGTAAGGCCATCATGCCTTCGCTGCTCCCGATGACGACGAGACAGATTCCTTCATGGAGGCGGGAGGAATCAGGAAGAACTCTACCTCCCCGCAGACCGGGAGAGAAGAGAAAAGCCGCCTTCCGGAGGGGGGAGGCTGGGGTGTCAAGAAGGGAAAGGTATCCTTCCTGACTATTCCGCCACACTGGCCACAATTTAGAGGGGTGGTCTGCCTGGGGGAAGCCCCTGCCTGGCGATCGAAGTGTCCGTGATTCCATCATGATTTCACTTCATAGTTTTTGTATTTATAATGCCGAACATATATGCAGTCCGGCCCGGGCTCACCCCGAGGTATCTTCCTCCGGATCCCTGAGCGATTCAGCGATAAATTCGCTTCCGACGGCCACCACTCCTCAACCCGTGGATGACACGGAGGTGTTGTCCTGAAGGCTCCCAGAGCGGGGGGGAGGTGACTCTAGAGACGCCCCACGGTGGGATTCCAGATGTCGGACACGCGGGGTTAAAGATCCCCACGGATCTTGTCGATGAGATCCACGGCCAGCCGGTCTCTCAGCCGAAGACAGTTCTGGAACCTTCGATGGTTCCGGACTCAGGCGGGCGGGCCCTCGTTAGGGAGGGGGAGCCGTCTGCATTGAGGACTTCCATTGCACATGAGGCACCGATTGTTCACTGGAAGCGCTTTCATGGTAAGCTTCCATGGATGAAGAGCACTGCATTTTATGGAGTACGGTGATTCGAAGGTTTCGCCCGCTAAAGCTTAACTAACCGCTTGCACCAGCTTTCCCGACAAAGCCAGTAAGTAAAATATCCGCAAAATTATCACCCGATAGGTAGTAGCCTCGACATTCTATTTTGTGTTCGGAAAGAAAAACCAAACGAAGGGTCAATAATAATCCGGCAGGAGTCTAATAATAAATATTCGTGGTGCCTATGCAGCCAGGTGTTGTTTGCCGCTGCCCCAGATTCCCGAGGTTGCTAAATCAAGCGGACCTCGAGCAGCGCAGGAGAGCTCGACCACTTAAGAGGCATCTCGAAGAGAACAAGGGTAGGTGACGCCCGCTCTTATGCTTTTAAGGGTAGACGAAATTGGTGAGTCTAACACCTAAGTGTCGTGACTGTGTAACAGGGGCCACCACCGAAGTGGCATCCCTGAAGAAGGCACTATTCGAGGCCGAAGACAAGATGGCCTTGGAGTGCAAGGAGCGCGAAAAGCAAAGTGCTAGGGTAGGTGAGGTACATCAAGAGCTCCAGGGCCTTGGCAAGAAGTACGAGTCCGTGGAGCATGTTCTTAAGATGAAGGACGTCGAGCTTGCGAAGGACTTGGTTAGTATGAAAGATGCCAAGGCCGAAGCCGACAAGGCACAACAGGAGATCCAGGAGGCCAAAAAGATAGCAGCGGGTAAGAAATTCTTTATGCAAAGCAAACATGTGGAGGATGCGTTTGTTTTACTTACTCGATTTGAGGTCTCTGTGGGGCATTCGAGATCCGCCACACGTAGTATCGACGCCGCGGAGTTCTACCGTGCTCAGGAGGGAAGCTCAATGGAGAAGCTGTTCGTCGTCAAAGATGTCGGAGCCGAACTCCCCGATGCTCCGAAAGTGACCAATCGGCAGAATTGGTCGAACTCCACAGTATGGCCGAACTGGCTATGAATAATTTCATAGTCCGGACCGTGGCCCGTGAGCTCCTCGCCAAAGAGCTACTTTGGCTTGATTGCTTAATGGTGGATGCCTCGCCCGCGGGCTTGAAGTGACAAGCGATCCGCTTGCATCGAGGGTGCCTGCCGGGCCTTCGCCCGCCAAGGTGCATTGGGGCAGGCCGGATGTGAAAAGCTGGTCAAGGATGGGCCGAGAGGGCAGGCGATCGCCATCCCGAGATGTACTATGATGGCCGAGGAGTCATGGACTAGGGGTGTCCGGACAGTTAACTATCATCATCGGCCGGACTCCAAGACTATGAAGATACAAGATTGAAGACTTCCCCGTGTCCGGATGGGACTTTCCTTGGCGTGGAAGGCAAGCTTGGCGATTACGGATATGTAGATCTCCTATTATTGTAACCGACTCTGGTAACCTTAGCCCTCTCCTGTCTATATAAACCGAGGGTTTTAGTCCATAGGACGTAACAACAATCATACCATAGGCTAGCTTCTAGGTTTAGCCTCCTTGATCTCAGGCCCTAGACCCACTCTTATACTACCTATACCATCAATATCAATCAAGCAGGAGTAGGGTTTTACCTCCATCGAGAGGGCCCGAACTCAGGGTAAAAACATCGTGTCCCTTGTCTCCCGTTACCATCCGCCTAGACGCACGTTCGGGAACCCCTACCCGAGATCCGCCAGCTTTTGACACCGACATTGGTGCTTTCATTGAGAGTTCCTCTCGCGTCGCCACCGATAGGCTCGATGGCTCCGATCGATCAACAACAACGATGCAGTTTAGGGTGAGACTTTTCCCTGACAGATCTTCATATTCGGCGGTTTTGCACCGCGGGCCAACTCGCTGGCCATTTGGAGCAGATCGAAGTTACGCCTCGCCGCCAGTCGATTTGGAAGTTCGAACTACACGGCCGACATCCGTGGAGACTTGATCTTCGATGGATTCGAGCCACAGCCGAAAGCACGCCGCGACCGCCACGATTGGCATGATTTAGCTCGCTGCCGGACAAAGGCCCCTTGAGGCCGCACATGAGTCCGCCTCCGACCCTTAATCTGGAGCCGCAGCGCAGACGAGGACGGTGGCTAGACACCGGGGCTGCTAATTTCTACGGGCGATGGAGCCGAACACCGACTTCGCCCCTTTGTGAAGCTCAGGACTCGAGGTGCCGGACTCGCTGACTCTCGAACCCTCGCGCCTCTACCAATCAAATCTGGGGCGCCGATCATGGAGTTCATCGCTCATGACATCTTTCAAAGACTCACCTTTTGGCGACATCCCGAATTCGCTAAAGTATCTCTCGTTATCGAGAGCCTCGCCGATCACGGTCAGGACAGTTGGGATGCGGATGACTAAGAAATTCAAAGCCCACCCACCACCCACTTCAGAGCCACTCAGCCGTCACGACCTAACCGACGTGTTAGACTTTGATCAAGACATCGACGGTATGGACGACGATGCCGGAGACGACCAAGAACCAGCGCCATCTGGCAATCGGAAAGCCACCTCAACTCACGATGTATACATGGTGGATAAACCAAAATAAAGCGATAACGAGGAACAACGGGACGCGGCGAAGGATAATTCCTCTAAAACAACCAAAACGGCGACGCAAGCGCCGCCTCAAGTCCCGCCCAATAACAATGTAAACCCATACCGACTCCAGCCATAGAGCAGTATGTAACCAAGGGATTTATGAACATGCTACCAAGCAACCATCCTAACAGATGAATTAGACGAGCAACCCATCCCCAAGTAAAACAACAGACTGCATTTATCTCACGGACACATCACCGAAGCATATGAACTCTTCACAAAAGGCTTGTCGCCATTTGCAAGAAGTTTGAAGAAGCTGAAGCGAAGCTCAAAACAGCGGAAGATGTACTGAATGAGATGGAGCAAAGTACTCAAGACCGCAGATAAATACGGAAATAGTCACTACACGTAGCTACCCGGCGTTAGTTGTCGCCTCGAATTTGACGAGGAGTGTCGGTGTCAAAACCGGCGGATCTCGGGTAGGGGGTGAAGGAAATATGCCCTGGAGGCAATAATAAAGTTATTATTTATTTCCTTATATCATGATAAATGTTTATCATTCATGCTAGAATTGTATTAACCGGAAACATGATACATGTGTGAATGCATACACAAAACAATATATCACTAGTATGCCTCTACTAGACTAGCTTGTTAATCAAAGATGGTTATGTTTCCTAACCATGAACAAAGAGTTGTTATTTGATTAACAAGGTCACATCATTAGTAGAATGATCTGATTGACATGACCCATTCCCTTAGCTTAGCACACGATCGCTTAGTATGTTGCTACTGCTTTTATCCATGACTTATACATGTTCCTCAGTAACTATGAGATTATGCAACTCCTGCTTGCGGAGGAACACTTTGGTGCTACCAAACGTCACAACGTAATCGGGTGATTATAAAGGAGTACTCTGGTGTCTCCAAAGGCAGATGTTGGGTTGGCGATTTCGAGATTAGGTTTTGTCACTCCGATTGTCGGAGAGGTATCTCTCGCCCTCTCGGTAATGCACATCATGAAGCCTTGCAAGCACTACAACTAATGAGTTAGTTGTGAGATGATGTATTACGGAACGAGTAAAGAGACTTGCGATGTAACGAGATTGAACTAGGTATTGATACCGACGATCGAATCTCGGGCAAGTAACATACCGATGACAAAGGAACAACGTATGTTGTTATGCGGTCGACCGATAAAGATCTTCAGAGAATATGTAGGAACCAATATGGGCATCAGGTCCCGCTGTTGGTTATTGACCGTGAATAGTTCTAGGTCATGTCTACATTGTTCTCGAACCGTAGGGTCCGCACGCTTAAGGTTTCGATGATGCTTATTATGAGTTTATGTATTTTGATGTACCAAGAAGTTCGAGTCCCGGATGTGATCACGGACATGACGAGGAGTCTCGAAATGGTCGAGACATAAAGATTGATATATTGAAGCCTATGTTTGGAGTTCGAATGGTTCGAGTGAAAACAGGAATTTACCGGAGTACCGGGAGGTTACCGGAACCCCCCGGGAGGTAAATGGGCCATAGTGGGCCTTAGTGGAAAGGAGAAGGGGCCAGCCCTAGGTGGTCGCGCGCCTCCCCCCTTCCCCTAGTCCTACTAGGACTAGGAAAGGGGCCGCCCCTCTCTCTTCCTCCGGGAATCCTAGTCCAACTAGGATTGGGGGAATCCTACTCCCAGAGGGAGTAGGACTCCCTTGGCGCCACCCTTGGCCGGCCAGCCCCTTCCCTTGCTCTTTATATACGGGGCAGGGGGCACCCTAGAACACACAAGTTGATCTACGGATCGCTCCTTAGCCGTGTGCGGTGCCCCCTCCACCATATTCCACCTCGGTTATACCGTCATGAAGCTTAGGCGAAGCCCTCTACCGTGAAACATCAAGATCGCCACCACGCCGTCGCCGATGGAACTCTCCTCGACACTCGGCTGGATCGAGTACGAGGGACGCCATCGAGCTGTACGCGTGTCAAGAACTCGGGGCGCGGAGTAACGGCGCCGGATCGGTCGGATCGCGAGGAGAACGACGACTACTTCCTCTACGCCAGATCGCTTCCGCTTCGGTCTACAAGGGTATGTAGACAACTCTCCCTCTCGTTGCTATGCATCACCATGATCTTGCGTGTGCGTAGGGAAAATTTTGAAATTACTACATTCCCCAAAAGTGGCATCCGAGCCTAGGTTTTTATGGTTTGATGTTTTGCACGAGTAGAACACAAGTGAGTTGTGGGCGATACAAGTCATACTACCTACCAAGCATGTCATACTTTGGTTCAGCGGTATTGTGAGATGAAGCGCCTGCACCGACATTACGCAGACGCTTACGCGAGACTGGTTTCACCGCCACGAGCACTCGCTGCTTAAAGGTGACTGGTGGGTGTCTCGCTCTCTCACTTTAGTTGAACTGAGTGGCTACGCCCGGTCCTTGAGAAGGTTAAACGGAGTCTATTTGACGAAGTATCGCTGTGGTTTTGATGCGAGGTGAGACTGGTTCTTGCTTAAGCCCGTAGCAGCCACGTAAAATTTGCAACAACAAAGTAGAGGACGCCTAACTTGTTTTTGCAGGCATGTTGTGATGTGATATGGTCAAGACGTGATGCTATATTTTATTGTATGAGATGATCATGTTTTGTAACCGGTTATCGGCAATCGGCAGGAGCCATATGGTTGTCGCTTTATTGTATGCAATGCAATCGCTTCGTAATGCTTTACTTTATCACTAAGCGGTAGCGATAGTCGAGAAGCATAAGTTGGCGAGACGACAACGATGCTACGATGGAGATCAAGGTGTCGCTACCGGTGACGATGGTGATCATGGTGGTGCTGCGGAGATGGAGATCACGAAGCACAAGATGATGATGACCATATCATATCACTTATATTGATTTGCATGTGATGTTTATCCTTTATGCATCTTATCTTGCTTTGATTGACGGTAGCATTATAAGATGATCTCTCACTAAATTATCAAGAAGTGTTCTCCCGAGTATGCACTGCTGCCAAAGTTCGTCGTGCCTGCACACCACGTGATGATCGGTGTGATAAGCTCTCACGTCCATCTACAACGGGTGCAAGCCAGTTTTGCACACGCAGAATACTCGAGTTATACTTGACGAGCCTAGCATATGCAGATATGGCCTCGAACACGGAGACCGAAAGGTCGAGCGTGAATCATATAGTAGATATGATCAACATAAGATGTTCACCATTGAAAACTACTCCATCTCACGTGATGATCGGTTATGGTTTAGTTGATTTGGATCACGTGATCACTTAGATGACTAGAGAGATGTCTATCTAAGTGGGAGTTCTTAAGTAATATGATTAATTGAACTTAAATTTATCATGAACTTAGTCCTGGTAGTATTTTGCAAATTATGTTGTAGATCAATAGCTCGCGTTGTTGCTTTTATATGTTTGTTTTTGATATGTTCCTAGAGAAAATTGTGTTGAAAAATGTTAGTAGCAATGATGCGGATTCGATCCGTGATCGGAGGTTTATCCTCATTGCTGCACAGAAGAATTATGTCCTTAATGCACCGCTAGGTGACAGACCTATTGCAGAGCGGATGCAAACGTTATGAACGTTTATTAGCTCAAATGATGACTACTTGATAGTTTTGTGCACCATGCTTTATGGCTTAGAATCGGGACTTCAAAGATGTTTTGAACATCATGGACCATATGAGATGTTCCAGAATTGAAGTTAATATTTCAAGCAAATACCGAGTTGAGAGATATGAAGTCTCCAACAAGTTCTATAGCTAAAAGATGGAGGAGAATCGCTCAACTAGTGAGCATGTGCTCAGATTGTATGGGTACTTCAATCGCTTGAATCAAGTGGGAGTTAATCTTCGAGATAAGATAGTGATTGATGAATTCTCTAGTCACCATCACCAAGTTAGTAGAACTTCGTGATGAACTATAGTATGCAAGGGATGATGAAAATGATTCCCGAGTTTTTCATGATGATGAAATCGATGAAGGTAGAAATCAAGAAAGAACATCAAGTGTTGATGGTTAACAAGACCACTAGTTTCAAGAAAAGGGCAAAGGATAGAAGGAACTTCAAGAAGAACGGCAAGCAAGTTGTTGCTCAAGTGAAGAAGCCCAAGTCTGGACCTAAGCTCGAGACTAAGTGCTTCACGCAAAGGGAATGGTCATTTGAAGCGAACTACCCCAAGTATTTGGTGGATAAGAAGGATGGCAAAGTGAACAAAGGTATATTTGATATACATGTTATTGATGTGTACTTTACTAGTGTTTATAGCAACCCTCGGTATTTGGTACTGGTTCGGGTTGCTAAGAGTAGTAACTCAAACGGAGTTGCGAGAATAAGCAGAAACTAGTTAAGGGTGAAGTGACGATGTGTGTTGAAAGTAGTTTCAAGATTGATATGATCATCATCGCACACTCCCTATACTTTCGGGATTAGTGTTGAACCTAAATAAATGTTATTTGGTGTTTGCGCTGAGCATGAATATGATTTGATCATGTTTATTGCAATACGGTTATTCATTTAAGTAAGAGAATAAACTGTTGTTCTGTTTACATGAATAAAACCTTATATGATTACACACCCAATGAAAATGGCTCATTGGATCTCGATCGTAGTGCTACACATATTCATAATATTGAAACCAAAAGATGCAAAGTTAATAATGATAGTGCAACTTATTTGTGGCACTTGCCGCTTAGGTCATATTGGTGTAAAGCGCATGAAGAAACTCCATGCTGATGGGATTTTGGAATCACTTGATTATGAATCACTTGATGCTTGCGAACCATGCCTCATGGGCAAGATGACTAAGACTCCGTTCTCCGGAACAGTGGAGCGAGCAACTGACTTATTGGAAATAATACATACAGATGTATGCGATCCAATGAGTGTTAAGGCTCATGGCGGTATCGTTATTTTCTCGACCTTCACAGATGATTTGAGCAGATATGGGTATATCTACTTGATGAAACATAAGTCTGAAATAGTTGAAAGAATTTCAGAGTGAAGTGGAAAATCATCGTAACAAGAAAATAAAGTTTCACGATCCGATCGCGGAGACAAATATTTGAGTTACGAGTTTGGTCTTCAATTAAAACAATGTGGAATAGTTTCACAATTCACGCCACCGAACACCACAATGTTATGGTGTGTCCAAACATCATAACCGCACTTTATTGGATATAGTGCAATCTATGATGTTTCTTACCGATTTACCAATATCGCTTTTGGGATCATGCATTAGAGACAGCTGCATTCACGTTAAATAGGGCACCATCTAAACCGCTGAGACGACACTATATGAACTGTGGTTTAGCAAGAAACCAAAGTTGTCGTTTCTTAAAGTTTGGGGCTGCGATGCTTATGTGAAAAAGTTTCATCCCGATAAGCTCGAACCCAAATCGGAAAGTGCGTCTTCATAGAATACCCAAAGGAAATTGTTGGGTACACCTTCTATCACAGATCCGAAGGCAAGATATTCGTTGCTTAAGATGGATCCTTTCTAGAGAAGGAGTTTCTCTCGAAAGAAGTGAGTGGGAGGAAAGTAGAACTTGATGAGGTAACTGTACCTGTTCCCTTATTGGAAAGTAGTTCATCACAGAAATCTGTTCTTGTGACTACTACACCAATTAGTGAGGAAGCTAATGATGATGATCATGTAACTTCAGATCAAGTTACTACCGAATCTCGTAGGTAAACCAGAGTGAGATCCGCACCAGAGTGGTACGGTAATCCTGTTCTAGAAGTCATGTAACTAGACCATGATGAACCTACAAACTATGAGGAAGCGATGATGAGCCCAGATCCGCAAAATGGCTTGAGGCCATGAAATCGAGATATGATCCATGTATGAGAACAAAGTATGGATTTTGATGGATTTGCCCGATGATCGGCAAACCATAGAAAATAAATGGATCTTCAAGAGGAAGACGGACGTTGATAGTAGTGTTACTATCTACAAAGCTCGACTTGTCGCAAAAAGGTTTTTGACAAGTTCAAGGTGTTGACTACAATGAGATTTTCTCAACTCAGAAGCGATGCTTAAGTCTGTCCGAATCATGTTAGCAATTGCCACAATTTATGAAATTTGGCAAATGGATGTAAAACTGCATTCCTGAATGGTTTTCGGAGGAAGAGTTGTATATGATGCAACCAGAAGGTTTTTTCGATCCAAAGGAGCTAACAAAGTGTGCAAGCTCCAAGCGATCCATCTATGGTGGTGCAAGCATCTCGAGTTGGAATATACGCTTTGATGAGTTGATCAAAGCATATAGTTTTATACAGACTTATGGTGAAGCCTATATTTACTAGAAAGTGAGTGGGAGCACTACAACATTTCGATAAGTATATGTGAATGACATATTGTAGATCGGAAATAATGTAGAATTATTCGCAAAGCATAAAGGAGTGTTTGAAAGAAGTTTTTCAAAGAAAGACCTCGTGAAGCTGCTTACATATTGAGCATCAAGATCTATAGAGATAGATCAAGACGCTTGATAAGTTTTTTCAATGAGTACATACCTTGACAAGATTTTGAAGTAGTTCAAAATGGAACAGTCAAAGAAAGAGTTCTTGCCTGTGTTACAAGGTGTGAAATTGAGTAAGACTCAAAACCGACCACGGCAGAAGATAGAAAGAGAATGAAAGTCATTCCCTATGCCTTGGCCATAGGTTCTATAAAGTATGCCATGCTGTGTACCAGATCTATTGTATACCCTGCAGACCGAAGTTTGGCAAGGAGTACAATAGTGATCTAGGAGTAGATCACTGGACATGGTCAAAATTATCCTTAGTGGAATAAGGATATGTTTTCGATTATGGAAGTGACAAAAGGTTCGTCGTAAAGGGTTACGCCGATGCAAGTTTTGACACGATCTGGATGACTCTAAGTCTCGATCTAGATACATATTGAAAGTGGGAGCAATTAGCTAGAGTAGCTTAAATGCGAGCATTGTAGACATAGAAAATTGCAAAATACATAACGGATCTAAATGTGAAAGACCCGTTGACTAAGACTCTCTCACAAGCAAAACATGATCACACCTTAGTACTCTTTGGGTGTTAATCACATAGCAATGTGAACTAGATTACTGAATCTAGTAAACCCTTTGGGTGCTGGTCACATGGCGATGTGAACTATGGGTGTGAATCACATGATGATGTGAACTATCGATGTTAATCACATGGTGATGTGATCTAGATTATTGACTCTAGTGCAAGTGGGAGACTCAAGGAAATATGCCCTAGAGGCAATAATAAAGTTATTATTTATTTCCTTATATCATGATAAATGTTTATCATTCATGCTAGAATTGTATTAACTGGAAACATGATACATGTGTGAATGCATAGACAAACAATATGTCACTAGTATGCCTCTATTAGACTAGCTTGTTAATCAAAGATGGTTATGTTTCCTAACCATGAACAAAGAGTTGTTATTTGATTAACAAGGTCACATCATTAGTAGAATGATCGATTGACATGACCCATTCCATTAGCTTAGCACACGATCGCTTAGTATGTTGCTACTGCTTTTATCCATGACTTATACATGTTCCTATAACTATGAGATTATGCAACTCCCGCTTGCCGGAGGAACACTTTGGTGCTACCAAACGTCACAACGAATCGGGTGATTATAAAGGAGTACTACAGGTGTCTCCAAAGGCGTATGTTGGGTTGGCGATTTCGAGATTAGGTTTTGTCACTCCGATTGCTCTGGAGAGGTATCTCGGCCCTCTCGTAATGCACATCATCAAGCCTTGCAAGCACTACAACTAATGAGTTAGTTGTGAGATGATGTATTACGGAACGAGTAAAGAGACTTGCCGTAACGAGATTGAACTAGGTATTGATACCGACGATCAATCTCTCGCAAGTAACATACCGATGACAAAGGGAACAACGATGTTGTTATGCGGTCCGACCGATAAAGATCTTCGAGAATATGTAGGAACCAATATGGGCATCCAGGTCCGCTGTTGGTTATTGACCGTGAATAGTTCTAGGTCATGTCTACATTGTTCTCGAACCGTAGGGTCCGCACGCTAAGGTTTCGATGGCGCTTATTATGAGTTTATGTATTTTGATGTACCGAAGAAGTTCGAGTCCGGATGTGATCACGGACATGACGAGGAGTCTCGAAATGGTCGAGACATAAAGATTGATATATTGGAAGCCTATGTTTGGAGTTCGAATGGTTCCGGCGAAAACGGAATTTACCGGAGTAACGGAGGTTACCGAACCCCGGGAGGTAAATGGGCCATAGTGGGCCTTAGTGGAAAGGAGAAGGGCCAGCCCTAGGTGGCGCAGGCCCCCCTTCCCCTAGTCCTACTAGGACTAGGAAAGGGGCCGCCCCCTCTCTCTCTTTCCCTCCGGAATCCTAGTCCAAATAGGATTGGGGGAATCCTACCTCTGAGGAGTAGGACTCCTTAGCGCGCCTCCCTTGGCCAGCCCCTTCCCCTTGCTCCTTTATATACGGGGCAGGGGGCACCCTAGAACACACAAGTTGATCTACGGATCGCCTTAGCCGTGTCAGCGGTGCCCCCTCCACCATATTCCACCTCGGTTATACCGTCGCGAAGCTTAGGCGAAGCCCTCGCGCCGGTGAAACATCAAGATCGCCACCACGCCGCCGTCGTCGACGAACTCTCCTCGACACTCGGCTGGATCGAGTACGAGGGACGCCATCGAGCTGTACGTGTGTCAAGAACTCGGGGCGTCGGAGTAACGGCGCCGGATCGGTCGGATCGCGAGGAGAACGTGACGACTACTTCCTCTACGCCAGATCGCTTCCGCTTCTGGTCTACAAGGGTATGTAGACAACACTCTCCCCTCTCGCTGCTATTCATCACCATGATCTTGCGTGTGCGAGGAAAATTTTGAAATTACTACGCTCCCCAACTGGGGGTCCCGAATCGCAATGCGTCTGGTGGATGGTAACAGGAGACAAGGGACACGAAGTTTTACCTGTGTTCGGCCCTCTTGATGGAGGTAAAACCCCACGTCCTGCTTGATTAATATTGATGATATGGGTAGTACAAGAGTGGATCTACCACGAGATCAAGGAGGCTAAACCCTAGAGCTAGCCTATGGTATGATTGTTGTAATGTATGTTGTGTCCTACGGACTAAAGTCCTCCGGTTTATATAGACACCGGAGAAGGCTAGGGTTACACAGAGTCGGTTACAATGGTAGGAGATCTACATATCCCTATCGCCAAGCTTGCCTTCCACGCCAAGGAAAGTCCCATCCGGACACGGGACGGAGTCTTCAATCTTGTATCTTCGTAGTCTTGGAGTCCGACGGATGATGATAGTCCGGCTGTCCGGACACCCCCTAGTCCAGACTCCTCAAGAGTCCTTAACCAGGCTTCAATGACGATAAGTCCAGTGCGTATATAGTCTTCGGCGTTGCAAGGCGGGTTCTCCCTTCAAGTTCCATGTACCTACCGAATAGTGTCCGGCTTCATCATAAATACCGTGTTTCTTGGCCTCTACGCCCAATAATGGCCTTCTTCCACGCGTTGCACGAATGTGAAAAGCCAGGGTGTCTTTTATGTTTCACCCCCTAGTCGTGCGAGTCATCCGCCTACAAAAGAGGCAAAAATCCAGATCCAAACCACACCATCTTCCTCCCGCGAATACTTCATCGGAGCTCCCTTGACCTAAAGATCCATTCCATTATGGACTGTCGACGCTGCTCCTATTCTCGTGCTCCCAGCCCACCGCCAGGGGATTGGAGGAGGTGCTCTGTTCCACACAACGAGCTAGTGAAGCTCCAAGCGGGGGGACATCTCCCTCCGGCATTCATGGCCCCGGTTCGAGCCGGGCTGGTCACCTACCAAGGTGGGAGGCAAGCGGAGGCTACCCCAAGTCCCAATAAAGGGGAGCGGGTATGCTTCGTCCCTTATCTGATAAGGGGACTCGGATTCCCAATACATCCGTTTCTCCGTGGGCTCCTAGAGTTCTACGGACTCCAGCTCCACCACCCACGCCCGCCTCCTCTCCGCATATCATGGGCTACGTAGCTCTTTGCGAGCTATTCCTGGGCATCGAGCCCCATTTTGCATTGTGGAAGAGGCTGTTCTGCCTCGTACCCCGTTCTCACGAGGGGTCCATATATCAAGTGGGCGGCGCCGAAATATGGTGCATTGCCGGGACCGGATACCCATCCGGTACTCCCAAGAAGGCGTCCGAAGACTGGCCTTCAGAGTGGTTTTACATAGGAGACGCTCCGCTGCCGGACCCAGTCCGGATTGGCCTCTCGGAGTTTAGTGCTGCTCCTCTGAAGAAACGCCTCAGCTGGCACCCACGGAGCCCCCAATTGGAGGAAGACAAGAGCGTCCATTACTTGATGGGCCGAATAAAATTACTGGCCCATTCCGGGTTGACCATGATTGGAGTCATGGCGACATGCATCATGCGGGGGGTACAGCCATTGCAATACAGAGGCCACCCCATGTGGGATTTCAACGAGGAAGACGATGCCACCCGTCATGGCCGCGAAGGGCCGGATTCGACCGAGGATCTGGTGCAGATCATGTCCAGCCTGTACAAGGGGGAGAAGGAGGACTTCCTTCGAACGAACCCTTTGAATGGGTTTTCCATGAACAACCCTAGAGGCTGGGTAAGCGAACACTTTTAAGGGCTCAACCCATGCTTTCAAGTTTAGGCTTTTATATTATGTCTTCGGCGCAGATCTACGCCGGATCGTGGAGGACATGGTAAGTCCGCGCCCGCAACCCGAGGATCCAGAAAGATCCTGGATCCGCCTCCAAGAGGATCCGGACATCAAGGTGGAGCTGATCGACGGGTGTTTCACCAGCTCAGCATGGATAATGCTTTGGTCGCCATTACAGCCGACTACCCGGATCAGATCCGCTTCCTGTGTGATCGTGACCGAGGTCCGGACACCATTATCTCTTTCTTGCCCATTTCTCACCTTCGCGAACGATGGTGTTTTTACAGAAGCGCCTTTGGCGGAAGCCGAGCCCCGGGCGGCTGACCAACAAAGTTCAGTCCGGACCAAGAGCGGAAAAGGAGCGCGCACGGATCAAACGTCGCCGCAAAGGTATAGCTCAGATTTAAATTTTCAGAGCAATGTTCCTAGGAAGCGCCTGAGTGCTCATGATCTTTATAGGAGAAAAGCGCCACGGACTGCAGGCGCGGAAGTTGCCGATCCAACCTATACCGCCAGGCTCCAGCCGCCCGCCCGAGGGGGAGGCAAGCGGAAGACGCTGGCCGGATCCTCCTCCAACGGAGGACACCGGCGACCGGTCCCGCCACCAAGTTCGAGGTGGAGAGCGCCATGAACCATAGGCGCCACGACAAGATTTCGTGAAGCGTGCTTCTCCCTCGAGGCATTGGACGCCTTTAACGCAGGGGATGCGCACTGCGCCGCCAAGATGGTTTTACCAGAGCTATGGAGCAAGATGTGAAAGACATACTGGTAAGGGAATTTTAATGGTTATATATACCAAGAGTCTCCCCGAGACTTAAAGTAGTTATGTTAACTGATTTAAGGATCATTTGAAACGCAGGGTCTTACCGAGAAGAATGCCCAGCTGTCTCAGAGCCGCAAGAATGCAAGGCCCAACTTGAGGCCAAGCACTTGCCGCCGCAGAGGAGACGCAGAGACCCCTCCTGTAACACATTTTATTAATAAATATAAGCGCTATGCGAAGCGTAAGGCGCAAGTCTAATAGTGACATTGCAGGTGCCACCGGACAAGATCCGGACAGCAAGATTACTGCGCCACCTAAAGGTCAAGCGAGACGGTGCTGAATAGGGTGCAGCAAGAAAGGAACAAGCTCCGGGATACCAACGCTAAGCTCGGAGAAGAGCTGAAAGGCGCCGAGCCAGCTGTCCAGCTTGTTAAGGAGAATCAGCCGTTTGCTGCATTTATAGTAAGTGCTTGAGCGGACTCCTTTGAAAAGAAGAGTTCCGCGAGGAAGTAAATTGACACAATATGTCTTGTAGGTATACTCACAGGTCGCCCTGCGGAGGAGATGCCCATATCAACGGGTGATCAACTTCCCGACCTGTTGCAACTGCTCGAACAAGTTCGGCAGGCAATGAGCGGCGTCGTCCAGGCTTTATGGCCTGCCCTCTCCCTACCCGAGGGCCTTGGGGAGCTTGCGGAGAAGCTTCAGGGAGTGCGGCAGCGCTTCCATTTGTGGAAGATTTCGGCTTGCCGTCAAGGTGCCAGGAAGGCTTGGGCCATGGTGAAGACACGTTACAAGAAGGCGGATCCCAACCACATGGCCGAAGTTGGACCGGTGGGGCCCGATTGGAAGGGGATCCCTGTGAGTTTAGTATACAGCCAAGTAGAGTTGGCTGCTAAATTTTCCCAACGGGACTATAAGTTAGACAGCCTGTTAGACGGGATTGAGGAGGAATACAATCAGTAAATTTGACAATGTATGTTTTCCTTTAAAGTGACATGTGAAATGCCTTCTAGCCGGATTGTAGATCGTTTGTCTTTGCCGACCTTTTCGCTTCAACCTCGGGACCCTAGAGTCCGGAGTGTGTCCGAATACCTTTTGGTTAAGAAACAACCGTGGTATGCATGGAGACCAAAGCGTAGGGGTCATTAGTGCTTTATCGCATAAGTGCCCAACTAGTTATGTTATATTACATGGTTAGTAAGAAACATCTTCCAGGAGAATAGTTCCGTAAGGGTTCCTTTCACTGGGAGGCATGCCGTAAAGTGCATGTCCGGACGCAAAAAAGCAGTAAAAACATCCGGGGTGGATAAATGAGTAGGTAAAAATCATCTTTAAGTCACCAATCGAATATTCCCTTAAGAACGCTTAGCTTTCGGCTTCACCCATCCGAGGTACACATCCGGTCGACCCGGCAAGAATAATCGCAGAGGTGCTCCTTTACCTCCTAGCCGAACAATCGGGAACGTAGGGGTAAGCACAGGAGCCAGGCAACCCAGCTTGGCCAAAACTTAAGTCATATCGATGCATATAATGGTGGAAGCTTGACACATGTGCTGGGCATGAAACCCTTATAATTGAGCTTCTGGAAAAGAAGCCCCTAGGTATAATGAGTGCGGATGGCACATCAAGTGTATGCGAACAATGCGAAAGTAGGCCCTTAGGGGCTTTTTAGTAAAAAGGTTATGAGAGGAAAGAGAAACAAAAGACAGCCGAAGTGTAAAAATTTGAACGGAGGAAGGGGACGAACTCTTAGTCCGGTGCTAGGCATAGAATCTTCGGAGGCGGGCTACGTTCCATGGGTTCGCTCGAGTCGGTTATCCGACGATTTGAAGATGCACGATGCCCGCCGGTCGGGACTTGATCGATAATGAAGGGCCCTCCCATTTGGGCTTGAGCTTGTCCTTTTTCTTGTCCGCAGCAGCGAGAACTAGTTCGCCAACGCTGTAAGTCTTGGCCCGTATTTCGCTTTGATATCTTGGGCATGCTGCCGATAAAATGCGGAACGAGCCTTGGCGACGCCGCGTTCTTCCTCCAATGTGTCCAAGCTGTCCCGCCGATCCAGCTCGGCTTTCTTTCTTCGTACATGCGCACTCGAGGTGAGTCATGAATTATGTCGCAGGCAGGACTGCTCTCTACCAGATACCATAAAAATGGTGTGAATCCGTAGTATGGTTAGGCGTTATCCGCAGCCCCCTGAGTACGGAGTCGAGCTCCTCAACCCAAAGGCATGTCGATTTAGTAAGTGACCGCACTAGTCCGGGTTTAATGCCGCCATTATTAGACCATTCACTCGTTCCACTTGACCGCTGGTTTGAGGGTGATAGACTGAAGCATAGTCGAGCTTGATGCCCATATTTTTGCACCATGACTTAACCTCGTCGGCCGTGAAGTTTATGTCGTTGTCGGTGATGATGCTGTGGGGGACACCGTAACGGTGTACGACCCCGGATATAAAGTCTATCACTGGTCCAGACTCTGCCGTTTTGACCGGTTTGGCCTCTATCCATTTGGTGAATTTATCCACCATGACCAATAGATACCTTTGCTTGTGGGTTCCCCTTTAAGGGGTCCAACCATATCAGCCCCTGCATGAACGCCAGGTAATGGGTATAGTTTTGAGGGCGGTGGGTGGCATATGGCTCGATTAGAAAAGAGCCGACAACCGACGATCTCTCGACTCAAGTCCTCGGCATCCGCCCGGCCGTCGGCCAATAAAATCTCTGACGGAATGCCTTTCCTACAAGGGCCCGGCTGCTGCGTGGTGTTCGCTTAGTCCGCATGAATTTCAGCCAGAGGTTTCGCCTTCCTCTTCGGAGATACACCTTTGAAGGACTCCGTTGTACTTTTCTTATAAAGTTCTCCTCATGGACCTTGTAGGCTTTCGATCGCACGGACTATGCAATGGGCCTCATTTTGGTCTTCGGAAGTTCTCGCCGAGCAAATAGGCTAGGAAAGGTTCTGTCCACGGGTGATTACCGCCATTATGTCGTGGGCTGAAGGTGTTATGTCATCGGCTGAATCGCCGGTTATAGCGCGTTGTTTCGGTTTGTCATTTCGACTCTTCCCATAGTACGGATGGCTTGAAGAGCCGCTCCAGAAGATATTTGAGGACAAATCACGTTTTGCACCGATGCGCAAGACGTCGGCCGCTTGGTTATTATCTTGGGCTATGTGATGGAATTCAAGTCCTTGAACCGAAATGACATTTTTAAGACAGCATTGCGATATGCTGCCATTTCGGATCCTTGGCATCAAATCTCCATTTATTTGGGATATTGCAAGGTTTGAATCCTCGCACCTCTAGGCATTGAATGCCCATGGAGATTGCCATCCGGAGACATGTAAAAGGGCCTCAGATTCGCTGCGTTGTTGGAGTCCGTGTACATTATTTGAAGTACGATTGGATGTGTCCTAGTTAGGGACGCCAAGACGATGCCAGCCCCATCCGCCAACATTTTAGAGCCGTCAAGTGCATAATCCAATTGAGTATGCGCCGTACTTTTAGGAGTTCGGTTGGTCCATTCGCGACAAAGTCAGCCAAAACTTGTGACTTTATAGCTCGCCGAGGTTTGTAAGTTATATCGAATGGTAAGAGCTCAATGGCCCATTTTGCAATCCCGCCCGCTAAGGTCATGTTATTTATAATGTCATTGAGTGGTACTTGAGGCCATTGTTATCGAACACTCTTGAAAGTAGTGTCGGAGCTTCCGGGATGCCATGAACACCGTGATACGCTATCTTCTGATAGTGTGGGTAACGGGACTTGCAGGGGGTTAACACAGTGGATACATAATACACTGGTTTTTGAAGAGGGAATTTGTGCCCTTCTGTCTCTCGCTCGACGACGAGTACCGCGCTTACAACTTGATGCGTTGCTGCGATGTATAACAACATTGGTTCGCCCAGATTGGGCGCAGCCAGGACCGGATTTGTTGCCAGTATGGCCTTTATTTCTTCGAGTCCTTAGGGGCGCAGCCAGGCCGATGTATAACAAAGTAGTGTCAGAGGCCACTGTTATCGAACACTCTTGAAAGTAGTGTCGGAGCTTCCGGGATGCCATGAACACCGCATACGCTATCTTCTGATAGTGTGGGTAACGGGACTTGCAGGGGGTTAACACAGTGGATACATAATACACTGGTTTTTGAAGAGGGAATTTGTGCCCTTCATCTCTCGCTCGACGACGAGTACCGCGCTTACAACTTGATGCGTTGTTGCGATGTATAACAACATTGGTTCGCCCAGTTGGGCGCAGCCGAGACCGGATTTGTTGCCAAGATGGCCTTTATTTCTTCGAGTCCGACGATTGCAGCATCCGTCCACTGGTGTTCGGTGCGCCGAGGAGGCGATAGAGGGCAATGCCTTTTCTCCTAGACGGGAGATAAAGCGGCTTAGAGCTGCCACGCATCCTGTTAATTTTTGTATTTGTTTGAGGTCTTTTGGAATGTCCAACTATGACAGAGCTCGGATTTTAGCCGGGTTTGCTTCAATTCCTCTACCGGATACGATGAAGCCTAGCAGCTTTCCGGCTGGTATGCCGAAAACACATTTTTCCGGATTCAGCTTGATGTCATATGCTCTGAGTTTGTCGAACGTGAGCCTTAAATCGTCTACCAGAGTTTCGACGTGTTTTGTTTTGACGACTATGTCGTCTACGTATGCCTCGACTGTTTTGCTGATCTGGGTAGCCAGACATGTTTGAATCATGCGCTGATATGTTGCGTCGGCGTTTTTAAGTCCGAAGGGCATCGTGTTGAAGCAGAATGGTCCGTATGGAGTGATGAATGCCGTTGCGGCTTGGTTCGCTTCCGCCATCTTGATTTGATGGTAGCGAGTATGCGCCGAGGAAGCACAACGAATCGTGCCTCGCGATAGCATCGATAATTTGGTCTATGCGGGGAGAGGGAAGGATCCTTTGGGCAAGCCTTATTGAGGTCTTTAAAATCGACTACGCAGGCGCCAGGATTTGTCCTTCTTTGGTACCATTACCGATTTGCTAGCCAATCCGGATGTTTGATATCTCACGATGAATCCGGCTTCCAATAGTTTGGCTAGCTCTTCTCCCATTGCCTGTCTTTTGGGTTGGAAAATCGTCGAAGAGCCTGTTTGATGGCTTAAATCCTTTTAGGATGTTTAGGCTGTGTTTCGCCAACTGCGTGGGATTCGGGCATATCCGAAGGATGCCGGCGAAATGTCCCAATTTTCCCGAAGGAATTCGCGAAAGTCTGGCGTCTACTTCGGGTTCAATTGTGCCCCAATGGAGTTCGTCTTTGTTGGGTCCGTTGGATGGACCTGGAATTTTATTATTTCATCTGCTGGTTTGAAGGAGGTGGACTTGGATCTTTATCGAGTATCACATCGCCCCTGTTCATCGTGAGAGCCGGTAGCGGTGAGTTCTTCTGCCGCTAAGGCGGATAGTGCCTCGAGGCTAGTGCGGTTTTGTCTTGTTTTCGGCAGAGAGTGCTATGTCCGGATCACTAGCGAGAGTGATTATTCCACGGCCCGGGCATTTTGAGCTTCATGTACCCGTAATGCGGTCTCGCTTGAAAAATTGTGAATGCCTCTCGCCCCTAATATAGCGTGATATCCGCTGTTGAATGGGGCCACTTGGAACATGACTTCTTCGATCTATAATTGTCCGCAAGCGCGAACACCACATCGAGTGTGATTTTTCCGGCAGTGGCGCTTCCGGCTAGGGATTATTCCTCTGAAGGTTGTGCTGCTTCGCTCAATACGGCTCCAGTCTATTTCCATTGTTTGAAGAGTTTCCTCATAGATGAGGTTTAATCCGCTGCCGCCATCCATGAGGACCTTTGTAAGTCGAAAGCCATCCACTATGGGACTAAGCACCAGTGCGGCTGGTGCTCGGGCTGTTCAGAATTTAAGTTCGTCGCTGGCATTGAAGGTGATAGCTGTGTCGCTCCATGGATTTGTTGTTGCTACTTGGTAGACTTCAGCGAGGCCGCGGATTGTTCTTTTTCGCATATTGTTTGATGCGAAGGTCTCGAAGACTGTTGGTACCGTACCGGTATTGTTGGAGTGGTTTTCCGGTGCTAGAAGCTCCTCACCACTTTTGGCCACCTGCCGTAATATCCAACATGCTCGAAGGCTATGTGTTGGTACGGCTCCCTCTGTACAATGAAGCTTACAGGGTCCATTGAGCCATCCCTCCAGTACGGTTCCGTGCCCTTTATGGGGTTTTTGCTTTTTGGTTTTTACATCTCGGGCCTGGGTGTGATGCACCCTTTTGTTTTGTTGCGGGTTGTGTTCGGGGCGGATTATCCCAAAATTGGTTTTCGATTTTCCGAAACTCTCCATCGCACAAGATTTTCAGATTATGGACGCCATATCGTGGGAAGCGATAATTTACGACGGCCGATGGCGCTCAATATTCCTTGTCCCGCAATTATTGCAAAAGATTGAGATTATGTTTTCCTCTCGGCAGTCCTTTATCCCGTCCATAACCAGGAGGAATCGCCCAAGAGTGATGTCTTTGTTTCAGCGGGCTCTTGCCGTATTAGTGATAGATCGCATATGTCTGGGCGGGTGGGTGGACTAAAATCCGGATCCCTACCCATCTTGGGGCTTAAAGGCCAAGGAGTTTCCGAATTTGGAAGCTTGGATTGCTGGACACGATCCAGCGAGTCCCGAACGATGCATGATTTTAAGTTCAATGCTCGATCGAAGTCCGTCCCTCCGCAGAAATCCGGCATGAAGGGTTCGGGAATCCGGACGTGACTAGTTTTCAATATAGGCGAAGAGTCGCCGCATTGCTCCTCTACCACTGCGACGTGGTGGGTGGCCTGGGGAGAGTTAATCTCTCTCAGATCGGTTTTAAACCTAATCTGATTGTAGTCCAGAGCGACTCGAGCGGCGATGCGATCCAAGAGCTCGTTAACGGACAAGAGCTCTATTGATCCAACTCGCTCGCGGATTCGAAATGACGCGAAGATTGCTTTTGACGACTTGAGAAGTCATTGTCGAGCGATGGCGGACAGCGGTCATAAGAAAACCACCTAGCCGGATAGTTTGGCGGCTGCCAAGGCCCCTTTGGCTTAAAAATACCATCTTTGAAGACGGGTGGAGGCATCCTTCCTATCGGTGACAACACGAGGAACTCTCAATGAAAGCACCAATGTCGGTGTCAAACCGGGCGGATCTCGGTAGGGGTCCCGAACTGTGTGTCTAGGCGGATGGTAACAGGAGACAAGGGACACGATGTTTTACCTGTGTTGGGCCCTCTCGATGGAGGTAAAACCCACGCCCCGCTTGATTAATATTGATGATATGGGTAGTACAAGAGTGGATCTACCACGAGATCAAGGAGGCTAAACCATAGAGCTAGCCTATGGTATGATTGTTGTAATGTATGTTGTGTCCCACGGACTAAAGCCCTCCGCTTATATAGACACCGGAGAAGGCTAGGGTTACACAGAGTCGGTTACAATGGTAGGAGATCTACATATCCAGATCGCCAAGCTTGCCTTCCACGCCAAGGAAAGTCCCATCCGGACACGGACGGAGTCTTCAATCTTGTATCTTCGTAGTCTTGGAGTCCGCGGATGATGATAGTCCGCTGTCCGGACACCCCTAGTCCAGACTCCTCAAGGAGGCCAGAGAACCCCATAGTTAAAAACAAAGAGGCCGCCTTTTGCCGGATAGACGACCAGATGATGTGCTAAGAGCAAGCAAGCGGGCTACCACAAGCCGCACACGATCCACATAAGGATCTCGCAAAAATGATGGCCCGGTCAGTCCATCTCAGGCCAAAAAGAAGGCTCGAGTGAAGCAACACAACATGCCGAGTGTTCAAGATAACGGCACACCTAAATACTGGGCGCCAAGACACCCACTATGTTTCAGCGATGGGGTATGGATCATGAATTTCGATGGGATTCAAACCCGTAAACATAGAGGCATATGACGGAACAACAGACTCGAGTCCGGATTGAGGATTATATCCTACACATACATATGGCTAGAGGAGACGATCCACGCCATATAAAATACCTACCCTCAAGATCAAAGGGCCAGCTCGGCATTGGCTCAAAAGCCTCCCTAAAATACCATCGGAAGTTGGGAAGAGCTCGAGGATGCGTTTCAAGCAAATTTTGGAACTTATGTCCGCCCTCGGGATGCAGGGCGATTTAAGTCACGTAACTCAATAGCCGTGGAGAGTCAAGACATAAATTCGGAACAGGTTCTCACCAAAAGAACCAAATAGTCGACTGTCCGGACGCCGAAGCCTTAGCAGCCTTTAAACATAACATCCGAGACGAATGGCTCGCTAGAAACCTCGGCCAGGAAAAACCAAGAACAATGGCCGCGCTAACAAGCCTCATGACCCGCTTTTGCGCGGGGGAAGACAGCTGGCTGGCAAGATGCAGCACTGGCGACCCGAGTACATCCGAGGTCAGGGATGGAAATGGGAAATCACGACGCAGAAAAGATCAGCGCCGGAATAAGGAAAATTGCCCAAATAGCACGGCGGTCAACGCCGGGTTCAAAAGCACTCGGCCGAATAACAAAACACTGCCTCTTAAGGACAACAATGACGAGCTATCCAACCTAAACAAAATCTTTGATAGGATATGCCAAATCCATAGTACCCCCAAGAAGCCTGCAAACCATACCCACAGAGATTGTTGGGTCTTCAAGCAGTCCGGCCGACTTAACGCCGAACACAAGGGGCTCGACACACCAAGCGAAGATGATGACAAACCCCACAAGCAAGACGCCGGAAAATGTAAGACTTTCCCACTAGAAGTCAAAACAGTGAACTCACTTCATGTGATAACAAGGAAAAATAGTCGGCACTGCTAAAGCCACGAGCCACACGGTCCACCCAATGAGTCCCGAAATTGGATGTCAAAACCAATTACCTTCACCATCAGATTACTCGTATATTCAAACGCAGGAGGGACTGCTTTGATATTGGATCCCATAACCGACAGACTACAATTCACACAAGTCCTAATGGATGGCGGCAGTGATATAAACCTGCTATACCAGGACACCATCCGCAGAATGGGGATAGACCCTACCAAAATTCTCCATAGCAGCACTTCCTTCAAAGGAGTGATGCCAGGCCTTTACACCAATTGTACAGGCTCTGTACTACTAGAGTTGTGTTCGGTTCATCCGAAAACTTCCGCCGCGAAAAGCTAATCTTCCATATCGCCCCATTCAAAAGTAGCCATCAAGCACTACTGGGACGCGAAGCTTTCGCCCGCTTTAACACAATACCGCATTACGCGTCTCTTACACTTAAAATGCCCGGTCCACGCGGCATAATCTCATTAAAGGGTAACTCCGAGTGTTCCTCGACCGCGGAAAACGTGAGACTGCCTTGACAGCCACACACTAATCCGGCCTTGCTGATCAAAGCCCCTAAAAACAGGTCATTCAGACCTCGGACATGGTTAGGCGAGTCCGGTATAAATATACAAGGGGCTTCCCAGCCGCATACCCCTTTACAAGGGGCTGCACGTATGAACAATGAGAGCCAATAAAGCTCAACTTTATTCATCTTCCAAATCATACTCTGTTTTAAATACATTTTTTGCACGATATTTTTTCCAAACTAAGTTCTTCTCTTTACAGATGAACCACGTGCTACACCCGGCCGAGGATACAAAGACAATGGAGACATGGTAGCAGAGCGTGCAGCAGGACCCGTTGCAAGGATTCTTTTCAGATTAAGACCTCGCGTAAACCTTTCTTATCGCTCTTGTTGATACACATCCCCGGTTTCCTACCATAACCGAGGAGGAGGTCGTGCTTGGCATCGGGTCACAAGAAGTTCTCGCCCATACCGGACACTAGGGGCTTAGGGCATTGTTTCGCCGTTATCATAAAGACCGAATACCTCGAGTGTTCGCGCCTCGAAAGTTAGGCCTTATATGCATCAGCTCAATCATGTCTTTGGTCAAATGTTGGGTTTGCCCGGCTCCTGTGTTTTGCTGCCTTATGTTCCGCTTCCATCGCTAACGGCACCGGAGAACTATCGCAATTGTGCCCGGTTCGCCGGACGAGCACCTCAAGAGAGAAAGCCAAACCGACCGTCATGATATAGCGAGAGACCGGTCAACCACTTGATCAACTATCGAATGTTTAGAATTCTCCGCTTTGACGAAGGACCGCTTCGGTCGGCACACACAGCGCCCGAAGTTCGGAGGCGCGGTGCCTCTAGGGGCTATATAGTAGCCCCACCATCGAGCTCCTATGGCTAAGTGAAAGTGATAAAGCATTATAGTCCGGTTGCCTAGTTTGCTATGCTATCACCTCCCTCAAAGGACCAAGACGTTGGATTAAGTGTGAAAATGTGCCTTTCTTTACAAACACCCCCGCACCATGTGCGTGGGGGCTGAAGCCAAAGACTGCCATCTTTCAGGTTATACATACATATACATTAACGGCCGCACAAGAGATATTTCAATACTTGAACGCACAAGTATAAAAAGTCGTTACATTATAAATATGGTTTCATAAATCATACATGTCATTTGAACATAACATTTTTCGAGCACTGCGACTCTATTAAACGAGCGCCCTGCAGGACTTCCTCAAAATAGTGCTTGGCGGGTAATCGGCTTTTGTCCGAACCCCGGGATGCAACATCGGTGGCATCCATCTCCGCCCAGTATGTCTTAACACGGGCGAGAGCCATCCGTGCACCCTCTATGCATGTCGACCGCTTCATCGCCTTGATATGCGGCACCGCCCCAAGGAATTGCTGCAATAAGCCAAAATAACTCTTCGGCTTGGGCCTTTTCGGCCACAGAAGAGCCACCACATCTGTCATGGCAAATCCGGACAATCTATTCAGCTCAGCCCACTCAGCCAACCGATCGGTCAACGGAAGTGGATGCTCCGGACTATGGAATTGAGACCAAAAAAGCTCTTCCATTTCGTGATCCTACGGCCGAAGTGCACGATCATTGCGTCGCCTTTTCGCCGCCAAATTCAGATAAGGATCCTCCGCACCCCACAACTGGCCCAACTGAGCATACTTCGGATCCGTGAACTTCCTATGCAGCAGAAAGGGCTTTCCAGCCGCAATGTCTCCGGCCTGACGTAGTTCCTCCTTTATAGCCCGCATTGCAGAACGGGCATCCTTGGCTTCAGCGGTGGCCTTCTTCAGGTCCTCTTGCTCCGCTTGGCGTTCTCTTTCAAGAACCTCATAGCGGTCGGTAGCATCTTTTAGTTGCACGGCAATTCCGGCCATCTCCTCCCTGCTTCAGCAGTGAGCAGCCTTTTCGGCTTTTAGCTCCTCCGTTGCCTTCGAGGCAGCCGCATCACTTTTTCTGGCTTGCTCCTTGGCTTGAGCAAGCTCTGCCCGAAGGTCTTCCACAGCAGCAGCACCGTCTGCATCAAGCATACATGTTGTAAGGAGTGGGCATCAGCTCCCTTACCAGGTGACCGCGGAGAAACAACCTTCCTTGTGACTCGTCAAGTCGTTTATTGACCAGCGCGATGTCCGCATCCGCAACGTCGAGTTGCCGCTTCAGCTCGGCAACTCTATCAGTCCGGCTGGCCACTTAACGTTCCGCCACTTGCATAGGAAAGGCGACATTTTATAACTAAGATTATGATCCTCGGCACGCTGTCGCTTTCGACAACATACCGAGTCTCAGGGGCTACTATCTATAGAGGGCGCACTCTATGTGCAAAACTGTCAAAAGGTATGTCATTTTTGCGTACCTCAAACCCGTCGCCAAGAACTTCCGACGGCCTCATGCAACCCGCTCTCGGCGGATGAGATCCTTTCAATCACCGTACTCATTAATGTGCGGTGATCTTCTGAGATAGACGCCCTCTCGAGCAGATCCTGCAGCTCCACCGGCCGTACTCCAGTGGGTGCCAAACTCCCCGGCCCCGCCGGACTCGGGGAGACCCTCCGTGACGACACCTCAGGGTCGTTCGCCCTGCCTGACGGGGCGGTAGATGGAGGCGTTTCGCTCTCCATCTTCTTCGGACGAAGGTCCCCCGAGGATGAGCTATGCTGAGAAGGGCTGACATCCGAACTACAAGGTAAAAACTTCGGTTATCCTTAGAAATAAAATAGGGATGTCCCTTATTACAAAACTCCCCTTTTTTCTACTTATGGCTCGCCGGAGGGCTGATTCCTTTGGGGAGACTGTGTGGCCGGGACTCCTCCCGGCACAGGACCTTCCGATGCAGATTTCTTTCCCCGCTTCGAGGCCTTGGCCTCCGGGTCTTCGGAAGCGGTCCTCTTCTCCCCCTGGAGGGAGGGATTCTTGATTCCCCCCTTGCTGAGAGCCTCCTTAGTAGAGGTGCTAGTTTCCCTGTTCCCCTCTTCGCCCTCCTCCGAAGGCGCTACCTCCAACATTTTGATTAGCACGGGATCCGGCGTGGTCTCAGGGAGGGGGCCGGACACCGTATCAGTTTTGCTTGCGCTATCCACTCCTGTTCAAGGGATAGCTGGTTAAAAGGCAAATCCATGATAAAGAAATGGATGATATGTCCGGACACAGGGCTACTTACTTGAGTATCCGGGCGATTGCAGCTTAAGCCAGCGTCCTCGGTCAAGTCCGGACATATCTCTTGTGATCCAAATTACAGTTTGTACATCTCCACGGGTGTCGTACCCATGAAGTGTTGGAGAGCTCATGGTCCCTCCGGATTGAATTCCCACAGGTGGAGGGGGCGACGTTTGCAGGTCAGAAGACGCCGAATCATCATAACCTGCGTCACTACGACCAGATTGATCTCCCTCTCTTGGAGGTCTCGAATCCGGCCCTGCAATAGGGGTACGTCCTTGGACGACCCCCAGTCAAGCCCTTTGTTGACCCATGACGTCAGCCGTTGTTGAGGGCCCGGCGAAAGGCGGGCGGCGGCCTCTCGCTGCTGCCCTCGGGAGCGTGATATAGAACCTCCTGTTGCCACAAGCCAAGCTCCTCTGAAAAGAGCCCTCGGGCCATGGAGCATCGGCCCTCTTGCTTATAACCGCCAACAAGCCTCTACCCGACACCCTCAATCATCTTGGCTCCACGTTGAAGGTTTTGAGCCACAAACCGAAGTGAGGGGTAGTGCGGAGGAAGGCTTCATGACGACAATAAATGATGAGATGTGGAGGATGGACCCGAGCCAAGTCGTGGAATTCCAGCCCATAGTAAAACATGAGCCCCCCTCACGAAGGGATCCATCGGAAGCCTAAACCCGGCGGAGGTGAGACACGAACACGACACTCTCGCCAGGCTCAGGAGTAGGAATGACTTGCCCATGGGCAGGCAACCTATGCGAAATCTCGTAGGTTAAGTACCTGGCATCTCTCAACTTTAGCACGTCCTCTTCCGTGACGGAGGAGGGCATCCACCGGCCCTATAGGTCGGAGCCAGACATTGTCGAAGGTCCGAAGTGCCCGAATCTGAAGCCCTGGTTTTGGAACTCGGGGCGAGGGGCGGATTCGATTGAGGATTGAAGAAAAGGAACGGGCCTTGGTCTCATTATAAAGAGGGAGAATACCAAGAGCCGTCCCCGTGACCGTTTGGGACTCGCCTCCGGTAGAGGGGGCGTGGCAACGGGCGCGGTTGGGTTACCACGTCCGTATTGATGGGAATCCGGAATAAGGGAACACGATCCGCTCGACAAGGCGTGCCAAGGAAACCGCCGCTAAACGCTACCGAGGTGGTATAATACAAAACGTTTCAAGTAAAGGCTTGGTGGTGGTGTGACGTCATGCCACAAAATACGTCAGCAGATTGAACTTGTGTACATATTATTCTCTCTATGGTGGAATGTGGAATTTATTTTGCAGAGCCGGACACTATCCTGGTGTTCACAATCTTCTATGAATTATTCGGAGGAGGAACCCGCCTTGCAATGCCGAACAATATGCGCTGTCGGACTCATCGTCATTGAAGCCTGGTTCGAGGGCTCTTGAGGAGTCTGGACTAGAAGTCCGGACAGCGGACTATCATCGTCACCGGACTCCAAGACTATGAAGATACAAGATTGAAGACTTCGTCCCGTATCCAGATGGGACTTTCCTTGGCTTGGAAGGCAAGCTTGGCGATACAGATATGTAGATCTCCTACCATTGTAACCGACTCTGTGTAACCCTAGCCCTCTCCGGTGTCTATATAAACCGGAGGGTTTTAGTCCATAGGACAGAACAACAATCATACCATAGGCTAGCCTCTAGGGTTTAGCCTCCTTGATCTCGTGGTAGATCCACTCTTGTACTACCTATACCATCAATATCAATCAAGCTGGAGTAAGGTTTTACCTCCATCGAGAGGGCCCGAACCTGGGTAAAAACATCGTGTCCCTTTTCTCCTGTTACCATCCGCCTAGACGCACAGTTTGGGACCCCCTACCCGAGATCCGCCGATTTTGACACCGACAATGGCGTTATGAAGGGTGCTCGTCTCGTGGCTGATGAATGTACCAAGGACACCATTTTTGAATGAATTCACTTCTGTCATGTTTGTAATTTAAAGACGAAGTTATTTGCACTATGTAGCGCTTTTGTTATTTAAAATATTACCTTCGGTGTGGCTGTTTATAACATTCTGGAAGTAGGCCAGTCGTCGGCTTCCGCCCCCGCGTAACTAATATTGGGGTGTTCCTGGAAAACCCGGACACTCTTTATCCAAATGTTTGGTCCCTTAAGGAGGAGTCGGTATGGCGAACAAGGCAATCGGACTATGCGGCTTTATAACTTTCACTTAGCCATAGAAGTCTGCAATTTTAAACTTGGTGAAGCCCTAGAATCCGGAAGGCGAATTAGGGCGCTATATCGCCTAGATCGGACAAAGCCGATTTATCGCCTAAAGCGGAAAATCTTTAAGGATTTTAAGACCTCTCGAACAGCGACCAGCTCTCGCCACATCATGCCGGTCATTTTTCGGCTTTCTCTACTGAGGTGCTCGTCCGGAAGAACCGGGACACAATCGCAGTAGTTCTCCCTGCGCTACCTTAGCGATATAACGAGCGTAAGGCACCAAAACAAGGGGCGGGCTATCCCAGCTCATAGACCCAATACATGATTCGGAGCTGATGCATATAGTGCTATAAGTTCGGGGTGCCGCACTATTGAAAGTGTTCGGACTTTACTTGCCATATTACGGGGCGCAATGAAAAGCCCCTGGCAAACTGAACGTACCAAGATGTACGGATGCAATATCAAGTAAACATTTATAATAGAAGAATTGCTCGAATAAGAATAATAAGTTGACGCTATATATGATCTCCCATTGACGAATAATACGTTTAAGCATATGTTTGCAATGGACGCATTAAGCAGAGATAAATAGGACTATTAGACATGTCCTATCCAGGGGCAAGCTGTGTACAGATAGATAAAGCAGGTACAATGATCGTAAATAGATTCCACCTGGGTATTTCCTTCTACGCACAACGTCTGTTGCCTCCTTGGATGTCTCTCCCATGTAAGTCCGGCAATACGGCTCTTCTGAGGATACTGCACTAAAGCGATGTCCTGAAAGGTAAGAGGGAAAGGTTGTGAAGGTATTTGGCGGTTACCCGCACCTGAGTCGTTGATGCGCCTCCGCCCATGCCCATGGTATCTTGAGTGCGTAATTGTGTACGCGTGACACGAGTGCTGCTTTGATGGGGCTTGAGTGGAGGCCGGACTGCTAATCACGCTCTTGGCATTCCTGATGATCCTGTGGCGGGGTACTCCGGACTCGCTTGATGGTGCTAGAAGTTGTTGCCGGATTGGTTTGTCGGAGTAGGCCGCATTGTACTTCTGCCGCGAGGGATGCTGTATGCTCTTCTGTTCGAAGGGAGCGGTCCATATTTACATTGACAATGATGACCCCGCGCGGGCCTAGCATCTTGAGCTTGAGGTATGCGTAATGTGGTACCGCATTGAATTTAGTGAATGCGGTTCGTCCAAGCAGTGCGTGGTAACCACTACGGAAAGGGACGATATCAAAGATTAACTCTTCGCTCCGGAAGTTGTCCGGGGATCCGAAGACCACTTCCAAAGTTATAGAGCCCGTGCAGCGGGCTTCTACTCAAGGAATTACACCTTTAAAGGTGGTTTTTTTGGGTTTGATCCTTGAAGGGTCAATGCCCATCTTGCGCACTGTGTCCTGATAAAGCAGGTTCAGGCTGCTGCCGCTGTCCATAAGGACACGCGTGAGGTGAAATCCGTCGATGATTGGGTCTAAGACCAATGCGGCTGAGCCGCCGTGACGGATGCTGGTAGGATGATCCCTACGGTCAAAGGTGATTGGACAAGCTGACCATGGGTTGAACTTGGGGGCGACTGGCTCCATCGCATAGACGTCCCGTAGTGCTCGCTTCCGTTCCCGCTTGGGGATGTGGGTGGCGTAGATCATGTTGACCGTTTTCACCTGGGGGGGAATTTCTTTTGTCCACCCGTGTTCGGACGTCGGGGCTCTTCGTCATCGTCGCTGTGCAGCCCCTTGTCCTTGTTTTCGGCATTTATCTTGTCGGCCTGTTTGAACACCCAACAGTATCTATTAGTGTGGTTGGTTGGCTTGTCCGGGATGCCATGAATTTGGCACGAGCGCTCCAGTATGTGATCCAGATTGGACGGTCCCTGATTATTTCTTTTGAACGGCTCCTTCCGCTGACCGGACTTGGATCCACTGAATCCGGCGTTAACCGCCGTGTCCTCCGTGTTGTCGCCGTTGTTCCGTCGCTTATGTCTGTTACGCCGTGGCTTGCCGTTAGTATCGCGGCCGTCCGAGGTGCCGGAATGTGGCGTGGTGCCGCTGCGAGCCAACCAGCTGTCCTCACCCGCACAAAAGCGGGTCATGAGTGTTGTGAGAGCTGCCATGGACTTTAGTTTTTCCTGGCCGAGGTGTCGGGCCAGCCACTCGTCACGGATATTATGCTTAAAAGCCTCCAAGGCTTCGACGTCCGGACAGTCGACTATTTTGTTCTTTTTAGTTAGGAATCGAGTCCAGAATTTCCTGGCTGACTCTCCGGGCTGTTGAGTAATGTGGCTCAGTCATCGACATCCGGTGGTCGCTTTACACGTGCCTCGGAAGTTATCGAGAATGCATCTTCCGTGTTTTCCCAACCGCCAATTGAATTTGGCGGGGCTGTTTAGCCAGTGTTGGGCTGGTCCTTTGAGCTTAAGAGGAAGGTATTTGATGGCGTGTAGATCATCTCCGCGGGCCATGTGAATGTGGAGAAGGAAATCTTCGATCCACACTGTTGGGGATATTACCACTAGGTGTAAACTGGCCAGCTTGGGCCGAGTTAACTCCGTTAGTGGTATAAGCAGAGAAAGGCCTTCGGTCCTATTTATAAGGCAGCCAAGCTAGGTCAAGCGCGTGGTTAAGGTTAAGGTTGCAGGATTCCCCGTTTCAGAGCGGCCCATACCAGTAATCACAACGTCATCATCCTTGGACTCAACAGATTGTGTGGGCACGGCCGTTTTATTAGCGGGGATCGAGATTTATCAAACGGACGGTCTTTGGCAGGTGGATCGGCAGAGATTGAAGTGTTGACAGGCCTCTCTTCGGGAATAACATCATCTTGTACCGGGGGGTTATTGGGAATGTCTTCAGAGGCAAGATTTTCAAGATCTGGTGCTCTCTCATGATCTAAAGCAGCGTCTTCTTCAGCAGTTTTATCCAAACGGGCCTTCTTGCTGGGTTTCGGTTTGGTTCTAAGAGACAAAGAGTCAGGGAAAAGCGTAACTATTACACAATATATTAGAAGCATATGGTCGGTTTGGCTTACGTGGCTATCTTCAATGGTGGTAATCGAGTGGCGATGATTCACGGAGGATGAATGGGAAGTGACCGATAATCGGAGTCGGACGGATTAAGAGGTTGATGGAAGAAACCCGCTTTAGAATTTAAAGCAATAAAAAGGTCGGAGACCTCGGAGCGGCGCTTTCAAACCGGGCTGTTTGGTAAACCGGCAGAGGTAACTACCTGACCACTGTGCCGGGTTGTGCGGCGAGCTTCATGTTCTGCGTCTTCATAAGAAATTTGGGATCCAAGTAAGCAAGAGGATGAGAAAAATTAACTTTCGGTTTGCTGGCGAAATTTTGGCAAAGGCAAATTTCTTTGAATCGAAGAAAGAATAGTTACCTCGGCGAATCCGGCATTCTTTGGCCTCGGCGTCGTCGACAAGCATCATCATCAATAAGGCGTGTAAAAAGCAAGCCAAGAGAATCAAGTTCTACCTCAAGATCCGGATTACCCACATCATCGTCAATGGATGGGTCGGATGAAGCGATGGTCTTTCTCTTATGAGCTGGTTTCTTGACAACTTTGGTTTTGGGCGGGTTGGCGCCTCGCTTTCTCCGCTTTATCTTGTGAAAGTTTCTTGCTCCGAGCGGATTATCACCTGGATCAAAATAATTAAATGTTAGATGCATGAAGCAATAACAGGTTTAATGATGGAACAACTAGAAACTTACCGCATGCGGTTTGTTGGTGGTGCAGTAAGGAGCTAGGCCGGTTTGAGCACAGAGGTGCTCCGGTTCATTCAGCATCCTTTTTACCGAGTCCGTAACTTCATCATCAGAGAGTTGGAGTTTGGTGTGTCGGAGTGGGTCGTCGACACTATCAATATCTTGGCACATCAAACGGAGCGCCGCCGGCTCGGGCAATATGCCCCATGATAACCAGCAGCGTGCAAGGTCTATTCCCGTCAAACCGTTAGCCATAAAAGCTCGGAGCTTGGACAGTTGTGGGGCATATTTGCTTCTATCATTGGCGCTCAATCTTTGTGGAAACGGATGGGTGTTGCTTAGCCGCTCTGGACGAAAGCCAGGTAAGGGATTCTCACCTTCAGGAGAAGTATCTTTGCAATAAAACCAAGTCGCATTCCACTCCTTGGGGTGAGTATGGAGTTTGACGTGAGGATAGGTGATCTCCTTCCTCTTTTGAATAGCCATGCCACCCAATTCAGTATTGGGGCCATCGGTGAATTCAGTGCGACGGTTTAGATGGAAGAGGTCTCTAAACAGTTCAAAGAAGGTTCCTCTTGAAGATATACTTCAGATAGTACTTGAAAGTGGCATAAATTGGTGGCGGAGTTGGGGCCAATGTCACAGGGACGGAGCTGAAAATTGGCTAACACATCCGGTAAAATTTTGAACCGGGCGGTTTAAAACCCCGGGCCAGGTGATCCACGAAAACCACAACTTCTCCTTCCTGGGGTGTGGGAGGACATTCTTCTCCAGGGACCCTCCAGTGGACTGTATCTTTGTCATCTAAAGCGCCAATTGAGACTAGATCATTCAGCTGTGACTCGGTGACGCGAGAAGGAACCCAGTTGCATTCATACACTTGTTTGGCCATGATAAGATCTACAAGAAATAATTGATCCGGTTCAAGAGCATGCTTGACACAAGGTGATTGATCTAAGTTATGATAAACCGGAGGCAGTATCTATAAACCGGTTTCCTGTGATACGATATCAGGTGGATTCCGGCGGTTCAACAAGGGGACTAATGATATATATGTGCCGGTTTAGCAGTCTTTTCCTATGGTGAGTTAAACCGCCTAATCTAGGCTTTGGAAGCAATTGAAGCTATGGATACTTAGTTTGCAGAAATAAGTTTCACAAGATCCTATTATGATTGCGGATCAAACGCAGGCTTACAGAAAACAGAAAATATTTCACAGAAGTAAGGCAGAAACGAAAGTGGACTATGGAGCAGATATATATGCAGAAGATCCATGGACTTAAGATGGGAAAATACAGCGGATGCGCAGGGATCTCTATTAATGCAGTACAGGTTCATGGTGTTGTTCAAAGTTAAAAGAACAGACAGGAACGCGCGAAGAACACAGTATGAAGCTGGAACCCTAAAAACAGATCTAAGTCAAGAAGGGGAAGATGCTTACCGGGCACGGAGAAGACGCGGAAAGAGGCCGCAATATTCTGGTACGTTCAGGTCGATGCAGCGGCCCAGGACGAGGCGGAAGTCGACGATGGTGGCGGAGCTCCAAGAACAGCGGCGCGAGGAAGACGAAGAAGAGGAGACGAAGGGAAGAAAGAAATGACCCTTCGGTCCTATTTATAAGGCAGCCAAGCTAGGTCAAGCGCGTGGATCCAGGAACTGCTATTAAAAGAGGGCGTTATAAATGATAAAATTTCAGGATGACGTCATGCCGGTTTACAACAACCAGAAGTGATGACGACATGGCGGTTTACCAATCATTAGAAGATGTCCAAGATACAAGCTTTGTGAAGGATTGACATGAACCAGTTCAAATCAATCTGGGGCCTAATGTTGGGGATATTACCACTAGGTGTAAACCGGCCAGCTTGGGCCGAGTTAACTCCGTTAGTGGTATAAGCAGAGAAAGGCCCAAGGCCTGTAGTCGGTTTAGAACTTGTAGCCGTAAACCGGCCTGATGTATGCTTGTATTGTAAGTTAGGAATAGAGAGATCCCAACCGGGATACGAGTATGAACCGGTTGGGACTCTATGAACCGACGGGCGTCACTCGTGTATATAAGGGGACGACCCGGCGACGGTTCAAAGACAGACAACCACAACTCGAGCCTAGGCGAAGCTTGTTTGCTCCCTAGCCATCGAAACCACATCAATTCCATCACAACTAGATGTAGGCTTTTACCTTCATCGAAGGGGCCGAACTAGTATAAACCCTTGTGTCCTTGTGTCCGCTTTAACCCCTTCAGGTAAACCCGTAGCGATGGCTCCACGACTAAGTCCTTTCACTAGGACATCTGCCGTGACAAATCCACGACAGTTGGCGCCCACCGTGGGGCTATCGCACGATGGTTTGACGATCTTGGAGGGCAAGCTCAAAGGACTCGAAGGCTACGTCGTGGGCGGATGACCAAGAGTCGTCATGACGGATCTACATCGACGACGCCGGATGGGGTCCCGAGGCCGATTCAATTAAATACGGGTACGGGTCCCTTTTGGTGGCATACATGTTTTCATCGGCAAGATCGGGAGCTCGGGCTCGAGCCGGACATCCGCACCGACCTCGTCGAGATGGCTCAGCGTGCACGACCTGCCCAGGGTAAACCGGCCATGAAGCATGTCTTCGTTGGAGTCATCCACGGAGAACACGACGCCGGTTCAGAACACGGCAGTGAGACCGTCGTTTATTCCGGCGACGAATCTTCAACAGGAGAGACTGAGTCATTGTACCAATTGCAGGACGATATGATCAGGGGCTGTTCCGATGGCGACAGTATTCCGGACCCCCCAAGCCAGATCAACCGGGTTGGAATATTCATGGCCGGTACGCAAGCAGCGAACCACTCTTCAACCGCGGCAGCGATGCTTTCCGGATCAGCAGCGACGGTGGCAGCAGGGGCAGGAGGCCCGGTGCGCCCGCCGGTTCAAGTTCTGTCAGATCTGTTTGATGCACTGGCTGCGCTTATGGCAGAGGACAACCCGGCGGATCAGGAGGCTCATAATGCAGAAATTGCGAAAGTGAAAGAGCAGATCACACAAGCCAAAGCGGATCTAGCGGCAGAAAAGGAGCGGATGGCTGCGAGCGAGCCGCCTGACGCCTTGAGCTTACAAACTCATGCTTGACCAGAAAGGCCGCAGAGGTGTTGAAGCGGAAGTATAGATCACGCCTACCATTAGGGTTCGATCCCGTAAATCTCTTTCGAGACCCGTGAGCTGGACTCAAAGAATCCGCCAAAGACCGGAGGCAAACCGGATTGAGGCACGGGACCGTGGGCGACGGTCCAGCCACGCCAGATGGAGCCTCCTCGGCAGAACATGGTGGTTCCCCTGCCGGTTCAAACACCCCCAGGACATTATTCTAATCCTATGGACAACCTTGTTGCAGCCGCTGCACGATTGGAGGCTATCCCGGTCGAAGGGGATTCCCCACAAGCAGTAGAGACGCGCCGGATTAAGGAGCTTCTCCGGACTGCACTGATTCAACAGGAGGCATATTCATATAGCCGTGATCGGATTCACTCTACGCCCCGTCCAAGTTGGAGCTATAGCAGGCGCGTGGATGAACCGGCCATATCAAGCAGCGCGCGGGACCGTGAAGCGGCCCGTGGCAATAACCTGGCGGGTGGTGTTCGTGATGCTCAGGAGGTGGTGGATCGGGCCCGGGCGCGAAGAGAGGCTGAATTAGCAGCGCAGGATGACGCGGGTCAACACACACCGGTTCGCCCTACCACCTTCGCCGGACCAGGAGTTGCATCCGCTTTAGGGGTGCCCTGTTTGATCCCCACTTTACGCAATGTACGCCTGCCCAAAGACTTTAAGGGTCCGCGCAAGGTGCCGAATTACACCGCCGATTTGTCCCCTGAAGCGTGGGTTGAAAGTTATGAGATGGCCATGGAGATGCTAGATGTGGATGAGGCCGCGTGTGCAAAGTATTTCACCATGATGCTTGAAGGCACGGCTCGTACTTGGTTGAAGAGCCTACCGCCCAACTCTATCAGCTCATGGGCCCAGTTACGGGCTCGGTTTATCCAGAATTTCAAGGATACATGTAAGCAGCCCAAATCCATAGTAGACCTAGCAGCTTGTGTCCAGGAGGAAGGGGAATCAACGACCCGTTGGGTACGCCGTGTTTCGGAGATTTTGCACTCCTCTGACAGGATCAACGTTGACTCTGCAATCTTAACCTTAGAAGGCAACTGCCGGTTTGAGCCTCTAAAATTGAAATTGGGGCGCATGAAGCGGTTCTGTAATGACATGGGAACCCTCATGGCCGCTTTGGTAAAGTATGCTGATTCGGACAGTACCAAGGATCCCGAGGCTGATGATGATGAAGCAAGGAAGGGAAAGAAGAATGGCAACTCCAAAGGGCAACAGTACAAACCGGCGGGTCATGGAAACGGAGGCAAGCGCAAGGCGGATGGCAACATGGATTTCGTGGCCAATACTAATGCACAGGACAGGGGGCAGCGGCGCAGAAGCAAAGCAAATCGGGGTCCAAATCCTAATGCAAGCCGTTTGAATTACTTGTTGAATCAACCTTGCCCCAAGCACGGACGGCGAGTCGCCGCTAACCATCTCTCGAAAGATTGTTATATTATGCAGGAGTTCAAAAATTCTAATGCTTTCGGTATGACCATGGGTCGGTGGCGTTCAGATCCGGTTTCCACGGGCGGGTCACGATGGAGCTTCGGTTCAGTCTTAATCAGGCGGTCACAATAATCACAATAATCGAACGGCCAACAACAAGCAGCAGCGAAGATCGGGTTATCGAGCCAACCAAAGCGGTTGAACAATGGGCAAGATCATGTTTTCACAACTAGCTTGGATAAGCGCCGACCAAAGCTTCATAAGCAGCAAATGAACTCGCTGAACCGGCCTTGCCACGTTATTTACGCTGGTCGAGCAGCCTATCGTATGGGCGAGAGGACCATCCCCCCCGGGTTGATAATCCGGGCCAGCTGGCATTAGTGGTAGACCCTTAGGTGGGGGGTTATAAATTCACTAAGGTGCTTATGGATGGAGGAAGCAGTATTAATATACTATACTATGAAACTTTCCGTCGCATGGGTCTAACAGACAAGGATCTCAGACCGCCCAATACAAAGGTTCCATGGCATAGTACCGTGCAAATCTGCTTATCCTGTTGGTAAGATAGCCCTCGATGTGGCTTTTGGAGACGAGCACGATTCGATCCGAAAACCTAACCTTTGAGGTAGTAAAGATCCGAGTCCATATCATGCCTTGTTTGGGCGGCCGGCTTATGCTAAGTTCATGGCACGACCTTGTTATATCTACTTGCAGCTCAAAATGCCGGGTTACAAGGGAACGATAACGGTGCATGGAAGCCGCCGGGTTGCTTTGGAATGTGAAGAAGGTGATGCAGCGTATGCAGAGGCGGTTTGTGCCACGGAGGAGTTGAAGTTCTATAAGGACAACGTTGATCCGGCAGATATGACCCCTTTAAAGAAGCCAACTACAGAGCATGAATCGAATCTGAAGTTTAAATTGGCAGCTGAGACCAAACTTGTTGACTTCGTGCCAGGCGATTCGTCCAAGCAGTTCACTGTCAGTGCCAATTTGGATCCTAAATAGGAAAGTGCGCTCATCGAGTTCATCCGTGAGAATCGGGATATCTTTGCATGGAAGCCATCTGACATGCCAGGTGTACCGAGGGAACTCGCTGAGCACACACTTAATGTGGATCCTAAGTATAAACCGGTGAAACAGTTCCTCCGCGGTTTAACGAAGAAAGGCGCAGCCATTGAGAGGAAGTGGCGAGCTTTTGGCGGTGGCTTGATCATTGAAGTGTTTCATCCGAGTGGCTTGCTAATCCGGTGCTGGTCCTTAAGAAAAACGGCACTTGGCGATGTGTGTGGATTACAGATCTTAACAAAGCTCGTCCGGCGGATCCTTTTGCCCTCCCCCGCATTGATCAGATTATTGATGCCACGGCAGGCTGTGAGCGTTTAAGTTTTTTGGATGCGTACTCTGGATATCATCAGATCAAAATGGCGGTTAAGGACCAGGAGAAAACAGCGTTTATCACTCCCTTTGGAGCCTTCTGCTATGTATCTATGCCTTTCGGGCTCAAGAGCGCCCAGGCTACTTATCAACGGTGTGTCCAGAATTGCCTGCATACACAGATCGGCCGCAATGTGCATGCTTATGTGGATGATATTGTAGTGAAATCAAGACAAAAGGAGACACTGGTAGATGATTTGAAGGAAACCTTTGAAACCTTGTGCATTTACAAAATGATGCTTAATCCGGCCAAGTGCGTCTTTGGTGTTCCGGCAGGCAAGTTATTGGGGTTCCTGGTATCTAACAGAGGAATTGAGGCTAATCCGGAGAAAATTAAAGCTATTACTTCCTTGGCTAAACCGAAGTGTATCAATGATGTTCAGCGTTTGGCGGGCAGAATCGCTGCGCTGAGCCGGTTTATCAGCCGCCTCGGAGAGAAGGCCATCCCTTTGTACCAGATGCTGAGGAAGACAGATAATTTTGTCTGGAGTCCGGCTGCTGATGAAGCATTTGAGGACTTAAAGCGGCAATTGGCCAATCCGCCTGTTCTTGCGGCTCCGGTTGACAAGGAACCGCTGTTGTTATATGTTGCGGCTAATGCCCGAGCAGTTAGCGTAGCCATTGTGGTGGAACGCAAGGAGGCATGCAAGGAGTATCCGGTTCAGCGGCCGGTTTATTATATCAGTGAGGTGCTTATTGAGTCCAAGCAAAGATATCCGCATTGGCAGAAGCTAGTCTATGGTGTTTTCATTGCCAGTCGGAAGTTGAAGCAGTATTTCCAAGGGCACCCTATCACAGTCGTCAGTTCAGCTCCTTTGGGTGATATCATCTGTAACCGGAGGTGATCGGCGGATTATAAATGGGCCATAGAGCTTGGACCGCACGGACTAAAGTATATGCCACGGACAGCGGTGAAATCTCAAGCACTTGTTGATTTCATCAATGATTGGACGGAGTTACAAGCACCAGAGGAGAAGCCGGATCATTTGTACTGGACTATTCATTTTGATGGATCCAGGCATTTGGAAGGCTCAGGGGCTGGAGTCATTTTAACTTCCCCACGAGGTGATAAGTTTTGTTATGTTCTCCGCTTAATGTTCCCTTGTACTAATAATGCAGCTGAGTACGAAGCCTTGCTCCATGGTCTCCGGATGGCTAAGGAGATGAACTTAAGCCGGGTCAAGTGCTTTGGTGACTCGGATCTGGTGGCTCAGCAAGTGTCTGGCACTTGGGATTCTAAGGACCCGCTTATGGCTGCATATCGACGGGAAGTGGATAATATTGCGGGTTGCTTCAAAGGTTATCAAGTGGATCATGTGGATCCCCGGAAGAATGAAGCGGCGGACGCTTTAAGCCGGTTGGGTTCTCAGCGTAAACCGGTCCCGCCTAATGTCTTTTTGGACGTATTACACAACCCGTCAGTCCAGCTCCCAGGTGAAGCGGATTTGGCTATTCCTGATCCGGAGGCCCAATTAGTGGCGGCACTACATGCTATTCTGGATTGGACGGTTCCTTTTCTTGCGTATATGACTCGAGGGGAATTGCCAGAAGATGAGATTCTGGCCAGACAGATAATCCGGTGCTCCAAGTCCATGACGATTCTTAATGGTGAGTTGCATCATTGCAGTGTATCAGGAGCATTTCAACGTTGTGTTTCTCCTGAGGAAGGATGTGAAATCTTAAGAGAAATCCATGAAGGAGATTGCGGACATCATGCCGGTTCAAAGTCTCTGGTGGCAAAGGCATTCCGTCACGGATTTTACTGGTTGACAGCACACGCTGATGCGGAGGACTTGGTTAAACGGTGTGATGGGTGTCAGAAATTTTCAAGGCGTGCTCATGTACCGGCACAAGAGTTGAGGATGATCCCAATAATGTGGCCGTTTGCAACTTGGGGGCTGGATATGGTTGGACCCTTTAAACGATCCAAGGATAAAAAGACCCACCTTTTGGTGGCAGTAGACAAATTTACCAAGTGGGTTGAAGCGGAGCCTGTCAGCAAGTGTGACGCAGCAACAGCGGTGCAGTTCATCAAAAAGGTGATTTTCCGGTTTGGCTTTCCACACAATATCATTACTGACAATGGCACAAATTTATCCAAGGGTGCTATGAAAGAGTTCTGTGAACGTGAGCACATCCGGCTTGACGTGTCGTCAGTGGCTCATCCCCAGTCCAACGGGCAGGCAGAACGAGCTAATCAAGAGATCTTACGAGGCATCAAACCAAGGCTTATGGTTCCATTACAGAGAACACCAGGGTGCTGGGTCGAAGAGCTACGATCGGTGCTATGGAGTATCAATACTACGCCAAACCGGCCCACTGGATATACACCGTTCTTCATGGTCTACGGAGCAGAGGCAGTTCTCCCCAGTGATATCCGGCACGATTCGCCTCGTGTAGCGGCTTATGTTGAAGCGGACAACGAGGCGGCACGGGAGGACGCTTTGGATCTATTGGATGAAGAGCGTGATATGGCAGCTGCTCGTTCGGCGATTTACCAGCAAGATCTTTGTCGTTATCACAGTCGCCGGGTTAAAACCAGAACCTTTCAAGAAGGAGATTTGGTGCTTCGCCTCATCCAAGACCAGACAGATATGCACAAGTTATCCCCGCCTTGGGAAGGACCTTTTGTGGTCAGCAAGAATCTACACAACGGATCATACTATCAGATTGATATTCGAGAGCGTCAAGACTCACGTACATCAGAGAGGAGACCAACAGGCCGTCAAATATAGCTCATCTTCGGCCTTACTACACTTGAGCCATCGGCTCTATTTATGTACATAGCATGACAATGTATATATTATCTTCGATATAATAAAACCGGAGCCTCAGCTAAAGCGGGGTCTCTGTCTTTCTCATCATGCGTGGTTACATGGAGTGATTCTGTTTTTAAAGCGGCCTCCGGTTTACCCCTTGACATTTGTTTTTTATCACTTGGGGGCTTGGTCGTGTCCGAACCAATGCAACACCTCTTGATAGGCGAAAGCCACCAGATCATTTGGGGACACGGTCAAGTCTGAACTGGTCACGCCTCTTGGTCGGCCTCTGAGGGCGAGAGTCATTTGGGGCTTGGTGAACCAACCAATGTCATGCCACTTGGCGGCGTATTGCCACGAAGTCTTTTGGGGACTTGGCCGACTGGCACCATCGCTACGCCTTCGGGGAGCTTGGTTGCGTCTGACCATGGTAATGCCATCTGACCAGCTCAGTAAAGCTTTTCTTTTGCAAAAAATTGTTGTCTGTGTTGCCATATTTTTTCATAATTGATATTCGATTTTTTGCGTTTTTTAAACCAACAACGTTTTATCCGGTTCAACTGTCAATTACAAATTGACAGAACACGGTTAACTTTTAATCCGGAGTTTATTTACCCGGTTTGCCTTTTTTTGTTATCGTCATTGAATAACAAGGGGGCTCGTGCTGATTCAGCACGATTTATATGGGAGTTGTTCTCTCCCCGCTTTACCGACGGTCATGGTTTTTAAAGCCCTCCGCTTTAAGTTTGGCTACGCCAGCTTCATGCCTAGACATGGCAGGTATTTGTATCACATATTTGTTGGATTTCTGATACATATATTCAATATCATAAACCGCCTGGTGGTATCACCGCCACCGAGGTTCCAATTTTTCTGGTTGCAGGAAGTGCGAATCAAGCAAAAGTGTCACCATTTATGCACGAAGGCATATTCAAAACAGAAGTATTAACTAAAGTTATTACAAGGCAACACGGTGTCCAAGTAAGATCATTGTTCTTTGAGCAACCGTCAATGACAGATATTTTAACCGGCCTCCGGTTCAAGCCTGCTCTTCATCTTCCGCCGCTTCCGCTTCCTCGTCTCTATCCATTGGCTGGAAATCAACAGTGGTCCAGTTGATTCCCATTAACGCTTGAAAAACAGCTTCTTCATGGATCAGAGAAGACGGTTCAATATCAGGGGCGTAGGTATGCTTACGGATTGGAGGGATCAGATTTTCCGCTTCAAAAGTTGGGGCTGGCACTCGCTTGTTCTGGTCATTGTATTGAGCTTGATAATGCTCCAAATCTGCTTCTTCAGCCAGCTGACAAGCCAGAGGGCGCACTGCATGGTTTATTGCCCGTAAATCCTCTTCATTAAAATCAGAACCATCTTCCTTCACATTGGGGTAGCCTTGAGCTGCTTCCACCGGGTCAAAATCTGGTACCCATGCCTTGGCTCGGATCAAAGCATTAATAGCTCCGGTCCGGCAAAGAGATTTTTTCACCTCCTCAATCCGGCGGGAAGCATGGACAACCGTTCGTAGTATCTTGGATCAAGGAAGGTGCCGGGTTGTTGTGCGAGGCTGTGGTGATGATCTGCTGGGCTCCGGTATATAATCTGTTCCACTAAGGTGTAGACAGCCTTGATTTCTTCCGCACATCATTTCCTAAGTGCCCAATGCGTGTGCCTACAACGAAGAAAGAGTTAGTCTCAAACCGGAGTTATGCTACTGATGGGTTCAAAACATCACAATTGTTCAAAGGAGCTTACCAAAGATTGCCATGATCATAGAGTGTACTTGCCGCTTTACGGTGTCCGATCATCTACCACGGTTTAAGGGCAGCTTGAGATTTTTCGCTTGTTTGATTAAATTGGCCTTCTCGGTGGCCCATCGGCTGTTCTTTCTTGAAGCCTTCCTTCAATTGTTCAGTGGTGTTCAAAGCACTGGTTAATTCTTTCTTGGCCTTCTCTGTTTGACTCATTGGGTTTTCAACGCCGCTTGTAAATCGGCAATCCGGTCCTCCTTGATTTTCACCTCAGCTGTGTATTAACAAAGACGCTTAGCAAGCAATTCAAGAAAGTCAAAGTCTCAACCACATAACAAAGTTATATGCTTGACACTTGGGGCTAATGTACCTTCGATTTTATATATACGCTAGATGACAAAGTCCCAAGCTCAATACAAGTATTCAACTTGGCACTTGGGGGCTAATGGCTATTTGATCTACGTATGTTTCCAAAGGCAGTTTTTATTAAAGCCCCGGTTTAAGTATGCAAAGTTAAACCGACCCTTGGGGGCTATGCAGGTGGATTTCAAAGTTGTTAAGGAATATATTCAAGTCCCGGTTTGGTCAAGATTACAAACTGGCCCTTGGGGGCTAGACAGACTGATATAATGGCAGTAAGTAAAGGAGTGGGTTACCTCAAACTTGTCTCTCATTAACTTGACCAGGCCAGCTTCATAGTCACGACTAGTATAAAGCCGGTTTAAATAGCCAGAATGAAGGTCTTGGGTGCTCAGAGCAGCATATGTCTCCAGTTCGACATCCCATTTTCCTTTATTCAAAGCGGAAAAACCTTCTTTCACAGTGTGCCTGGTTAAGGTTGTAGGATTCCCCGTTTCAGAGCGGCCCATACCAGTAATCACAACGTCATCATCCTTGGACTCAACAGATTGTGTGGGCACGGCCGTTTTATTAGCAGGACTGGGAGATTTATCAAACCGGACGGTGCTGGCAGGTGGATCGGCAGAGATTGAAGTGTTGACAGGCCTCTCTTCGGGAATAACATCATCTTGTACCGGGGGGTTATTGGGAATGTCTTCAGAGGCAAGATTTTCAAGATCTGGTGCTCTCTCATGATCTAAAGCGGCGTCTTCTTCAGCAGTTTTATCCAAACGGGCCTTCTTGCTGGGTTTCGGTTTGGTTCTAAGAGACAAAGAGTCAGGGAAAAGCGTAACTATTACACAATATATTAGAAGCATATGGTCGGTTTGGCTTACCCGGCGGCTATCTTCAATGGTGGTAAGCGAGTGGCGATGATTCACCAGAGGATGAATGGGAAGTGACCTGATAATCGGAGTCGGACGGATTAAGAGGTTGATGGAAGAAACCCGCTTTAGAATTTAAAGCAATAAAAAGGTCGGAGACCTCGGAGCGGCGCTTTCAAACCGGGCTGTTTGGTAAACCGGCAGAGGTAACTACCTGACCACTGTGCCGGGTTGTGCGGCGAGCTTCATGTTGCTGCGTCTTCATAAGAAATTTGGGATCCAAGTAAGCAAGAGGATGAGAAAAATTAACTTTCCGGTTTGCCTGGCGAAATTTTGGCAAAGGCAAATTTGCTGAATCGGAAGAAAGAATAGTTACCTCAGCGAATCCGGCATTGCTGGCCTCAGCGTCGTCCTGACAAGCATCATCATCAATAAGGCGTGTAAAAAGCAAGCCAAGAGAATCAAGTTCTACCTCAAGATCCGGATTACCCACATCATCGTCAATGGATGGGTCAGATGAAGCAGTGGTCTTTCTCTTATGAGCTGGTTTCTTGACAACTTTGGTTTTGGGCCGGGTTGGCCGCCCTGCTTTCTCCGCTTTATCTTGTGAAAGTTTCTTGCTCCAGAACGGATTATCACCCTGGATCAAAAATAATTAAATGTTAGATGCATGAAGCAATAACAGGTTTAATGATGGAACAACTAGAAACTTACCGCAGGCGGTTTGTTGGTGGTGCAGTAAGGAGCTAGGCCGGTTTGAGCACAGAGGTGCTCCGGTTCATTCAGCATCCTTTTTACCGAGTCCATAACTTCATCATCAGAGAGTTGGAGTTTGGTGTGTCGGAGTGGGTCGTCGACACTATCAGTATACTGGCACATCAAACCGGAGCGCCGGCTCAGCGGCAGTATGCCCCATGATAACCAGCAGCGTGCAAGGTCTATTCCCGTCAAACCGTTAGCCATAAAAGCTCGGAGCTTGGACAGTTGTGGGGCATATTTGCTTCTATCATTGGCGCTCAATCTTTGTGGAAACGGATGGGTGTTGCTTAGCCGCTCTGGACGAAAGCCAGGTAAGGGATTCTCACCTTCAGGAGAAGTATCTTTGCAATAAAACCAAGTCGCATTCCACTCCTTGGGGTGAGTATGGAGTTTGACGTGGGGATAGGTGATCTCCTTCCTCTTTTGAATAGCCATGCCACCCAATTCGGTATTGGGGCCATCGGTGAATTCAGTGCGACGGTTTAGATGGAAGAGGTCTCTAAACAGTTCAACAGAAGGTTCCTCTTGAAGATATACTTCAGATAGTACTTGAAAGTGGCATAAATTGGTGACGGAGTTGGGGCCAATGTCCTGGGGACGGAGCTGAAAATTGGCTAACACATCCCGGTAAAATTTTGAACCGGGCGGTTTAAAACCCCGGGCCAGGTGATCCGCGAAGACCACAACTTCTCCTTCCTGGGGTGTGGGAGGACATTCCTCTCCAGGGACCCTCCAGTGGACTGTATCTTTGTCATCTAAAGCGCCAATTGAGACTAGATCATTCAGCTGTGACTCGGTGACGCGAGAAGGAACCCAGTTGCATTCATACACTTGTTTGGCCATGATAAGATCTACAAGAAATAATTGATCCGGTTCAAGAGCATGCTTGACACAAGGTGATTGATCTAAGTTATGATAAACCGGAGGCAGTATCTATAAACCGGTTTCCTGTGATACGATATCAGGTGGATTCTGGCGGTTCAACAAGGGGACTAATGATATATATGTGCCGGTTTAGCAGTCTTTTCCTATGGTGAGTTAAACCGCCTAATCTAGGCTTTGGAAGCAATTGAAGCTATGGATACTTAGTTTGCAGAAATAAGTTTCACAAGATCCTATTATGATTGCGGATCAAACGCAGCTTACGTAAAATGAAAATATTTCACGTAGTAAGGCGTAAACGAAAGTGGACTATGGAGCAGATATATATGCGTAAGATCCATGGACTTAAGATGGGAAAATACAGCGGATGCGCAGGATCTCTATTAATGCAAGACAGTTCATGGTGTTGTTCAAAGTTAAAAGAATGCAGACGAGGCGCGAAGAACACAAAGATGAAGTGGAACCCTAAAAACAGATCTAAGTCAAGAAGGGGAAGATGCTTACCGGGCACGGAGAAGACGCGGAAAGAGGCCGCAATATTCTAGTACGTTCAGGTCGATGCAGCGGCCCAGACGAGGCGGAAGTCGACGATGGTGGCGGAGCTCCAAGAACAGCGGCGCGAGGAAGACGAAGAAGAGGAGACGAAGGGAAGAAAGAAATGACCCTTCGGTCCTATTTATAAGGCAGCCAAGCTAGGTCAAGCGCGTGGATCCAGGAACTGCTATTAAAAGAGGGCGTTATAAATGATAAAATTTCAGGATGACGTCATGCCGGTTTACAGTAACCAGAAGTGATGACGACATGGCGGTTTACCAGTCATTAGAAGATGTCCAAGATACAAGCTTTGTGAAGGATTGACATGAACCAGTTCAAATCAATCTGGGGCCTAATGTTAGATATTACCACTAGGTGTAAACCGCCAGCTTGGGCGAGTTAACTCCGTTAGTGGTATAAGCGAGAAAGGCCCAAGGCACGTAGTCGGTTTAGAACTTGTAGCCGTAAACCGCCTGATGTATGCTTGTATTGTAAGTTAGAAATAGAGATCCCAACGGGATACAGTATGAACGGTTGGGACTCTATGAACCGACAGGCGCCACTCGTGTATATAAGGGACGACCGGCGACGGTTCAAAGACGACAACCACAACTCGAGCCTAGGCGGCTTGTTTGCTCCTAGCCATCGAAACCACATCAATTCCATCACAACTAGATGTAGGCTTTTACCTTCATCGAAGGGGCCGAACTAGTATAAACCCTTGTGTCCTTGTGTCCGCTTTAACCCCTTCAGGTAAACCCGTAGCGATGGCTCCACGACTAAGTCCTTTCACTAGGACATCTGTCGTGACAAATCCACGACACACACTGCAGGGTCTGTTGTGCCATCGTATGATTCGATGTTTACGGGCTTGAACCCCTCTCGAATTCATGATCCATCACTCAGTCAGTGAAACAGAGGGGATGTGCGGCGCCTCTGTGCCAGGCTATATGGATACGCAGTTCCAATTGGTCTGGGTTGCTGTGTTCGGCTCGGCCAGACTTGTTGATGATGTATCCGGCGTGGCGGTCATCGTCACATGCTGGGGCGCGCCCCCGCGATCCGTAGATCGATCTTGGTCGTCTTGCTTTGTTTTCCAAAATATCTTGCAGGTCTTGCCTGTTGCCTCGGGCCGTAGTGTATCAGTGTCGGGGTGCAGGCTGATATTTGGGTTGATATCCCGTTTTGTCCCGGCCACGGGGTGGCCGGTCAACCGTTTGGCGCTCGTGTCCATATTCCTCGGCTGCCAGAACTTCAGTCCATTTGTTTGTGAGCAGGTCTTGATCAGCTTGGAGTTGCTGCTGCTTCTTCTTCAGGCTCCTCGCAGTGGCTATAAGCCGACGCTTGAAGCGCTCATGCTCCACAGGATCCTCAGGCACGCCAAACTCGTCATCGCCGAGGCTAATCTCGTCTTCGGAGGGGCGCATGTAGCTGTCCTGCTCAGGGTATCCGTCCGTCGCCTGTTCTTCTGGGCTAACCTGCTCATCTTCCTGTTTGGCCTGCTCGAAGGTGGGCTGATCAAGATTATATTCCTCTTCGGCGCCATCCGGATTGCTTTCATCTCCGGGGCCGGTATTGCTTTGGCGGGGCTTGGAGCGGCGCCGACGACGCCCATGCATTGATTTTCTTCCCGAGGGGTTATCCTCCGTTGCCTCATCGCCATTGGTTTCCTTCGGAGTATCCACCACATATATATCATATGAAGAGGTGGCCGTCCATCGCCCTGTGAGCGGTCGCTCCTGTAATTCTCCTGCATCGTCATCCATGCCATCGATGTATTCCGAGTCGAAGTCAAGCACGTCGGTTAAATCATCGACCGTGGCAATGAAGTGGGTGGTGGGTGGGCAATGAATTCCGTCGTCATCTGCTTCCCACTCAAGTCGGACATAGTTCGACCCTGAGTCTCCTGACAAAGAGAGAGACTTCAATAAGTTCAGCATGTCGCCGAAGGGCGAGTGCTGAAAAACGTCCGCCACGGTGAACTCCATGAACGGAGCCCTACCAGGCTCGATGGGCTCGGGAGCGCGCGGACTGGAATCTACATCCGGATACGAATCCGGGGGTCCGGAGTCACAGGCTTCCTAAGAGGTGAAGCCTGTGTTCGGCTCTATCGCCGATGGGGTGCGGCCTGCGGGGCGGGGTCCATCCCTCCGTCCCCAGACAACGCAGCCTGCTCCGGATTTAAGTCCAGGGCTATTGCGGGGGTGATGTCCCAAGTGTTGTCCGACAGCAGGTTCAGACCATGCTCGTCATGACTGTCCGGTGCTCCTGGCTGGCCCAAATCCGTCGAAGATCAAGTCTCCGCGGATATCCGTCGTGTAGTTCAGGTTTCCGAACCTGATTTGATGGCCAGGGGTGTAGCTGTCGATCTGCTCCAGATGGCCAAGTGAATTGGCCCGCAGTGCGAAGCCGCCGAACACGAAGATTTGTCTGGGGAGGAAAGTCTCGCCCTGGACCGCGTTGTTGATGATGATTGAAGGAGCCATCGAGCCTGACAGCGACGACCCAGAGGAACTCTCAATGAAAGCACCAATGTCGGTGTCAAAACCAGTGGATCTCGGGTAGGGGGTCCCGATCTGTGCGTCAAGGCTGATGGTAACAGGAAGCAAGGGACACAAATGTTTACCCAGGTTCGGGCCCTCTCGATGGAGGTAAAACCCTACTTCCTCCTTGATTAATATTGAAGATATGGGTAGTACAAGAGTAGACCTACCACGAGATCGTAGAGGCTAAACCTTAAGAGCTAGCCTATGATTGTATGATTGTAATTGTGATCGGCCTTCTAAGGACCAACCTCTCCGGTTTATATAGACACCGGAGAGGGCTAGGGTTTAGATGGAGTCGGTTACAAGGAAGGAAACATAATATCCGGATCGCCAAGCTTGCCTTGCACGCCAAGGAGAGTCCCACCCGGACACGGGCCGAAGTCTTGAGTCTTGTATCTTCATGCTTCAATAGTCTAGACGATGTATATAGTCCGGCTGTCCGGATACCCCCTAATCCAAGACTCCCTCAGTGACAAGCAGCAAGGATCCCGGCAACGTCGCCGTGCAGGAGCTGACCTTCTTCACAGTTCCGCCCAAGCTGTTGGCCGGGGCTAAGCTGGTGTCCCTCCACATTCAGATTGACAAGCTCAAGTCCTAAATGTTTCTCTGATTGCCTTCATTTATCTTAGTAATATGCTAATATAGGGATTAGCTTGGTCTACTTTAGCTTAAGAAATGGTGGGTTTTGGTGGCGATGCAGCAATTACTTGACATCGATCGTAATTTCAACAATCGTAATGATATTTTGTGTCATTGGATATAAAGTTCCTTTGGGTAAGAAGTACTACTTGTCATCAAAATGGATAAAAGGAGATGTATGTAGACGTATTTTAATTCTAGATACGTCCCTTTTTATCCATTTTGATGACAATTACTCCCTCCGTTCCACGATACATGTCTTCCATTTGTCAAAATATCGATGTATCTAGACATGTTTTAGTATATAGGTACATCCATTTTTGGACAAATGGAAGTCAAGTACTCCCTCCGTTCGGAATTACTCGTCCAAGAAATGATTGTATCTAGATGTATTTTAGTTGTAGATACATCCATTTTTGTGACAAGTAGTTCTGAATGGAGGGAGTAGTATTTTGGAACTGAGGGAGTATTTCCTTGTTTGTTCATGAAGTGTTTCATACTTGTGTGAGTTGACGTGACACATCAAAGTAGTACTACTACTAGTAGTACTCCCTCCGACCCTAATTTCTCTGCACATAAGTCGAGGCGCAGATACCAAGCAGGGAGTGGTTGTGTTGGACAACTCACCGGACTGCACACCAGGCAGACGAAGCTCGTGTTGTGTTGGTTCCGTGTGCGGCCTGCACATTAACCAAAACCTCGCTCCTCTAGCTTAGCCTCCGCATTTTAAACTTCTCAATCTCAAGGCCAAGGAGCAATGTGAATCCTATGATAGAGCCAATCGGATGGTTGAGAACACTACAATTCGTAGCTACATATGCATGTGTGACTCCCAGATGCAGAGGGCGGGGGTCACCATCCTCCTTTTTGAGAAAAAACAGATGCGTGTGTGAGAGGACGAGTGCGTGCGTGCACCTCTTCTCTTCCTGTATAACGTATATGTGGGTGGCATCGACCTAGGGAGCTAGAGATGGTGCGTGCGAGAAGTCCCGAGACATAGGTTTAATGCGTATGAAAAAAAGACTAGCCTATAGCTCGCCACACGGCTATTCCTGTCGAACACCCCAATAACCGTAAGATATGTATCTGATGGTGCCAGTTATTGCACGTACACAACAGTAGAAACAGAACTACCATGGCATATGCTACAGCGCGGCCGAGAACACGTGCCCACATTACGCCATTTGGGAATAGTGCCGCATTTTAAAACTAGAACCGTCAATAAATTTTGAGCTTGCATCTCGTCACATTCCAAATTACTACTACTACCATGCTATATTGAATTGCAAACCTATTCACACCGATCACAACCTAAACGGTTTCCCACTTAGGAGCGTATTAGTACTCGGTTATAAATACTACTATGCCAAGATGACTGCACATTCCTCAACTCCTCATCCACAAAAACAAACAAGTCATTCAGCATCCTTCCCTTGGGTCTGCCATGGCCAGCGTGAGTTCTGGGCCGAGAGATTACCACCAGCGAGAGGCGAGCATGGAAGCGGAGGCACGAGAGATGTCCCGCCTCGCCGCGAAAGCAGCCGACATGTCCCGCCGCACGGAAGTAGGAGCACAGAGGTCATGTCGCACCGCTGAAGCAGCACGGAGGTCCCGCCGCACCGTCGATGCAGCAGACTGTCTGGCCACACCACGGAAGCAACAAAGATGTCCCGCCGCGCCGCGAATGCAGCAGAGATGTCCCGCCGCGCCGCGGCGGCCTAGGAAAATGTCTTGCGAGCAGGCGACGACTCTTACAGGCACATGCATGCGATCATCCATAGCTAGATGGATCAGATCTCCGGCTGGGCGAGGTTGCAGGACGACATGAAAGCCTCATTTGGACAAGCTACCGACGTCATCCGGCAACTAAGGCAGGGCAATGAAAGGCTCCGGGCTGAGCGTCACCTGCTGAGGGCGAAGATCGTCCGAAGTGCAGACCAGCAGGAGGAGACCGGTGCCTTGTTGAAGAGGACCGGCGTCATCGTCAAGAAACTTATGGATGAGAATGACATGCTCCGCATCGAGCGCCAAAGGCTGGCGGAGGAATCCGTGGATGCTCTCAAGCAGCATCTTGAGGACATGAAAGAGCTCATCGCCGCTCGCCGCGGAGACTAGTTCCCGCGGCCTGCAGCAACGCATCAAGAAAGTAGAGATCAGCGAGCTAGATCCTTGTCTTCCTTCTTCTTTTACCCTTGTGTATTTAGGGTGTAGCCGCATGTGGCTTTTTTAATTATCTTCCTAATTATGTAAGACAATTATTATCCACTGTCGTCATCCTTATATATTCACCAGTCTTGCTATAAGTCGCAGTAGATGCTATATAGGTCCGTCGGACCTTACATCAAGATCTGTGCTTTCAGATTGTCTTTTTTCTCTCTTAAATCTCAGTCGAGTGAGACATAGCCACGCCATTAAACGAAGGCTCGGGCGCCATTAATGGAGACCTTGGGAGAGAGGTGGACGGCAGATGGAGGTCAAAGGGCTCTCCTCTCGATAAGCACGTGTAGGGGTCTGATCGCATGCCTCTCATACTCAAATAGCTACCCTGCACGGTGCCTCCTAGCTAATAAAAAAGGGACGCGTGGCGGCACATAAATGGTAGTAAATAGAACGCCCACAGTTTCAATAATACTTGTGTTTCCGATTGTAACGTGACAGCACTTGTTCCAAAATGACTTTGTTGATTGTTAATGTGTGTGCCTTCTCAAATCAGACTGCAAAATTACCACAGCATGTTGGTGCCATGTCATGGCACCAAGCCAAGTTTCATTATTTTCATGCGTGTTTTGGATTTACAGGAATTAAAAAAACTAAGTTTCTCAATGTTTCCAGCCCAGCCACGACGCCCAGAATTTTGAATTTCATTCCCATTTCTTGCATGGAACCTAGAAAATTACCCGAGGACCAAGGTTGGAAAAAGCGGTAGGCATGAACGAGGCGGTTGGCCTTCGCCTAGTGCCTAGGCAGTGCCTAAGCGCCCAAGGCGCGGCCTAGGCGGTAATATAGTTTTTACTCGTAGTGTATTTGTGATTATTATATGGGTGTTGATATTAGTTTAGGGCATATAAATAATTTAATAAAATCTACTGCCATTGGAATATAACCCGTTGGCCATATCAATGCAGTATGTGGCATGATTTCTTGCTTGGGTAGGCAATTCCTTGCTTTCCCTGCCTAGACCTCCATTTATGCCCTAGGCGAGGCGTTTGGCCATTGCCTAGCGCCTAGGCATGCCTAAGCGCCTCCTAGGCACTACCTTTTCCAACAGAGCCGAGGACACACATGTGAATTTTCAACCAACTTTGGTGCACTGGAGCATGTGCTTGTATTTCAAATTTGAATTATGCACACAAAGGTGACACGTTCCCTCTCAGAACCACAAGCCTTGTTGAGAGAAGCTCCGGTTTGCAAGAAGCTTATACCAACATTTGTTCCTATTCGACCAATTTTTTTACCACAACATGGTACTACCATGACATGACACCATGCCAAGTTTCATTATTTTTAGTCATGTTTTGGATTTACAAGAATTTTAAAACTAAGTTTCTCAACGTTCTCGGCCAAGCCACGATGCCCAGATATTTGAATTTTATTCCCATTTCTTGCATGGGACCTAGAAATTCACCCGAGGACACAGATGTGATTTTTCAACCAACTTTGGTGCATAGGAGCATGTGCTTGTAGTTCAAATTTGAATTATGCACATTAAATGACCAAAAACTCAATTAATGTATAAAAAGGCCAAACGAACCCGAAATAATTCCAAAATTTAACAGGGCACTAATGTAGTTCTATGTTGCCTTTGTAAAGAAACTCAAGGGGGACAACGTACATCGTTTCACACTCAAAGGTGGCACGTTCCCTCTCAGAACCACGAGCCTTCTTAAGAGAAGCTTTGATTTGCAAGAAGCTTATACCAAAATCTGTTCCTATTCGGCCAATTTTTTAACAACAGCATGGTAGTACCATGACATGACACCATGCCAAGTTTCATGCTTTTCAGACGTGTTCTGGATTTACAAGAATTTTAAAACCAAGTTTCTCAATGTGATTTTTCAACCAACTTTGGTGCACCGGAGCATGTGCCTGCAGTTCAAATTTGGATTATGCACATTAAAAGTCCAAAAACTCAATTAATGTATAAAAAGGTCAAACGAACCCAAAATAATTCCAAAATTTAACAGGGCACTCATATAGTTCTATGTTGCCTCTGTAAAGAAAATCAGGGGAGGCAGCGTATATCGTTTCGCACACAAAGGTGACACGTTCCCTCTCGGAACCACAAGGCTTGTTGAGAAAATCTCCGGTTTTGCATGAAGCTTATACCAAAACTTGTCCCAATTTAGCCAAAAATTATACATATGAAAACAGGGTTTAGATCGAACATCTCGCTACCTAGACCAATAATGTACTATGATTTGAATTCAACATAAAATGGATACAAATATTTGAATTGGAGATCGTATGGTACATGTAGTTCATAGTGAAATATGATTACTGCTATATGCATGTTTTTTGTTATCAACATAATATTTAAATTATTGTATAACTTGACAACAATCATATTCCAATAAGGAAAATTGATTCAAATTTAGTCCATATGGTAGACGACAATATATATGTTCACATGGTGGAGTAAAATGTTTATATATGATGGAAGATTAAAACGTACGACTACATCAATTATAAACCGCAAGGTCACCTAACGATATATTCAAATTCAACATAACGTGGATTCAAAAATTGAAATTCGAGATCCTGGCATTTGTAATCATATAAAAAGGGACATTACTCTTTCATTTTGTGGGAATTGATTTGTTTTTTGTTGTTGTTGAGGGAACTGCGAATCGATTTGGTACTGCACAGGGTAATCTTGTTCTCCCGATTTTTTTACATTTTTCTTGTAGTTTTTTCAATGGCATCTATAGCAATATAGTAAAGGGGGACACGACTCTCTTGTGTCTTGTATGAATTGTTTTTTTACATGTTAAGTTTGTTCTGCCGAACAAGGAATCCGCACCTTGTTATCCCGAAACTTTCAAGCTCGAGTATCTTTTGTCTCACCTGCTTTGAAACTCCGCCTCTTCAACCCGCACCATGCCTTGTTATCCCAAAATTTCAATGGCGCGAAAACTCCCTCCTCATCCAAAATCGGTCCCGCAGCCCAGACATGCAAAATCCCCATTCTACTCCTCAGCCGAAAATGAAGCTCCACGTCGCGGTGTCAAAACCGGTGGGGGTACGCTGGTAACTTACCCTACATTTCGGACAAGCGCATCCCTAAGCCATGGCTCCCCCTCCCTTCCCCTTCATCCCCCCATTCGCACACCGAGGCCGCCAAAACCCGCGAAACCCTACGCTCCTCCGTCGGCCTCCCGAACGCCGCCCAGCCGGAGACTCTTCCCCGACTAAGTCGTCCACCGCAACAGCTCGCCGTCCCTCATCCACTGCACCGGATGAGGATCCGTTGTCGATCTCGTCGCCCCACCGGATCAGCCGCCCCGTCCTCCACCTCCAAGGAGCTGCCCTGATGTTTGCCTCCTCTATCGCGCCACCTCAATCCCCACAGCGCCGTCTTGACCTGCCCCACCGGAACCGCAACACCCTCACCAATTCCTCCGATGAAGCCGAGGCCAACTCGGCGCCACCAAGGAGGTTCTGCACTCACCGCTGCATTTTATCTTTTATTCGATCTCAACGGGCTGCCGGTGCTTGATACCGAGCAGCCATGGCGGGTCTCCATCGACGGTGCCGTTGCCGGCCACATCATCCACGACATCTCTTCCCCATGTCGTTGCTTCCTCGGCGGCGACTTCCACACCGGCACTAGCTGCAGCTGCTCTGGCTCTTGCTCGTGTTGCGGCTCTGTTCTTGCTGTCGGTCGCGCTGCTGCACTGCTCTTGCTTTCGTTCGTGTTGTTGCTTTGCTCTGCTATTGCTGTCGGTTGCGCTGCTGTTCCGCTCTTGCTCTAGTTCGTGCTACTGCTTTGCTCTTGCTCTCGCTCGCGCTGCTGCTGCTGTTGCACGACCTCCGGCAGCTACAGGAGTTGCTGCATAGCACTCGCCCGTGGTGCTACTGCACGACTTGCTCTCTGCTAGTGCGTTCCCTGCTCGAACGTCCGCTGATTTAGATCACTACTTCTCTGCAACTAGTGCTCGAATGCCCGAAACATCTATTACAATGCTCTGCTACCAGTTCAATCAGTTTCGATAGTAAAATTCAGTTTCGAATGTAAAGTTCAGTTTCTTCAGTTAAGTTCAGAGTGAACAGTACTTACAGCATCTGTCAGAGCTGCCGTGGCGGGGCTGATGTGTTTTACATCTAGCACTTTTTGGTGATGTATTTTACATCATCTATTGCAAATGATATTAGAGTCCCACTTCAGATTAACATTGTCTGTCTTGTCCTGCTTCAGCCTCGCCACCATACACCTCACCGGAGCTGCTCCAACAACGAAACCGTCCATCACAATGGAGTAGTACCCTCAGTGTCGTTTCCAGAGGCCTCAGATCTTCTTCCCCGCCTCTAACAGTCACACCAGCATCACCATCCTCCACGTCCAACCCAATGATGATGAGGTCCACAAGGCTATGCCAAAGAGGTTGTACACTCGTCGCATCACTTTGTTACTCTGCATTCATGTCGATCCCTCAGGGATCCTTTGCTATGGAACTACTATGGTACTACTATTCATGCATTTGGTTAGAAGGAGTGGAGCAAAGCAAAACTAGAGGATTTTTTTCCTTTGGTGTCTCTTTTGAAGAAAAAACGTAGGAATTTTAATATTCACTTGGACGTCCTTCTCAAATTAATATGCATGAAGACAGAACTAATTGCATTACTGGCATAATAAGATTCTTATTTTTCATTTTCACGTGGTTTGACTTTAATTTGACCATGTTTCTCCATTCCCGTGTTCTTCCAATTCATGTGAACCAAACACCCAGGTTGACTATGTTTCTAAATGCTCTGTTTTGCATGTGCATTCCTATCCTATTCTGTGTTTTTTCTATCCCTGCGATTATAGAATCCTCCAATTCTAAGGAGCCCTTACAGATTTACTTCATTTTGAGATAGTCGTCAAAGAAAACTCTGCGTGTTATGTCCTGCTCCTGCCGTGTTGTCATCCACCCCACCTGAGGTGCACCATCGACAGAAGCGTTCACTGCAGCAGAGATCCCCCTGCAGACTTTCTTTCGTCACCTCAGATCATCTTCCCCATTGCCGGCAGCCACGCCAACTGCATTACCATCATCGACTGAGCAGATGAACCTGAGGACTACACAGTTCCGGAAGAGAGGTCGCAGTCTTTCGTGTTTGCTTATGTTATACATCGATTATTATTACCTGCTACTTTATCATTCAAACTTGAGTTTTAAAATGCCTGTGGGTCTCATATCGAGGCAGCAATGAATAGTATCTATCTACTATCTGGTTCATCTGGGGTCTTCTATGTGGTTCATGTTGGGTGGGCAACAAACAATAGATGATCCATTGTCTATCCTTTTAAACTAAAGCTATAATCTACCTACTATCATTAGTTTTGGATCCATCCACTCGTTTGCTACCACCAGTCTTGATTTTTGCATGCACCCCTTAGGCCTTACAAAATCTAACTATTTTTTTATTATGCATGTCAGATATTGTACACAATCGTACTGAACATGTAGAGAAAAAGAAAAGACCGTTGCATGGGAATATAATGTCATGCAGACGCCGCTCCATGGTGGGCGAAGTGGGGCCCCTCCCACATTTCTAGATTGTATTCCAGAGGAAGATAACTGTCCAGATGGGGATTCAGAAGGAACCGACCATGCCTGTTTACCACCTAAGGTGTTTGCTCTAACCTGGCATGCTAATGTTGGTCATATCATGCATATGGCGCCTCGCATTGATTACATTATACATCTTATATGTCATCAATTTTTAGATTTGATTTGTGTGAATGCCACTTGTTTGGTTTCTATATCATACTCCCACCATTCATAAATATTTGTCTTTTTAGAGATTTCAACAAGTGACTACATACGGAACAAAATGAATGAATATACACTCTAAAATATGTCTATATACATCTGTATGTGGTAGTCCATTTGAAATCTCTAAAAAGACAAATATTTAGGAACATAGGGAGTATATGGGAATTATGCAATGCCATCTTCTTTAGCCAGGCATCATATACGTGAATCATGCAATGCCATCCTGTTTAGCCAGTCATCGTATATGTGAATTGTATCGTGCCATATGTTTTTCATAATGTATTCCATTTGTCAACAATGTTTGCACATTCATCTACTCTTCCTGTGCATCAGCCATTTGAGTCGGTCATGGGAAATCTGGAGTGAAAACAAGGCCTTCTGAGCAGTCAGTGCTACTTGTCGATGCAGATTTCTTGCTGGTTACAGATAGCTCCTCAGAGGAGGATTCAGAGACAGATGACCAGTCGTATCCCCCCCCCCCGAGGTGCATGTTCTAACTTGCAGGGTTATATTGCTCATATCATGCATATGGTGTCTTGCATTGCCATGCCATCTCCTTAGATTAGACATGCTCTATGTGAATGCCTCATGTTTGCTTTCAATATCAGATATGTGAATTATGCAATGCCATGTTTTTCCAGCCAGTTATCATATATGTGAATTATGCACCGCCATGTAGCATCATATATGTGAATTATTGAAGGAAATATGCCCTAGAGGCAATAATAAAGTTATTATTTATTTCCTCATATCATGATAAATGTTTATTATTCATGCTATAATTGTATTAACCAGAAACATAATACATGTGTGAATATATAGACAAACAGAGTGTCACTAGTATGCCTCTACTTGACTAGCTTGTTAATCAAAGATGGTTATGTTTCCTAACCATGAACAAGGAGTTGTTATTTGATTAACAAGGTCACATCATTAGTTGAATGATCTGATTGACATGACCCATTCCGTTAGCTTAGCACATGATCGTTTAGTATGTTGCTATTGCTTCCTTCATGACTTATACATGTTCCTATGACTATGAGATTATGCAACTCCGTTTACGGAGGAACACTTTGTGTGCTACCAAACGTCACAACGAATCGGGTGATTATAAAGGTGCTCTCTGGTGTCTCCGAAGGTACTTGTTGAGTTGGCGATTTCGAGATTAGGATTTGTCACTCCGAATGTCGCAGAGGTATCTCTGGGCCCTCTCGGTAATACACATCACTTAAGCCTTGCAATCATTTCAACTAATGAGTTAGTTGTGAGATGATGTATTACGGAATGAGTAAAGAGACTTGCCGTAACGAGATTGAACTAGGTATTGGATACCGACGATCGAATCTCGGGCAAGTAACATACCGATGACAAAGGAACAACGATGTTGTTGTGCGGTTCGACCGATAAAAGATCTTCAGAGAATATGTAGGAACCAATATGGGCATCCAGGTCCCGCTATTGGTTATTGACCGAGACATGTCTCGGTCATGTCTACATTGTTCTCGAACCGTAGGGTCCACACGCTTAAGGTTTCGATGATGCTTATATTATGAGTTTATGTATTTTGATGTACCAAGGTTGTTCGAGTCCGGATATGATCACGGACATGACGAGGAGTCTCAAAATGGTCGAGACATAAAGATTGATATATTGGACGGATATATTTGGACACCGGAAAGGTTCCGGAGAAGTTTGGAGCTCCGGAGGTTACTGGAACCCCGGGAGGTATATGGGCCTTATTGGGCCCATGTAGGAGGAAGAGAGAAGGAGCAAGGGAGGCGCGCCCCAAGCCCAATCCGACTGGGGAGGGGGCCGCCCCTTCCTTTCTCCTCCCCCTCTTCCTTCCTACTACTAGTACTACTTCCTAATACTAGTACTCCTTCCTTCCCTCCAAATAAGATAAGGAAGAGAGGGAAACCTACTTGGAGTAGGTTTCCCCCTCCCTATGGCGCGCCCCCCTTGAGGCCGGCCACCTCCTCCCTCCCTCCTTTATATATGGGGGTAGGGGGGCACCCTATGACACACCAGTTGATCATTGATCGTTCCTTAGCCGTGTGCGGTGCCCCCCTCCATGATATTACACTCGATCATATTGTAGCGGTGCTTAGGCGAAGCCTGCGCGACAGAGAACATCAAGATCGCCACCACGCCGTCGTCTTGTGGAACTCCCCTGAGCCTCTACTGGATTGGAGATTGAGGGTGCATCATCGAGCTATACGCGTGTCAAGAACTCGGTGGTGCCGGAGTAACGGTGCTTGGATCGGTTGGACCGGGAGGACGTACGACTACTTCCTCTATGTTGCGTCAACGCTTACGCTTCGGTCTACGAGGGTACGTAGACAACACTCTCCCCTCTCGTTGCTATGCATCACCATGATCTTGCTTGTGCGTAGGAAAATTTTGAAATTACTACGTTCCCCAACAGTGGCATCCGAGCCTAGGGTTTTATGGTTTGATGTTATATGCACGAGTAGAACACAACTGAGTTGTGGGCGATATAAGTCATACCGCTTACCAGCATGTCATACTTTGGTTCGGCGTTATTGTTGGATGAAGCGGCCCGGACCGACATTACGCGTACGCTTACGCGAGACTGGTTTTACCGCCGTGCTTTGCACACGGTGACTAGCGGTGTCGGTTTCTCCAACTTTAGTTGAACTGAGTGTGGCTACGCCCGGTCCTTGCGAAGGTTAAAACAGCATCAACTTGACAAACAATCGCTGTGGTTTTGATGCGAGGTGAGATTGGTTCTTGCTTAAGCCCGTAGCAGCCACGTAAAACTTGCAACAACAAAGTAGAGGACGCCTAACTTGTTTTTGCAGGCATGTTGTGATGTGATATGGCCAAGACATGATGCTATATTTTATTGTATGAGATGACCATGTTTTGTAACCGGTTATCGGCAATGGCAGGAGCCATATGGTTGTCGCTTATTGTATGAAATGCAACGCTCTGTAATTGCTTTACTTCATCACTAAGCGGTAGCGATAGTCGAGAAGCAATAGATGGCGAAACGACAACGATGCTACGATGGAGATCAAGGTGTCGCGCCGGTGACGATGGTGATCATGATGGTGCTTCGGAGATGGAGATCACAAGCACAAGAAGATGATGGCCATATCATATCACTTATATTGATTGCATGTGATGTTTATCCTTTATGCATCTTATCTTGCTTGACGGTAGCATTTTAAGATGATCTCTCACTAAAAATTATCAAGTAGTGTTCTCCCGAGTATGCACCATTGCCAAAGTTCGTCGTGCCTGCACACCACGTGATGATCGGTGTGATAAGCTCACGTCCATCTACAACGGGTGCAAGCCAGTTTTGCACACGCAGAATACTCAGTTAAACTTGACGAGCCTAGCATATGCAGATATGGCCTCGAACACGAAGACCGAAAGGTCGAGCGTGAATCATATAGTAGATATGATCAACATAAGATGTTCACCATTGAAAACTACTCCATCTCACGTGATGATCGGTTATGGTTTAGTTGATTTGGATCACGTGATCACTTAGATGACTAGAGAGATGTCTGTCTAAGTGGGAGTTCTTAAGTAATATGATTAATTGAACTAAAATTTATCATGAACTTAGTACCTGATAGTATCTTGCTTGTCTATGTTGTTTGTAGATAGATGGCCCGTCTTTGTTGTTCCGTTGAATTTTAATGCGTTCTTGAGAAAGCTAAGTTGAAAGATGATGGTAGCAACTACGCGGATCGGGTCCGTAATTTGAGGATTATCCTCATTGCTACACGAAAAATTACATCCCGAAGCACCGCTGGGTGCGTGCTGCTGCCGATGTAACCGACGACGTTAAGAACGTCTGGCGAGCAAAGTCGATGACTACTCGATAGTTCAATGTGCCATGCTTTACGGCTTAGAACGGGACTTCAACGACGTTTTGAACGTCATGGAGCATATGAGATGTTTCAGAGTTGAAGTTGATATTCCGTAAGAATGCCCGGATTGAGAGATATGAAGTCTCCAATAAGTTCTATAGCTGCAAGATGGAGGAGAATAGTTACACAAGTGAGCACATACTCAAGATGTCCGGGTATTGTAATCACTTGATTCAACCGGGAGTTACTCTTCCGGATGATAACGTCATTGATGAATTCTCCAATCACTTCCACCAAGCTACAAGAGCTTCGTGATGAACTATAATATGCAAGGGTTGGATAAGACGATTCGAGCTCTTCGCAATGCTAAAGGCTGCGGAGGTAGAAATCAAGAAGGAGCATCAAGTGTTGATGGTTAACAAGACCACTAGTTTCAAGAAAAGGGCAAAGGGAAGAAGAAGGAACTTCAAGAAGAACAGCAAACAAGTTGCTGCTCAAGAGAAGAAACCCAAGTCCGGACCTAAGCCTGAAACTAAGTGCTTCTCCGCAAGCGATCGGTCATCGAAGCGGAACTGCCCCAAGTATTTGGCGGATAAGAAGGATGGCAAAGTGAACAAAGGTATATGTGATATACATGTTATTGATGTGTACCTTACTAGAGCTCGCAGAGCACTGGTATTTGATCTTGGTTACATTGCTAATATTTGCAACTCAAACAGGGACTACGGATTGCTTAACACCGGCAAAGGACGAGGTGACGATGCGCGTGGGAAATGGATCCAAAGTCGATGTGATCGCGGTCGGCACGCTACCTCTACATCTACCTTGGGATTAGTATTAGACCTAAATAATTGTTATTTGGTGCCGCGTTGAGCATGAACATTATATCTGGATCTTGTTTGATGCGAGACGGTTATTCATTTAAATCGAGAATAATGGTTGTTCTATTTATATGATTAATATCTTTTATGGTCATGCACCCTGAAGAGTGGTCTATTTTGATGAATCTCGATAGTAGTGATACACATATTCATAGTGTTGAAACCAAAATGCAAAGTTGATAATGATAGTGCAACTTATTTGTGGCAATCGCCGCTTGGGTCATATCGGTATAAAGCGCGGAAGAAACTCCATCTCGATGGACTTTTGGAACCACTTGATTATGAATCACTTGGTACTTGCGAACCGTGCCTCATGGGCAAGATGACCAAAACACCATTCGGTACTATGGAGAGAGCAACAGATTTGTTGGAAATCATACATCTGAGATGTATGTGGTCCAATGAATGTTGAGGCTCATGGCGATATCGTTATTTTCTCACCTTCACAGATGATTTAAGCAGATATGGGTATATCTACTTAATGAAGCATAAGTCTGAAACATTTGAAAAGTTCAAAGAATTTCAGAGTGAAGTTGAAAATCATCGTAACAAGAAAATAAAGTTTCTACGATCCGATCGTGGAGGAGAATATTTGAGTTACGAGTTTGGTTTACACTTAAAACAATGTGGAATAGTTTCACAACTCACGCCACCGGAACACCACAACAGAATGGTGTGTCCGAACGTCGAATCGTACTTTACTTGATATGGTGCGATCTATGATGTCTCTTACAGATTTACCGCTATCGTTTTGGGGTTATGCTCTAGAGACAGCCACATTCACGTTAAATAGGGCACCGTCGAAATCCGTTGAGACGACACCTTATGAACTATGGTTTGGCAAGAAACCAAAGTTGTCGTTTCTTAAAGTTTGGGGGTGCGATGCTTATGTGAAAAAGCTTCAACCTGATAAGCTTGAACCCAAATCGGAGAAATGTATCTTCATAGGATACCCAAAGGAGACAGTTGGGTACACCTTCTATCACAGATCCGAAGGCAAGACATTCGTTGCTAAGAATGGATCCTTTCTAGAGAAGGAGTTTCTCTCGAAAGAAGTGAGTGGGAGGAAAGTAGAACTTGATGAGGTAACTGTACCTACTCCCTTGTTGGAAAATAATACATCACAGGAACCGGTTTCTATGACGTCAAAACCAACTAGTGAGGAAGTTGATGATAATGATCATAGAACTTCAGATCAAGTTAATACAGAACCACGTAGGTCGAACAGAGTAAGATCCGCACCAGAGTGGTACGGTAATCCTATTCTGGAAGTCATGCTACTAGATCATGATGAACCTACGAACTATGAAGAAGCAATGGTGAGCCTAGATTCTGCAAAATGGCTTGAAGCCATGAAATCTGAGATGGGATCCATAACAAAGTATGGACATTGGTTGACTTGCCCGATGGTCGGCAAGCAATTGAGAATAAATGGATCTTCAAGAAGAAGACTGACGCTGACGGTAATGTTACTGTCTACAAAGCTCGACTTGTTGCAAAAGGTTTTCGACAAGTTCAAGGGGTTGACTACGATGAGACCTTCTCACCCGTAGCGATGCTTAAGTCTGTCCGAATCATGTTAGCAATTGCCGCATTTTATGATTATGAAATTTGGCAAATGGATGTAAAACTGCATTCTGAATGGATTTACGGAAGAAGAGTTGTATATGATGCAACCGAAGGTTTTATCGATCCAAAGGAGCTAACAAAGTGTGCAAGCTCCAACGCTCCATTTATGGACTGGTGCAAGCCTCTCGAGTTGGAATAAACGTTTTGATAGTGTGATCAAAGCATTTGGTTTTATATGACTTTTGGAGAAGCTCAGATTTACAAGAAAGTGAGTGGGAGCTCAGTAGCATTTCTAATATTATATGTGGATGACATATTATTGATTGGAAATGATATAGAATTCTGGATAGCATAAAGGGATACTTGAATAAAAGTTTTTCAATGAAAGACCTCGGTGAAGCTGCTTACATATTGGGCATTAAGATCTATAGAGATAGATCAAGACACTTAATTGACTTTCACAAAGCACATACCTTGACAAAGTTTTGAAGAAGTTCAAATGGATCAAGCAAAGAAAGGGTTCTTGCTCAGATTGCAAGGTGTGAAGTTGAGTAAGACTCAAAGCCCGACCACTTGAGAAGATAGAGAGAAAATGAAAAGTGTTCCCTATGCTTCAGCCATAGGCTCTATCATGTATGCAATGTCTGTGTACTGCACTGATGTGTGCCTTGCTATAAGTCTAGCAGGAGGTACCAAAGTAATCCAGGAGTGGATCACTGGACAGTGGTCAAGAACATCCTGAAATACCTGAAAAGGACTAAGGATATGTTTCTCGTATATGGAGGTGACAAAGATCTCATTGTACATGGTTACATTGATGCAAGCTTTGACACTGATCCGGACGATTCTAAATCGCAAACCGGATACGTGTTTACATTAAACGGTGGAGCTGTCAGTTGGTGCAGTTCAAAGCAAAGCGTCATGGCGGGATCTACATGTGAAGCGGAATACATACCTGCTTCGGAAGCAGCCAATGAAGGAGTCTGGATGAAGGAGTTCATATCCGATCTAGGTGTCATACCTAGTGCATCGGGTCCAATGAAAATCTTTTGTGACAATACTGGAGCGATTGCCTTAGTGAAGGAATCCAGATTTCACAAGAGAACCAAGCACATCAAGAGACGCTTCAATTCCATCCGGATCTAGTCCGTGGGAGACATAGAGATTTGCAAGATACATACGGATCTGAATGTTGCGCACCGTTGACTAAGCCTCTTCCGTGAGCAAAACATGATCAACACCAAGACTCCATGGGTGTTAGAATCATTCTTGTGTAATCTAGATTATTGACTCTAGTGCAAGTGGGAGATCAAGGAAATATGCCCTAGAGGCAATAATAAAGTTATTATTTATTTCCTCATATCATGATAAATGTTTATTATTCATGCTAGAATTGTATTAACCGGAAACATAATACATGTGTGAATATATAGACAAACAGAGTGTCACTAGTATGCCTCTACTTGACTAGCTTGTTAATCAAAGATGGTTATGTTTCCTAACCATGAACAAGGAGTTGTTATTTGATTAACAAGGTCACATCATTAGTTGAATGATCTTATTGACATGACCCATTCCGTTAGCTTAGCACACGATCGCTTAGTATGTTGCTATTGCTTCCTTCATGACTTATACATGTTCCTATGACTATGAGATTATGCAACTCCGTTTACGGAGGAACACTTTGTGTGCTACCAAACGTCACAACGAATCGGGTGATTATAAAGGTGCTCTCTGGTGTCTCCGAAGGTACTTGTTGAGTTGGCGATTTCGAGATTAGGATTTGTCACTCCAATGTCGCAGAGGTATCTCTGGGCCCTCTCGGTAATACACATCACTTAAGCCTTGCAATCATTTCAACTAATGAGTTAGTTGTGAGATGATGTATTACGGAATGAGTAAAGAGACTTGCGATAACGAGATTGAACTAGGTATTGGATACCGACGATCGAATCTCGGGCAAGTAACATACCGATGACAAAGGAACAACGATGTTGTTGTGCGGTTTGACCGATAAAAGATCTTCGTAGAATATGTAGGAACCAATATGGGCATCCAGGTCCCGCTATTGGTTATTGACCGAGACATGTCTCGGTCATGTCTACATTGTTCTCGAACCGTAGGGTCCGCACGCTTAAGGTTTCGATGATGCTTATATTATGAGTTTATGTATTTTGATGTACCAAGGTTGTTCGAGTCCGGATATGATCACAGACATGACGAGGAGTCTCAAATGGTCGAGACATAAAGATTGATATATTGGACGGATATATTTGGACACCGGAAAGGTTCGGAGAAGTTTGGAGCCCGGAGGTTACTGGAACCCCCGGAGGTATATGGGCCTTATTGGGCCCATGTAGGAGGAAGAGAGAAGGAGCAAGGGAGGGGAGCGCCCCAAGCCCAATCCGACTGGGGAGGGGGCGGCCCCCTTCCTTTCTCCTTCCCTCTCTTCCTTCCTACTACTAGTACTACTTCCTAATACTAGTACTCCTTCCTTCCCTCCAAATAAGATAAGGAAGAGAGGGAAACCTACTTGGAGTAGGTTTCCCCCCTATGGCGTGACCCCTTGAGGCCGGCCACCTCCTCCCTCCCTCCTTTATATACGGGGTAGGGGCACCCTATGACACACAAGTTGATCATTGATCATTCCTTAGCCGTGTCGGTGCCCCCTCCACGATATTACACCTCGATCATATTGTAGCGGTGCTTAGGCGAAGCCTGCGACAGAGAACATCAAGATCGCCACCACGCCGTCGTCCGACGGAACTCCCCTGAGCCTCTATTGGATTGGAGATCGAGGGTGCGTCATCGAGTTGTACGCGTGTCAAGAACTCGGAGGTGCCGGAGTAACGGTGCTTGGATCGGTTGGACCGGGAGGACGTACGACTACTTCCTCTACGTTGCGTCAACGCTTCCGCTTCGGTCTACGAGGGTACGTAGACAACACTCTCCCCTCTCGTTGCTATGCATCACCATGATCTTGCGTGTGCGTAGGAAAATTTTGAAATTACTACGTTCCCCAACAATTATCTCATGCCATATTTTTCATTTTGTCGACAATCTGTGTATATTGAACTACTCTTCATGTGTATCAGCCATTTGAGCCGGTTATGGAAAAATCTGGAGTGAAAACAAGGTCTTCAGAGCAGGCAATGGTACCTGTTGAAGCATATATCTCGATGGTTACAGGGAGCTCCTCAGAGGAGGATTCAGAGACAGATAACTAGTCCTATATCCTACCTGAGGTGTATGCTCTAAGTTGCAATATTATATTTCTCATATCATGCATATGGTGTCTTGCATTGCTTAGTTTAGACATCGTATGCACAATATTGAATTGCATCTCCTTAGTTTAGAGATCATACATGCGAGTGCCAGCTGCTTAGTATATGAATTAATTATGTCAATTATATCATGCCATCCTGTATACTTAGACAACATGTATGTGAATTATTTCATCCCAACCTATTTTAGAAAGACATCATATAGTTTTGTCATGTCATCCTATTTAGATACTCATCATAAGTTGAATTATGCCATTATATCCTGTTATGTTATCCATCATATATTTGAAACTGTGTCATGATATCCTGTTTAGTTAGGCATGATATATGTGATATTGTGCCATGATGTCTTGTTTGGTTAGACAACATATACGTGAATTACCACATCTGTCTACCATACAATGTCTGTACGTTCAATTTCTTTTCCTGTTTATCAGCCATTTGAATTGGAGGGGGTGATGGCAATACCTAAGGGAGCAAAACCCCGTTCTTCACAAAAGACAGTGCTACCCGTCGATGCAGATAGAACCATGGTTGTACTGGCCCACAAACTAGCCCCACAACACATAATCGAGTCTGTTCCAGATTGCACACTTACACCGTTGGGTAGAGAACCAGCTACAACCCATCTAACCGCAACCCCAGCGGATAGTAACCCACTTCTAGTTGACAAAGCACCATGTCCACCATAGAGTACCCCCACACGAGCAGTTTGTAAAGCAACTATAGTGCCCAAAGCACGAAGACCACCACAGCTAACCCAAACTCCACGTTTAAAGCAGAAGAGCAACTATTCTCAAGTCAGATTCCGTAGCTATGGTCCATACTCCTTTGCTGTTGCATCACTGTATTTACTAATACCAACTACTTTCAAATTTGAAGGATCCAATCGAAACTCCAATGGTGCAAAGCATGTATGTTTTAAACCTATTTCTTTAACTGTATTGTTGTTCTAACTTCTTGCTCTATGTTGATTTCAGTTTAAGTTCTATAAACAGTTATGTTCTCATGTGATGCACATTACAAGTGTCGCCAATGTTGTGTAGTTTCTCACACTTATATTCTGTCTATGCTGCTGTGTCTTAAAAATATATGAGTTGAACTATGTCTCTATCTTGATTAGGCAACATAAACAAGAATGATATGGACAGTAAAGTGACCATATTACATAGATATATATTTGTTTCATGTTGTTATCCTGTCCACCTTACTACTGAACTGGTTTACCAAAATGAGTTTCGTATACTACATGCTAAACATGTGATGTGTCCGCTTGTTTCTCTTGTAGTATGCAAACAAAATATTTGAGAAGAGTACCCCACTATGCAATGGTAGAGAAAGTAATGCAGATAAGGTTCAAGATAGTAAGACAATCCTGTTGGTCTCCAAGAAAGGTGATAAAAACGATCTTGTAGATAGTGAGAAAACCCCACTGTCCTGCGTTGATGTAGTGTTCGATTCATCGTCAATGCCGCTGGCACAAGCTCTTGAACTTGTCGCTGAATCACTTCGACTTCTTCAGTCTCAGCTACAAGCTGAAAGGCATCAGTCAGCTGTGCTGCCGCAAGAAGCCAAAGGACTGAGGAAGTCCCTACAAAATTCAGATGTGTACTTTCTTGTGCAAGAGCAAGCGCTGGAGGATTTAAGCGCCAAATAAGAGAAAGTTAATAAGTTTGCTAAGCATCTTTCCAACATTATGGGTACCCAGGATATTGTTTATTGAGCTCTTCTGAAGTGGTTTCAGTTCTGGACTTGTTTTGCTGCGGCGTTTATATGCTGCTTTGTTCCCTATATTTGCACTGGTGGTGAACTTTGATGCCCAATGGATGTAATATGTGTAATAGCCGTGGTAGCCTAGCGTAAGTTGCTTGCTTATTTATTTCCTTGTTGTCTTGTTTATTTGTTTGCTTGTAGTCAGTGCAGTTCTTTTTCCGTGGTTTGCTAATGGCCGCAATAACCTGTTTTTTAAAACTAGGTCACAATAACCTTGGGCCACATATTTACTATTGTGACACTGGGCCTCCTACCGGCCGTAGAAACAATGGGCCTTCTACGGGCCGTAGAAACAATGGGCCTTCTACGGGCCGTAGAAACAATGGGCCTTATATGGGTCATAGACACAATGGGCCTTCTACAGGGCCGTATCATCAATGGGCCTTATATGGACCGTATGATCGATTGGCCAAACATGGGCCAATAACAGACCGCATTATGGACGTAAACGGGCTAGAGTTGGAATCGTCCGTTCATGGGCCGACCATAATGGGCCGTCGTTAATAGGCCGTATTTGATGACGCTATGAAAACGGCCCAACGTATTAACTGGCCACAAATGGGCCAACTATAACAACGGGCTGAATTTGGCCCACAAGCAGAAAATGACAGTAATGGGCTGTAAGTAACCGAATACTGGAAATGAGCCCAAGAATAAATGGGCCCTGAGAAGGCCAAAAGATAACATGGGCTGGAAATGGCCCAATGGAATAATGGGCCATTAATGGATATAAAGTGATACACTATTCATTACGGGCCAGTTTTACCATGGGCCGTTAATGGGCCAAGAGTTACAAAGGGCCTCATATGGGCCGAAAGACGTCATGGCCATAATGGGCCGGAAGTTAAAACAGGCTGGAATCATATTGGATGGCCTAGATGACGCTACTGGGCCTAATTCGGATAGGTCATAATGGGCCCTGTGTTAGCAGGCTGTAAATGGGTTATATGCGAACAGGTTGTTAATAGGCTTTCCGTGGGCCGGCCCGCCACCTTTTTACCAAGTCAAACGGGCCGGCCTTTTCACAGGAATGGGTCTCTGTTGGGCCGTGCCACGTGTCGACGTATCATAGGCGCCTTCGGTCCAATGAGTGGATGACATCTGTCCCCAACGGTGAGACGACCGTGTTTCCTCCACCAATGATGATTTTACGTGGAAAATCCCCATTGGTCAGGGCTGTTAACGGGTTATCGGATCCAAAACCGGACCCAATAGCTTAATGGCATTCCGTTATGGTGGATGCCATGTGTCGATCAACCTTGACGAAAGCACTTCTATGACGCGCGATTTATCGTCATGGAAGTGGACACTTCCGTGATGATATTTTTGGTAATGTCATGGAACACTTCTACGACAGCACAGGTATGACTATCTTGATTCTGTCATAAAATCGTCATGGATGTACATGCATGACAGAAAACGTGACCTACTGTTACAAACACGTATCGTCACGGAAGTCTATTTTTTTGTAGTGAGGGTAGGACAAAAGATGTCATGCAAGTTCTTTTCCATAAGCACGTATGACTATATTTGGAATACATGCCTACTTTATATTGATGAACTGGAGCTAGTTCTGTGTCACCCTATGTTATAACTGTTGCATGATGAATGCCATCTGACATAATTATCCATCATTGATCCATTGCCTATGAGCTCGTTTCATATTGATCTTTTCTAAGTTACTTTTCCGTTGCCACCGTTACGATTGCTACAAAACTGCTACTGTTACCTTTGCCACCATTACCGTTACTTCCATACTACTTTGCTACTAAATACTTTGCTGTAGATATTAAGTCTGTCAGGTGTGGTTGAATTGACAACTCAGCTGCTAATACTTGAGAATATTCTTTGGCTCCCCTTGTGTTGAATCAATAAATTTGGGTTGAATACTCTACCCTCGAAAACTGTTGCGACCCCCTATACTTGTGGGTTATCAAGACCTTTTTTGGCGCCGTTACCGGGGAGAATAGCTCTATTCTTTGAGTCACTTGGGACTTATATCTGTTGATCACTATGAGGAATTTGAAAGATCAAAGAACCAAGATTTTTCCCTCAACTACGAGGGAGGCAAGGAACGGCCATCTAGCTCTTCACTTGATTCACCTTCTGTTTTGAGTAAACTTGCGACACTTACACCTGCTATTGATTCTGATATGTCATATGTTATTGTTGATGCCACTTCTGCTATGCATGATGCTTATGATGATACTACTTTTCTGCTTAATAATAATGTGCCATTAGGTGAATTTCTTGATGAACAACTTGCTAGGGTTAGAGAGAATGAAATTACTGAAACTGATGATATCATTGAATCTGATGATGAAGATTCTTCCCCTAGATATGAATAGCCTGTTGTACCTGAGGGTTATGGTATGGATGAAGAAACTGCTAGAGACTTCTTTGCTTGCAATGATAGATATGATCTTAAGAAACTGTTAGCCAAGATGAAAGAAAAGTCTTTGAATGCTAGAATGAAATATGACCCTGCTTTTGCTACTTCACCTATTTGTGTTACTAATAAGGATTATGAATTCGTTGTCGATCCTGAGTTAATTACTTTGGTTGAATCTGACCCTTTCTATGGGCATGAATCTGAAACTGTTGTGGCACATCTTACTAAATTGAATGATATAGCCACCCTATTCACTCATGAGGAAAAAATTCGCTATTACTATATTCTTAAATTGTTTCCTTTCTCATTAAAGGGTGATGCTAAGATATGGTTTAATTCTCTTGCTCCTGGTTGTGTGCGTAGTCCCCAGGATATGATTTATTACTTCTCTGCAAAATATTTCCCTTCTCATAAGAAACAAGCTGCCTTGCGAGAAATATTTAATTTTGTGCAAATTGAAGAAGAGAGTCTCCCACAAGCTTGGGGGAGGCTTCTCCAATTACTTAATGCTTTGCCTGATCATCCTCTCAAGAAAAATGAAATACTTGATATCTTTTATAATGGACTAACCGATGCTTCTAGGGACCACCTGGATAGTTGTGCTGGTTGTGTTTTCAGGGAAAGAACTATTGAGCAAGTTGAATTGCTATTGAATAATATATTGAGTAATGATAATAATAGGACACTTCCTGAACCAACTCCGAAGAAAAGGGGTATTCTATTTCTCAGTCCTGAAGATATGCAAGAGGCAAAGGAATCTATGAAAGAAAAAGGTATTAAAGCTAAAGATGTTAAGAATTTACCGCCTATTGAAGGGATACATGGTATTGATAACTCGACACAGGTAGTAAAGGTAAATTCTCTCTATAGGTTTGATGAAGGTGATATTCCTCGCAATAAGTTTGCTAGTCAATGCTTGGATGAGTTTGATAATTTCAATGTTAAACAAGAAAACTTCAATGCTTATGTTGGTAGACAATTGAAATGCTTATATGGTTGAACACTTGAGCGATTATATGTCTAGAGTTAAAAGTGATCTTAAGCCTATTAGCAAACATGCTTCCAAGGTTACGACTCAAGTAGAACAAGTACTTAAGGCACAAGATGATTTGCTCAATGAGTTGAAAAATAAGAACAATGATAATGTTGTTAGAGTTATGACTAGAGGTGGTAAAATGACTCAGGAACCTTTGTATCTTGTGGGCCATCCTAAGAGAGTTGAGCAAGATTCTTAGAGAACTAATACTGATACACCTAGCCCTTCTAATAAAAAGAAAAAGAATAATATAGGACTTTGCATGCTTCTAGTGAACCTGTTATTGACACACCAGAGAATCCCAATAATATTTCTATTTCTGATACTGAAACACAATCTGGTGATGAGCATGAAACTAGTGATAATGTTAATGATGATGTTCGTGTTGATGCTCAACCTAGTAATGATAATGATGTAGAGATTGAACCTGCTATTGATCTTGATAACCCACAATCAAAGAATCAACGTTATGATAAGAGAGACTTCGTTGCTAGGAAGCATGGTAAAGAAAGAGAACCATGGGTTCAGAAACCCATGCCTTTTCCTCCTAAGCCATCCAAGAAAAAGGATGATGATGATTTTGAGCGCTTTGCCGTAATGATTAGACCTATCTTTTTGCGTATGCGTTTGACTGATATGCTTAAAATGAATCCCTACGCTAAGTATATGAAAGATATTGTTACAAATAAAAGAAAGATACCGGAAGCTCAAATTTCCACCATGCTTGCTAATTATACTTCTAAGGGTGGAATACCAAAGAAACTAGGAGACCCAGGAGTACCAACTATACCATGCTCCATTAACACAAACTATGTTAAAACTGCTTTATGTAATCTTGGAGGCGGTGTTAGTGTTATGCCTTTCTATTTATATCGTAGACTTGATTTGAATAAGTTGACACCTACTGAAATCTCTTTGCAAATGGCTGATAAATCAACTGCTATACCCATCAGTATTTGTGAGGATGTGCATGTTGTGGTTGCAAACGTTACTATTTTAATGAACTTTGTTATTCTTGATATTCCCGAGGATGACAGTATGTCGATCATCCTCGGTAGACCTTTTCTAAATAATGCAGGGGCTGTTATTGATTGCAACAAAGGTAATGTCACTTTTCATGCTAATGGTAATGAGCATACGGTACACCTTCCGAAGAAACAACCTCAAGTTCATAGTATCAATTCTTTTGGAAAAATTTCAACCATTACTATTATGGGTTTTGAATTCCCTCTTCCTACCATCAAAAAGAAATATGATATTCTTATTGTTGGGGACATGCATATCCCCATTGAGGTAACATAGTTTTATTCGAAAATTCTCCGGTTTCATGTTATTCGGAAGAAATTTGTTAACAAGACTTGATCAACCTTGTTAGTGGATTCCTTTTGATGAGCATGAGATGGATGAAGTTAGAAAGCACAACTTTCTATACCCTCCTTTTACTCTCTGTTATTTAGACGAAATAAAGCAAAAATAGTATTTTCTCTCTATTTTCTGAATTATCCTTGCACTAAAAAAATACCCCAAAAATAAAAGTTCTCCAAATGCCCTGAAAATTGAGTATGATTTTTTGTAGAATATTTGAGAATTTCTGGCACTTAGAACACACCAGGGGGACCCACCATTTGGCCACGAGGGTGGAGGGCGCGCCCTACCCCACTGGGCGCCCCCCACCTCGTGGGCCTCATGTGGCCCCCCTCCACTTATACCAGTACCCACACACTTCGTCTTCCTCCAGAGAAAATCATCCCGTAGCTCAAACTCGTGTTCTTGCTTGTTTTGCTGCCATTTTCGATCTCCTTGCTCAAAGCTCCATTCACAAAACTGCTTTGGGGGATTGTTCTTCGGTATGTGACTCCTCCAATGGTTGAATTAGTTTTTTTTCTAGTGTGTTATCTATTGCAAATTTTTGCTGCTGAGGTGACCCTGTTCTTGAGCTTGCATGTCAAATTTATATGGTCCAAAGTAGTTTTGATGCATGATATAGCCTCTAGGCACTTGTGGGTGTAGTTCCTATCAATCTTGTTGAGTTTGGTTCGCTTTTATTTTGAGTCACTAAATTTTTTTAAAAAAATCAGAGAAAAAATGTTTAGGAAAATGTACAAGGTGGTTCTTCAAGGAAGCAAGCGTCGAGGCTCACGATACGTGAGCCGGACCTTGAACCACAGAGAGAAGCTCCAGTGCGGCCTTGCGAATGGCTGTCGGATGAATTTATGATCCAAGCAGGCTTCAAAGATGAATTTAATGTGTATGTGTGTAATGCTGATCTTGAGGAATTCGTATCAGATAAGTGCCGCCAATACTATCACCTCACTGATTCCTTTGTGCGGAGGGTTAACTTTTCATCTAAGCGCAACACTCACACTATTATATTTGACCTCTATGATAAATCATATACCATGGACCTTGAAGATTTTAACAATGCTTGCAAAATCCCACAGTGGGGCATCTTTAGTGAACCTCATAAATCTGAATATAATGATTTCCTTGCTAACATCACTGTGGGAGAAACTAGAAATATCACACAAGCTACCATAGGGAGCATTCATTTTCCTGCCATACATTACTTTGCTCTCTTTATAGGTAGATGCATTAACGGTAAGCATGATCTTAGCCACATTTGCATCCTAGATCTTAGTGTTCTCAAGAATGCAGTATTAGGTGATAAACGATATAACTTGGGGGCCATTATTGCATGAAGGTTGCATCTTAATGCTAAAGACGGAGATTTATTTGGTGGGATTTATGCAACTCGTTTAGTTGATTATCTTGGTGTATCCATAAGCGAAAATGATATTGAGTTGCCACCTACTTTTCTAGATTATAATGCTATGGTGCGCCATCAGTTTCTTGAGAGGAATGAATAGTTCCTCCAGTACCGACTAATCTTTGACAGACAGCATGATGTTCATATTACCCTTCTAGCTCCTGCCTTCTTTAACTTTCAGGAAAATGGGAGACATTTTATAACCAGAGAGGAGGCAAATGAATATGAGAGGAAGGCGGAGGCTGCTCACCTCCATGCTAAAGCCCTTCAGGCAGTAGCTACTGCATCTCAGTACAACCCGGACTACAACTTTGGATATCCGCCAGGCCATCCATGGACCAACTTCGGCCAAAAGCCTAAGCTTGGGGGAGTACGTATTTCTCATCGACATTACATTCATTTTCACACACTCATTCTAGTTGTCGGTGTTCATACTTTTTCATTGTACTATCCATGCTAGTTTATTTTCTTTTCTTGCTTTCTTCTTGTGTGTTTGAAAAACTCTGAGAAAAAACCCAGAAATAGTTATAACTTTTAGCTAGTTTACTTTCCATTCTTTTAGTAGTAGTATTAAAGAAAACCCAAAAAGATTTCTCGTTCTTCTTTTCCTTGTTGGGAGCTTTCTCGTGTAAATAGTTTTTCTCTTTCTTTGAAATTCTTTTCTGTTCTTTGGGGGTCGAGAGGAGAAGACCACGATGAAAATGATGAGTGGCTCTCATGTGCATTATTGTTGATCTAACCAAGAGCCCATATTACCTTATCTTCTCCCTTGAATTGAATGTTTGCATATTCCAGCTTAGTCCAATGCATGTGCACTATTATTATTATCTACACCGTTCGGTCGTGCAAGTGAAAGGCAATAATGACGATATATGATGAAATGATTTAGATGAGGAAAAGCTGGTATGAACTCGACCTATCTTGTTTTTGTAAATATGATTAGTTCATCGTTCCTAGTTCAGCCTATTATGGATAGAACATGTTTGCAATGACAATTGGAGATTATAGTTACTCATGACATTCTTAATTAGCTAGGAGTTTATAATGGTTTACCTTGCGTGCCAACATGCTATTAAAATGGTTGTGATGTGGTATGATAGGGTGGTATCCTCCTTTGAATGATTCGAGTGGCTTGACTTGGCACATGTTTACACATGTAGTTGAAACAAAATCAACATAGCCTCCACGATTTTTATGTTCATGGTGATTTATATCCTACTCATGCATGCACTCATTGTTGGTTAATCCTAATGCATGACTATGTCGCTCTCTAGTTGGTCGCTTCCCAATCTCTTTCTAGCCTTCACTTGTACTAAGCGGGAATATTGCTTGTGAATCCACTTCCATAAACCCCAAAGTTGTTCCATATGAGTCCACCATACCTTCCTATTATGCGGTATTTACCTGCCGTTCCAAGTAAATTTGCATGTGCCAAACTCTAAGTTTTCAAATGAAATTTTGTTTTGTATGCTCGAATAGCTCATGTATCAACTAGGTCTATCTATATCTTCCATGGTAGGTGGGTTATTCTCACGATGAGTGGACTCCCCTCGTAATTCATGAGAAAATGGATGGTAACCGGGATGCCCAGTCCCAGGCTCAAATGAAATCAAAATAATTTCAAACAAAACTCCCCCAGGATTGTTGTTAGTTGGACGGTACCCATTGTTTCGGACCAGCCATGGAATGTGCTTGTTGGTGGTGGGGGAGTATAAACTTTACCATTCTGTTTGGGAACCTCCTATAATGTATGTAATATGGAAGATATCGAGATCTCTTGGTTGTCATGATGACAATGAAAGTATGACGCTCAAAATATTATTTATCTCTGTTTCAAAACTCAAGCTCTGGCACCTCTGCAAATCCCTGCTTCCCTTTGCAAAGGGCCTATCTATTTACTTTTATGCTGAGTCATCATCCTCTTATAAAAAGCACCAGTTGGAGAGCACCGCTTTCATTTATGCATTGTTATTAATTTACATTGAGTATGACTGTGAGTAGATCTCTTTTGCCGTGAATTACAATGTCAAGTTAGTCCTTGATCTTCAGGCGTGCTCTGCATTTATGTTTTGCAGTCTCAGAAAGGGCTAGCGAGATACCATCTTGTTATATCATATCATGATTGTTTTGAGAAAGTGTTGTCCTCCGAGATTGATTATTATTACTCGCTAGTTGATTATGCCATTGATATGAGTAAACATGAGACCTAAATGTTATTGTGAATATGGTTAGTTCATGATCTTTGCTGAAAACTCGAATGTTGGCTTTACATATTTGCAACAACAAGATCAAACAGAGTTTGTAGAAGTTCTTCTTTATCACTTTTAGTTTATCAACTGAATTACTTGAGGGCAAGCAAAGGTTTAAGCTTGGGGGAGTTGATACGTCTCCAACGAATCTACTTTTCCAAACACTTTTGCCCTTGTTTTGGACACTAATTTGCATGATTTGAATGGAAATAACCCGTACTGATGCTATTTTAAGGAGAATTGCCATGATGTTATTTTTGTGCAGAAATAAAAGTTCTTGGAATGACCTGAAACTTCACGGAGTCACGTTTTGGAATTAATAAAAAATACTGGCAAATGAATCAATAGAAGGGGCCCCACACCCTAGCCATGAGGGTGGGGGCCGTGCCCCTGCCTCATGGGCCCCCTGGAGCTCCACCGACCTCAACTCCAACTCTATATATTCATGTTCGGGGAGAAAAAAATCAGAGTGAAGGATTCATCGCGTTTTACGATACGGAGCCGCCGCCAAGACCTGTTCTTCCTCGGGAGGGCTAATTTGGAAACCGTTTGGGGCTCCAGAGAGGGGAATCCGTTGCCATCTTCATCATCAACCATCCTCCATTACTGATGTCTACTACACAACCTTCTTCTTGTAGACGTTGTTGGGCCTCCAAGTGCAGATGTTTGTAGGACAGTAGCAAATTTCCCTCAAGTGGATGACCTAAGGTTTATCAATCCGTGGGAGGCGTAGGATGACGATGGTCTCTCTCAAACAACCCTGCAACCAAATAACAAAGAGTCTCTTATGTCCCCAACACACCCAATACAATGGTAAACTGTATAGGTGCACTAGTTCGGCGAAGAGATGGTGATACAAGTGCAATATGGATGTTAGATATTAGTTTTTGTAATCTGAAAAATATAAAAACAGCAAGGTAGCAAGTGGTAAAAGTGAGCGTAAACGGTATTCCAATGCTAGGAAACAAGGCCTAAGGTTCATACTTTCACTAGTGCAAGTTCTCTCAACAATAATAACATACTTGGATCATATAACTATCCCTCAACATGCAACAAAGAGTCACTCCAAAGTCACTAATAGCGGAGAACAAACGAAGAGATTATTGTAGGGTATGAAACCACCTCAAAGTTATCCTTTCTGATCGATCTATTCAAGAGTCCGTAGTAAAATAACATGAAGCTATTCTTTCTGTACTAGAATAACACCTTAAGACACAAATCAACCGAAACCCTAATGTCACCTAGATACTCCAATGTCACCTTAAGTATCCGTGGGCATGATTATATGATATGCATCACACAATCTCAGATTCATCTATTCAACCAACACAAAGTACTTCAAAGAGTGCCCCAAAGTTTCTACCAAAGAGTCAAGACGAAAACATGTGCCAACCCCTATGCATAAGTTCACAAGGTCACTGAACCCGCATGTTGATCACCAAAACGTACATCAAGTAGATCATGTGAATGTCCCATTGTCACCACAGATAAGCACATGCAAGACATACATCAAGTGTTCTCAATCCATTACAAGAGAGTAGAGGGGGAGAAACATCATAAGATCCAACTATAATAGCAAACCTCACGATACATCAAGATAGCGCTAAATCAAGAACACGAGAAAGAGAGAGAGATCAAACACAAAGCTACTGGTACATACCCTCAGCCCCGAGGGTGAACTACTCCCTCCTTGTCATGGAGAGCGTCGGGATGATGAATATGGCCACCGGTGAGGGATCCCCCTCTGGCAGGGTGCCAAAACAGGGTCCCGAGTGGTTTTTGGTGGCAACAGAGGCTTGCGGCAGCGGAACTCCAGATCTATTGTGTTCCTCGATGTTTTGGGGTATATGGATATATATAGGCGAAAGAAGTCGGCCAGGGGAGCCACGAGGGGCCCATGAGGTTGGGGGCGCACCCAGGGGGTAGGGCGCGCCTCCCTGCCTCGTGGCTTCCATGAAGCTTCCTTGACGTCTACTCCAAGTCTCCTGGATTGCTTTCGTTCCAAAAATAACTCTCCCAAAGGTTTCATTCTGTTTGGACTCCGTTTGATATTCCTTTTCTGCGAAACACTGAAATAGGCAAAAAACGACAATATGGGTTGGGCCTCCGGTTGATAGGTTAGTCCCAAAAATAATATAAAAGTGTATAGTAAAGCCCATAAACATCCAAAACAGGTAATATAATAGCATGGAACAATCAAAAATTATAGATACGTTGGAGACGTATCAAGCATCCCCAAGCTTAATTCCTGCTCGTTCTCGAGTAGGTAAATGATAAAAACAGCATTTTTGATGTGGAATGCTACCTAGCATTTTTCTCAATGTAATTTTCTTTATTGTGGCATGAATGTTCAGATCCAAATGATTCAAGATAAAAGTTCATATTGACATAAAAATAGTAATACTTCAAGTATACTAACATGGCCAAAGAAAGCTTATCCCTAGAAAATCATATAGTTAGGCTATGCTTCATTTTTGTCACATAAAATACTCCCATCATGCACGACCCCGGTTTCAGCCAAGCAATTGGTTCATACTTTTTAACGCGCTTTAGCTTTTTTCAATTCTCACGCAATACATGGGCATAAGCCATGGATATAACACTATGGGTGGAATAGAATATGATGATGGAGGTTGTGTGGAGAAGACAAAAAAGGAGAAAGTCTCACATGCAACAAATTTGTTACACAACTATTACCATATGTGCATGCTACGGGACTTGCCAACTTTAACACAAGTATTTCTCAATTGTATAATTACCCAACTAGCATGACTCTAACATTATCACCTTTATATCTCAAAACAATTATCAAGCATCAAATTGATCATAGTATTCAATTCACTTTCTATGATAGTTTTTATTATACCCAACTTGAATGCCCATCAAATTAGGACCAAATTTGTAACCAAAGCAAATACCATGCTGTTCTAAAAGACTCTCAAAATAATATAAGTGAAGCATGAGAGATCAATAATTTCTACAAAATAAAACCACCGTCGTGCTCTAAAAGATACAAGTGAAGCACTAGAGCAAATGACAAACTACTCCAAAAGATATAAGTGAAGATCAATGAGTAATCGAATAATTATGTAACTATGTGAAGATTCTCTAACATTTAAGAATTTCAGATCTTGGTATTTTATTCAAACAGCAAGCAAAACAAAACAAAATGAAATGACGCTCCAAGCAAAACACATATCATGTGGTGAATAAAAATATAGCTCCAAGTAAAGTTATCGATGGATGAAGACAAAAGAGGGGATGCTATCTGGGGCATCCCCAAGCTTAGGCTCTTGGTTGTCCTTGAATATTAACTTGGGGTGCCTTAGGCATCCCCAAGCTTAGGCTCTTGCCACTCCTTATTCCATAGTCCATCGAATCTTTACCCAAAACTTGAAAACTTCACAACACAAAACTCAACAGAAAACTCGTAAGCTCCCTTAGTATAAGAAAATAAATCACCGCCTAGGTACTGTTGTGAACTCATTATAAATTCATATTGGTGTAATATCTACTGTATTCCAACTTTTCTTTGGTTCATACCCTCCGATACTACTCATAGATTCGTCAAAATAAGCAAACAACACATAGAAAACAGAATCTGTCAAAAACAGAACAGTCTGTAGTAATCTGTATCAAACGTATACTTATGGAACTCCAACAATTCTACCAAATTAGGAAAACCTGAGAAATTTGTGTACCAATCCATAGCAAAAATAGTCAAATCAAAAGTATGTTTCTGTGAATTATCAAAATTAATTTACTGGGTGCAAAAGTTTCCGATTTTCAGCAGGATCAACACAACTATCACCGTAAGCTATCCTAAAGGTCTTACTTGGCACTTTATTGAAACAAAAGTTATAAAACATGATTACTACAGTAGCATAATTATGTGGACACACAAAAACAGTAAGGGTAAATATTGGGTTGCCTCCCAACAAGCGCTTTTCTTTAATGCCTTTTTAGCTAGGCATGATGATTTCAATGATGCTCACATAAAATATAAGAATTGAAACACAACTGGAGCATCATGAAGCATATGAATAACACATTTAAGTCTAACTCACTTCCTATGCATAGGGATTTTGTGAACAAACAACCTATGGGAACAAGAATCAACTAGCATAGGAAGCTAAAACAAGCATAGCTTCAAGATTTTCAACACATAGAGAGGAAACTTGATATTATTGCAATTCCTACAAGCATATGTTCCTCCCTAATAATAATTTTCAGTAGCATCATGAATGAATTCAACAATATAACCAACACATAAAGTATTCTTTTCATGATCTACTTGCATAGAACTATCATGTGAAGCATAATCCAATTGAAAGTTAAAATCATGATGACAAGTTTCATGGTTATGTTTATTCTTTATGGCATACATATCATCACAATAATCATCATAAATAGCAGGCATGCTTTCATCATAATAAATTTACTCATCAAAACTTGGGGGACAAAAAATATCATCTTCATCAAATATAGCTTCCCCAAGCTTGTGGCTTTGCATATCATTAGCATCATGGATATTCAAGGAATTCATACTAACAACATTGCAATCATGCTCATCATACAAAGATCTAGTACCAAACATTTCAATGCATTATTCTTCTAGCAGTTGAGCACAATGTTCCTTTCCATCATTTTCACGAAAGATATTAAAAAGATGAAGCGTATGAGGCAAACTCAATTCCATTTTTTTGTAGTTTTGTTTTATAAACTAAACTAGTGATAAAACACGAAACAAAAAGATTCGATTGCAAGATCTGAAGATATACCTTCAAGCACTCACCTCCCCGGCAACGGCGCCAGAAACGAGCTTGATGTCTACTACGCAACCTTCTTCTTGTAGACGTTGTTGGGCCTCCAAGTGCAGAGGTTTGTAGGAGAGTAGAAAATTTCCCTCAAGTGGATCACCTAAGATTTATCAATTCGTGGGAGGCGTAGGATGAAGATGGTCTCTCTCAAACAACCCTGCAACCAAATAACAAAGAGTCTCTTATGTTAGATCTATCATAGAGTTTGTACTAGAATAAAACCTTAAGACACAAATCAACCAAAACCCTAATGTCACCTAGATACTCCAATTTCACCTCAAGTATCCGTGGGCATGATTATATGATATGCATCACACAGTCTTAGATTCATCCATTCAACCAACACAAAGTACTTCAAAGAGTGCCCCAAAGTTTCTACCGAAGAGTCAAGACAAAAACGTGTGCCAACCCCTATGCATAAGTTCACAAGGTCACCGAACCCGCAAGTTGATCACCAAAACGTACATCAAGTAGATCACGTGAATATCCCATTGTCACCACAGATAAGCACATGCATGACATACATCAAGTGTTCTCAAATCCTTAAAGACTCAATCCAATAAGATAACTTCAAAGGGAAAACTCAATCCATTACAAGAGAGTAGAGGGGGAGAAACATCATAAGATCCAACTATAATATCAAAGCTCGCGATACATCAAGATCGTGCCAAATCAAGAACACGAGAGAGAGAGATCAAACACATAGCTACTGGTACATACCCTCAGCCCCGAGGGTGAACTACTCCCTCCTCGTCATGGAGAGCGCCGGGATGATGAATATGGCCACCGGTGAGGATCCCCCTTGGCGGAGGTCTTTTAACAGGTCATGAGTGGTTTTGGTGGCTATAGAGGCTTGCGGAGGTGGAACTCCCAATCTATTGTGGTCCTCGATGTTTTTGGGGTATATGGATATATATAGGCGAAAGAAGTCGGTCAGGGGAGCCACAAGGGGCCCACGAGGGTGGGCGCGCACCCAGGGGTAGGGCGTGCCTCCCTGCCTCGTGCCTTCCTCGAAGCTTCCCTGACATCTACTCCAAGTCTCCTAGATTGCTTTTGTTCCAAAAATAACTCTCTCGAAGGTTTCATTCCGTTTGGACTCTGTTTGATATTCCTTTTCTGCGAAACACTGAAATAGGCAAAAAAACAGCAATATGGGCTGGGCCTCCGGCTAATAGGTTAGTCCCATAAATAAATAAAAGTGTATAGTAAAGCCCATAAACATCCAAAATAGGTAATATAATAGCATGGAACAATCAAAAATTATAGATACGTTGGAGACGTATCAATCACCAATTTCATGACGCTCACCGCTATGCGTGAGTAATCCCATCGTAGGCTTGCTGGACGGTGATGGGTTGTGATGGTGTCCTGAACTAGGGGGTACTCAATGCGTCGTCTCCCGATTAGTTGGATTGGGCCGAGGACCCCCATGGCCGTATACTCATGGGCCAGTCCGGACAGCTGCCGCATACAAGGAAGAATCAACAAGACTTGACGATCAAGACAAGGACTCCTCCCCCACTGGCGTATTCGGCTAGGACTCATGTTATCCTAGGCCTCGGGTCCATCATATAAACCGAGGCCAGGCTAGTCGATAGAGATATACAACAACAATCATAACATAGGCTACCTTCTAGGGTTTAGCCTCTCTGATCTCGTGGTAGATCAACTCTTGTAATACCCATATCATCAATATCAATCAAGCAGGAGTAGGGTTTTACCTCCATCGAGAGGGCCCGAACCTGGGTAAACATTGTGTCCCTTGCCTCCTGTTACCATTGATCCTAAGACGCCTTGCTTGGGACCCCCTACCCGAGATCCGCCGGTTTTGACACCGACATTGGTGCTTTCATTGAGAGTTCCGCTATGTGATCGGCGAAAGGATCAATGGCTCGACTGCAGGTCAACTGCGACGTCGACTTCTTCGTCACCAGTTCGACTGGTCACCTTGGCTTGACCAAGGACTGCGCCCTACCTCCGATCATCATGTTCGTATGAAGGCCTTCATCAACACCAACTCCGATCTCTATCAAGATCATGGAGGAGTCATCCATGGAGCTCGGGGGCTCAACGTCCACATTGCCCTCAGGCGACCGTGCTGTTTTTCTGGACAGCAAACTTGTATCCACCGCCACCGCCTCCTCGAGTGTCGCTTAAACGATTACTTCGGTGGAATTATGCGGAATTAAGTCTACAACAACCCTGCAAAAATTTTGTCGAGTTCCGATGGAGGAATCTCCGGCAATCTCCGATATACAGGAGCCCTGTTGAATCTGGATGAGAATCCGGACGAGTTTAGGGCGTGGTATCCAGCATCTAGCTCGGATGTCATTTGGAGGATCCAACCGTTGATTTGCTGCAGAATTCCCATATCTACAACCTGCCAAACATTCAGCTCGATCCGACCGTCCAAACTCCGGGAAACTTCCGATTAGTGCATCACTTTTTGGATCTGTTTTCTGCGCGAGAACGAATCCGACCCGAATTCATCTTCTTTATGAACGGGATCTCGGACATCCTTTTTGAAGGAAGTTTTTGTATGGGGTGTTGTGTTTTATTCTCAAACACATAACAGTAGTATTAAAAGTATTCTTGCAATACGAACTTCACTGTCGCGCCGGTGTCAAACCAACCCGACAACATCGCTCCACGGCGGCCGACCTGCGTTAGACACGTCGTCGCTTTGTTGAGCCGAGCCCAATTTCTTCGGATCATCATCTCGGCGAGCCGAACAATAGCTCGGCATCGTGAAGGATAAATTGTCACCAACATCGCCGCCCCTCGGATTACACGGAGCGGGCACACCTGCATCGCCACACGGTCACTTCATCAAGCCGGCATCGACCACGTCACGACCTGCATCGGCAGGGCCGCACTATTGCTTCTTCAAGCTGGTGTCCATCACGCTGACCTACTTCAACATCTCGGCTGGACCGGGGGCTTCATCATCTCTTCATCAACCTACTACGGAGACTTCGGCGTCGCTGGCCGACCAGCTCCGTCACGTTAGCTGGACCGAGGGCTTTGCCTCGGCAAGCCAACCTTTGCCAGCATCGCCATGCCGTTGCTTTATCGCCCATCAGGCGATAGGTGTGCGGATCGAGACCCAATTTTGGGAATCACCTTTCTTCGGATTGCTACAACAAATAAGCCAGGTGCTATTAATCCTAGTATTTTTTGCTCGTTAGGGTTCATTTTTCCCAATGAATTATTAATCTGGTTTGTCCATCATATGTATGCAGGTCTATCAAATGGTGGTCGCATTAATGATGGTCGCATGGTGGTTCGGTCAGTTTCCGTACATAGTCCGATTTAACGCCGATCCGAACTCGAACCGACACAGTGAATTCAGGCCTTGCCATGCCTTTACCGCATCACGCCGCCACCTGCGCCGACATTGACTTCGGCGCCAGGCCATATTTCTTTTATTACTCACTTTGCATAAATTATTTGTTATGCAACGATTTTTATTATTATTACTATTATCTCCGGTTTGCACTATTTTTTGTGCACAGGAAAATGATCAGGCCGGACTATATCATTCGGCGTCACCTCGGCTGGACGGGGGGCTTCGTCAACACTTCATTACCCCATGTCGGGGACTTAGGCATCGCCCTGCCGTCCTGCATTGACCGTGCTATATATGTCACCACTTCGGAGTGCCGAGCTCTTTCCTCCGCCACCTCGGGACTGGCTCGGGGATGGAACCTTGTCCCGCATCAAGCTCGGACCGCGTCATCAATACCGAACACATTAACCAGCTAAGTTGCCTTCATGCTCAAAGTTTAAATCTTTAACTTGTGTTCGGCTCGACCAAGCATTATACTTTTTTGGAAAAAAAAGTTGCTTGTAAAAATTTCCTTGTCCAAACTTTGTTTGTGATGCGCAAATTCAAATACCCCGTTTACTTGGGGGCTTCCTTTATGAAGCTTTTTCCTCTTGCATATGATTATACTTGTACGGCTTCGTTCCTTGTTCGTGTATTACGCTACAATATGCACCATATTGACTTAAGCGATTTGCAAGCCGGGTTGCCTGGCTCCTGTGCTTACCCCTACGTTCCCGATTGTTCGGCTAGGGAGTAAAGGGAGCACCTCTGCGATTGTCACGATCGGGTCAACCGAGCCGGACCTCAGACTGGGTGAAGCCGAAAGCTAGCGCTCTTATTGTTTTCAATCATGGTCGGCACACAACGGAACTCATGAGTACAAAAAATCTATTGCACAAGTCTCATATTAACAATGAGCACCGAAGAAAGGTATCGGTGGGGGTACTATTTTCTTCGAAGATGCTTCTTACACTTTATCAGTAATATAGCATAAGTTCCCTGAACGCGCTTTGTCCGTTATAGCCTTATGGCCTGATTGCCTGGTTATTGGAAACACCGTCGATATTCTCGACAGATGGAGTACATAACACTTTTTGGTCCTTGACCGAAGAGGGAGAAGCTGATGGTCGGTTAAGACGCGTTTAAAGTTCGGTTGAACATAGATATGATATACGTACTTTGGTACATACAATCATTCTTTTACCCAAGTCACTTGGGGGCTCTTATGTTTATTTGAGCCGTTTTATAATAAGTGTTTTTCTTCTTAGTCGTTGCGTAGTTTTTATTATTATTTATCACACCTTTTCTCGACACGAGTGTGCGGTCACTAGCCGGGGAGCCTAATTTCTCTCTCAAAACCGCTAGAGTTTAGTTTTCTAAACTGGCCTAATGAGAAGTACTCCGCCTTCGGGATGGAAGGCTGAAGCCGCATGGTGACCCGCTTGAAGTCGTGAGATAGGATGTGTCATGTTAAAGCACGGCGAAGCACTTTTTTCTAAAGTCAATTTTCGGATTGGCACGAACACTTGATCTTGTTCGGACGTCATGTTTTTCTTGGCGTTTTTGGTTTTCAAGCTTTTGGCACTTTAAACTATTCGTGTGTTTTCAGCACAAGTCTCGCAGTGCAACGCTGGACACCTTTAGAGATTCGGCAAAAACATTCTCGGATATTGCTATATATGCACCAGTTTCGAATTGTGTCTTCGGTCAATAGTTGGGTTGCCCGGCTCCCGCGCTTGCCTCCTACGTTCCGCTTTGTTCGGCTAAGTGTGCAAAGGGAGAACCACTGCGATTGTGCTTCCAGCTCGCATGGTCAAGCACCTCAGTGGAGAAAGCCGAAAACTGGCTGTCACAATAGGTGTAAACTGGTCAGCGATCCGATGACTATATTAAATGACGGGCCATTCATAACATTGGCTGAAGTGTTTCCGGCTTGACCTCGACTGTCACCGAACACTACCGGGGGCTATTAACTGGCCTCCCAAACTAAATCCTCGATATTTTGCTCTTATATTGGAGCTGAGGTTTCATGATCATGCTTAGCATGACAACCCAAAGAAAGGAACCGATAGCGGGACTATTTTCTTTGGAAGACATTTCTTATGTTAAATAGTAATATAACATGTCTCTCCGCGTACCTTTGTTTATAAAAACTGTATGGCCAGATTGCCTTGTTTGTTGTAAATCTTTCCCTCATAAAGGCTTTATAAAGTAGGACAAACACTCCTCGGTTATTGGCCGAGGAGGTGGAAGCCGATGGTCGGTCAACAAAGTTTGTACAATGCGGATCCGAGCATTAATGACGTAAAGTACTTGGATACATAGAGTCATTACACATAATTTGTGATTTTACTACGGATATCGATCCTTAATTCGGCTTTCCGTGCCCGCATTAAGGCTCGGGGGCTACTGGGCTTCGGGCTTATTATTTACAAATATTAAAGGGGCACATCGATCCCCTGATCTGGTGTTGCCACCCGACTAGTGTCTCAGGGCTCTTGCATTGCACATTCTATGTAGAAAATTTTAAGTGCAAGACAGTTTCGAGGAGATTTTGATCCTCGGGTTGGTCGGCCGCACCCAACTTTGAGTCTCGAGGATCGAGCACGCCGCTTTTGTGTCCCAAGTATTATGCCGAGCTAGGCTTGATCCTCAGGCCGATTTTGCAAATCAACCTGAGTCTCAGCGGTTACTGGGATCAGCGGTCTTATGTCATCCTTCAGGTGCATCTTGGGTTTTAGACCGATACACACCTTGAGGGCTACTGGCTATATATCTCGTCAGAGAATAAATTGTATCAATCAAAAATATTGACCAAAAATCAGCCCATGACCGAGGTGCACCACCTCGGAAGCAGTCCGGCATAAAGCTCGGGCGCTAGTGGCTGGCTCCATAGAGGGCATTTCCGGCATTAAGCTCGGCTAAACTCCTTCAAACTTCTTTGAACAAGGTGATTTACGACACCTCGGATAAAGTCCGGCATTGGAGCTCGGATACATAGTCCGGCGTTGGAGCTCAGATATAGTCTGGCGTTGGAGCTCGGATACATAGTTCGGCGTTAGAGCTGGGAAGCAGTTCGGCATTGGTGCTCGGCTGCAAAAGATACCTCGAATGCAGTCCGGCGTTGGAGTTCGGACGCAAGAGGACGTTGCCGCCCGGGAACAACTTCAAACCCAAGGTGTGGCATAAAAATAACAAGGCGTTGATAAAGGCCGGAAACTTAAAGGGGCTCCTCGGATACCCGACGTGTAAACTCGTCGAATGCATTTCGGTGATCCTCATGATAGAAGATGAGAAGATTTGTTGAACCAGTTTTCAAGACCGGCAACCGAAGATGAAGAACAGTTCGGAAGAATCGAGGAGCGTCCCTAACTTGAAGACCGGTTCATGGGGCTACTGATGGTATCCTGGACTAGGGGGTACTCAACGCGTCGTCTCCCGATCAGTTGGATTGGGCCGAGGACCCCCATGGTCGTATACTCATGGGCCAGTCCAGACAGCTGCCGCATACAAGGAAGAATCAACAAGACTTGGCGATCAAGACAAGGACTCCTCCCCCACCGGCGTATTCAGCTAGGACTCATGTTATCCTAGGCCTCGGGTGCATCATATAAACCGAGGCCAGGCTAGTCGATAGAGATATACAACAACAATCATACCATAGGCTACCTTCTAGGGTTTAGCCTCTCTAATCTCGTGGTAGATCAACTCTTGTAATACCCATATCATCAATATCAATCAAGCAGGAGTAGGGTTTTACCTCCATCGAGAGGGCCCGAACCTGGGTAAACATTGTGTCCCTTGCCTCCTGTTACCATTGATCCTAAGATGCACTGCTTGGGACCCCCTACCCGAGATCCGCCGGTTTTGACACCGACAGGTTGGATGATATTTACCATGTAATCGAATTAGTTTTGTTAGGGTTTGAACCCTAGTATCCATTATGTTCTAAGATTGATGTTGCTATGACTTTGCCATGCTTAATGCTTGTCACTAGGGCCCGAGTGCCATGATTTCAGATCTGAACCTATTATGTTTTCATGAATATATGAGTGTTCTTGATCATATCTTATAAGTTATAGTCACCTACTACGTGTTATGATCTGGCAAACCCCGGAGTGACAATAGTCGGAACACTTCCCGGTGATGACTGTAGTTTGAGGAGTTCATGTATTCACTAAGTGCTAATGCTTTGGTCCAATAACTCTACTAAAAGGAGGCCTTAATATCCCTTAGTTTCCATTAGGACCCCGCTGCCACGGGAGGGTAGGACAAAAGATGTCATGCGACTTCTTTTCCATAAGCACGTATGACTATATTCGGAATACATGCCTATTGTCGGTGTCAAAACCGGCGGATCTCGGGTAGGGGGTCCCGAACTGTGTGTCTAGGCGGATGGTAACAGGAGACAAGGGACACGATGTTTTACCCAGGTTCGGGCCCTCTCGATGGAGGTAAAACCTACGTCCTGCTTGATTAATATTGATGATATGGGTAGTACAAGAGTGGATCTACCACGAGATCAAGGAGGCTAAACCCTAAACCTAGCCTATGGTATGATTGTTGTAATGTATGTTGTCCTACGGACTAAAGCCCTCCAGTTTATATAGACACCCGAGGAGGCTAGGGTTACACAGAGTCGGTTACAATGGTAGGAGATCTACATATCCGTATCGCCAAGCTTGCCTTCCACGCCAAGGAAAGTCCCATCCGGACACGGGACGGAATCTTCAATCTTGTATCTTTGTAGTCTTGGAGTCCGGCGGACGATGATAGTCCGGCTGTCCGGACACCCCCTAGTCCAGGACTCCCTCAGTAGCCCCTGAACCAGGCTTCAATGACGATAAGTCCGGCGCACACAATGTTCGGCATTGCAAGGCGGGTTCCTCCCTTGAATAATCCAGAAAAGATCAGGAACACCAGGATAATGTCCGGCTCTGCAAAATAAATTCCACATTCCACCGTAGAGAGAATAAAATGTACACAAGTCCAATCTGGCGGCGTGACATGCGGCATGACATCACACCGCTACCAAGCCTTTATTTGAATCGTTTTTTATACCACCTCAAAGACGTTTAGCGAAGCGATTTCCTTGGCACGCGTCTGTCAAGCGAGATCGTGTTCCCCTTATTCCGGGGTTCTCATCAATACGGACGTGGGTAACCCGACCGCGCCATTGATGGTGGCGCTTGGGAGATAAGCGAGTTTTACCAGGCTGGTGGGGGACGCATAGTCTCCGTCCGCCTATATATAAGGGATAAGGATTTACCTTCTCACCTACGCCTTCTTCCTCCTTTGCTTATCCATCTCCGCGCACTCAAGCTCCAACGCTCAAGCTTGCGCATCTCGCCTCGACCTTCTCCAACCATGTCCGGAGCGGGAGGCAAATGGTTGGCCTCCACCGTTAAGGAGGAGCACATCACCAAGCTGCGCAGCGCCGGATACCTTTTCGGCGACATCGCGCATCGGCTGCCCGACGAAGAGCAGCTCATCCCCACCCCCAGGCCCCATGAGAGGGTCGTTTTCCTCCCCCACTTCCTCCGCGGACTAGGCTTTCCTCTTCATCCTTTTGTCCGGGGGCTCATGTTTTACTACGGCCTGGATTTCCACGATCTGGCGCCGAACTTCATCCTCAACATCTCGGCGTTTATCGTCGTGTGCGAGGCCTTCCTCTGCATCCGGCCCCACTTTGGCCTGTGGCTCAAGACCTTCAATGTTAAGCCGAAGGTTGTGAAGGGCATGCAAGCGGAATGCGGAGGCGCCATGTTGGGCAAGTTGCCCAACGTCCATTGGCTCGAAGGGGCCTTCGTGGACTCCGTTAAGGGGTGGCAATCGGGGTGGTTCTACATCACCGAGCCGCGCGAACCTACGTGGGCGGCGGCCCCCGAGTTTAGATCTGGCATCCCCACGCAGCTCACCTCCTGGAAAGAGAAGGGCTTGTTGTGGGGCAATCCGAAGGAGCTGATGGGACTCCGGGCCTGTATCCAGAAGCTGGTGAGCAATAAGCTCAGGCTCGTCGACGTGGTCCAAGTCATGCTCATCCGCCGGATTCTCCCATGCCAGGAACGGGCATTCAATCTGTGGGAGTTCAATCCGGAACAGCACCAGGCGCTAAGCGGGCTCTTCGACACGACGTACGAAGACGCCTGGAGGGTGCTGTTTAAGGGTGCCGAAGCCCCTTCATCTGTGACGGAAGATCGCGGATTTTGCTCGCAGCATCCAGCATTCAACCCCTTTACGGGACACTTGTGATAGATAGATTGATTCTAGGAGGGTCTCAATCTTTCCTTTCCTTTGGCAGGAATGGATGGAGAAGGCCGAGCAGCTGTAGGATCGAAAGTATGTCTAGAGGGGGGGTGATTAGACTACTTGACAATATAAAAATTCAGCCTTTTGATTAAGACAAGTTTTTGGCAGATTCACAATGATGATCAAGTCAAGTATCACCCTACACATGCAATTCTAGAGTATTGGCAGCGGAAAGTAAATTGCACATGTAGTAAAGAGAGGTGGAGAAGAGCAAACGCAATTTGGAGACACGGAGATTTTTTCTCGTGGTTCCGATAGGTGGTGCTATCGTCAATCCACGTTGATGGAGACTTCAACCCACGGAGGGTAACGGCTGCGAGAGTCCACGGAGGCTCCACCCACGAAGGGTCCACGAAGAAGCAACCTTGTCTATGCCATCATGGCATACGCCCACGGAGGACTAGCCTTACTGGGGTAGATCTTCACGAAGTAGGCGATCTCCTTGCCCTTACAAACTTCTTGGTTCAACTCCACATCTTGACGGAGGCTCCCAAGCGACACCTAACCAATCTAGGAGGCACCACCCTCCAAAAGGTAATAGATGGTGTTGATGATGATGAACTCCTTGCTCTTGTGCTTCAAATGATAATCTCCCCAACACTCAACTCTCCTCACCGATTTGGCTGTGGTGGAAGAAAGGATTGAGTGGAAAGCAACTTGGGAAGGCTAGAAATCAAGTTTCATATGGTGGGAGTGGAGCAACTTGATCTCAACACAAGGGTAGGTAGTTCTCTTCTCAGAAATGTAAGGTAGGAGTGGTAGTTCTTTCTGATGGCTCTCTCCACGAATGAAGAGGAGGTGGAGGGGTATTTATAGCCTCCACACAAAATCCAACCGTTACACACATTTGACCAATCTCGGTCGGACCGAAGTTGACAACTCGGTGAGACCGAAAGTTCAAATCTTGTGAGCGTTGGGATTTTCAGTGGGACCGAAAATACAATCTCGGTGAGTCCGATTCTTCCAAAGACTAGGGTTTGCCAATCTCGGTGGGACCGACTTTATCATCTTGGTGACACCGATTTGATGATGAATGTTCTGAAGCTTGGCAACACTAGTTTCGGTGAGACCGAGTTCAGAATCGGAAAATCCGAAATTTCTAGGGTTTGGCTTTATGGCTAAGGTGGTTCATCTCGGTGTGACTGAGTTTATGGAATCGGTGGGACCGAGATTACTTATGAGTGTATGTTGGAATGAAAGATTGCTGATGGTTTGGGAGATATATCACTAAGCACTTTGAGCAACCAGATCATTAACATAACCTCATCCCCTTTTAATAGTATTGGCTTTCCTATAGACTCAATGTGATCTTGGATCACTAAACCAAAAATGGAGTCTTGAGCTTTTGCCAATGTTTTCCTTAGCATTTTGAGGGTCCACTTCTTGATCATTGCCATACCCATATCATGAACTTTCTGAAATGATTCTCAAGAAACTATTAGTTCAATGATATATATGTTGTTATTAATTACCAAAACCACCCGGGATTAGTTGCACTTTCAATCTCCCCTTTTGGTAATTGATGACAACATATAGATCAAAACTTCGACAAATGATATAATCAATGAATAATATCGTCGCTTTGAGAAGTATGTGATAAGCAAGAGCTCCCCCTAAATTTGTGCATTATTTAAGATTTGCGTTTGAATGCAAATGCACAATCGATTAGGATCATGGGTCACTCTTCCATGTCACATACATCTTGGTGGAGCGCACAAAATGATAAGAATGAATAGCATGCACCCAATCACCAAGACATGAGTAAATGATCATACAAGATATGAATAGCATATGATAAGCATTAAGCACACATTAAGGCATAGTACGATCAAGCACTCATCAATGTAGAGCAAACGTAGTATCAAACACACGAAATGTCTCGAAAAACTCAAAAGTATCTCAAAAATACCGCAAATGAAACGAAAGAGCAAAAGCGAGCACTCTCTCTCTCGAAGTCCTATGATCTATACAATTTCTCCCCTTTGGCAACAAGTTACCAAAAGTTCGAAAGGTATAGAGCTAAACGTCACTAGGGACTCTCTTGGCGACTCTATGCAGGTTGATGGAGTTGAGATGGCTGCATCTGCAAAGGCTTGGTGATGTCCGTGGAGCTGGAGGAGTGGTCACTTTGGAGCTGGAGCTGGAACCGATGGAGCTGTGGGAGGTGTCTTGATGTTGTAGCCACTGTGTCATCCTTTGGAATAGCAGCTGATCCGGGTCTTGTGGGAACCGGAGCAGGCTGCTCATAATCATCTGGACTAGGTCATCCTGCATCTCCTGCATGAGCTCTTCCTTCTCCCTCTTGGCTTCCTCGATATTCGCCTCAAGCTTGTTGACAAAGGAGTGACTTGCACTTGATCACTTGACATCCGAGCATGGAACTTGTCTTCAACTATCCTCTCAAGACTCTCCCGAGGCGCACAATGCTGGCAGGCGTTGTTCAATCCTCAGGTAGCTTCAAGGAGCTGCTCTCCAACACTCTTGGGTTTAGCTGCTGCTGCTGTTGCTTCCTTCTCAGCTTTAGCTTGTTTGGCAGCTTCACTCTTTGCTTGACCTTCAACAGACGTTGGGTCATCCTCAGTCATCACAACTTCATTGTCCTCATGCTCAGGCTGCAGTGGCAAGTGTGGTCTATCCAACAAGTAGGTGCCCGTGCCAAACTTGGCATTGATAAGCATCTGAATGTGCGGGCAAATCCACATGACCTCTTCAGTCTGCTGCAGTCCTCTTGATAGTCTCAACTATCGGGTCCATCACCTTGAAAGGTGCCTTCGATCAAGTATATGCAGCATGTTGATAGAATAGCCTCTTATCATGCGATGATCTCGGACTTGGGCATCAAGGTATGCCTCGTAATTGTGTTTGTGGTAGGTAGACCTGCTGGAGATGATACACCGAGCGAGCTTCAGATTTCCACATCCTTATTGGTACCTCATTGTACATATTCCTCATAGACTCATGGTTCTTCTTGGGAATACCATAGACATCAACATCATCCTCTCTCTGCACTGGAGCATTCAGCAGTGCTGCCCATTCTTCAATAGTTGAAGAGAATCTTTGGCCTCAGGACTAGTGCCTGCCTCTGGAATATCAGCAATTGGTGATTCAGACCTGTTCTGGCTGTCACTGGCATCTGACATGGCTGACAACCTATGAATAGATTAGGTGTAGGCAGAATAGAAGAGTTATCACAAACTGCAGAAGATTTTGCAAAAAAAATGAGTTCAAATTTCAGTTTTAGGTTTTCACAGAATGCATTTCGGTCAGACCGAGTCTAAAATTCGGTGAATCCGAAGTGTTCAAACAGAACCATTCACACCACTTTCGATGGGACCGATGTGGGTTTCGGTCTTACCGAGAACACTAGGGTTTCACTAAATCCTCATTTCGGTCGCACCGATTTGCACAGCTCGGTTGGACCGAAAGGTGCAGTGCAATGGCCAGAGGCCAAATCGGTCATACCGAGAATGTAGAATCGGTCTCACCGAGATGTGTTCGGCGGAAACCTAACCCTAAAACTTTTACTCGAATTTCGTTCTAAGAACTAATCTGCTGGATAGGAAGATCTCAAACGTGGCAAGATGCTAGGCAAACCAATCGTGTATAGAGTCGGAGATGGGAACACGAGAGGGATCGAAACTCACCCTAACTTGGTGGAGTTTCTCTACGGCGGCAACGACGCGGAGAGACTGTCCGTTGACGGCGACGGAGACCCGCGGCGAGGGCGCACAGGCAACGACGGAGACGATCCGGAGACCACGGCGACGGCAGCAGAGGGTTTGGGGGCGAGGCGTTTTGAAGAAGGAATCAACGCGCGCTGCCCTCAGATATATATATATACCCTTTTGCTGTCGGTGGGACCGAGTTGTAAAACTCGGTGGCACCGAGAAGGATAACTGCAAGCAGTTACACACTTCGGTCACGCCGAAAATTTCAAATCGGTTTCACCGAGGTGAAAACCTAGATCAATCCAAGTGCTTTCGGTCTGTCCGAGTTTGAGTGGGTTGGTCTGACCGAAAATACTTAGAAGGTTTTGGAAATTTAGCCCTTGACGGATCGGTGGCTCCGAGTGCTCCTCACTCGGTGGGTCCGAAAATGACTTGATCAAAGTTTGTGATATAAGCATGAATAGAGTTTGAGTCAAGAAAGCATAGATAGCTAGGGGAGGAACTTAGGCATTCTTGTCCATCCATTTGGTCAAAAAGAAAATCCAAAAGACCAAGGCAACAAATGGATGTCCTCGAATGGATAAAATTATGCATCCAACATGCTCACACAATAAGATAGCAAATGAAATATGTGTCAAACATGCACAAACAAAACACTAGCTACTATCACACAATTTGTCGATGACTAGGTCATCTATATATGAGTATATTGACTTAGGAGTCAAATGAGAACATTTGATCATAGGTCATACTCATCGTTTAAGCACAAGTGGGGTTACCACTTTTACATAAAGCATTAATGTGTTCACATCATTTGAAGATGCTTTAGCTCAATTCTTTAGAGCAAAGCTCCCCCTAGATGTGAGAACCCTTTTAAAGGGTCAAACTAACCTTGGGTTGTCGAGAAGACTTCATGTAGATGTTGAAGATGTGGATGCTCAATGTTGATGAAGATCATCAAGAGTTGGGAGCAATCCTTTGGATTGGGCACTTTCAATACCTACATGGGTTAGTCCCACAAGGAACAAACAAGGATATCCATGGACATAGATTGAAGTACACAATAGATGATGTCCATGAAAGCAATGATTACCTTGTCCCTTGACTTACCAACAAGAGGGTTTGTGACTCCATGAACTAGTGCAAGATGTGGAAGTTGATTGCACAAGTTCTTGCCAAAATGAATGTGAGTGAAGTATGTTGGCGAGTCACCCTCAAGAACTCTCTAGTTCTTCTTCTTCGGGATCCACATCATCTTGATGGGAATCCTTGGGGTAGTAGTTGAGCTTGACGAAGTAGAACTTGACGTTTCCTTGGGAACCCACTTGACCATGGCTTTAGGTGCTTCAATGAATGCATCAATCTCCTCTTGAAGCTTGTCCTTGCCTTTTAGCTTGTGGTCTTGTGGTGGAAGGTCATCTTGAGCTTGTTCCACATTGGAAGAAGTAGGATCATACTTCTCCTTTTGAGAAACAAACTTTGGAGTGGGATATTGACCTTCTTCCCATTCAACACCCTCGGCGTTGAACTTTCGCTCAAAACCAATTCCTTGATTCTTCCGGTGCCTTCCTTGCTTGTAACAATTTCCTCAAAGTTCTTGCTTCCGCAAGGCTCTTGTAGACACCTTTCTCTATAATCCCTTTCAATAAACTATTTTCTTGCTCAAGTGTAACTTGGCTTGAAACATTGTTAGTGGAATCAAGAGAACTACTAGAATCAATATTTTTGCTTCTAAATGAAGAATTTTTCTTATGCTTGTCATGCTTAGTTTTAATAGGTGGCAAGAAATTAGACAAGAGAAGTCGTTTGGCAAGATATGAAGAACTCTTCTTTCGAAGATCGTCATTGATAGCTTTTAGAAACTCATGTTCTTGCTCTAGATTGAGCTTCTCGAAGCGTAGCTTCTCATGAGATCTTAGGAGCTCTCTATGATCTTCTTGAGTTGTTTCATGAGCTAACTTAAGAGTGTTTAGTTCTTTAGTTAGGCGCTCAATCTCCTTCATAGCATTGTCATTCGACTCTTCTCGACTATAAAGACTACTAGCATGTTCATCATTACTAGGCTCACTAGATTTGTCATGTAAAAGCTCATCTTCACCAAGCAAGTCATCCTCATCACTATCAAAGTCAATAAATTCAGGGTGTGATACCTTGGGGCCTGTAGCCATGAAGCATCTTCCAATTCCCTCATTTGGTGAATCAAACAAGTCATAGGAGTTGGAGTTGGAGGATACGAGAGCAAGACCGCAACACCTTCATCTTGTTGATTCGGAGTTGGAGTGATAGCTTCTTTCGGAGTGATTGTCGGATTCGGAGCCGGAGACCCATTCACCTACATGAGCTTGATGTTTTCTTCTTGTGTAGCTCCTTGATGACTTGTCTTTCCTCTCCGAATCCTTGCTTCTCCGAGAGGATCTTCGTTCATAACGATCATCTCTGCTCCTTCTCTCTTTCCGAGGTGACTCTTCTCTTGAGCTTCTTCTTCTTGGAGGTTCTTCTCTTCTCTTGTGGGGAGCCGAACACTCATTTGAGTAGTGTCCGGGTCTTCCACAATTCTAGCAGTTTCGATCATGACTATAAGATCTCTTTTCATCATATGATCTAGACTTTGAGCTTCTTTCCTTGCTTCTACTCTTGTAGAATTTGTTGAAGTTCTTCACCATTAGGCTTATCTCTTCATTGGAAACTAGCTTGTCACTTGAGGTTGTGGGAGCATCACATGTAGCTTTGTAAGCACCACTTGACTTGTTGTGAAGCTCTTCCTTATCTTTAAGTGTCATCTCATGAGCAACAATTCTTCCAATGACTTCGGTAGGCTTGAGATTCTTGTAGTTTGGCATCATTTGGATCAAAGTGCACACGGTGTCATACTTTCCATCCAAAGCTCTGAGAATCTTCTTGATGATGAATCGGTCGGTCATTTCTTTGCTTCCTAAGCCGGCAATCTCATTTGTGATGAGAGCAAGCCTAGAGTACATTTCAGCGACTCCTTCACCTTCCTTCATCTTGAACTTGTCAAGTTGACCTTGAAGAACATCTAGCTTTGATTCCTTCATGGACTCGGTACCTTCATGCATTTCGACCAAAGTATCCCAAATCTCTTTTGCATTCTCAAGACGGCTGATTTTGTTGAACTCCTCGGGACACAAAGCATTGAAGAGAATGTCACAAGCTTGAGCATTGTTTTGCAACATCCGCAATTCATCCGCTGTAGCTTCACGATCCGGAACTTTTCCTTCCTCGAAGAATTCACCTTGCAAGCCAACACAAATAATGCCCCATGCGGCAGGGTTATGTCCAAGAATATGCATTTTCATTTTATGCTTCCAACTAGCAAAATTTGAACCATCAAAGTAAGGACCTCTATGAAAATTACCCTCACTAGACGCCATACTCTCCTAGGTTGTGAAACCAAGCTTATGGAGTCCAATGCAATGGAAACCAATACAATGGAGACCAAAGCTCTGATACCACTTGTAGGATCGAAAGTATGTCTAGAGGGGGTGATTAGACTACTTGACAATATAAAAATTCAGCCTTTTGATTAAGACAAGTTTTGGCAGATTCACAATGATGATCAAGTCAAGTATCACCCTACACATGCAATTCTAGAGTATTGGCAGCGGAAAGTAAATTGCACATGTAGTAAAGAGAGGTGGAGAAGAGCAAACGCAATTTGGAGACACGGAGATTTTTCTCGTGGTTCCGATAGGTGGTGCTATCGTCAATCCACGTTGATGGAGACTTCAACCCACGGAGGGTAACGGCTGCGAGAGTCCAGGAGGGCTCCACCCACGAAGGGTCCACGAAGAAGCAACCTTGTCTATGCCATCATGGCATACGCCCACGGAGGACTAGCCTTACTCGGGTAGATCTTCACGAAGTAGGCGATCTCCTTGCCCTTACAAACTTCTTGGTTCAACTCCACATCTTGACGGAGGCTCCCAAGCGACACCTAACCAATCTAGGAGGCACCACCCTCCAAAAGGTAATAGATGGTGTTGATGATGATGAACTCCTTGCTCTTGTGCTTCAAATGATAATCTCCCCAACACTCAACTCTCCTCACCGATTTGGCTGTGGTGGAAGAAAGGATTGAGTGGAAAGCAACTTGGGAAGGCTAGAAATCAAGTTTCATATGGTGGGAGTGGAGCAACTTGATCTCAACACAAGGGTAGGTAGTTCTCTTCTCGAAATGTAAGGTAGGAGTGGTAGTTCTTTCGATGGCTCTCTCCACGAATGAAGAGGAGGTGGAGGGTATTTATAGCCTCCACACAAAATCCAACCGTTACACACATTTGACCAATCTCGGTCGGACCGAAGTTGACAACTCGGTGAGACCGAAAGTTCAAATCTTGTGAGCGTTGGGATTTTCGTGGGACCGAAAATACAATCTCGGTGAGTCCGATTCTTCCAAAGACTAGGGTTTGCCAATCTCGGTGGGACCGACTTTATCATCTCGGTGACACCGATTTGATGACAGAAGGTTACAGAAGCTTGGCAACACTAGTTTCGGTGAGACCGAGTTCAGAATCGGAAAATCCAAAATTTCTAGGGTTTGGCTTTATGGCTGAGGTGGTTCATCTCGGTGTGACTGAGTTTATGGAATCGGTGGGACCGAGATTACTTATGAGTGTATGTTGGAATGAAAGATTGTTGATGGTTTGGGAGATATATCACTAAGCACTTTGAGCAACCAGATCACTAACATAACCTCATCCCCTTTTAATAGTATTGGCTTTCCTATAGACTCAATGTGATCTTGGATCACTAAACCAAAAATGGAGTCTTGAGCTTTTGCCAATGTTTTCCTTAGCATTTTGAGGGTCCACTTCTTGATCATTGCCATACCCATATCCTTGAACTTTCGAAATGATTCTCAAGAAACTATTAGTTCAATGATATATATGTTGTTATTAATTACCAAAACCACCCGGGGATTAGTTGCACTTTCAGCAGCTCATCTGTCCGGCTCCCATGCCAGAAGACCCAGTGAACGCCCGTCTAGCAGGGCTGCTGGTTCCGGCACCGCACGTGGTGCCGGAGAAGAAAACCAAGAAGGTGGCCACGGGGACTCGAAAGAGTTCCGTAATCAGTGCCCGACGACGAGGCGAACTCCTCCCAAGACGAGGAGGAGGAAGAAGACTCTCTCCGGAGGAGGAGAGAGGAAGAGGAAGGCTTCCCCAGGGGGAGGCCGAAGGGTCAAGAGGGGGAGAACTATTCCCCCGGACAGCTCCGCCAACACCAACGTTGGCGAGGAGGAGTGGCCTTTAAGGGCCAGGCGTCCGGCAAGATCGTAAGTATCCGGATCCCTGATATGCAATTTCCTTCATGCCACATAGTGTCCTGCTAATGCCGCATACTGTCCGTAGTCCGGTCGATGATGATCTCCCCGCTTCTTGGCGGGTCGTTAGCCCGTCGGATGTGGATTCACTTCGGCGGCCTCTACTACCCAGCGCCGATGAGGACGCCGAGGTGGGGTCCCGGAAAGGGACCCATCAGGAGGAGGCTCCGGAGGCGCCGCAAGGCAGCCTCCCGGACTTTGCGTCGGACTCTACATCGGAACCTGTAGTGGTTCCAGAGTCCAGCAAGCGGCCCCTTCGAAAGAAGGGCAAGACCGTGACACCGGCGGCCCCCGTCCAACCGGAGGTGCCGGACAACTTGTTGGAGGCGCTCAAAGGCGCTTCCATCGAGGAAGAACACCGCACTATCATGAGTGCGGTGATTGAAAGGTTCACTTGCCAAGAGCGGGTGACCAAGCCTGCAGCAACCTTCTAACAGGCTTTGAGGTAAGAAGTTAAATTAATGTAATGTAATACCGCCTGACAAGAGTAGCCTCGATGCTCGGTTCGGTGTTGGAAAGAAAAGCGGATGAGGATCTAAAAAGATATCGCAGGTTGCTTAAAATATGTCAATATGGGTGTGCAGACTACGCTGCTGACCTCTGCCGCACTGACTGCGGAGGTCGGTGCGTTGAAGCAGGATCTCGAGTGGTCCGAGCAAGAGCTCGGCCATGCCAAGAAGCAGCTCGAGGACAAAGAATGTGAGTAACACCACTTTGAATAGTTACCTTACAGAAAAGGATTTTGGTTGCAATGAAATTAACAAGGATAATATGGGTATTGCGGGGGCCACAAGCGAGGTGGCAGCCCTGAAGGAGGCTGTGTCCGCGTCGAACACACAGTCTTGACATGAGCGGGCAAAGCGAGAAAAGCAGGAGGCACAGGTGGCGGAAGTGCGGCAAGAGCTCCAGGCTCTCATGGAGAAGCATGAGAGCTTGAAGCGCGACTCCAAGACCCGAGAGTCCGAGCTCGCCTCGGCTCTCGAAAGTGCCAATTCCGCCAAGGCCGAGGCCCGTAAGGCCCTTCAGGAGGTTGAAGATGTAAAGAAGATAGCGGCGGGTAAGGCATTTTTCATGCAAAGCAAGCATGTTGATGTAAACTACCTGACACTTACCCGCATTCGGAGCTCTCCAGGGGCGTTTGCAGATCTGCCGCATAGTGTGTCCGATGCCGCCGCATTCTATCGTGGCAAGGAGGGGAGCTCGACGAAGAAGGTCTTCTTGTCTCAGTACGCTGAGGCCGGCCATCCGGTGCCCCCAAGCGACCAGCTGAAGCAACTGGTCGAACTCCACAAGGTAGCTGAGGAGGCCATGAAGGGCCTTATAGTCCGGCTGTGGCCTGGACAGGCCATGCCGGGGAGCTACTTCGGCCTCGTGCGGCGGCTGGTGGATGCGTGCCCCTGGGTGGAGGTCATCAAGCGCTCCGCCTATATTGAGGGTGCTCGTCGGGCCCTTGCCCGCACAAAGGTGCACTAGGGCAGGCTGGATGCGGAGAACCTTCTCACTGACCCGCCGCCACCGGGCAAGGAGTATCGTACGCCCGAAATGTATTATAAAACTGTCCTGAAGGGAGCCCGCGATATTGCGGATGAGTGCCCCCGAGATGTAATTTTTGATTAAACACGCTATGTATTATCCTTTGCGCTGAAAACTTTGTTCATTTGCACTTTAAGCAACACTTTTATAATTTAAAATATTACCTTCTGTGCGGCCGTTTATAAAATCTGAGAGATGGCAAGTCGTTGGCTTCAGCCCCGAGCCATGATCTTTGGGGTGTTCGGGATAAATTTGAGCACTCTTGTTCCCATTTTGGGTCCATCTAGGAGGCGCTCAACACAACGAACAAGGCAACCAGACTTATAATGCTTGAACACTCTCACTTAGCCATAGAATTCTATAATTTTAAATTTAGTGAAGCCCCGGTATTCGGAAGACGAATTGAGGCGCTATCCACGCCTTCGTCGGACATTATCCGGAACTTCGCTCGAAGCGGCGTGAGTCTTTAAGGACCCGAAAAAATTAAGACCTCTCGAACAGCGACCGGTCTCTCGCCTTATCATGCCAGTCAGTTTTAGCTTTCTCCACTGAGGCGCTCGCCCAGCTCAACCGGGCGCAATCGCGATGGTTCTCCCGGTGCCACCTTAGCCGATGTGAGCGGGCGTAAGGCACCAAAACGTGGGAGCCGAGCAAACCCAACTATTGACCCAAGACATGATTCGGAGTCGATTCATATAATGCTATAAGTTCGGGGTGCCGCACTTGTGAAAGTGTTCGGACTTATCACACCATAATTTGGGGAACGCAAGCCCCTGGTGTATTCGGCCGTACCAAAATGTACGGGTGCAAGATGTCATGTAATGAACATATATATATAAAGTAATGTAATTGCAGTCAAAAAGTGCTGCATTGTTTATTAAAGGAAGTCTGCTATGAGTGCGGACTGATACAAATAGTGCGGTAAGCAAGGGATTTGGACTAATTAAACATGTCCCCCTCCAAGGATGGGCTGCGGACTTTGTGTATATAATCGAATTTAATGCTCGTAATTAAGACCACCTGAGTGTTCATCGCAGCCTTCTTCCTTCCTTGGCTGTTGCATCGTGAGTTCGGCAGGTTCACCGCCGGACAGGGCCTCTGGTTAACGGAGTCCTGTGTATATAAAGAAGAAAAATAAAATAAAAAAGAGTGGCACACTTGCGAGTCCCTGGTGTGGTCGAGCCGCACTCTGGGTCCATTGTGGTCGTGCCCCTTCCCCTACGCCCATGGTATCTCCAAAGCGTAATGATGTACGCGGAGGGTTGTTCTTGCAATCATGCGAGGGCGGGGGTTAGGGCCGCATTGCTACGCGTGCTCTGATCGCGCCATGTGGTCTTGGTTGGTATTGCTTCGGGCGCGTTTTGCTGTATCCGGCCGTTTAACGGCCGCACTTGAAAATTGCCTTAAAAGGCTGCTCTGTACTTCTGCTGCGAAAGCCGCTGTATGTTCCTCCGTTCGGAGGGAGCATTCCGTATTTCCGTTGACCGTGATGACTCCACGAGGGCCTGGCATTTTGAGCTTGAGGTATACATAATGCGGCACCGCGTTGAACTTTGCAAACGCGGTTCGTCCGAGCAGGGTGTGATAGCCGCTGCGAAATGGGACTATGTCGAAGATTAACTCCTCGCTCCGGAAATTATCCGGGGATCCGCGAGGACCACTTCTAGTGTGACTGAGCCCGTACAATTGGCTTCCACACCTGGTATGACACCTTTAAAGGTTGTCTTTGTAGGTTTAATCCTTGAGGGGTCTATGCCCATCTTTCGCACTGTATCCCGATAAAGCAGGTTCAGGCTACTACCGCCGTCCATCAGGACTCTCGTGAGGTGAAATCCATTGACGATTGGGTCTAAAACCAATGCGGCGAATCCGCCATGGCGTATGCTGGTCGGATGGTCTCTTCGATCGAAAGTGATCGGACAAGAGGACCATGGATTGAACTTCGGGGCGACTGGCTCCATCGCATAGACGTCCCTTAGTGCACGCTTCCGCTCCCTCTTGGGTATATGGGTTGCGTAAATCATGTTCATCGTCCGCACTTGTGGGGGGAAACCCTTCTGTCCTCTATTGTTTGGCGGTCGGGTCTCTTCCTCGTTGTCGCTGTTTAGCCCCTTGTAATTGTTTTCGGCAATTAACTTGCCTGCCTGCTTGAACACCCAGCAATCTCTGTTGGTGTGATTAGCTGGCTTTTCAGGGGTGCCATGTATCTGGCATAAGCGGTTGAGTATTCGGTCCAAATTGGACGGACCCGGAGTGGTTCTTTTGAATGGCTTCTTCCGCTGACCGGGTTTAGAGCCTCGGAATCCGGCGTTGACTGCCATATCCTCCTTATCGTCGCCGTTAATGCGGCGTTTATTTTTGTTTCGACGTGACCTGCCGTTGTGGTCCTTAGTATCCGGACTGCCAGAATTTTTATTGAGGTTATTGCTGCGAGCTAGCCAGCTATCCTCTCCCGCGCAAAAGCGGGTCATTAATGATGTGAGGGCTGCCATGGATTTCGCTTTTCTGTCCCGGTGCGGGCTAGCCACTCGTCGCGGATGTTGTGTTTGAAGGCTGCAAGGGCCTCTGCATCCGGACGGTCGGCGATTTGGTTTTCTTTGTCAAGAACCGTGTCGTAATTGTCCGCCGATTCGTCTGCTGCTGAATTATGTGGCTGAGGTCATCAGCGTCTGGTGGCCGCCTGAGGCGTGACTGGAAGTTGTCAAGGAATGCGGCTTCGGGTCTTCCCAACACCCAATTGACTCTGCGGGCAAGCTGTTAAGCCAATGCCGAGCTGGTCCTTTAAGCTTGAGTGGGAGATACTTGATGGCATGGAGATCGTCGCCGCGGGCCATATGGATGTGGAGAAGATAATCTTCGATCCAAACCACGGGGTCTGTTGTGCCATTGTAGGATTCGATGTTTACGGGTTTAAACCCTTCAGGGATTTGATGATCCATTACTTCGTTAGTGAAGCATAGCGGGTGTGCGGCGCCTCTATATTGAGAAATATCACGACGCAGCTCGAGAGAGCGTTGTCTGCTGTGTTCCGCCCGGCCGGGGTTATTGTATCTGGCGCGACGATATTCGTTGCGGGTCGTGGGGCGCCCTCGTGATCCGTAGATGGATCTGGATTGCCTTGCTTTGTCCTCCAATACGTCTCGCAAGTCTGGCGCGTTCCCTTTCGGCTTCGTACTTTTGGAGCGATGCCGGGGTACGGTCTTGTTTGAGGGTCTAGATGCCTCTCTGTCGCGACCACGTGGTGGTCGGTCTGCCGTATCATGCGCTGGTGATGAAGGTATGTATGCTTCCTCCTCTAATCGGGGGAGCAACTTGCGTCTTGGATAGCTTTTGGAGGGGCGTTCAAGTTTACACTCTTCGGCCGCGAGGACTTCGGTCCATCGATCGGCCAGCAGGTCCTGATCAGCTTGAAGCTGCTGCTGCTTTTTCTTTAGGCTATTTGCCGTGGCGATAAGCCTGCGTTTGAAATGCTCTTGTTCGACGGGATCCTCGGGCACGACGAATTCGTCATCGTTGAGGCTTGCCTCGTCTTCGGAGGGAGGCATATAGTTATAATCCTCGACCTCTTCGTCTACCGCCTCTCGTGAGGGCACGCCTGCGTCCTCTGCGCTGAGTCTTCTTTGGAGGATTATCTTCGACACTCTCGGGGTATTATTATCTCTGTCTTGGAATCTCCATTCTCTTTGTGGCGGGATTTAGAGCGGCGCCACGACGCCGGGCGCTTGGGCTGCTTCTTCAAAGAATCGCCTCCGCTGCTTCTTCGCCGTCCCGTTTTTGGGGTGTCCACCATGTATATGTCGATGACGAGGTGGTCTTCAGGTGCCTCAGAGGCGCTGGTTCTGTTAAATCTCCGGCATAAATCGTCCATAGCATTGATGTCTTCGGAGTCGTAGTCTAGCATGTCGGTTAGATCGTCGACAGTGGCTACAAAGTGGGTGGTGGGTGGGCTCTGAATTTCTTCGTAGTCCGTATCCCAACCATCCTGGTCGTAATCCGGCCAGGACTCTCCGGATAGCGAGAGGTGCTTTAGCGAATTTAGGATGACGCCAAATGGCGAGTGTTGGAAGATGTCCGTGGCGGTGAATTCCATAACCGGCGCCCAATCAGATTCGACTGGCAGGGGCGCGGGAGGTCCGGAGTTCGGCAAGGAGTCCGGCACCTCGGAGTCACGAGCTTCGCGAGGGACAAGGGTAGTGTTTGGCTCCATCGCCATGGAAGTTGAATCCCCCGAGGTGGTTTCCATCCACCGATCCTCGATCTGGGCGATCGGCTCCGGACTAAGGGCCGGAGCGGATTCTTGTGCAGCCACCAAGGCACTGTTCGGTGACAGAGCTAGATCATGCCCATCGTAACAGTGCGGCACGCTTGGCTGTGGCTCGAGCCCGTCGAAGATCAAGTCCCCGCGGATGTCGGCCATGAAGTTTAGGCTTCCGAATCTGACCTGGCGGCCAGGGGCGTAACTTTCGATCTGCTCCAGATGGCTGCGAATTAGCGATCTTGAAGCCGCTGAATACGAAGATCTGTCCGAGGAGAAAAGTCTCACCCTGGACAGCGTTGTTGGTTGAAGATGCCATCGAGCCTATCGGTGACGACATAGAGGAACTCTCAATCAAAGCACCAATGTCGGTGTCAAAACCGGCGGATCTCGGGTAGGGGGTCCTGAACTGTGCGTCTAGGCGGATGATAACAGGAGACAAGGGACACGATGTTTTACCCAGGTTCGGGCCCTCTCGATGGAGGTAAAACCCTATGTTCTGCTTGATTAATATTGATGATATGGGTAGTACAAGAGTGGATCTACCACGAGATCAAGGAGGCTAAACCCTAAAGCTAGCCTATGTTGTCCTACGGACTAAAGCCCTCCGGTTTATATAGACACCGGAGGAGGCTAGGGTTACACACAGTCGGTTACAATGGTAGGAGATCTACATATCCGTATCGGCAAGCTTGCCTTCCACGCCAAGGAAAGTCCCATCCGGACACGGGACGGAGTCTTCAATCTTGTATCGTAGTCTTGGAGTTCGGCGGACGATGATAGTCCGGCTGTCCGGACACCCCCTAGTCCAGGACTCCCTCACCTACATTATATTGATGAACTGGAGCTAGTTCTGTGTCAGCCTTTGTTATAACTGTTGCATGATGAATGCCATCTGACATAATTATCCATCGTTGATCCATTGCCTACGAGCTCGTTTCATATTGATCTTTGCTAAGTTACTTTTCCGTTGCCACTGTTACGATTGCTACAAAACTGCGACTGTTACCTTTGCCATCGTTACCTTCACTTCCATACTACTTTGCTACTAAATACTTTGCTGCAGATATTAAGTCTTTCAGGTGTGGTTGAATTGACAACTCAGCTTGGGGATGCCACAAAAGGCATCCCCTCTTTCTTCTAACGACCATCGGTAATTTTACTTGGAGCTATATTTTTATTCGTCACATATCATGAGTTTTGCTTGGAGCATCTTGTATTATATGAGTATTTGATTAATTTTCTTTTTAGTTTGTAACAATCATCCTTGCTGGACACACCTATTTTAGAAAGCCATAATGATACTATGATTTGTTAGAATTACTCTATGTGCTTCACTTAAATTTTTTGAGCTATGGAATTGCTCTAGTGCTTCACTTATATCTTTTTGAGCACAGTGGTGCTTTAATTTTTGAAGAAATACTCTCATTCTTCACTTATGTTAATTTGAGAGTTATTATATTTTGAATAAACATTCTCTCATGCTTCACTTATATTATTTTGAGAGAAAGAAAGAAATTTTTTGCTCATGTTCTTCACTTAAATTTATTTGAGAGCTTGTTATAAGGAGTGGTAATATATGATAATTAGTCCTGAAGTGATAGATATTCAAGAGGGATAAAATAAAAAATTTCATGAAAGATCATTGGACAAAATAAACTTGATTCTTTGTAATAGTTTTAAGATATGATGATAGTAATATGTGAGTCATGTTGGTGAGTAATTATGCTTCAGTAAGAATATTGGTGTTATGGTTTGTGATTCTCTATGCAAGCACGGAAGTCAATAGTCATGCAATGAAACTACATCCTACTTGTGGTGCATTATTCGATGTTAGTTATGCTTAATGCTTGTTTATGAGAATTTTTGTTTCTTGGTTGGTTGCTTCTCAATCTATTTTCTAGCCTCCATTTGGACTAAGTGGGAATACTACTTATGCATCCAAAATCCTTAAACCAAGTTATGCCATATGAGTCCACCATACCTACCTATATGCGGTATCCGTGTTGTTCCAAGTAAATTTGTATGTGCCAACTCTAATTTTCAAAATGAATTTCCTTTTTGTGTGCCCGTACCGCTCATGAAGCGGCAGGGGGTGGCCAATCAGCGTCTCCTTATCCCTACAAAGACAAGATCAAGTCAAGACAAGATAATACAGATAAAGAATCAGAGAATGGATGGGGAGGCAAAGTGCTACCTCATCCTCCTCTTCTGTCCTCCTCTTCCTCTTCGGGCTGAAAGACCCAAGGTCAAATTCGGCCATCGGGGCAGCGCCCGTGAAGGGAGGAGGAGGAGATGGAGTCCTGGACCGCTTGGTCGAGGAGGAGGAGGCGGCCATGGCTTTCTTTGCCGCCGCGACCATGGCCTTCTTTGCCGCCGCGGCTTCCTTCTCTTCCGTCGCGGCCGCGCGCCTCGTCTGGCGCATGGGTTGCGCCTGGGCCCCTTGTCGTTGTGTGGCCTTGCCGGGCCGGACTGGCTCACTGGAGCCGGCCCGCCGCAGGACCCGTTTATTCTTTGGGGACAACGGCTCGTCCGCGTCGGATCCCTCCTCGGCCCACTCCTCGGCCGCCTCCTCGGCCGTTTCTTCAACAAGGGGAGCCCCGGTACCGCTGCCGCTGGGCCCCCCAGCAGACTCCGCCCATTCGGCAAGCTTCCTCTCCTCTTCGGCTTCCTCGGCCTCGTCCTCCATGGCGCCAAGGCTGCCGGCCTCCTCAACAAGTGCCGCCTGCTCGAACCTGGTGGCGATGTACTCCATCTCTTCCTCAGTAGTGGGGCGTATGAGCTGCGGCTTGTCACAGATGTACCCCTTCGACAAATTGTCAAAGAACTTCTGCACTATCTCTGCTTCTGGCTCGACCCATGTTGAGTCGAGGCCGTGTGCGTTGAATGCCGGCATCATGGCGATGATGGCGGTCAGGCAAGAGTTATTGCTCAATGGACCACCCCCGCTGGCAACTTGAATGGCTTGTCCACCTTGCTGGTCTTCGCGGCCTTGCCGGACCTCTCGTCCTCGCCGGTCTCGTCAACCTTGAGCTAAAAGAGCCGCTGGCAGAGATGCGTGTGCTGGATCACCGTGATGTTGTAGTTGAGGCCGTGGCGAAGCCTCATGATGTCAGCCGCATTCTTGAAATCCGAGACTGGCCTCCCCTTGTTGTGTAGAGGAGCAATGCGGTGGTGGTTGAAGTCGGACGCGATCATTTCGAGCGTGAGCCCAGCTGAGGTAAGGCGGTGGATCCTGGTGGTGGTGATCGCGAGCTTCTCATTGTTGGCTTCGAGCTTGCCCCAGTCGTTGCCGCGGACCGGCGGCTTCCGACGGGCCTGGCAGAACTCCTGCGGATCCTTCTCCTTGATCCAGCACCACCGGCCCCGCCATTCGTCCCACTTGTCCTTTGTGGAACCCTCCGGGTACACGCCCTTGCTACGAGCCCTTGGGATCCAAGTGACACAACCGGAGATGGCGCCCCCCGTTTGGATGTGCGGGGCGAAGTAGTGGCGGAAGAGCGCCTGTTGGGATGCACCCTGATGAAGGCCTCGCAGAGGTGGGCGAAGAAGGCCATGCACGCCACGACATTTAGCGTAAAGTACCGGAGATGGAAGCTGTAGGTGTGCATGATGTTGTTGAAGAAGTCGGAGAAAGGGGGGCAAATGCCGCAGGAGAAGTAATCGATGAATAAAGGATATTTATCTGACCCGGAATTGGCGAAGCGAGCAGGGTTGATCTTCGTGGCAGGATGCCCCGACGTCTCTCTCCCCCACAAGGGCTTGAATTTCCACCTGAGGGTGAGCGCATCAACTGTCGGGACGAAGAGGGCAAACTTCTTCCACAGCTTCACCAGCTCACTCTCCGGCACCTCCTTCCCCTTGGCAACCTTGGCCGCCCCCTTGCCTTTGCTTGCCTTGGGCTCCATGGCGGCTGAGAAGAGGCGCGGGATCAGGAAGCAATAGGAGCGCAGCAGCGGCAAAGCGGATGCGAGAAGCTCTGGTTTGCGCTAGAGGAAGGAGAGGGGAACGGCGGTTCCTAGTTTAGGAAGGGTGCACAGGGTAAATGAGCAGCACCCCTGGAGATTCCTCTTTTTATGGGGAAGGCGCGGGCCGCTTCTTTATCATTTGCTGCGAGGTGACGCAGATGTGCTGCGACCGTCCCATGCACGACCCCCATGTCACGCCCTCAACGCGGATCGTGGGGAAGCGCAACTGGGGAGAAGATCGTGGAAGCTAAATCTCTGCCACTTATGCCCGCGCATGCTTTCGGCCAGGCCCAACTGTGCTTTGCGCTTATGTGTGGCCCAAGCTCGGGGGGCTCCTGTCGGTGTACAAAAGTATGGGCTCTTCTGTACCCCTTACTTGTGCGCGGGCATTCGTAGCCACACCTACGGAAGGGCCTGGTAGGGCAGCAAAAGACAAAACACAAGACTATCAAGATAGTGAACAAAGAGCAGAGGACAAGCTGGACCTCCCCCGGCAACATCATTGCCGGGGCGGCTTGTGTAGCCCCGGCAAGCTCCTTGTCGGTATGACCTGCAAAGCACAAGCGAGTCCATCACCCATGAGGCTGAGAGCTTTGACACCATCGACAGCGTCAAGGCCAAGACTTAGGAACGCATGCATAGTAGCATGCAGATCTTTGTGAAGACTGATGGCCTGCAGGCCCACGTGGAACCAGAAGACGAAGCCCCCCGGCAAGACCCTTGACGGGGATGACTGTGAGGCCCCCGGCAAGCCTTGCCGGGGACGATTGCAGGGCCGCGACCAGGCCCGCGCCTGACAAGGTTTTGGCACCTCACCACCACTCCAATGTGACGACCAGCTTGCCAACAAGGCAGACGCATGCGTGGAGGCATGCAGATCTTCGTGGAGGCTCTACCACCGTGCCAACACAGCAGCTAGCTAGCCAGCGTGGCACTGCATGCCTCGTCAGCCTGGACGTGTGTCAAGGCGGGGAGGGGATGATGCGGAGCATCCTACGGACATCACCATGTCAAGAGCCCATTTGGCAAGTGACACGTGCGACATCTACTTCACACACACAAAGGTGAATCTCCTTTACACGTGCTCACTTGACCCCTTCGAGGATGGCATACTACTTGACACTTCTCCCGTGTGCATGCATAGGTATTGTCGAAACTTCACGGACGACGAGGAGGAGTGCAAGCGCCAAGGAACGACTACACCATCCGCGAGGGAAGCATGGAAGAGAAGATGGAAGAAAGGAGAAGAAGACGGAGCAGCGGCTGAAGCTAGCCCTGACATCCGGACCGCCGTCTGGATCATCCGAACCCAGCCGGATCATCCGGGTCCCCCTCCGTATCATCCGGATAACCGCGCTGAGGATACCCGAAGGTTTCTCCTGAAGCCGGATCGTCCGGGCCACCTCCCGGATCATCCGGACGACGGCCGGATCATCCGGACCCGCATCCGGATCATTCGGGCCTTGCCTGCGTGCAACGCTTCGGGCCGAGGCCCATGTACCCATTCGCCCCCTCACTTACCCCTTGGCCCACTAGACTATAAATAGACCTCCTCCACCTCCTTTCTAGGGTTAGCAAATATGATAGCTCATTCTTAGGTGAGCTTTGCTCCTACCTCTACTCTTGAGAGAGAGACTACCACTCCCATGGAGTTCAAGACCTCCATGTGAGAAGATCCTGCGGGATATCATCAAGACCCCCTTGTGGGAAGATCCATCTAGGATATCATCAAGACCTCCTCTTGGAGATGAACCTTACCTTGTATCTTTCCCTTTGTTGTTCATGTACCTTGTGATCTTGTGTGTTTGATTGTCTAGTGGATGTGTGATTTGGACTTGTTCTTGAGTGTTTCCCCTTGTGATTTCTCCCCGTTCTTCCCCGTGTTCATCGTGTTCTTCGAGGGATCCCACTCCAAACGTGAAAGATCGTCGCTATAGGGTTCCACCTACATCATATGGTATCATGAGCCAGGTTTATCACGTTTTTGGAGCCCCTACCCCGTGTATTCTAGCTTGATTTTTTTTGTTTTCGTCCTAAATCCAAAAATTCCCACCAAAAATAGCCCCCAAATTTTTTTGTGATTTGTTGGTTTGATGATGTTTTGTTGATTTTGATCCGTGGATTTGCTTGGTTTCAAGTGGATCTAGCATCTCCCCAAGTTTCCCCACCTTCCATCTACGAAATCCATCAAATTTTGCCCCGAAAATCATCCAATTCCGCCCAAAAATTCGTCCCCGAGAGGAAATCCCGAGCAGTTTGACCTGCCCGGATCATCCGGACCTTCTCCCGGATCATCCGGACACCTCCCGGATCAGCTGGACCCTCTCCCGGACGTCCGGATAACCCACGCGCCCAGAAAACAGAATCGGAGCTGACGAACCCGGATCATCCGGATGTACACCTGGATCATCCGGACCTCCTCCCGGATGTCCGGTTAACCCTGAAACTGACACGGCTGAAATCTTGTTTCGGTCATAACTAATTCATCCGGAGTCCGATTTTGACGTTCTTTAGCTCGTTTTGAAGCTCTTGACATCCCCCATCCCAAAAAATACCACCAAAATCATTTGACTCCATCATATTTTCTGAAATTTGGCATGTTTGCCTAGGCCCTCCTCCATATCATCCGCATTACCACCACCGACTTCCGCAACCTAACCCATTTTGTTCCCCATTGCATATGTGGTTGTTTGAGTTGTGACTAGAGTCTCCTAAGGTGTTTCGGCTACTTAGGGACAATTGCTTCTTCATCAACCACCACCACCACTTCCGCATAGACGTGCCCACCATACATTTCCACCCCAACTTAACCCAATTTTGTTTGAGTTGTAGCTTGTGTCTCCTAAGGTGTTTCGGCTACTTAGGGACGGCAAATTCAACTCCGACTCGTGTATAGCCCATCATTCCACTTCTGCATTGCCTAGTGCAACACCACCACCGCTTTCCGCTACCACCATTTGACATTTGTCATTAGAGATTTTGAGTTTGCAGTTTTTCCGTTTCCTAAGGTGTTTCGGCTACTTAGGGACGAGTCTCCATCATCTTGGTATCTACACCAAGAACACCGCTGCTCATCATCACAAAGGACGGTAACCTCGACGACACCTTTGAATATTCCCTTGCAATTGCATTGTTAACCCCTAGCCCATTTTGCGTTACTTGCCTATCGAGACTAGCCATTTGAGTATTGCCGGCAACGTGACTTGTGCACATTAGTGGTCTACACCATCCATTGCATACATACCATATCATCTTGGTATCATATCATCCATTGTGCCTCAAGTTTGTTCCCGCATATACATAATTGCTATCTTGGTTTGTGCATTGTGCAAAAGTGGCCATAGAAAAAAAAGAGAATAAAGCTTTTAAGCAAAAGAAAGAGAGCAAAGAGCTTGTAAGCAATAGCCATAGCATCACAATATATCATACGGTATCATATTTTCTCATCTTGGATCATTGTGTGAGAAACACCGGGAACCATACATATATAGCATACTTGGGATAGAAAGTTTATCCATTTTGCATCTTATAGGTTGTGCACAAGTGTCGTATCCGCCTATTGAGCAATCGTGCTAGCGTCTCTCTTGAGTTGTGCAACACGAGCGTTTTCCGTGGATTCCACATTTTGTGCTCATTCCTTGGTTGCACGACACCATTTATCTATCCGTGTGTGTGTTTCCGTGAGCCACATATTGCTATTGGTCTACTTGTTTCGCTTGCGAATTTGTGAATCTCTTTCAACATTATTTACTCTTGCTAACATTTTGCATCAAATTTTTGTGCCACTATCCTCACCGAGCTCTACCATAAGCTTTACTTGATAGGTGTGAGTGAACAAGTACGGTACCAATTCCACTATTCTTTCATCTCACATTGAGTGACACGCGATACATCCTCAACTTTGGGAAAAAGGTAACTTGGTATTGTTTATCTCATTTCCTACTCACCTCTACTCGAGTCTTGTGATGGATAGGCAAGGCATTTCACCTTCGGTCTACAACAACAACGACGAGTTCGATGCCACGAACAACAACTTCGACGCCAAGATGCAAGCTAAAATGGAGGAGATCAAACCCTCATCAAGTCCTACAAGCGATCTTCCTCATCTTCGAGAAGACGCTCAAGAGCACATGCTTCCAAGCTACCATCTCCGGCAAGATCACATCGGCATTGACACCATCACCAAGAAGAACGTGAAGGTCAAGAGCTCTACATCAACAACCGCTCAATGACTTCACCATCTCCCTTGGCATCTTCGCCAAGCGACTTCAAGGCATCTTCGCCTACGGACATACGGCATCTTCGCCAACAAGAACCCCAAGACTACGCTCAAGAGAAGCTCCCCAAGCTGAAGTCCGCGACTTCCACGAGCTACTACAACCTCGACATCGACCACTCGATTCCTTTCTATGGGACTCAAGAACCCGAGGAGTACCTCGAGTGGGAGCGTTTGATGGACGACTACCTCAAGCTACATCAAGTTCGTCCCGAAGATCAAGTGAAGTGCGCCACAAGAAACTTCCACGACTACGCCTCGATATGGTGGCTTCACACACCTTCGGAGAGCTACGAGATGAGTTGGCCCAAGACGAAGAGAGCTTTACGGCGAGATTTTGTGCTTCCAACCTACACGGAACAACTTCGACGCCAATTGGAGAACACCACCCAAGGATCCAAGTCCATCGACAAGTACTTCAAGGAGATGATGATTGCCTTGCGACGAGCCGGCGTGGACGACCCCATTTCGATGAAGTTCCACTTCATGATGGGATTGGACAACGACATCTCCAAGACCATCTTCCTCGAGAACTACAAGTCCATCGACGACTACTACATTGGTGCTCTCAAGGCTGAACAAGAACTCATGAAGGCCAAGGCTTCTCCACCCCAAGCAAACTTCGCGGCGACCAAGCTCTACGACAAGCATGAGGCTAGTACCACCAAGATGTCGAAGCCCGACGAGCTCCAAGACGATGCTCCCAAGTTTGACTTCACCGCCATCCCTCTTTGTGGCATTGATGGTGCTGAGTCTACTTCGACTCTTTTCCAAGACGGTGCGGCGACGAGTACAACTACGGAGACCCTCAAGGACCAAGCTTTGGAGGCGAGCGACAAGGTGGCGAGCAAGGATGATGCTTCCATCTTTGGAGGCGAGAGTGATGATGTGCCATCTTCGTCCTTCATCTACGGCGACGGTGACGAGATGATCGAGCATGGGATTTTCCCTTCGGTCATGGAGGAGAGTGATGATGTGCCATCTTCGGCCTTCATCCACGGCGACGACGACGAGATGGTTGAGCATGGGATCTTCCCTTCGACCACGGCGACGTATGATGAGTTGAGTGACTTGTGCCACCATATAGAGAGTGAGAGTGACTTCACCACTAGCCCCATATATGATGAGTTGCCACAGTTCCCATGTGAGGAGAGCCACAACCCCCACCACTTGAGTGAGATGAGTAACTCCACCATACGTGAGTTTGAGTGCACCTACTTTGAGGGAGTGAGTGAACCACCACATAGAGAGAGTGAGATAGTTGATAGGTCTCGTGAGGCCATTTGCATTTCTAACAACTTGACCTCTACCTCTATTGTGTCTTCTCGTTTGGTGCTAGGTCCCATTTATGATGACGCGCCGATCCTCGACGACTTCGTCCTCCCTTTGGACAAGACGATGGCCATGGTGGATTATGATGCACCGCCCACATGGTTCCATCAAGATGATGATGATGACCACCATTTGGTATTTCCCACCTCACCTACACCACTTGAGTGGAATGATAAAGGTAACATAGGTGAAGGTGATGCTCTAGTCCCACTTGTGGACATTCTTGACATTGATTGCTTGCATGATGTTGATCCACCTATTGCCATGCTTCATGCTAGTATGATTTCCCCATGCGATGATTTGCCCATTTATGATGAGTATGATGATTCTATTGTGGAGTCTATTAGTTGTGATGCCATGTTACATAGGATTTCTTGTGACAATTCTTTAGGTCACATCATGTTTGATAATCCGCTTGACTTGTCATATGCTATGCATGAGATCAACCATATGTCTTATTTGCAATCTCTTCATAGTGACTATGCATATGCCATTAAAATAAACCCAATTTGCACATATGGCATAGATGTCAAGCCCATGGTTATTGGCATTTGTTTCTCTTGTGATGATATTGATATGCTCCATTTGCATCATTTATCTCATATGCCATGCCATGACCACCTAGCTTCGGATATGCATTGTTTTGGATGTTGTCCATTTTCTCCATGTGATGTTTCCGATATTGCTCATGAGGAGACCCCCATAGTTTCCTCATACATTTTAGGAGATTTTGATCCATCCCATCCATTGCATGATCCCAATACGTGTGTGCACCATATGCTCCCCATGAATAAACATGCTTTTGATGTGCCTTATACTTGTTTGCTCAATTTGTGTCCCCATCGTGCCATACATAACAACTATTCTTTCATGATGGATGACATGTTCCTATACCATGCATCAAATTTCTTTGAGCGATGCCTATCTTGTGCTAACTCACACGTGCACATACACATCATGATGGATGATGTGTACATTTACCACACACACAATTTCTTTCGTTTGTGTCTCTTTTGTGTAGGTACCCAGGAATACTTGTCAACCTCGCAATCCCACGAGTTGACAAAACGAGCTCTTGAGAGCAATGACGATTTGGGATCCCGTGGACTATCCTTACCACCGTTCCCTTCGTGCAAGGACTACGCGCAACTCCTCTACTTGGCTCTCACACGGCTATGGGCCATTTACCACTTCTCACATTATGCTCATTTTACCGTGTTCACTTTGCATGCTATGCTTGCTTCTATGCCTTTGCCATGCAATTGTGACCCTTGTTTGCATCTACCCATGATTCTCCATTATGATATTCCTATGTGTATTTGCATGCTTGGTGGAGATCCTTGTTTCTTTTGCCATGTTTATCATGTGCCCCATTCTATTGATGCTTGTTGTGTTGGGAGAGTCATGATGACCCATTGCTATTCATATATGGCCTCTCGCCAATACATTCATGATATTGTACTCATATCTTGCTTTCATGCTTGTGCTATGACTTGTGAATTATTCATGCCCACATTTTGCACCAATGACATGTTTGCCATGATTCATCCTAGTATGTTGCATCTTCGCACTACTAGCTTGCTTGATTTGATAGCTATGAATGCTCGCTATATTGCATCACCCATGTTCCACTACTTGCTTTCTTGGGTTGATGACATATATGCTCATGCCTCTCACATGATATATCTTGATCATTGTCTCTTGTGTTATAAGTACTCATCTCATGCGGTTGATGACAACCATCTATATGCTTTACACATGATTCATATTGCTTCGTGTCATATATCTCCATGTGTTGCCTCTCTCATGCTAGATTTGCCATGTATTGAGTGCAACAATGCTTATAGTCTTGCTCATGAGATTGCCCCCATAGCATTCTCACACATGTTTGGAGATTTTGACATATTCCTTGTGAAGCATGCTTGTATTATCTCTTTGCACCATATACCTAGTGCCGTGAATATCGCCATTGTTGCATCATATTACTCATGCACTTGTGCTTCTAATGGTTATGTGCAAGAGAAGAGAACCATCATGATGGATGATGTGTTTGTCTACCATGTGCATACGTTCTTTGTTTTGTTGTGTGCATGTGTAGGATACTTGGACTTCATGTCGACTTCCACATCACGTGAGTTGACCATTCGAGCTCTTGAGAGCGAGCCTCATACAATCGATCGCGACACGCTTCTACACCATACTTCCTACCACTTTGACATTGTGAAGAACGCACAAGGACATGCTTTCGAGGTGATATCCTTCTATCTCGAGAACACCCAAACCATGAGCATGCATATTGTGGATCATACTTCATGTGTTGCTTGCTCCATGACACTTTGCACACATGCTAGCGATGTTGCTTCGACTTCTCATTACCACATTGCCATACCCCATGACATATATGCCTTGTGTGTTACATCTAGTTCTTCACATATGCCATGTCCCTTTGCTTATCACATGCTTGACTTGATTTCCTCACACATGTTGAACAATTGCTATTTCCATTGTGTTGAGTGCCACGATATCTTCACTACACCCTATGCACGTTATGCTTGGATTGTCTTACACTTGCCCCATGTGTTTAGACATTTCACTATATTTGGTGTTGTGAATGACTCTTATGCCTACCATAGACCGTTCATTGAGCTCTTTATGCATGCTTGCTATGACCTTGAGGTAGATGCTTGTTCACTTATCACATATATTTGCATCTTGACCTCCCATTTAAGTGCTTGTTCCCATGATGTACTTGATTGTGCTCAATTTATATGTCCAAATGTCATGACACACTTCTTTGTCAAACCATATGCTATGCTTGATGACAACACTTGTTGGGTGAATCACCTCTTGAATACTTGGTTTTGCTCTTACGACAACCACATTTGTTTTTCCAAGTGCTTGTTATCTTTGCTACTTTTGAAGGAATAACAAGACGGTGCGACATTGGAGAGTGCCCATTTAGAACTTCAAGATGACAATAACTTGGTGCTTGACCACTTCTACACGGCAACGCCATCTCTTTCCCATGGTGATTTGGCTTTTGATCCGAGGTCGGATCTTTCCCAAGGGGGAGGGGATGATGCGGAGCATCCTACGGACATCACCATGTCAAGAGCCCATTTGGCAAGTGACACGTGCGAAATCTACTTCACACACACAAAGGTGGATCTCCTTTACACGTGCTCACTTGACCCCTTCGAGGATGGCATACTACTTGACACTTCTCCCGTGTGCATGCATAGGTATTGTCGGAACTTCACGGACGACGAGGAGGAGTGCAAGCACCAAGGAACGACTACACCATCCGCGAGGGAAGCGTGGAAGAGAAGACGGAAGAAAGGAGAAGAAACGCGAGCAGCGGTGAAGCTAGCCGGACATCCGGACCGCCGTCCGGATCATCGAACCAGCCGGATCATCCGGTCCCTCCGGATCATCCGGATAACCGCTACCGAGGATACCCGAAGGTTTCTCCTGGCCGGATCGTCTGGCCACCTCCCGGATCATCCGGAAGACGGCCGGATCATCCGGACCCCCATTCGGATCATCCGGCCTTGCTCAGCATGTAACGCCGGCCGAGGCCCATGTACCCATCGCCCCTCACTTACCCCTTCGCCCACTAGACTATAAATAGACCTCCTCCACCTCCTTTCTAGGGTTAGCAAATATGATAGCTCATTCTTAGGTCAGCTTTGCTCCTACCTCTACTCTTGAGAGAGAGACTACCACTCCCATGGAGTTCAAGACCTCCATGTGAGAAGATCCTGAGGATATCATCAAGACCCCCTTGTAGGAAGATCCATCTAGGATATCATCAAGACCTCCTCTTGGAGATGAACCTTACCTTGTATCTTTCCCTTTGTTGTTCATGTACCTTGTGATCTTGTGTGTTTGATTGTCTAGTGGATGTGTGATTTGGACTTGTTCTTGAGTGTTTCCCCTTGTGATTTCTCCCCGTTCTTCCCCGTGCTCATCGTGTTCTTCGAGGGATCCCACTCCAAACGTGAAAGATCGTCGCTATAGGGTTCCACCCTACATCACTATAGCTTGATTTCCACCTCATGTGTGCCACTGTGGCGACCCCTTGGACATATAAAAGGAGGCCCAAGGCATACTGAGAGAGGATTCAGACTTTTGGAACGGGGCATGCATCGCAGCTAGTTCAAGAGCTCAAGAACACAGAATATATAGACAAGCAGGACTAGGGTATTACACACCTTTGCGGCCCGAACCTGGGTAAAAATTGCCTCGCGCTGATCGCTAGACCCGCTCTTCGTGCAGCTCTCTCTCCGCCAACCGTAGAAGGGATCGCCCTGATCCCGTAGGTGCTCGTTTCCCCGACATCTTTGGTGTACAAAAGTATGGGCTCTTCTGTACCCCTTGTGCACGGGCAGTCGTAGCCACACCTGCGGCAGGGCCTGGCAGGGCAGTAGAAGACAAAACACAAGACTATCAAGACAGTGAACAAAGATCAGAGGACAAGCTGGACCTGCCGGTGCAGCTTGCGTAGCACCGGCAAGCTCCTTGTCGGGACGACCTGCAAAGCACCAACGAGGCTATCACCCTGGAGGCTCAGAGCTTCGACACCATCGATAGTGTCAAGGCCAAGACTTGGGAACGCATGCGTAGTAGCATGCAGATCTTTGTGAAGACTGATGGCCTGCAGGCCCACGTGGAACCAGAAGACGAAGCCCCCCGATAAGACCCTTGCGGGGGACGACTACGAGGCTCCTGGCAAGCCTTCCCGGGGACGATTGCGGGGTACCGACCAGGCTCGCACCTGATAAGGTTTTTCCACCTCACCACCACTCCAGTGCGACGACTAGCTTGCCAACTAGGCAGATGCCTGCGTGGCGGCATGCAGATCTTCATGGAGGCTCTACCACCGCGCCAATACAGTAGCTAGCTAGCCAGCGTGGCACTGCATGCCTCGTCAGTCTAGACGTGTGTCAAGGCGGGGAGAGGCGGCAACGGACGGGACAGCTTCTGTTGCCAGCCCCAATAAAGTGAAGGGGCACGTAGGCAGCACATTAAATGTGTTTGTCCTATGATGCCAGTGGTAAGTATGTACACTGTAGGTTGCTTTCCACCTCATGTGTGCCACTGTGGCGACCCCTTTGACATATAAAAGGAGGGCCTGAGGCGTACTGAGAGAGGATTCGAACTTTTGGAACGGGGCATGCATTGCAGCTAGTTCAAGAGCTCAAGAACACAGAATATACAAACAGGCAGGACTAGGGTATTATGCACCTTTGCAGCCCGAACCTAGGTAAAAATTGCCTCGCGCTAATCGCTAGACCCGCCCTTCGTGCATCTCTCTCTCCGCCAACTGTAGAAGGGATCGCCCCTAATCCCAGAGGTGTTCGTTTCCCCAACTGCTTATGCGCCAAGTCTTGTGGAAACCTCCTTGTATGCAACATGGGCTGCACGAAGTGTCCCATGAGTGAACCTCCATGGGGGTCCTCGGCCCGATACACCTGTTCGGGAGACGACGTGTTGAGTACCCCCTAGTCCAGGACACCGTCAGTAGGCCCATGAACCGGTCTTCAAGTTGGGGATGCTCCTTGATTCTTTCGAACTATTCTTCATCTTCAGTCGACGGTCTTGAAAACTAGTTCAACAAATCTTCTCACCTTCGATCTTGAGAATCGCTGAAGTGAATTCGAAGAGTTTACACGTCGAGTATCCGAGGAGCCCCTTTAAGTTCTCGGCCTTTATCAATGCCATGTTATTTTTATGCCACACCTCGGGCTTGAAGTGTTTCCCGTGCGGAGGTGTCCTCTCGCGTCCAAGCTCCAACACCGGACTGTATCCAAGATCCAATGTCGGACTATATCCGAGGTGTGATAGATCACCTTGGTTCGAAAAAGTTGAAGGAGTTTAACCGAGCTAAATGCTGGAAATGCCCTCTATGGAGCCAACCATTTGTATCCGAGTTTTATGCCGAAAATGTCCTATATGGATTTAGCCACTTGCATCCGAGCTTTATGCTAGACTGCTTATGAGCTGTGCAATTTGTTTACTGATGAGATGTATATAGCCTGTACCCCTCAAGGTGTGTGTATCGGCCTAAAACCCGAGATGCACATTAGAGGAGGTAGTAATCGGCGAACGAACCCTTCAGAGAGGGTTTTGAGAAGTCGCCGCAATATATTAGCTTGATGCCGAATAAGCCCATATGGTACCTATTGTTGTCCGAAGTAGCGTTTGCCCGTAGTTCGGTCAAGCCGAACACTGAGCACTTTGAATTTTCTGCATTGACTAGGTAATGTAGTAGCCCCCGAGACATTGGTCGGGTGGCAACACCAGATCAGCGGATCAATGTGCCCCTTTAATATTAGTAAAAGATAAGCCCGAAGCCCAGTAGCCCCCGAGCCTTAATGTGGGCATGGGTGACCGAATTAAGGATCGATATCCAGAGTAAATTCATTTTAATAACAAATTATGTGTAATTACTCTATGTATCCAAGTACTTTACGTCATTAATGCTCGGATCTGCATTGTACAAAACTTTGTTGACCGACCATCTGCTTCAACCTCCTTGGCTAGTAGCCGGGGAGTGTGTCTCCTACTTTATAGAGCCTTTACAAGGGTAAAGATTTATGGCAAACAAGGCAATCCAGCCATACGGTTTTATAAACAAAGGTACACACAGAGATATGTTATATAACTTTTTAATGTAAGAAACATATTCCAAAGAAAATAGTTCCTCTACAAGCTCCTTTCCCCAGGCTATAAATGTGGGAGGAAAATATTGAGGATTTAGTTCAAGGAAAGTTCCCGAACTCTATGGTATTAATGAACAAAAATTTCACTTCCGTCATTGCCGACCAATTATATTCTTTAAGATAGCTAGCTTTCGACTTCACCCAGTCTGAGGTACTAACCCGGATGTCCCGGAAGTAACAATCACAGAGGTGCTCCCTTTACCCCCTAGCCGAACAATCGAGAACGTAAGGTGTAAACACAGGAGCCAGGCAACCCAGCTTGGCCAAAACCTTAACTCAAATTGATGCATATTTATGGCTTTATAACAATAATTACGGAAGGCAGCGCCTATATATTTGATTACAAACGCTAAGGATATGTTTATTTTGACTCTGTTGCGACCGTTTATCATTTGAAAGTGGCCCATCATCGGCTTCCACCCCTTTGTAGATGCTACACAGGGTGTTTCCGCAATAACAAAACAACCCTTAGCCGACATCTCGGTGCCCGGAGGCGATTGTGTTAGCGGAAACAAGGAAATAAGATATGCGGGCTTTATAACTTTCACTTAGTCATAGGAGCTTTAAACTGGGGAAGCTAGCTACGAGCCCCCGGTTAGTGTTCGGCACCGACCGAAGTCTAGCCATTAACACTTCAGCCAATGTTATGAAAGGCCCATCGTTAACACGGGGTAATCGCTATCGATCTATAGTTTGACACCGTCATTGGATCGCTAACCAGTTTACGCCCATTGTGACAGTCAGTTTTTGGCTTTCTCCACTGAGGTGCTTAACCCTTCAAGCTGTAAGCACAATCATAGTGGTTCTCCCTTTGCATACATAGCCGAACAAAGCGGAACATAGGAGGCAAGCACAGGAGCCGGCCAACCCAACTATTGACCGAAGACACAATTTGAAACTGATGCATATAAAGCAATGTCCGAGAACGCTTTTCCGAGGACTCTGAGGGGTACCTTGGTTTTGGTGTGCTCAGCTGGAGTCTCAAACCCCCGTTAATATTTCCAATGCTTTAAAGGCGTCTGGCATTGCACTGCTCGAGAACTAGCCCAGATATGGTGTGTATTTTGCAAGGCCGAGGTGGAGGTCGGCAGGAAAGATGGCAAGCTGCGAGTCGAAAAGGATTTCCCGAGCTGAATTATTATGCCGGAAACCTTGGTCATGAGGATGTCCCACTTCCTGAAAGAAAAACATAGAAATAGCTTAAAAGTTCCATAAGCTCGAAAAGCCAAAAAACTTATGTAAAAGCTTGACGTCCGAACTAAATCAAGTGTTCGTCGCCAATCCAAAAATTGATCTTAAAATAATTGTTTTCCTTCCGACGTGCTTTAGCATGACACATTCGATCTCCAAACTTCAAGTAGGTCAGCCTTCGGCTTCAACCTCCATATACCGAAGGCGGAGTGCTTCTCGTAGGCCAATTTAGTGAATTAAACTCGAGCGGATTTAGAGAGAAACCAGGCTATCCAGCTATTGACTGTGCACTTGAGTTGAGAAAGGAGTGGTAGAAAAAGACTTTGCAACGACTTAGAAGAAGAACACTTATTATAAAACAACTCATGTGAATTTAAGAGCCCCTAGTTAACATGGGAAAGGAACTATTTTTAACAAACACCGTTTGTTGACAAATTAAGTTTTTAACACAAATATAATGTTTGGTCGAATCGAACAAGAAATAAAAAATTGAGCATGGAAGCGACTTAGCTGGTTAATGTTTGGTGTCGATGTGTGGCCCGAGCTTACGGCGGGACGAGGTCCCAGCCCCCAAGCCGGTCCCGAGGTGGTGGAGCGAAGATATCGGCACTCCGAAGTGGTCACATAGCACGGCTAATGTGGCGTGGTGGAACCCCAGTCTGATCGGGGCGATGGAGCAGGCCGGTAGTATGACGCCGAAGTCCCCGGCATGGGTTAATGAACTGATGACGAAACCCCGGTCCATCCGAGGTGACGTGGTACGTCGGTACACCGAGGTGACAGCGCTGCACAACCCGGATCATTTACATGTGCACAGAAAATAGTGCAAGCCAGAGATAATAGTAATAATAATAAAAAATTCATAGCATAATAAATAATCTATGCAAAGAAAGTAATAAAAGAAATATGGCACGTGTGCCGAACACTCGATGAGGTAGAGCTCTCTCAGCGATGTCAAGTCCCCGAGGCAACCGAACGTGTCGGTATGGCAATTCGACCAACAAGGTGATCACGCGAGCCAATTTATGCCGATTGGGACGACGACATCGGCTTGCCGAAGTGACCGCGTGATGCAGTCAAAGTCGAGTGAAATAGTGCGACCCAAAAGTAATATCCATCAAGAAAAAAAATTGTACTTAATTAATTTAAATGAAGTAAATAATTAAAGAAATATGGCCTGAGCGCCAAGGTTGGTCCGACAGCGTGGCAACGTGGAGATGCCGGTGGTAGGATGCGCGCCGAAGTGATGACACAACTCGGTCAGCAAGGGCGGAACGATGACATTGGTCTGCCAAGGTGACCACATGACGCAGTCAAAATTAATTACCTGCACACATAATACAGTGCAAGTGAGGAACAATAATAATTGATTTTTTTTTGCATGATCAATATATGAGAAGCGAATAATCTGGTGAGTATGGCCTGTGCACCGAGGTCGATGGCATGATGCCATTGTGGTGTGGCAATGTCCACACAGGTCGACCGACCTAGATAACGACGAGAAGCTGGATAGACCGGCGCCATGTACCAGTGTTGACAAAATATCTCTGCAAAAATAATGCAGTGCAAAACAACAGAAAATATTCTATGTGCAATAATTTTAGGAGCTAACCGAATAGTTAGAAAAAATAAACCTATTTGGCGATGTATGACGATGGTAGCAGATTGAACAGAATAGCCGAACTCATCCGCACTGATGTCTGCTGCCACCGAGCTGAGTTCGGATCGGCCATGTGCCCTGCTCCTCGGCTGGATCGTCACCAGGCTGATCTTTTGTTCTTTAACTTTTTTGCATTGACCCACGTTGTGAACCCTCGACTCTAGGTTGCCGCCGCATGTGCGTCCTTCATCAGGAGTTTTCATGGCACGCCAGGTAGCACCTCGAAGTTAATTGTGCTCATAGTAGCCGCGGAGTCCAGATCCGACGTATGGCCGCCGTCATTAAAATTTGTTGATTATGGAATTATTCTGCACGTAGCGGATCGAAGAGGATTTTTTTTCTAGGTCCTAGGTGACCTAGTACTAAACCAGATAATCTTCCACGAGAAGTTGCTGCGGCAGATGATGAAGAGTCAACAAAAATCAGAGATTAGGTTTGACCTTCACGTGAATTAGCAAAGTAAAGCTAAGGCACACTATGTACAGATTAAATCTCGAAGATCGTGCTGCACTTAGACTCGTAATATCAATTAACAAAATGTTTAACTTCCCTGACACTTCACATGGAGTAGATTCATTTTTACGGGGAGTAGTACTAGTAGTAGGACATCGGCCAAAGGACTTGGCCTCGGACTTCGGCCGGCAGAGGAGAAAAGTGGCGGCGGACCATCTTCGATTTGACTAGTTGGACTAGCATTTGGCTCTTGCTCTTATACACTACGCGGCCAACCAGCGAGGAACACTAGCGCGTGGCTCACGGACACAGCCGCCTTAAACTTTTGATCTGCGAAGAATTAGTGCAAACCAACAGAAGGGTTCTGAATAAATTATTTATTGAAAACGACCTAATCAGAAGAATATGGCATGGTTCATGCTGCTACCGAAATTTCTTTCAAACTTGATCAACGAGGTCGTAACCGATGTAGATGAAAACAACCCACAGAACCGTGACGATCACCCAACAGGCTGTCAATGAAAGCACCAATGTCGGTTCTATATCCGGCTTATCTTGTAGTAGGGGTCCTAAGCTAGGCGTCTTGGAGCGATGGTACCATGGACACAGGATTTTACCGAGGTTCGGGCTATCTCGAAAAGATAATACCCTACATCCTGCTTTTGATTGTATTCATATGGAGTATAGTACAAAGTACATGTGTCTACCACAAGATTGTTCTAATGAATATTAGATCCTCTATTGACTAGTCTGGCCTCGGTTTATATAATACACCGGAGGCCTAGGGTTTTAGGAAAGTCCTCAGCTTGTGCGCCAAGTCTTGTGGAAACCTCCTTGTATGCAGCATGGGCTGCCCGAAGTGGCCCATGTGTGAACCGCCATGGGGGTCCTTGGCCCGATACACCTATTCGGGAGACGACGTGTTGAGTACCCCCTAGTCCAGGACACCGCCAGGGAGCACTATGATCATACTTGTGCATTTGACGTAGCTAATACTCAGGTTCAGTTAGAGCCCAACGCCTCGCACACACGCGCGTACGTGTACGAGAGAAACGCGCATCGCTCTGTCCCCGACCACCCACCGTAACCAGGAACTCCAAAAAATTTCCTCGCCCTCACTTCTACCATGGTTTTTTCCGTCATGGACGGCCCAAAGAATGTCATGCAGCTGTATCTCCGGCCCGCCCAGGACGAAAAGCCCATTTTCTGTCATGATTTTTTGTCATAGAAATAGGAGCCCACCACATCTATGATGACACCGAGTTTTGTCACAATTATCGTCATAGAAGTGTCATAAGTATGATAGAAAAAAAATTGTTCGGCCCAAAATGTCACGGATGTGTCTTTTTTTGTAATGCATGTAATCTATGGTAAGGGTATTGCTGTCAATCCCAAGCGAGTTCAAGACATTCTTAATTGGACTCCACCTGAATCGGTCAAGAAAGTTTGGAGTTTCCTTGGCTTAGCGAGCTATTGTCGCCGCTTTGTCGAGAACTTCTCCAAAGTTGCTAAACCTCTAACTGAACTCCTCAAGAAAGATAAAAAGTTCAAGTGGACCCCATAGTGCGAGCACAGTTTTCAGGAACTGAAAAGATGCCTAACATCTCCTCCCGTACTGGTACCACCAGATTTCTCCAAGGACTTTGTTATCTATAGCGATGCCTCGCGACAAGGACTAGGTTGCATACTCATGCAAGATCGTCATGTAATTGCCTATGCTTCACGACAGTTGCATCCACATGAGGAAAATTATCCTACACATGATCTAGAGCTTGCAGCTGTAGTCCATGCACTCAAAACCTGGTGACATTACCTTCTCGGTAATCATTGCAAAATCTTCACCGATCACCAAAGTTTGAAATACATATTCACCCAACCGGATTTGAATCTCAGGCAAAGACGTTGGGCCGAGTTGATCACAGATTACAACTTAGGGATAACTTACACCCCAGGAAAAGCCAATGTCATGGCTAAAGCATTAAGCCGTAAATCTTATTGTAACAACCTGATGTTACAACAAAGTCAATCACTTCTCCATGAGGAATTTTGGAAGCTTAACCTTCACATTGTTCCTCAAGGATTCCTTTCCACCTTGGTGGTGAAACCTACGCTCACGGATCATATCATAACCGCTCAATGGTATGACAAGGGGATATCTTGGATCAAGGAGAACATTGCTAGAGGAGCTGCTAGATGTTTCTCTGTGAATGATCAAGGTGTCGTGTACTTCGGAAACCGTTTGGTGGTTCCCAAGAAGCGACAACTATGGCAATTGATCCTTAAGGAGGCACATGACTATCCTATCACCATTCATCTCGGTAGTACTAAGATGTATCAGGACCAGCGCCAGAGGTTTTGGTGGACTAGGATGAATAGAGAAATTGCTCAACATAGTGCTAATTGTGACGTCTATTGTCGTGTTAAAGCAGAGCATCAACGGCCTGCTGGCACCCTTCAACATTTAGCTATTCCTGAATGGAAATGGGATAAACTTGGTATGGATTTCATCACCGGTTTTCCAAGGACCAAGAGAGGGAGTAATGCTATCTTCATTGTTATCGATCGTCTTTCCAAAGTAGCCCATTTCTTGCCTGTTCGAGAGAGTATAACCGCTAGCCAGCTAGCAGATTTGTATATCTCCCGAATAGTGTCTCTCCATGGTGTTCCATTGGTAATTAACTCGGATCATGGAAGTCTCTTCACCTCTCGATTTCAGGAAAGTTTCCAAAATGCTATGGGAACTCGTCTCTCCTTTAGCACCGCTTTTCATCCTCAATCAAGTGGTCAAGTAGAACGCATCAATCAAATTCTGAAAGAGATGCTCCAAGCTTATGTTATCTCATTCGGAATGGATTGGGAGAAATGCCTTCCATTTGCCGAATTTGCTTATAACAATAGCTATCAATCTAGCTTGGGCAAAGCTCCTTTTGAAGTTCTCTATGGATGAAGGTGTCGAACGCCTCTTAACTGGTCAGAAACCGGGGAAAGACAACTCTTTGGCCCGGATATGATCCAGGAAGCAGAAGAGCAAGTTCGCATTGTACGTGAAAAGTTGAAAACAGCCCAATCTCATCAAAAGAGCAAATATGATCGTAAACATATGGCTATGACTTTTGAAGTTGATGAGAAGGCTTACCTTTGGGTTACTCCTCTGAAGGGAACCCATCGCTTCAGTATCAAAGGCAAATTGGCTCCTTGCTACATTGGACCCTTTCAAATTCTTGCCAAGTGAGGAGAAGTTGCCTACCAATTGGAACTACCTCCGCACCTCTCCAAAGTCCATGATGTCTTCCACGTTTCTCAACTCAGGCATTGCTTCTCAGATCCTATTCGTGGAGTGGACCACGAAACGCTTGATCTCCAAGATAATCTCAGATGTCGAGAATATCCCGTTCGTATCCTTGATCAAGCCGAGCATACCACTCGATGCCATAACATCAAGTTTCTCAAGGTTCAATGGTCGCACCATTCCAATAAAGAAGCCACTTGGGAAAGGGAGGATCGTTTTCGAGTTGAGTACCCCCACCTTCTTCCCAAAGGATCCTAAATCTCGGGACGAGATTTTTTTTGAGTGGGGTGAGTTGTCACAACCCTAGTTAGTTCATGCATTAGAGTGACTGCATCATGTTTACTTTGATCAAAAACTTGGAAATGGGGATGACAGAACCCCCAGTACCCCCTTAATCCAACTAGGGTTTACTAAAATCTTTTTCAATGAACCTGAAATGCCCTTCTAAAATGTTCATCACCTTGCCTTGGTCTAAAACCACTGAGAAAAATGGTGCACAATTTTCTTAGACATCCTAAGGTCACTGGATTAAATCATAAGTTCTTTGCATTTGGACATTTAAATGCTATAAAATATTTTAAATGTCCAAATAATCATAAACTAAAATGTTTACTGTTGGATATATTCCATACAGTGGGTGTCGGTGTCAAAACCGGCGGATCTCGGGTAGGGGGTCCCGAACTGTGCGTCTAGGCGGATGGTAACAGGAGACAAGGGACACGATGTCTTACCCAGGTTCGGGCCCTCTCGATGGAGGTAAAACCCTACGTCCTGCTTGATTAATATTGATGATATGGGTAGTACAAGAGTGGATCTACCACAAGATCAAGGAGGCTAAATCCTAAAGCTAGCCTATGGTATGATTGTTGTAATGTATGTTGTCCTACGGACTAAAGCCCTCCGGTTTATATAGACACTGGAGAAGGCTAGGGTTACACAGAGTCGGTTACAATGGTAGGAGATCTACATATCCGTATCGCCAAGCTTGCCTTCCACGCCAAGGAAAGTCCCATCCGGACACGGGACGGAGTCTTCAATCTTGTATCTTCGTAGTCTTGGAGTCCGCGGACGATGATAGTCCGCTGTCCGGACACCCCGATCCAGACTCCTCAAGAGTCCACGAACCAGGCTTCAATGACGATAAGTCCAGCGCACACAATGTTCGGCATTGCAAGGCGGGTTCCTCCCTTGAATAATCCAGAAAAGATCAGGAACACCAGGATAGTGTCCAGCACTGCAAAATAAATTCCACATTCCACCGTAGAGAGAATAAAATGTACACAAGTCCAATATGCTGACGTATTGTGCGGCATGACATCACACCGCTACCAAGCCTTTATTTGAATCGGTTTTTATACCACCTCAGCACGTTTAGCGAAGCAGTTTCCTTGGCATGTCCTGTCGAAGTAGAGATCGTGTTCCCCTTATTCCGGGATTCTCATCAATACGGACGTGGGTAACCCAACCGCGCCATTGATGGTGGCACTTGGGAGATAAGCGAGTTTTACCAGGCTGGTGGGGGACGCATAGTCTTTGCCCGCCTATATATAAGGGATAAGGATTTACCTTCTCACCTACGCCTTCTTCCTCCTTTGCTTATCCATCTCCGCGCACTCAAGCTCCAACGCTCAAGCTTGCGCATCTCGCCTCGACCTTCTCCGACCATGTCCGGAGCGGGAGGCAAATGGTTGGCCTCCACCGTTAAGGAGGAGCACATCACCAAGCTGCGCAGCACCGGATACCTTTCCGGCGACATCACAGATCGGCTGCCCGACGAAGGCAGCTCATCCCCACCCCAGGCCCCATGAGAGGGTCGTTTCCTCCCCACTTCCTCCGCGGACTAGGCTTTCCTCTTCATCCTTTTGTCCGGGGCTCATGTTTTACTACGGCCTGGATTTCCATGATCCGCGCCAACTTCATCCTCAACATCTCGGCGTTAATCGTGGGGTGCGAGGCCTTCCTCCGCATCCGGCCCCACTTCGGCCTGTGGCTCAAGACCTTCAACGTCAAGCCGAAGGTTGTGAAGGGCACGCAAGCGGAATGCGGAGGTGCCATGTTGGGCAAGTTGCCCAACGTCCTTTGGCTCGAAGGGGCCTTCGTGGACTCCGTTAAGGGGTGGCAATCGGGGTGGTTCTACATCACCGAGCCGCGTGAACCTACGTGGGCGGCGGCCCCCGAGTTTAGATCTGGCATCCCCACGCAGCTCACCTCCTGATAAGGGCTTGTTGTGGGGCAATCCGAAGGAGCTGACGGGACTCCGAGCCTGTATCCAGAAGCTGGTGAGCAATAAGCTCAGGCTCGTCGACGTGGTCCAAGTCATGCTCATCCGTCGGATTCTCCCATGCCAAGAACGGGCATTCAATCTGTGGGAGTTCAATCCGGAACAACACTAGGCGCTAAGCGGGCTCTTCGACACGACGTACGAAGGCGCCTGGAGGGTGCTGTTTAAGGGTGCCGAAGCCCCTTCATCTGCAACGGAAGATCGCGGATTTTGCTCGCAGCATCCAGCTGACGAGGTAAGTGATTCAACCCCTTTACAGGACACTTGTGGTAGATAGATTGATTCTAGGAGGGTCTCAATCTTTCCTTTCCTTTGGCAGGAATGGATGGAGAAGGATGAGCAGCTCATCTGTCCGGCTCCCATGCCAGAAGACCCAGTGAACGCCCGTCTAGCAGGGCTGCTGGTTCCGGCACCGCATGTGGTGCCGGAGAAGAAGGCCAAGAAGGTGGCCACGGGGACTCGAAAGAGTTCCCGTAATCAGGTGTCTGACGACGAGGCGGACTCCTCCCCCAAAGAGGAGGAGGAGGAAGAAGACTCTCTCCCGGAGGAGGAAGAGAGGAAGAGGAAGGCTTCCCCAACAGGGGAGGCCGAAGGGTCCAAGAGGGGGAGAACTATTCCCCCAGGCAGCTCCGCCAACACCAACGTTGGCGAGGAGGAGTGGCCTTTAAGGGCCAGGCGTCCGGCAAGATCTTAAGTATCCGGATCCCTGATATGCAATTTCCTTCGTGCCACATAGTGTCCTGCTAATGCCGCATACTGTCCGTAGTCTGGCCGATGATGATCTCCCCACTTCTTCGAGCGGGTCGTTGGCCCCGTCGGATGTGGATTCACTTCCGATGGCCTCTACTCCCCGCGCCGGTGAGGACGCCGAGGTGGGGTCCCGAAAAGGGACCCATCAGGAGGAGGCTCCGGTGGCGCCGCAAGGCAGCCTCCCGGACTTTGCGCCGGACTCTACATCGGAACCTGTAGTGGTTCCAGAGTCCGGCAAGCGGCCCCTTCGAAAGAAGGGCAAGACCGTGACACCGGCGGCCCCCGTCCAACCGGAGGCGCCGGACAACTTGTTGGAGGCGCTCAAAGGCGCTTCCATCGAGGAAGAACATCGCACTATCATGAGTGCGGTGATTCAGAAGGTTCAGCTCGCCAAGAGCGGGCTGACCGAAGCCTGCAGCAGCCTTCTAACAGGCTTTGAGGTAAGAAGTTAAATTTATGTAATGTAATACCGCCTAGACAGTAGCCCCTGATGCTCAGTTCGGTGTTCGGAAAGAAAAGCCGGACTGCGGATCTAAAAAGATATACGCAGGGTTGCTTAAAATGTGTCAATGTGGGTGTGCAGACTGCGCTGCTGACCTCTGCCGCACTGACTGCGGAGGTCGGTGCGTTGAAGCAGGATCTCGAGTGGTCCGAGCAAGAGCTCGGCCATGCCAAGAAGCAGCTCGAGGACAAAGAATGTGAGTAACACCACTTTGAATAGTTACCTTACAGAAAAGGATTTTGGTTGCAATGAAATTAACAAGGATAATATGGGTATTGCAGGGGCCACAAACGAGGTGGAAGCCCTGAAGGAGGCTGTGTCCATGGCGAACACAAAGTCGCTGAACGGGCAGAGCGAGAAAAGCAGGAGGCACGGTGGCGGAAGTGCGGCAAGAGCTCCAGGCTCTCATGGAGAAGCATGAGAGCTTGAAGCGCGACTCCAAGACCCGAGAGTCCGAGCTCGCCTCGGCTCTCGAAAGTGCCAAGTCCGCCAAGGCCGAGGCCCGTAAGGCCCTTTAGGAGGTTGAAGATGTAAAGAAGATAGCGGCGGGTAAGGCATTTTTCATGCAAAGCAAGCATGTTGATGTAAACTACCTGACACTTACCCGCATTCGGAGCTCTCCAGGGGCGTTTGCAGATCAGCCGCATAGTGTGTCCGATGCTGCCGCATTCTATCGTGGCGAGGAGGGGAGCTCGACGAAGAAGGTCTTCTTGTCTCGAGACGTTGAGGCCGCCATCCGGTGCCCCCAAGCGACCGGTGAAGCAACCTGGTCGAACTCCACAAGGTAGCCGAGGAGGCCATGAAGGGCCTTATAGTCCGGCACAGGCTCGACAGCCATGCCGGGGAACTACTTCGGCCTCGTGCGGCGGCTGGTGGATGCGTGCCCCTGGGTGGAGGTCATCAAGCGCTCCGCCTATATTGAGGGTGCTCGTCGGTCCCTTGCCCGCACAAAGGTGCACTAGGGCAGGCTGGATGCGGAGAACCTTCTCACTGACCCGCCGCCACCGGGCAAGGAGTATCGTACGCCCGAAATGTATTATAAAACTGTCCTGAAGGGAGCCCGCGATATTGCGGATGAGTGCCCCCGAGATGTAATTTTTGATTAAACACGCTATGTATTATCCTTTGCGCTGAAAACTTTGTTCATTTGCGCTTTAAGCAACGCTTTTATAATTTAAAATATTACCTTCTGTGCGGCCGTTTATAAAATCTGAGAGATGGCAAGTCGTTGGCTTCAGCCCCCGAGCCGCGAGTGCTGGGGTGTTCGGGATAAATTTGAGCACTCTTGTTCCCATTTTTGGGTCCATCTAGGGAGGCGCTCAACACAACGAACAAGGCAACCGGACTTATAATGCTTGAACACTCTCACTTAGCCATAGAATTCTATAATTTTAAATTTCGGCGAAGCCCCGGTATTCGAAGACCGAATCCGGCGCTATCCACGCCTTCGTCGGACATTATCCGAACTTCGTCAAGCGGCGTGAGTCTTTAGGACCCGAAAAGACCTCTCGAACAGCGACGGTCTCGCCTTATCATGCCGGTCAGTTTTAGCTTTCCATCGAGGCGCCGCCCAGCTCAACCGGGCGCAATCGCAGTGGTTCTCCCAGTGCCACCTTAGCCGACAGAACGGAACATAAGGCACCAAAATGTGGGAGCCGGGCAAACCCAACTATTGACCCAAGACATGATTCGAAGCCGATTCATATAATGCCATAAGTTCGGGGTGCCGCACTTGCGAAAGTGTTTGGACTTATCACACCATAATTTGGGGAACACAAGCCCCTGGTGTATTCGGCCGTACCAAAATGTAGGGGTGCAAGATGTCATGTAATGAACATATATATATATATAAAGTAATGTAATTGCAGTCGAAAAGTGCTGCATTATTTATTAAAGGAAGTCTGCTATGATTGCGGACTGATACAAATAGTGCGGTAAGCAAGGGATTTGGACTAATTAAACATGTCCCCCTCCAGGGATGGGCTGCGGACTTTGTGTATATAATCGAATTTAATGCTCGTAATTAAGACCACCTGAGTGTTCGTCGCAGCCTTCTTCCTTCCCTGGATGTTGCATCGTGAGTTCAGCAGGTTCACCGCCGGACAGGGCCTCTGGTTAACGGAGTCATGTGTATATAAAGAAGAAAAATAAAATAAAAAAGAGTGGCACACTTGCGAGTCCCTGGTGTGGTCGAGCCGCACTCTGGGTCCATTGTGGTCGTGCCCCTTCCCCTAAGCCCATGGTATCTCCAAAGCGTAATGATGTACGCGGAGGGTTGTTCTTGCAATCATGCGAGGGCGGGGGTTAGGGCCGCATTGCTAGCGTGCTCTAATCGCGCCAGGTGGTCTTGGTTGGTATTGCTTCGGATGCGTTTTGCTGTATCCGGCCGTTTAACGGCCGGACTTGAAAACTGCCTTAAAAGGCTGCTCTGTACTTCTGCCGCGAGAGCCACTGTGTGTTGCTCCGTTCGGAGGGAGCGTTCCGTATTTCCGTTGAATGTGATGACTCCACGAGGGCCTGGCATTTTGAGCTTGAGGTATGCATAATGCGGCACCGCGTTGAACTTTGCAAATGCGGTTCGTCCGAGCAGGGCGTGATAGCCGCTGCGAAATGGGACTATGTCAAAGATTAACTCCTCGCTCCGGAAATTATCCGGGGATCCGAAGACCACTTCCAGTGTGACTGAGCCCGTACAATTGGCTTCCACACCTGGTATGACACCTTTAAAGGTTGTCTTTGTAGGTTTAATCCTTGAGGGGTCTATGCCCATCTTTCGCACTGTATCCTGATAAAGCAGGTTCAAGCTACTACCGCCGTCCATCAGGACTCTCGTGAGGTGAAATCCATCGACGATTGGGTCTAAAACCAATGCGGCGAATCCGCCATGGTGTATGCTGGTCGGATGGTCTCTTCGATCGAAAGTGATCGGACAAGAGGACCATGGATTGAACTTCGGGGCGACTGGCTCCATCGCATAGACGTCCCTTAGTGCAGGCTTCCGCTCCCTCTTGGGTATATGGGTTGCGTAAATCATGTTCACCATCCGCACTTGTGGGGGAAACCTTACATCCTCTATTGTTCGGGCGGTCGGGTCTCTTCCTCGTCGCCGTTGTTTAGCCCTTGTCATTGTTTTCGCAATTAACTTGCTGCTCGCTTGAACACCCAGCAATATCTGTTGGTGTGATTAGCTGGTTTTCGAGGTGCCATGTATCTGGCATAAGCGGTCGAGTATTCTGTCCAAATTGGATGGAACCGGAGTGGTTCTTTTGAATGGCTTCTTCCGCTGACCGGGTTTAGAGCCTCGGAATCCGGCATTGACTGCCATATCCTCCTTATCGTTGCCGTTAATGCGGCGTTTATTTTTGTTTCGACGTGACCTGCCGTTGTGGTCCTTAGTATCCGGACTGCCAGAATTTTTATTGAGGTTATTGCTGCGAGCTAACCAGCTATCCTCTCCCGCGCAAAAGCGGGTCATTAATGATGTGAGGGCTGCCATGAATTTCGGCTTTTCCTGTCCCAGGTGCCGGGCTAGCCACTCGTCGCGGATGTTGTGTTTGAAGGCTGCAAGGGCCTCTGCATCCGGACAGTCGATGATTTGGTTTTTCTTTGTCAAGACCCGTGTCCAGAATTGTCTGGCCGATTCGTCTGGCTGCTGAATTATGTGGCTGAGGTCATCGGCGTCTGGTGGCCGCGCACACGCGTGCCTCGGAAGTTGTCGAGGAATGCGGCTTCCAGGTCTTCCCAACACCCAATTGACTCTGCGGGCAAGCTGTTAAGCCAATGCCGAGCTGGTCCTTTAAGCTTGAGTGGGAGCTACTTGATGGCATGGAGATCGTCGCCGCGGGCCATATGGATGTGGAGAAGATAACCTTCGATCCAAACCACGGGGTCTGTTGTGCCATCGTAGGATTCGATGTTTACGGGTTTAAACCCTTCAGGGATTTGATGATCCATTACTTCGTCAGTGAAGCATAGCGGGTGTGCGGCGCCTCTATATTGAGCAATATCACGACGCAGCTCGAGAGAGCGTTGTCTGCTGTGTTCGGCCCGGCCGGGGTTATTGTATCCGGCGCGACGATATTCATCACGGGTTGTGGGGCGCCCTCGTGATCCGTAGATGGATCTGGATTGCCTTGCTTTGTCCTCCAATACGTCTCGCAAGTCCGGCGCGTTCCCTTTTGGCTTCGTACTTTTGGAGCGATGCCGGGGTACGGTCTTGGTTGAGGGTCTGGATGCCTCTCTGTCGCGACCACGTGGTGGTCATCTGCCCGATATCGTCTTGTTGGTGATGAAGGTATGTATGCTTCCTCCTCTAATCGGGGGAGCAACTTGCGTCTTGGATAGCTTTTGGAGGGGCGTTCGAGTTTATACTCTTCGGCCGCGAGGACTTTGGTCCATCGATTGGCCAGCAGGTCCTGATCAGCTTGAAGCTGCTGCTGCTTTTTCTTTAGGCTATTTGCCATGGCGATAAGCCTGCGTTTGAAACGCTCTTGTTCGACGGGATCCTCGGGCACGCATTTAATTGGCTGTCGTTGAGGCTTGCCTCGTCTTCGAGGGAGGCATATAGTTATAATCCTCGACCTCTTCCGCCGCCCTCTCGTGAGGGCTCGCTTCTGGCCCTCCTGCGCTGAGTCTTGCTTGGAGGGGATTATCTTTGGCACTCTCTGGGGTATTATTATCTCCTGTGCCGGAATCTCCATTCTTGCTGTGGCGGGATTTAGAGCGGCGCCGCTGACGCCGGCGCTTGGGCTGCTTCTTCAAAGAATTTGCCTCTGCTGCTTCTTCGCCGTCCCCGTCTTTTGGGGTGTCCACCATGTATATGTCGTATGACGAGGTGGTCTTCCAGTGCCCTGTAGGCGCTGGTTCTCGTAAATCTCGACATCGTCGTCCATAGCGTCGATGTCTTCGGAGTCGTAGTCTAGCATGTCGGTTAGATCGTCGACAGTGGCTACAAAGTGGGTGGTGGGTGGGCTCTGAATTTCTTCGTAGTCCGTATCCCAACCATCCTGGCCGTAATCCGGCCAGGACTCTCCGGATAGCGAGAGGTGCTTTAGCGAATTTAGGATGTCGCCAAAAGGCGAGTGTAGGAATATGTCCGTGGCGGTGAATTCCATAACCGGCGCCCAATCAGATTCGACTGGCAGGGGCGCGGGAGGTCCGGAGTTCGGCAAGGAGTCCGGCACCTCAGAGTCACGAGCTTCGCGAGGGACAAGGGTAGTGTTCGGCTCCATCGCCGTGGAAGTTGAATCCCCCGAGGTGGTGTCCATCCACCGATCCTCGATCTAGGCGATCGGCTCCGGACTAAGGGCCGGAGCGGATTCTTGTGCGGCCACCAAGGCACTGTTCGGTGACAGAGCTAGATCATGCCCATCGTAATAAAGGCGGCACGCTTGGCGTGGCTCGAGCCCGTCAAGATCAAGTCCCGCGGATGTCGGCCGTGAAGTTTAGGCTTCCGGATCGACTGATGGCGGGGCGTAATTTTCGATCTACTCCGGATGGCTGCTTAATTAGCCCGCAGTGCGAAGCCGCCGAATACGAAGATCTGTCCGGGGAGAAAAGTCTCACCCTAGACAGCATTGTTGGTTGAAGATGCCATCGAGCCTATCGGTGGCGATACGAGGAACTCAAGGAAAGCACCAATGTCGGTGTCAAAACCGCGGATCTCGGTAGGGGGTCCCGAACGTGCGTCTAGGCGGATGGTAACAGGAGACAAGGGACACGATGTTTTACCCAGGTTGGGCCCTCTTGATGGAGGTAAAACCCACGCCCCGCTTGATTAATATTGATGATATGGGTAGTACAAGAGTGGATCTACCACGAGATCAAGGAGGCTAAACCCTAAAGCTAGCCTATGGTATGATTGTTGTAATGTATGTTGTCCTACAGACTAAAGCCCTCTGGTTTATATAGACACTGGAGGAGGCTAGTGTTACACAGAGTCGGTTAAAATGGTAGGAGATCTACATATCTGTGTCGCCAAGCTTGCCTTCCACGCCAAGGAAAGTCCCATCCGGACACGGGACGGAGTCTTCAATCTTGTATCTTCGTAGTCTTGGAGTCCGGCGGACGATGATAGTCCGGCTGTCCGGACACCCCCCCCCCCCAGTCCAGGACTCCCTCAGTGGGCATGAGCAGTTTCATGATTTTTGAAAGTGCGTAGGTATTTTTAGAAAAGCCACAAACTTGCAGAAAGAAAAGAAAATAAAAGAAAAGGAAAAGGAGCTCACCATGCCAACTCACCCAGCCGGCCCACCTGGCGGCCCAGCACTGTGCCGGCCCGCACCAGCCATTGCTTTTTCCCGCCAGGCGGGGAGGTGACCGCCAGTCAAGACGAGCTTGCCACGGCCACCGCTTGCCGCCCATGCTGCTGGATGCCTGGATGACCTCCACGTCGTCGCCCCGACCCCCCGACACCTCACTCTCCAGCGCCTCTCCCTCGCCCTCTCCCACCATGGCCGACGCAGCTGCAGCCACACCGCCGTCGTAGCCACGGCCACCGTCGTCTCCATGCCGCCTCGCCATGTCCAGGAGCTTCGCCGCCCTCCTCTTTGTTGAGCAGACCGAGCCCCGAGCGCTCGTTCGCCCCGGAGCCACCGCAACGACCACACCCGACCTCCCCGTTGCTGGAGATCCCCTTCGCCATCACGCTCACTCCAGCTCGTCCCCGACCTCGCCGCCTAGCTCGCTGGGATCACCGTGAGCTTCTGCCCCTCCCCATCCTCTCTGTTCTCGCTACCGTTCACTGCAGCGACTGCAACGAACACCACCACACGCACCTCCTCCTGAGCTCGTCGCCGACGTAGCTCCGGCCACCCAACGGCCACGCCACCTTGTCCAACAACCTCACCGCACCCTGTAGGCCACATAGGAGTTGGCCCCGTGCCTCCAGAACCACTGCACCGACGAGTTCGGCCTCGCCCGAACTCCAGCAGCCGCAAAGCTCGTTGACTGCATCGTTTCCGGCAACCTTGAGCTCAACCACCACCACCCCTCGACGCGGCTTGCTCCCAGCTACTCGTAGGTGGCCTCCGCCATCCATTTGGTCGCCGGAGGGCGAAACCCGCACCCTCCGCCGCGTCTGGACATCACCGGCGGCTAAACGCCAGTGAGTCAACCCAGTTTGACCAGGGATTTGACCCCCTTGGGTCACTAACATGTGGGCCCTGCCCATTAGTCAAACCTAGATTAGGGTTAAACTAAACCTAATTAAGTTAGTTAACTAACAGTGACCCTGACCAGTGGGTCCCACTGGTCAGGTTTGACCTAGACCGCCCCAGTGGACCTGCTGACACCAAGCTGGCACAATGCTGACGCAGTAGAACATTTTCTAGATTTATTCTTATTAAGGAAATTCTAGAACATAGTGCTAACTTCAAAAATTCATGGAAATTAATCTATAACTCCAAATATAAAGTGTTATATATGAAAAATGATCAGAAAAAACTAATCTATCCATTTGTACTAGTTTCATGCATGTTTAAACAAGTTAACTTGCTGTTTAGTGCAAAACATGATAAGGCACTATTTAAGATCACAAATGAGTTTGGGTTTTGAATCTTTGGTTCAAAATAGCTCAAACCCATCTGGTTATAGCTGCATTAGCCCAACACACTCATTTTGCCATGTGACATGCATGCATCATATTGTTGCATATTGTTTTGTATTAATTGTGTTATCGGTGCTCTCTGCGGTAGGTTCTGCCCCGGAGGAATACCGTGAGTACCCGATCGAAGGAAAGTACCAGACTACAGACCTGCCAGGCAAGCAACCACCCATTTGATCATATCGATATAATCCCATGTTCTCGCTCCTGCTCTCATATACTGCATTTAAGACAACCGCGTTTCAAACTGCTGTGTGTTGTGGTAGTTGAACCCATTTCCTCTGCATGACCTGTCATTGCCACAGTAACTAGATGAAACCCACTAGCATGTGTAGGAGTTGACTAAGCCATGTATGTGTTTCCTACCTTGCTATGCTTAGAGTCATGTCAGGTAGTTCATCTGGGTGGTGGGCTAGAGTGAAATGATCATGTCGGTAATGAGAGTGATGCGTTGAACACGATTTGGTAAAGGTATCAATGAGAGGCCATGTAGGAGTACATGGTGGGTTGTTTCATTGGAACCGTCCTTAAGCACTGAGATCTGTATGTGTGATTTAAGAATCAGCTACTACCATGCATTGGGATCCTTAATTGACCCTCTCGGCTTCTTAAACACCCTAGTCCTTTGTCCAGGAGTTGCAAGTAGTTTCTGGTGTTTGTAGTATCTTCAGAGGTCAGGCGCTTGTGTTGACCCTCGGGGTGGGATGTGATGCGGTAGGTACGTGGTCGGGTATGCCGGGCGCCCGTTTGGTGTCTTGGAACCCTGTACACATCGTTTGGGACCGTATGTGAAACCTCGGCCAGACTCCCTGTGGATGGAACCTGAATAGGCGATAAACCTAGGCTAGAGACTTGAGTGTTTAGGCAGGCCGTGGCCGACACCCTCGTTGGGCTTCCGCTTGAAGGTTCCCGAGTACATGTCGTGTAAATAGAGATAAGTGGTGGAAGCGTGTGTGAAGAAGTACACCCCTGTAGGGTTAACATCATCTATTCGAATAGCCATGTCCGCGGTAAAGGACTACTTGGTTGCCGATACAGTTCATAGACAAGTAAATGGAAACTACTAAAAGCCTCAAGACAAGTGTGAGTGCCGTGGATGGCCCTTCCATAGGATGACAGGAGTGGATCCTCGGTAGTGTATTGTTGTGGTGTGTAGTGGACTCGAGTGCGCAAAACAATTACAAGTTGGAGTCCCATAAGATAGTTAGCCAAGAGTCAAAGCTGGCTTGCTGCAATAACCCCACCATCCCTTTATTGATAATGTGCATGTATGTAGGATCTGATGTAAGTCTTGCTGAGTACCTTTGTACTCATGTTTGCTTAATTACAATTGCAGAAGATACTGTCGCCCCTTCCGAAGGGTTCTATGTAGACCTTGATGTCGACGAGTAGCCTGAGGCCCAGGTGGTGATCCTGAGCACATGGAGGACCCTTGTAGGATAGATAGGCTTCCTCAAGCCTTTTACTTTCTAGATGTCTGTACCCAGACATGTTGCTTCCGCTTGTGGCTTGTATGCTTGTATGACTTGAATGATGGGTCGTGAGACCCCTATCTGTATGAATGATATGTATGGCTCTCTGTAGCCTTTCAAATAAATTACTTGAGTTGTAGAGTTTTGTTGTGATGCCATGTTGTATTTGCACATATCGAGCATATTGTGTGTACGTTTGAAATGCTTGGTATGCGTGGGATCTGACTACCTAGTTGTTTATCCTTGGTAGCCTCTCTTACCGGGAAATGTCTCCTAGTGCTTCCATTGATCCATGGTAGCTTGCTACTGCTCCGGAACACTTAGGCTGGCCGGCATGTGTCCTTCTTCGTTCCTATGTCTGTCCCTTCGGGGAAATGTCACGAGGTGATCCTTTAAGTCTTTGTAGCTTGCTACGACTTGGGATTCATTCGTTGTTGATCGACACATTTGTTGTTGGGTCATGTATGCCTATCTCTGTAAGTTAGCGCCACTTTGGGTTCATGACTAGCCATGTCAGCCCGGGTTCTTTGTCATATGAATGCTAGCAACACTATCATATACGTGAGCCAAAAGGCGCAAACGGTCCCGGGCCTGGTAAGGCGACACCCGTGGGAATACCGTACATGAGGCCGCAAAGTGATATGAGGTGTTACATGCTAGATCGGTGTGGCATAGGATCGGGGTCCTGACACTCTCCCTCCAGTTACTCTGTAGTTCCATCGCCTCGTCCTAGCGACGCTTAGCGAAGTGTCGTTGGTGCTCCACCACCACCATCACCACCACGCTGTCGTGTTGGTTGTCCTCCCATCTACTTCTCCTCTCCCGCTTGCTGGATCAAGAAGGAGGAGATGTTATCGAGCCGCACGTGGGCTAAACTTGGAGGTGCCATCCGTTTGACACTAGATCGGTTGGATCGTGATTGGATTGTGATGAGTACGACTACATCAACCGCATGATAAACACTTCCTCTTTCGGTCTACGAGGGTATGTAGACACACTCTCCCCCTCTCGCTGCTATGCATCTCCTAGATAGATCTTGCGTGAGCGTAGGATTTTTTTTTGAAATTGCATGCTATGTTCCCCAACAGGCAGCTCCCCTCCCCCTCCCACCTATATATACGTGGGGAGGGGATGCCTAGAACACACACCAACAATTATTAGCAGTGTGCGGTGCTCCCCTCCACAGTTTATGCCTCCGGTCATATATTTGTAGTGTTTAGGTGAAGCCTGCGGCAGAGATCGTGTTCCCCTTATTCCGGGATTCCCATCCATACGGACGTGGGTAACCCAACCGCGCCGGTTGCCACACCCTCTTTATAATGGTCACGGGGACGGCTCTTGGTATTCTCCCTCTTTATAATGGGACCAAGGCTTGTTTCTTTTCTTCAATCCTCAATCGAATCTTCTCCTCGCCCCGAGTTCCAACACCCAGAGCCCCAGATTCGATTGCTTTGGACCTTCAACAATGTCCGGCTCCGACCTACAGGGCCGGTGGATGCCCTCCTCCGTCACGGAAGAAGACGTGCTAAAGTTGCGAGAGGCCAAGTACCTGACTTATGAGATTTCACATAGGTTGCCCACCAAAGGGCAAGTCATTCCCACCCCCGAGCCCGGCGAGTATGTCGTGTTTGTATCCCACCTCCGTCGGGGTTTAGGCTTCCCGATGGATCCTTTTGTGAGAGGGCTCATGTTTTACTATGGGTTGGAATTCCACGACTTGGCTCCGAGTCCATCCTCCACATCTCTTCATTCATTGTCGTCTCATGGCTTTCCTCCTCCATACACCCTCACTTCGCTTGTGGCTTAAGACCTTCAACATGGAACCAAGATGATCGAGGGCGCCAAGCAGAGTGCAGCGGGCGTTGTAAGGTATGGGCCGACGCCCATGGCCCGAGGGCTCTTTCCAGAGGAGCTCGCCAGGCAGCAGGAGGGTTCTACATAACCACTCCTGTGGGCAGCAGTGGTTGCCGCCCATCTTCCGCTCGGGCTCTCCACAGCGGCTGATGTCATGGGTCAGCCAAGGGCTCAACTGGGGGCCGCCAAAGGACGTGCCCCTATTGCAGGGCCGGATTCGAGACCTCCAAGCGAGGGAGATTGATCTGGTCGTGGTGATGCGGGTCATGCTGATTAGGCGTCTCCTGCCCTGCAAACGCCGTCCTCTCCGGTTGTGGGAGTTTAATTCGGAGGGACCACGAATTCTCCAACACTTCATGGGCACGACGCCGATGGAGATGTACAAATTGTTCTTCGGATCACAAGAGATGTGTCCGAATTAATCAAGACGCCGCCTAAGCTGCAATCGCCGATACACAAGTAAGTAGCTCGAGTTTGACATACCGCTGGTTTGCTTTTCCATGATTCGCTTTTAACCAGCTGTCCTCTAAATAGGAGTGGATAGCAAGCAAACCGACACGGTGTCCGCCCTCCCAGAGACCGCGCCGGATCCCTGGCCGGGTCAGATGTTGGAGGTTGCGCCTTTAGAGGAAGGCGAAGGGGAGGACAGAGGAACTACCGCCCAACCAAGGAGGCTTTTGAGGAAGGGGATCGAGAATCCTCCTTCCAAGGGGAGAAGAGGACCGCCTCGAGAACCCGAGGCCAAAGCCCCAAGCGGGCAAGAGATCTTCACCGAGGGTCCTGATCCGAGAGACTCCGCCGCACGCTCCCCTAAAGAATCAGCCTCCAAATGAGCCGTAAGTAGAAAAAAGGAGTTTCGTAATAAGGACATCCCTATTTGTGCTTCCGAGGATAACTTAAGTTTTACCTTGTAGTTCGGATCTCCGCCCTTCTCGATGAGCTCGCTTCGGGAACTCCGTCCGAGATGATGGAGAGCGAGACGCCCATATGCCGCACCATCGGATAGGGCGGACGAGCTCAAGTGTCATCACGAGGGTATCCTCGAGTCCGCAGGGTCAATAGTTCGCACCAACCGTGCGGCCGGGAGCCAAGGATCTGCTTGAGAGGGTGTCTATTCAAAGGTCACCGACATCGATGAGTACGGTGATTGAAAGAATTTCATCCGCCAAGGCGGATTGCATGGTGCCGCCAGAGTTTATCGGGAGGTTTGAGGTACGAAAATGACATACCCTTTGACAGCTTTTACACATAAAGTGCGCCATGTATAGATAGTAGCCCTCGAGACTCGTAGGGTGTCGAGAACGATAAAGCAGTGCCGAGGATCAAAATCCAGGTATTGATTTTCGCTTTCCTATGCAGGTGGCGGATAGTTCGTGGCTAGCCGGACTGATGGAGTTGCCGAATTAAAGCGGCAGCTCGACGCTATGGATGCGACATCGCTACTGGTCAATAAACGACTTCACGAGTCACAAGGTAGGTTTTTTCTCCGTGGTCACCGGTAAGGAGCCGAGGCCCACCTTACAACATGTGTGCTCAATGCAGATGGTGCCGCCATCGTGAAGAACCTTCGGCCGAACTTGCTCTGCCGGGAGCAAGCCCGGAGGAGTGATGCGCTATTTCGAGGGCGGCCAAGAGCTAGAAGTCGAAGGGCCGCACACTTCCGGCTAGGGAGGAGATGGCCGAAATGGCCGTGAAGTTGAAAGATGCTACCGACCGCAATGAGGTTCCCGAAAAGGAACGCTTAGCGGAGCAAGAAGACCTGGGAAGGCCATCGCCGGGCCAAGGATGCTCGCTCGCGATGCGGCTATAAAGGAGGAGCTGCGCCAGCCGAGACATTGTGGTCGGTAAGCCCTTTCGCTGCGCCGAGGTTTACAGATCCAAAGTATGCTCACTTGGCCACCGTGGGGTTCGGAGGATCCTTATATGGATTTAGCGGCGAAAAGCGGCAGATGCCATTGTGCACTTCCAAGTCAAGGATCACAAGATGTAAGAGCTGTTTTGGTCTCAATTCCATAGTCCGAGCGCTCACTCACGACCGATCGGTCGGGCTGAGTGGGCTGAGCTGAATAGGCTGTCCGACTTGCCATGACAGATATTGTGGCTCATGTCCGTCGGATAGGCCTAAGCCAAAGAGTTATTTTGGCTTATTGCAGCAATTTCTTGGGCGGTGCCGCATATCAGGCGGCGAAGCGGTCGGCCAGATAGAGGGTGCACGGATGGCCTCGCCTGCGTGAAGACACACCGACAGAGATGGATGCTACCGCTGTTGCACCTGTGGTTCGATGAGCTGCTACCCACGAGCACTATTTTGGGGAGGTTCTGCGTGGTGCTCGTGTAATAGAGTCGAGTGCTAAAAAATGTCATGTTCAAATGAACGTTATGGTTTATAAAACGATGTTTATGATGTAAGTGCTTTTGTACTTGTGCGCTCAAGTATTGAAATATCTCCTGTGGCTGCTTATATATACGCGCGATAACCCGAAGATGCCGCCGTCGGTTTCAGCCCCCACGCACAAGGTGCGGGGTGTTCGCAAAATAGCGATTTTCACACTTAATCCGACGCCTCGATCCCGTGAAGGAGGTGGTAGCGAGCAAACGAGGCAACCGGACTATAATGCTTTATCACTTTCACTTAGCCATAGGAGTTCGAGGGTGGGGCTACGAGATAGCCCCTAGGGGCACCGCCTTCAATTCAGTATGCCAGATGTGCTCGACCGAAACGGTCCTTCATCAAAGCGAGGAATTCTAAACATTCCGTGGTCGATCGAGTGGTCGACCACTCTCGCAGTATCATGACAATGGCCGCTTTCATCGAGGTGCTCGCCCGCCGAACCGGGCACAATCGCAGAGTTCTCCGGTGCCGCAAGCCGATGATACGGAACGAAGGCGTGAGCCGGCAAACCCAACATTTGACCAAAGACATGATTCGAGCTGATGCATATAAGGCCTAACTCGAGACGCCGAACACTTTAAGGTATTCGGTCTTTATGATAGCGGGCGTAACAATGCCCTAAGCCCCTAGTGTCTGTGTACATGCAAGGTCCTCTCGACGCGCCGATGCCAAAACGCCGCCTCTCTCGTGGTTATAATGAGAAACCAGGAATATATAGCAACAAGAGACAGAAAAAGGTTTACGCAGGTCTTAATCTAAAAGAATCCTTGCAACAGTCCCTCACCGCACGCCCGCGCCGTGTTCCATTGTGTCAGATCCTCGACGGTGTAACACGTTGTTCATCCGTAAAAGAGAGGAACTTAGTTTGAGAAGTAATCGCAAAAAATGAATTAAAAATAAAATATGAATGAATGAATAAAGCTGAGCTTATATTAGCTCATACGCATAGCCCCTTGTATAGCGCAGGCTAGGGAGCCCTAGTTTATTTATGCCGACTGTAGCCGTGTCCGGGTCTTAATGACCTTTTAATGAGATAATGCCGTGGACCGGCATTTTAAGTGTAAGAGACGCCAGAAAGCGGTATTGCATTAAAGCGACAAAAGCTTCACGTCCCAATAGTGCTTGATGGCTACTTTTGAATGGGGCGACATGAAAGATTAGCTTTTGCGCCGAAAGTTGTCGGGTGACCAACACAACTTCTAGTAGTAGGGAGCCCGCACTTGGCGAAGGGTTCGTGTCACTCCCTGAAGGAAGTGCGGCTATGTCAATTTTAGTAAGGTCTATCCTCAACTTGCGGATTGTGTCCGGATATAGCAGGTTTAAATCGCTGCCTCCGGCCCATCGTGACTTGTGTAAATTGTAGTCCGTCAATTATAGGATCCAATATCGAGCAGTCCATCCTCTGCTTTGATGCTTCGAATAGTCCAGTGGTCGAAGTAATTGGTTTTGACATCCAACCTCGAGGTTCCGCTGGGTGGACCGTAGATACCTACTTTGGCGGGTGCCGACCGTTGTTCCAGATATCACATGAAGTGAGTTTACTATTTTGACTTCTTGTGGAAAGTCTTTTGTTTTCCGCGCTCACGGTGGGGCTCGCCATCATCCTCGCCATGCCCAAGCCCCTTGTGTTCGGGCGTTGAGTCGGTCGGACTATTTGAAGACCCAACAATCTCGTGGGTGTGGTTTTGTGCCTTCGAGGTGCTGTGGATTTGACATATCCGATCCAAAATTTTGTTTGTTGATAGCTCGTCACCGTTGTCCCTAAGAGGCAGTGTTTTGTCGTTCGCCGCGAGCTTTTGAATCCGTGTCGATCGCCGTGTTCTTTTGGGCTTTTTTCTTTGTTTCAAGGCTGGTCCTTTCGCGCCGCGATTTTCCCTTTCCATCTCTCGATCTCGATGTACTGGTCATCGGTGCCGATCTTGCTAGCTAACTGCTTTTCCCCGCGCAAAAGCGGTCATGAGGCTTGTTAGCGCTGCCATTGTTCTCGCTTCTCTGGCCGAGGTGTCCATGCAGCCATTCGCCCCGACATTATGTTTAAAAGCTGCTAAGGCTTCGCGTCCGGACAATGACTATTTGGTTATTTTTGGTAAGAAACCTGTTCCTGAATCTGTAATCGACTCTCCGGCTGTTGAGTTATGTGACTTAAATCATCTCAGATCCTGAGGGCGGACATAAGTCCCTTGAAAATTTGCTCTAAACGCTGGCCCCGAGCTCTTCCCAACTTCCAACAGATTTTCGGGAGGCTTTGGGCCAATGCCGAGCTGGCCCTTGGAGCTTGAGGGTAGATATTTTATGGCGGAGATCATCTCTCTAGCCATGTGTATGTGCAGATGTAATCCTCAATCCGCACTGTGGTCTGTTGTTCCGTCAGATGCCTCTATGTTTACGGGTTTGAATCCCATCGAAATTCATGATCCAGACCTCATTGGTGAAACATAGGTGTGCGGCGCCTCTATATTTAGGGCGCTGCTATCTTCAAACATGCGGCGGTTGTGTTGCTTCCTCGGGCCTCTTTTTTGGCCCATAAATGGACCCGACCGCCATCTGCTTTGGCGAGGATCGTGTCGCCTTGTGTGCGGCGCCGCTTGTCGCTGGCCTGTCATCCGTCGCCTATCCGCCAGCGGCTCTATGCTTTTTGACCGTGGGGGCTCTATGGCCTCCTCGTCAATTTCGCAGCAGCTTGCACTTCGGTAGTTTCTTGTTTGGTGGCTATTGCCATATTTGTCCGCTGGTCTTGAGTACTTTGCTCCACCTCATTTTGAGTATGTCTTCCGCTGTTTTGAGCCTGCTTTTTCCTTTTTCGATTTCTTGCAAAGGCGACAAGTCTTTTGTGAAGGTTCTTATGTTCGTGGTGTGTCCGCGTGAGGACGCCTGGACTGCTGCTACCGGCATGGATTGATTATCCGATTCGCCCTGCTCGGATGGTTGCTTGGTTGCATGTTCGCTGCCCACCGGTTTGCCCCGCCTATTGCCGGGTCATTAGGAGTGCTGTTTTGTTGAGGCGGATTTAGGGCGCGTCGCGCCACCGCTTTTGGTTGTTTGTCGGCGAATTATCTTTTGCCGCCGCCCCGTTGTTCCTCGTTATCGCTTCCTTTGGGGTGTCCACCATATATACATCATGGGTTGGGGTGGCCTTCCAGGTTCGGTAGGCGCTGGTTCTGGTAGTCTCGCATCGCCGCCCATACCGCCGATGTCTTCGTAGTCGTAGTCTAGCATGTCGGTTAGATCATCGGATGGGCTACAAAGTGGGTGGTGGGTGGGCTTTGAATTTCTTTGTCGTCGTGATCCCAACCCTCCCGACCGTAGTCCGCCAGGCTTTCCGATAACGAGAGATGTTTTAGCGAATTTAGGATATCGCCAAAGGGTGAGTGCTGAAAGATGTCTGCAGTGGTGAGCTCCATGACCGACGCCCAATCAGATTCGATTAGTAGGGGCGCAGGAGGTTCGGAGTCCGGCAAGGAGTCCGCACTCGAGTCACGAGCTTTATAAGGGACAAGGTCAGATCACTTCATCATCACTGTCACCACACCGTCGTGCTGACGGAACTCTCCCTCGACACTTTGCTGGATCAAGAGTTCGAGGGACGTCATTGAGCTAAACGTGTGCAGAACTCAGGGGTGTCGTACGTTCGGTGCTTGATCAGTCGGAATGAGAAGAAGCTTGACTACATCAACCGCGTTGTCAAACGCTTCCGCTTTCAGTCTACGAGGGTACGTGGACACACTCTCCCCCTCTCGTTGCTATGCATCTCCTAGATAGATCTTGCATGAGCATAGGATTTTTTTTTTGAAATTGCATGCTACGTTTCCCAATACTTTTTGTGGTGTGCTTGTTGGGATCTGATGAATTATGAGATTATGATCAGATCTATCCATGAATATTATTTGAGTCTTATTTGTGCATGATTCTTATAGCCTCGTACTTCTTCTCCGAAACTATGGTTTGGTTTGGCCAACTAGACTGGTTTTTCTTGCAATGGGAAGAGGTGCTTTGTGATGGGTTCGATCTTGCGGCGTCCTTACCCAGTGACAAAAGGGGTAGCGAGGCACGCATGTATCATTGCTATTAAGGATAAAAAGATGGGGGTCTATTCCTACATGAATAGATCTTGTCTACATCATGTCATTGTTCTTATTGCATTATTCCGTTTCTCCATGAACTTAATACACTAGATGCTTGCTGGATAGCGGTCGATGTGCCGAGTAATAGTAGTAGATGCAGGCAGGAGTCGGTCTACTAATCTTGGACGTGATGCCTATATACATGATCATTGCGTTGGATATCATCATAATTATTTGCTCTTCTATCAATTGCCTAACAGTAATTTGTTTGCCCATCGTATGCTATTTTCTGAAGAGAAGCCACTATTGAAATCTACGGCCCCCGGATCTATTTTCTATCATATTGTTTTCAGATATATTTTTTCAAAAACCCCAAAATACCTTGATGCACTTTTTCTTTACTTATTTTATTTTGTGTTTGCAAGATCTATTTATCCAATCTCATTCAATTTTATCTATCTTAATACCGAGGAGGGATTGACAACCCCTATTACGCGTTGGGTTGCAAGTATTTGTTGTTTGTGTGCATGATCCGTTTACATAGTGTTGTTTGGTTCTCCTACTGGATTGATAACCTTGGTTTCATAACTGAGGGAAATACTTCCGTTGGTGTGCTGCATCATCCTCTCCTCTTCGGGGAAATACCAACACAGATACAAGCAATTAGTGGTATATATAGCGTCCACACAAAATCCAACCGTTACACACTTTTGACCCATCTCGGTGGCACCGATCAGAAAACTCGGTGAGACTAATCTGTTCAAAAATTTGAACATTAGGACTCTCGGTGGGACCGACTGGAACAACTCGGTTGGACCGATGTGCTAGGGCTTAGGGCAAACATCATCTTGGTGGCGCTGATTGCATTAACTCGGTGGGACCGAAGTGAAGCAAGAAGCAAGAGAGAATCTGTCAAGCCAACTTGGTGAGACCGTTTGCATGAACTCAATGAGACTGAAGTGAATGCAATAGATCATAGAGCGCTGGCAAGTCCATCTTGGTGACACCGAGATTCGTATCGCTAAGACCGTATCACTCGGGTTTCTGGTTGTGGCTATGTCAAGTAAACTCGGTGGCTCCGAGTAGGAAGAATCGGTGAGGCCTAGTTTGGAATTAGGATTTGGACATATTTGGATGGAGAAAGTGGCTGAGGCTTTTGGAGCAATATCACTAAGCACTTGAGCAAGTAGATCATTAAGCAACACCTCATCCCCTTTTAATAGTATTGGCTTTCCTATGGACTCAATGTGATCTTGGATCACTAAAATAGAAATGAAGAGTCTTGAGCTTTTGCCAAACTTTGTCCTTATCATTTTGAGTGGTCCACATCTCTAGTCCATGCCATGCCAATCATTGAACATCCTGAAATATTTATCTTCAATGGTATTAGTTCAATGAGCTATATGTTTTCAGGACTGGATTTCCGGGATATTATTTTCCAGAAAATGGCCTTTGTGCTCATCAGCCCCAGGATTACTGTTAGCTTATGAGGCACCAACTTGATACAGAAATTCCAAGCAAAATACAAATTATGAAGTACAAGACCATTCTGGCCTATGAGTACAACAAATGGTTTCTAGTGGTTGATGGCGGAAGCAGTTTGGGGATCATCAGCGTCTATGGGACTCCATTTCCCACAGGAACAGCTCACCTGGATAACTCCTATCTTCGCGAGGCTGCTATCACCATTGCTTAGGTTCCGGGGCTGTCATTGCAACGCTCCTCTCCAAGCAAGCAATCTTGCCAAGACAATAGCTAGGGACAAGCTAGTGAGTAATTTTGAATGTACTCACAAACATTATGAACACGGGTATAATATAACAAACGATAATCATACTCTAAAATATTCTATGCTCACAATGTCAGTCATAAAAATAATATCCCTGATACATACAAGTAGGTTATTTATATACTACATGGATATGCAATAACAGGGTAGTAATAAAATGCACCGATCGGGTGTCTGAAGCGACGCCTCGAAAGGACAATAATATGACGCATGCCTCAATCGGGCGTCTCAGCGACACCGCATAAAGGGCTTATAGGTGAAATAAGTAACAAGCATGCCACAGTCGGGCGTCTGTGCGACACCACATAAAGGGCTTATATGATAAATAAATAGCAAGCATGCCACAGTTGGGCGTCTCAGCGACACCACATAAAGGGCTCATAAGGTAAATAAATAACAAGCATGCGATAGTCGGGCGTCTGAGCGACGCCACATAAAGGGCTATAAAGAAAAATGATCACAGTGAATATCCAGGAGCTAGAACCGTCCCAGGGATACTCAATATTTCAAGTGATAAAAGGGTTATTCCAATAATCATAATCATCATAAGTCACCAGTCATGATCCATGTTCTGTTTTAGTAGTTTCTCCTCCAAAGAGGACACTAAGACCGACACTTGACCCATCCCAGACTGTAGTCCTTACCCATGGACATGGCTATTCGAATAGATTTAATCTCTGCAGAGGGTGTACTCTTTACCCACGAGTAACGGAATCCTTTAGTCCATTGGGACTAATTCCGTCTACGGTCCTTTAGTTGAAAACGCACCTGACCCGCACACACCAGCTTAACCTGCCAGTGTCTGGAATCACCCACGACACCTGTCAAGCAAAACTCTAAGTGGGGAGGCTACAACCTCCCGTAGCATGGGATCAAATTTATATCGCGTGCTCTAAGGGGTGCCCCCCTCTCGGTCCCAACTGAAAACACCCATGCCCTCGGACCAGGTGGCATGCCTACCAGATGCATCCGGTATCTTCCACCATGGCCTCTCTGTACGGTGTGTGCTAGGAAGGGGTTGACAACTTACTGAACCGTACCCTACCTATGGTAGGGACACGTGGTAGTATGAAACAAGTGCGGGGGTTACCGGAACAAGACTCGATTAATGGTCGACTTAGGAGGTTTAAGTATTCCCTGGATGATTAGCATAACAATTTATACTTCTACCCAACAGACAGAATCACCACCCGTCATACCTCACCATGCCGTGCCGGACGCAACCGTCTCGACGGAGGACTAGAGACAAGCCCGTGTCTACCCAAGACAGAGGCTCTCCTAGATTCCTTCTGGTATGCATGAAAGGCATACGATGGTGATTACTATCACAATGCATCAATTTAAAAAACACGGAATCATCAATATGCACTTATGAGTATGTTCATATCACCACATAAAATAACGAAACTCCGAAACGAGGGGTGTTGTAACCGTATCAAACAACCCACGATAATATTATGCCAGGATTCAGAATGCTTGCCTTCAAGTTGTGTAGAGGCAGGGTGCATCCTAAAACTTTTGAAAGTTTTCTTCTTCTCCAAAAATCCTATTTTGAAAATATTCAAATTAACACATAGTTTCAAAATAGTACAAGAAGGTTGTCTGTAAAATTCTCAAATAAATCTGAAAATAAACTAGACAAAATTTGAGGAGGTTAGGAAAAAGAATCAATTCATTTGGAGTTATATTTAAAAAGTTAAGCCTAGTCAAATTTAGTCAAAGTTCTATTTTAAAAAAAACAGAAAAAGGAAAACAGTTCGCCTAGACGACGTCTTCTGAGATTGGTCGTGTACTTACCGGAAATACGCTTCCACCAGAGAAAAACGTATCAGCTGGGTTGCGCCACTAGTGGCTTGGGTTGGCTCACCGACAGGTGGTCCCCACCTGTCGGGTTCATCTTCTTCCCCCTCGTGCGTGCCTCGACAGAGACACGGGCCGTTTCCAACGGCGATCCCCGGCGACACAAGCCACCATTCGACGCGCTCGCGATATGGGGGTGATCGGGAGGAGGAACTGCATCCATCTGCAGTGGTTGGGGCGCGGGGGAGCTTGAGGGTGAGAGCACCTTCCTCCATGGCGGAGGGGAAGCTTCGGGAGGGAATGCCGTTCGGCATACCGTGGCTCCCGGGTGAAAATGGAAGTGGGAAAGGGTTCTCGGGGTCGATTTGGAGCTAATGGAGGAGAGTATGGAGGGGAAGCAGCTCTGGTTGCTCGGAATCGACCGGAGGGCGGCGGCGGCCCAAACTGCCAGAGACGGAGGGAACGACGGCCTCTGGAGGAATGGGAGCTAGAGGGGCCTTGCTATGGCATCGAGGAGGGTTCATGCCCAGCGTGAAGAGCCCGGAGTGGGTTTATATAGACACGGAGAGGCGGTTCGGCGACGACCGTGGATAAGGGCGGTGGCTCACCGCCACTGTGGTTTGCAGGACGACGTGGCGAATGCTAGCGGGGCATGGCGTTGCTACAGGAGCTGGGGGATGAGAACGGCCTGCTCACGAGGGCAGCTGGCGAACGGAGGAGGCTTGGGCGGCGCCGTCCATGGCAGGAACGGACGCGGCCACAGGCGTGCCGCCAAGAAGCTTGCTGCAGCAACGATGTAGGGAGCCAGGGGGCGGTCAAGTGGGGCGAGACACTGCTATACCACCGGATCAGATAGAGCTCAGGGGGAGGGTCAACCTGGGACGCGGCAGCTCAGGCGCACGCACGTGCAAAACGCGCGCTCTGGCCGCGCCAAGAGCGTGCACGCCAACTGTTCGGCAAAATGTCAAGGCATGCTAGGAGGCTTAGGTGAGGTTGGGGATTTACAGGTCTTGGTTAGCGTTAGTTAGAAGCTTAGTCGACAAGGTTGTTGGGTCAGTGGATCAAGCTTATAATGCAAACTCAAAATCATGTCAAAACTGACCATGCACCCAAGGTGTTTGACAGAATGCCAAGGGCATCTAGGCTACTCTTGGGGTGGCCAAAATCCCTAGACCAGTGTCTCTCTAGGTGTAGGTGATGGTGGCAAGGTCATTTGGGAAAAACCAGAAACTTGCTAGTGCAAGTTTTGCAAATCTTCAGTTCTGGACAGAAGGTAAAAGGCATTATTGCTTGTACTAAAAATCCTCCAATGGGTCCACTCTATTGGACTTAAGGGTTTTGCAGGGTGGTTAATAAGCAGGAGAAAGATCATGGCCATTAGAGCAACAAAAACTAGAGTTGCTATAGAAAAAGCCAAACTGGGCCAGAGAGCAAAAGAGGATGTTTTGCTCAAATTTTTCAAATAGCACCAGTGGATTTTGGTATAAAGTTGAATAATATACTCCTACTAACATCCCCTAATTTTGGTGGAAGTTTTAAAGAAATTTTTAAATAGGTTGTAGTGTAAAAGTGCAAACTGGACCAGATTTAAAAACTTGTGGTAAAACTCAAAATCTCCAAATGATTAAAGAATATTTTTGCATAAAAGTGATTTAGGGACATCATAGGTCATCCCCAAATTTTGGTGGGATTTTTAAATGAATTTATCAAAGGGTTGCAGTGCAAATGGGACCCTAAACCTTATGAAAAAACATTTTTAGAGAAATAGAGCTCAGGGAAAAATAATTATATAAATAATTCTACTGATAAAAGAATTGTCTTATTTGAGAGGGTAAACAAGTCCAATAATAATTGAAAGTTCTTTTTTTTACTAGGGGTGAAAACTCCACAACTTAGAAGAAAAAAGAGGTTTTGAGATCAAAATTAAATCCAGGAAAATAAAAAATTAATTTCCTGGCAAAATTTTAATAAACAAAACATGGTTAAATTTTTGGGGTGTTACAACACTACCCCCCTTAAGAAAAATCTCGTCCTCGAGATTTGCTAAGGATTGTTTTGAAAATATTACTCCCATTAGTTGAAAACAAAACGTCTACTCATAGCACAAACTCTGAGTCGTCGGGGTTGGTTTTTGGTAGCTACGTCCGGAATTAAAAATGTAACCGTACACCAACATACTTATGCATGGCTACTATTTAAAATAGGGGCGCACAAGCAACAACATTTAATTATGGCGGTACAGGATCATACAGTTACAGGGCAAGGACATACTAAGACTCGGTACTACTCGAGTGACTCAGTCTACCTCGTTAATATCTAAGCGGGCGTGCTCGTGGACGTTGAGGTTTCTCCATGATTTTCACCATCGGGATTAGCTGGAGGGGGTTGAGGGGCTGCAGGTTTGGGGTAGCGGTGATGACCTTCCCGATGATTGTTGGCCACAATCCCGTTGGAACGTGTTCCCAAAAGGCGACGAAGCACTTCTGGGGTCATCAAGGTATTTTGGTCGATGACTGGGGCAGACCTCAGGGACTCGATCGGTTGTCCGAACAGCACGACTGGATTGTCGGCGTCGGGCTCATCTCCTTCTCTTGCCAGGGCTCGGCGAATCAGCTCTCCACGAGCTGCGATCAGATCAAGGGTGATTTGATCGAACATATCCTCTAGTGCACTTACATAGCGCACTAGATGCAACAATGCAGGGTCCGTCTCGTGATCTCCGCTGGCAACCTGGGGTGGCCTACCATACCCGTCACGGCTGGGGTAGTAGTAGAACGAGCGACAGTTAACTCTGGGCGACAAGTGCCGGAGTTGAACTATAGCCTCTCGCGCGGCTAGTTGGATGGCTTGTGGCTCAAAGGAAGTTGTCCTTCCGGTGAACATGTAGGGGCGTTCTGGCGATAGAACCCTACCATAGATGTACATCGTGGCCCGGAATTGACGGCTCTCACCGCTCATCGGTCCTTGGTACACAACATATTCTGGGGGCTCTTCTAATGCAAAGGCACGGCGGGTGAGGTTCGCGAGCACAGTCACAAAACCTCCAAGGTTGGTTGCTGTGGTCTCATTGTGTACGACGGGGCCAGGCATTATTGCTAGGTTTGAGGAAGAGGCTGGGCTGTGGTGTTGGGTTGAGGCTAGCGTGCCCTTTTATAGAAAAAGGGAACGGAGTCTTCCTTCGCACGCTTGCGAATGAGACAATTTAGGCGTCGGTCACTGGCGTGTGATCGGCAGGCTAGGTGGATAGGTTGGGCACCGACTGCCAAAAGGTGTCAGGCTTACTGTGTGGCTATCTTACACGGGAAGCCTGGCCGGGGTTTGGTTAAGGTCTGGTGGGTTGGTTTGCCTGAGTTTTTCGACCTTTCTAAGATAGGATTAGCCAATGGTCAGCCTGGCTTTGATACCAAGTTGTCAGGACCGGATTTCCGGGATATTATTTTCCAGAAAATGGCCCTTGTGCTCATCAGCCCTAGGATTACTGTTAGCTTATGAGGCACCAACTTGATACAGAAATTCCAAGCAAAATACAAATTATGAAGTACAAGACCATTCTGGCCTATGAGTACAACAAATGGTTTCTAGTGGTTGATGGCGGAAGCGGTTTGGGGATCATCAGCGTCTATGGGACTCCATTTCCCACAGGAACAGCTGACCTGGATAACTCCTATCTTCGCGAGGCTGCTATCACCATTGCTTAGGTTCCGGGGCTGTCATCGCAACGCTCCTCTCCAAGCAAGCAATCTGGCCAAGACATTAGCCAGGGACAAGCCAGTGAGTACTTTTGAATGTACTCGCAAACATTATGAACACGGGTATAATATAACAAACGATAATCATACTCTAAAATATTCTATGCTCACAACGTCAGTCATAAAAATAATATCCTTGATACATACAAGCAGGTTATTTATATACTACATGAATATGCAATAATAGGGTAGTAATAAAATGCACCGATCGGGTGTCTGAAGCGACGCCTCGAAAGGATAATAATATGACGCATGCCTCAGTCGGGCGTCTCAGCGACACCGCATAAAGGGCTTATAGGTGAAATAAGTAACAAACATGCCACAGTCGGGCGTCTATGCGACACCACATAAAGGGCTTATACGATAAATAAATAGCAAGCATGCCACAGTCGGGCGTCTCAGCGACACCACATAAAGGGCTCATAAGGTAAATAAATAACAAGCATGCCACAGTCGGGCGTCTGAGCGACGCCACATAAAGGGCTATAAAGAAAAATGATCACAGTGAATATCCAGGAGGTAGAACCGTCCCAGGGATACTCAATATTTCAAGTAATAAAAGGGTTAGTCCAATAATCATAATCATCATAAGTCACAAGTCATGATCCATGTTCTATTTTAGTAGTTTCTCCTCCGAAGATCGACACTAAGACCGACACTTGACCCATCCCAGACTGTAGTCCTTACCCATGGACATGGTTATTCGAATAGATTTAATCTCTGCAGAGGGTGTACTCTTTACCCACGAGTAACGGATTCCTTTAGTCCATCTGGACTAATTCCGTCTACAGTCTTTTAGTTGAAAACGCACCTGACCCGCACATACCAGCTTAACTTACCGGTGTCTGGAATCACCCACGACACCTGTCAAGCAAAACTCTAAGTGGGGAGGCTACAACCTCGCATAGCATGGGATCAAATTTATATCACGCGCTCTAAGGGGTGCCCCCCTCTCGGTCCCAACCGGAAACACCCATGCCCCCGGACCAGGTGGCATGCCTACCGGATGCATCCGGTATCTTCCACCATGGCCTCTCTGTACGGTGTGTGCTAGGAAGGGGTTGACAACTTACTGAACCGTACCCTACCTATGGCAGGGACACGTGGTAGTACGAAACAAGTGCGGGGGTTACCAGAACAAGACTCGATCTGTGGTCGACTAAGGAGGTTTAAGTATTCCCTGGATGATTAGCATAACAATTTATACTTCTACCCAACAGACAGGATCACCACCCGTCATACCTCACCATGTCGTGCCGGACTCAACTGTCTCGACGGAGGACTAGAGACAAGCCCGTGTCTACCCAAGATAGAGGCTCTCCCAGATTCCTTCCGGTATGCATGAAAGGCATACGATGGTGATTACTATCACAATGCATCAATTTCAAAAACACGGAATCATCAATATGCACTTATGAGTATGTTCATATCACCACATAAAATAATGAAACTCCAAAACGAGGGGTGTTGTAACCGTATCAAACAACCCATGATAATATTGTGCCAGGGTTCAGAATGCTTGCCTTCAAGTTGTGTAGAGGCAGGGTGCATCCTAAAACTTTTGAAAGTTTTCTTCTTCTCCAAAAATCCTATTTTGAAAATATTCAAATTAACACATAGTTTCAAAATAGTACAAAAAGGTTGTTTGAAATTTCCAAATAAATCTGAAAATAAACTAGACAAAATTTGAGGAGGTTAGGAAAAAGAATCAATTCATTTGGAGTTATATTTAAAAAGTTAAGCCCAGTCAAAGTTTAGTCAAAGTTCTGTTTAAAAAAACAGAAAAAGGAAAACGGTTTGCCTGGACTACGTCTTCTAAGATTGGTCGCGTACTTACCGGAAATATGCTTCTACCAGAGAGAAACGTATCGGCTGGGTTGCACCACTAGTGGCTTGGGTTGGCTCACCGACAGGTGGTCCCCACCTGTCGGGTACATCTTCTTCCCCCCGTGCGCGCCTTGACAGAGACAGGGGCCGTTTCCAACGGCGATCCCCGAAGACACAAGCCACCATTCGGACGCGCTCACAATATGGGGGTGATTTGGAGGAGGCACCGCATCCATCTGCAGTGGTTGGGGCGCGGGGGAGCTTGAGGGTGAGAGCACCTTCCTCCATGGCGGAGGGGAAGCTTCGGGAGGGAATGGGGTTTGGCATCCCGTGGCTCCCTGGTGAAAATGGAAGTGGGAAAGGGTTCTCGGGGTCGATTTGGAGCTAATGGAGGAGAGTATGGAGGTGAAGCAGCTCTGGTTGCTCGGAATCGACCGGAGGGCGACGGCGGCCCAAATTGCCAGAGACGGAGGGAACGACGACCTCTGGAGGAATGGGAGCTAGAGGGGCCTTGCTATGGCATCGAGGAGGGTTCATGCCCAGCGTGAAGAGCCCGGAGTGGGTTTATATAGGCACGGAGAGGCGGTTCGGCGATGACCGTGGATAAGGGAGGTGGCTCACCGCCACTGTGGTTTGCAGGACGACGTGGCGATGCTAGCGGGGCATGGCGTGGCTGCAGGAGCTGGGGGATGAGAACGGCCTGCTCACGAGGGCAGCTGGCAAACGGAGGAGGCTTGGGCGGCGCCGTCCATGGCAGGAACGGACGCGGCCGCAGGCGTGCCGCCAAGAAGCTTGCTGCAGCGACGATGTAGGGAGCCAGGGGGCGGTCGAGTGGGGCGAGACACGGCTATACCAGCGGATCAGATAGAGCTCAGGGGGAGGGGTCAACCTGGGACGCGGCGGCGGGCAAGACGCCGACGCAAAACGCTGGCTCTGGCGCGCCAGAGCGCACGCCAACTGTTCGGCAAAATGCCAAGGCATGCTAGGAGGCTTAGGTGAGGTTGGGGATTTACAGGTCTTGGTTAGCGTTAGTTAGAAGCTTAGTGGACAGGGTTGTTGGGTCAGTGGATCAAGCTTATAATGCAAACTCAAAATCATGTCAAAACTGACCATGCACCCAAGGTGTTTGACAGAATGCCAAGGGCATCTAGGCAACTCTTGGGGTGGCCAAAATCCCTAGACCAGTGTCTCTCTAGGTGTAGGTGATGGTGGCAAGGTCATTTGGGCAAAACCAGAAACTTGCTAGTGCAAGTTTTGCAAATCTTCAGTTCTGGACAGAAGGTAAAAGGCATTATTGCTTGTACTAAAAATCCTCCAATGGGTCCACTCTCTTGGACTTAAGGGTTTTGCAGAGTGGTTAATAAGCAGGAGAAAGATCATGGGCATTAGAGCAACAAAAATTAGAGTTGCTGTAAAAAAGCCAAACTGGGCCAGAGAGCAAAAGAGGATGTTTTGCTCAAATTTTTCAAATAGCACGAGTGGATTTTGGCATAAAGTTGAATAATATACTCCTACTAACATCCCCTAATTTTGGTGGAAGTTTTAAATAAATTTTTAAATAGGTTGTAGTGTAAAAGTGCAAACTGGACCGGATTTAAAAACTTGTGGTAAAACTCAAAATCTCCAAATGATTAAAGAATATTTTTGCATAAAAGTGATTTAGGGACATCATAGGTCATCCCCAAATTTTGGTGGGATTTTTAAATGAATTTATCAAAGGGTTGCAGTGCAAATGGGACCCTAAACCTTATGAAAAATCATTTTTAGAGAAACAGAGCTCAGGGAAAAACAATTATATAAATAATTCTACTGATAAAAGAATTGTCTTATTTGAGAGGGTAAACAAGTCCAATAATAATTGAAAGTTCTTTTTTTACTAGGGGTGAAAACTCCACAACTTAGAAGAAAAAAAGAGGTTCTGAGATCAAAAATAAATCCAGAAAAATAAAAAATTAATTTCCTGGCAAAATTTTAATAAACAAAACATGGTTAAATTTTTGGGGTGTTACAGAACTGCCTCAGCGAATGCTTCTACTGAAGTCCATTGAGTTGGTGGTGTAGATACTGGAGGTGACACAGTAGTAGTAGTGGCAGGTGCAGAGTGAGTAGGTCTCATGGCTGCAACTGGCACAGATGAAGATCTGGGTGCCCTTGGCATAGACTGAAACCTGTCAGTGGTTGGTCCTTCATCTCCATCGTCAGCATCATCTCTCAGCTTCTCCACAATAGACTATATCTTTGTGACCTTGACATCTAGATTGTACATCTTGTCCTCCGCTATCCGCTCTAGGCTCTCCTGGTTCTTAGCTAAGTTGGCTAGACTTCGCTCAATCCTTAGTGTTGCTTCCAGAAGATATGTCATTTTTTCTTGCTTGGATTTGAGATTAGCTATTGGGGCATTTGGTGCATTGGCTTCCTTTTCTGCTCTTGCTGCTGTTGCTGCCTCAACCTTCTCTTGAGCCACAACTGAAGTAGGGTGTGAAGGATCCATCACCACTATATTGTCCTTGAAATCTGGCTGAAGAGGAATGTGCTCCCGATCAAGTAGATATGTATCTATACCAACTTTGGAGTTGATAAGCATCTGAATGTCAGGGGCATATCCACAAGACCTTTTCTGGTCAGCAGCAGTTCTCTTGACTGTCTCAACAATCAAACTCATAACTTTGAACTTCTGAGGTGGGGTGTCAAACAAGTGAAGCAAATTGATGGAGTGGCCACGGATCATCCTCTCATCTCCAGATTTGGGAAATAGAGTGTGCCTCAAAATGGTGTTTGTGGTGGCCAAACCAGCTAGCAAATGATATAATGATCCAAGTTTATGACTCTCAAGATCCTTTAAAGGAATTTCCTTGTACACATTTTCCATGGTGTTGTGGTCCATTCGAGGCTTCCCATAAACATCAACATCATTTTCATCTTCCTCTGGAGCATTAATGAGAGCAGACCACTCAGAGAATGATGACTGGTACCTCTGACCCTCAGTCATCCATGTGATCCTCCCATCTGGACAGAAATGTGTTGTGGAATAAAACTACATGAACATCTCATCATTCCATTTTGTAAGTTTCTGACCAAGAAAAGCATCAACTCCAGCAAGTCTGAAGTTCTCATGAATATGGGGGAAGTAGTCTTCATTTGCATCTATATACTTACAGTCCACCCACTTCATATCACTAACAATGGGTTTCTTATCAAGCAAAAAAAATTCATAGAAATCTTGTTGTTCCCTAGTGTGGAAACGCTAGTCACAAGCCGTCCTTCTCCTAACTGAATAGGGATCCACTTTCCTCCATTCTCTCAGTCCCTTGTCCTTTCTGGCTTCATATTCTCAGCAACTGGATGAGCATCATGATGATCTGGGATCTTGGGCTTCAATTTTCTGAGCACTAGTGGCTCATCATCATCCTGAACTTCACGCACTGGGGCCTTGTTCTTGTCAGTAGATGGGATGTTTCCTGTTGACCTCTTGGGTGCACCAGCTTTGGGTGTTGGCTTGGGCTTGGAGGGAGCAACAGCTGACTTCATGGCATCAGCCATGAGCTTCTGAGCTTTGGCAGGAGGTGCAACTGGTTCCTCCTCTTCTTCTTTATCTTGTTACCTCATGGAAGTCTTTCCAAGCACGGTGGCAGTGGTCTTCCTAGCCCTCTTCCTCTTCTTCTTCTTACCAGTAGCAGCTCCTTCATCATCTGATTGCTCAGAGTGAAAGTTATTATCTCTTGTGGAACTGTAGTTTTCCTAGGTTTTGACATTGGAACTCTTCTGGCAGGAGCTTTCTTCTTAAGACCAGGCTTGGTAGCAGCTGCAGAGCCATGTTCTTTTCTAAGAACTACTTTCTTCTTGGAAGAGACCTCCTCATCTGCAACAAAGTCTTCATCCTCACTCTCTAAGGTTCCCTTCTTCCTTGTTCTGGTTGCATCCTTCGGCAAGTTAATAGGAGTGCTTCTGCTGCCATCATCATAGCTGCCACTAGGGCTTGTACCCTCACTGAGATTGAAATTATGCTCTGACTAATTCTGGCTATCATTGGCATCTGACATCTTGCAAAGCTGACCCTGTGAATAGATGGGTATGGCCAGAGTAGATGAGTATCACAAAAATCAGACAATTTTTCAAAAAACTTGAGTCCAAACTTTAGTTTTAGTTTTTTTGCAGAAAGCATTTCGGAGCTACCAATATGATCATCTCAGTGACATCGAAGCACTAACAGAGTCTAAATACACACTTTTGGCTGGGCCGAGTTGTGGTTCGGTGACTCCTACATGCTAGGGTTTCACTAATATTTTGCTGTCGGGCTCACCGATTAGTACATTTCGGTGGCACCGAGTTGTACTTAGTGCAATGGCCAAAGCCAATTGGTGGGACCGAAAGTTTCATTTTGGTCGTTCTTCGTCTCTAAAGGAACTTTTGGTGGATAAAGGATCTCAAACATGGAAGATACTAGGCATTATCCTTGTGCATTGAATCGGAGTGGGAAAGCACGAGGAGATCGAATCATACCCTAACTTGGTGACGATCCTCTACGGCGGCAATGGCGGAGGAGATACCCATTGACGGCAATGGAGACCTACGGCTGAGACGCACAGGTGAAGACGGCGATTATCCAGAGACCAAGGGGGCGGCAGCAATGGGGCGCAGGCTCGAAATGTTTGAAGATCTTTCCAACCATACGGGTCCGCTAGAATATATACCCATGTGTTGTCGGTGGCACCGAGTGGAATGGACCGGTGGCACCGAGATGCTAAACTGCGTGCAGTTGCAACAACTCGGTGGGACCGAGTTGGTCTAATCGGTAGCACCGAGATGAAAACCTATATTAGCCTAATGATTTTGGTGGTACCGAGTTTGAGTGAATTGGTCTAACCAAAATGCAATAGAAGGTTTTGGAAGGCAACCCTTGACGGATCGGTGACTCCGAGTGCTCCTCACCCAGAGGGTCTGAAAAAGACTTGTTCAATTTTTGTGATATAGCATGAATAGAGTTTGAGACAAGAGTATAGATAGCTGGAGAAAGTTCTTAGGCATTCTTGTCCATCTATTTGGTCAATAAAAACCAAGACAATCGAAACAACAAATGTATGTCCTCGAATGGAGAGAATATGCAAACAACAAGCTCACACAATAAGATAGCAAATGAAACATGTGTCAAAGCATACACTAACAATTCTAGCATCTATCAAGCAATTGGTGATGACTAGGTCATCTATATCTGAGTATATTGACTTAGGACTCAAATGAGAACATTTGATCATAGGTCATACTCATCGTTTACGCACAAGTGGGGTTACCACTTTTACATAAAGCGTTAGTGTGTTCACACAATTAGAGTTGCTTTAGCTCAATTTTTAGAGCAAAACTCCCCCTAGATGTGATATCCCCCCTAAGAGGGATGAACTAACCTTGGGTTTTGTCGATGATGACTTCATGTACATAGTGAACATATGGATGCTCAATGTTGATGTAGATCATTTGGAGCAATCCCTTGGAGTGTTGCACTTTTAATACCTACGTGGGTCAGTCACACAAGGAACATACAAGGATATCCATAGACATAGAGTGAATTGCACAAATGATGATGTCCATGAAAGCATTAGGTTACCTTGTCCCTTGTCTTACCAACAAGAGGGTTTATGACTCCATGAACTAGTGCAAGATATGGAAGTTGATTTCACAAGTCCTTTCCATAATGAATATGAGTGAAGTATATTGGCGGAGTCACCCTCAAGAACACTCTAGTTCTTCTTCTTTGGGATCCGCATCAACTTGATGGGAATACTTGGAGTCGTAGTAGTACTTGATGAAGTAGAGCTTGATGTAGTCTTGGGAACCCACTTGACCATGGCCTTAGAAGCTTCTTCAAATGAGTCAATCTCTTCTTGAAGCTTGTCCTTGCCCTTTAGCTTGTGGTCATGTGGTGGAAGATCATCTTGAGCTTGTGCTCCCTCAAAAGAAGTGGGATCATACTTCTCTTGTTGAGAAACAACCTTCATCTTGGGGTATTGATCTTCTTCCCATTCAACTCCATTGGCATTGAACTTCCGTTCAAAACCAATACCTTGATTCTTTCAGTGTCTTCCTTGATTGCGTACAATTTCCTCAAATTGCTTACTCTCGGCAAGGCTCTTGTAAACACCTTTGTCTATAATTCTGTTCAATAAGATATTTTCTTGCTCAAGTGTAACTTGTCTAAGAGAATCATTAGTGGAATCAAGAGAACTACTAGAAGCAACAATATTGGATTTAGCATGGTTATTGTTACTACTAGAAGAAGAATCTTTGTTGCTCTTGTTGCTAGATTTTAAATACGGCATATAAGTAGACAAGAGGACACGTCTGGCAATGTAAGAAGAACACTTCTTTTGAAGATCTTCATTGATTGCTTTTAGGAACTCATGCTCTTGCTCTAAATTAAGCTTCTCAAATCATAGCTTCTCATGAGTCCTTAGGATCTCTCTATGACCCTCTTGAGTTGTTTCATGAGCTAACTTAAGAGTGTTTAGTCCGTTAGTTAGACGCTCAATCTCCTTCATATCATTGTCATTCGTTTCATCTTGATTAGCATGATTACTAGCAAGTTCATTACAAATTTCATCACTAGTTTTATCAACAAGTAAATCATCATCACGCAAATCATCTTCATCACTATCAAAATCAAGATACTCGGGCTGTGATACCTTGGGCCCTTTAGCCATGAGGCATCTTCCAAATCCTTCATTTGGTGAATCAAATATGTCGAAGGAGTTGGATGACACTAGTGCAAGACCGGCAACACCTTCATCTTGAGTATAGTCGGAGTCAGAGTGATAGCTTCTCACGTAGTAGTTGTCGGATTCAGAACTGGATACCTACTCACCAACGTGAGCTTGATGTCTTCGTCTTGTGTAGCTCTTTGATGACTTGTCCTTGCTTTCTTAATCCTTGCTTCTTCGAGAGGGTCTTCGTTCATAATGATCATATCTACTCCTTCTCTCTCTTGGGGTGATTCATATCTCCTAATTCTTATTTTTGGTGAGTCTTCTCTTTTCTTGTAGGGAGTCGTACACTCATTGGAGTAGTATCTGGGTCTTCCACAATTGTAGCAATTACGATCACGACTAGAAGATCTTTTGTCATTATAGGACCTTGACATGGAGCTTCTCTCTTTGCTTCTATTCTTGTAGAATTTGTTGAAGTTCTCCACCATTAACCTCAATTCTTCATTGGAGACTTGCTTATCACTTGATGTTGTAGGGGCATCACTTGAAGCTTTGTAAGCACAACTTGACTTATTGTGAAGCTCTTCCTTATGCTTGAGTGATATCTCATGAGCAACAATTCTACCAATGACTTCCGTGGGCTTGAGATCTTTGTAATTGGGCATCATTTGGATCAAAGTGCACACTGTATCATATTTTCCATCCAAGGCTCTAAGGATCTTCTTGATAATGAATTTGTCGGTCATCTCTTCACTTCCTAAGTCGGCAATCTCATTTGTGATGAGAGCAAGCTAGATTACATTTAGGCGACTCCTTCACCATCCTTCATCTTGAACTTGTCAAGTTGACTTTGAAGCACATCCAACTTAGATTCCTTGACGGACTCGGTACCTTCGTGCATATCAAACAAAGTATCCCAAATTTCTTTTACATTCTCAAGGCGGCTGATTTTGTTGAATTCTTCGGGGCACAATCCATTGAAGAGAATATCACATGCTTGAGCATTGTATTGCAACATCTTCAATTCATCCGCAGTTGCCTCACGATCCTGTTTCTTTACCATCTTCGAAGGATTCGCCTTGCAAGCCAACACGCACAACAGCCCAAACGGCAGGGTTATGACCAACAATATGCATTTTCATCTTATGCTTCCAACTAGCAAAATTTGTACCATCAAAGGACCTCTACGGAAATCAAGGCTAATGGAGACCAAAGCTCTTATACCACTTGTAGGATCGAAAGTATGTCTAGAGGGGGTGATTAGACTACTTGACCAAATAAATTTATCCTTTTCCCAATGTTAGTTGTTGGCGGATTTTAGCAATTAGCACAAGTCAAGCAATCAACATACACATGCAATTCTAAGAGTATAGCAGCGGAAAGTAAAACATTGCATATGAAGGTAAAGCGAAGGGTTTGGAGTATGCAAACACAATGGAGACACGCAGATTTTTGGCGTGGTTCCTATAGGTGGTGCTATTTGCTACTTCTTGAGCTTGCGTTGGTTTTTCCCATGAAGAGGAAAGGGTGATGCAGCACAGTAGAGATAAGTATTTCCCTCAGTTAAGAACCAAGGTATGAATCCAGTAGGAGAAACGCGCAAGTCCCTAATAGATGCACCTGCACAAACAATCAAACACTTGCATCCAACACAATAAAGGGGTTGTTAATCCCTTCACGGTCACTTGCAAATGTGAGATCTGATAGAGATAAATAGAACTAAACAAAACATAAAATATATTTGGGTTTTTTGGTTTATAGATCTCAAAATAAAAAGATTGCAAAATAGTAGATCGGAAACTACTATGATGGAAAATAGACCCAGGGGCCATAGGTTTCACTAGAGACTTCTCTCATGAAGGCAAATAATACGGTGGGTGAACAAATTACTGTCGAGCAACCGATAGAAAAGCGCAAAGTTATGACAATATCCAAGGCAATGATTATGCAATATAGGCATCACGTCCGTGTCAAGTAGACCGAGTCCTGACTGCATCTACTACTATTACTCCATACATCGACCGCTATCCAGCATGCATCTAGAGTATTGAGTTCATAAAGAACGGAGTAACGCCTTAAGTAAGATAACATGATGTAGAGGAATAAACTCAAGCAATATGATGAAAACCCCATCTTTTTATCCTCGATGGCAACAAGTCAATACGTGTCTCACAGCCCCTAATTTGTCACTGGGTGAAACCACGCAAGAATGAACCCAAAGCTAAGCACCTCTCCCATTGCAAGAAAAACCAATCTAGTTGGCCAAACCAAACCGATAGTTCGAAGAGAAATACAAAGATATCAAATCATGCATATAAGAATTCAGAGAAGATTCAAATAATATTCATAGACAAGCTGATCATAAATCCACAATTCATCGGATCTCGACAAACACACTGCAAAAGAAGATTACATCAGATAGATATCCAAGAACATCGAGGAGAACATGGTATTGAGAATCAAAGAGAGAGAAGAAACCATTTAGCTACTAGCTATGGACCTGTAGGTCGGTGGTAAACTACTCACCGTTCATCGGAAGGGCAATAGGGTGATGTAGATGCCCTCCATGATTGAATCCCCCTCCGGTAGGATGCCGGAAAAGTCCCCAAGATGGGATCTCATAGGAACAGAAGATTGCAGTGGCGGAAAAGTGTTTTCGTGGATGCTTCTGAGGGTTCTGGAATATATGTGAATATATAGGAGGAAGAGCTAGGTTAGGGGAGTCCTGATGGGGCCACAAGGTAGGGGGTGCCCCCCCTAGGGCGCACCCTCCACCCTTGCCACCACCTTCTGGCTCTTTTAGCTTGGACTCCAAGTCCTCTAGGTGTCTTCTAGTCCAAGAAAAATCATCGTGAAGTTTTATTCCATTTTGACTCCGTTTAGTATTCCTTTCCTGTGAAGCTCAAAAACAAGGGAAAAAACTGGCATTGGGCTCTAGATTAATAGGTTAGTCCCAAAAATAATATGAAATAGCATATTAGTGCATATAAAACATCCAAATAGATAACATAATAGCATGGAACAATAAAAAATTATAGATACGTTGGAGACGTATCAAGCATGCCAAGCTTAATTCCTGCTCGTCCTTGAATAGGTAAATGATAAAAACAGAATTTTTGATGTGGAATGCTACCTAACATATTTATCTATGTAATTTTTTTATTGTGGCATGAATGTTCAGATCCGTAAGATTCAAAGCGAAAGTTTAATATTGACATAAGAGCAATAATACTTCAAACATACTAGAAAGCAAATCATTACGTTTCAAAAATAACATGGCTCAAGAAAGTTATCCCTACAAAATCATAATCTTGTTATGCTCCCTCTTCTCAGCACAAAGTATAAATCATGCCCACCCTAGTGTCAGCCAAGCAATTGTTTCATACTTTTTAACGCGCTTCAGCTTTTTCAATTCTTCACGCAATACATGAGCGTGAGCCATGGACATAGCGCTATGGGTGGAATAGAAGGTGGTAGTAGAGAAAATAAGGGAGAAAGTCTCACATCAACTAGGCAAATCAATGGACTATGGAGATGTCTGTCAATTGATACCAATGTGAGTGAGTAGGGATTGCCATGTAACGGATGCACTAGAGCTATAAGTGTATGAAAGCTCAAAAAACCTATTGGGTGTGAATCAATTTGCTTGCTCATGAAGACCTAGGGCATTTGAGGAAGCCCATCGTTGGAATATACAAGCCAAGTTCTATAACTAAAAATTCCTACTAGTAATATATAAAAGTTACAAAATAGGAGACTCTCTATCATGAAGAACATGGTGCTACTTTGAAGCACAAGTCTAGAAAAAGGATAGTAACATTGTCCCTTTTCTCTTTTTGTCTCTCTTTTTTGGTGGGCTTCCTTGGCCTCTCTTTTTTTATTTGGGTTTCTTTGGCCTCTTTTATTTTGATAACCTCACATGGGACAATGTTCTAATAATGATGATCATCACACTTTTATTTACTTACAACTCAAAATCATAACTCGATACTAGAACAAAGGTATGACTCTTTATGAATGCCTCCGACAGTGTACCAGGTTGTGCTATGATCAAGAGTGACATGTATAAAAAAATATGAATGGTGGCCAAGCCACAAATACTATGCCAACTACACAATCATGCAAAGCAACATGACATTGATGGTATGTGTCATAATAAACGGAATGGTGGAGTTACATGGCAATATATCTCGGAATGGCTATGAAAATGCCATAATAGGTAGGTATGGTGGCTGTTTTGAGGAAGGGTAAGAAGTGGGTTTAATGCACCAGCGAAAGTTGCGCTGTACTAGAGTGGCTAGCAAAGGTGGAAGGGTGAGAGTGCGTATAATCCATGGACTCAACATTAGTCATAAAGAACTCACATACTTATGGCAAAACATCTATTAGCCCTCGAAGCAAGGTACTACTATGCATGCTCCCAGGGGAGAGGTTGGTAGGAGTTAACCATCGCGTGCTCCCGACTTTGACGCAAAGGAAAACAATCAAGAATAAATTGCACTCCAACTTCATCACATAACTAGAAGACCATACGTGCATGCTACGGGAATCACAAACCTTAACGCAATTATTTCTTTGACTCCACAATTTACTACTTGCATGACTCTAATATCACCATCTTCATATCAACACAAATGCAAGCAATCAAACTTCTCATGTATTCAATGCTCTATATGAAAGTTTTATTATATCTCCTTTGGATGCCTATCATATTAGGACTAAAATCATAACCCAAGAAAATTACCATGTTGTTTAGGAAGACTCTCAAAATAATATAAGTGAAGCAAGAGAGTTAAATAATTTCTACAAAATAAAGCCACTGCCATGCTCTAAAAAGATATAAGTGAAGCACTAGAGCAAAATTGCCTAGCTCAAAAGATATAAGTGAAGCTCATAGATTATTCTAATAAATCACGATTCATGCATGTCCCTCTCAAAAGGTGTGTATAGCAAGGATGATTGTGGCAAACTAAAAATCAAAGACCCATATCATACAAGACGCTCCAAACAAAACACATATCATGTGGTGAATAAAAATATAGCCTCAAGTAAACTTACTGATAGACGAAGACGAAAGAGGGGATGCCTTCCGGGGCATCCCCAAGCTTAGGCTCTTCGTTGTCCTTGAATATTATCTTGGGGTGCCTTAACCATCTCCAAGCATAGGCTCTTGCCACTCCTTATTCCATAGTCCATCAAATCTTTACCCAAAACTTGAAAATTCACAACACAAAACTCAACAGAAAACCTCATGAGATCCGTTGGTATAAGAAAATAAATCACCAATTTTGGTACTGTTGTGAACTCATTCTTTGTTTATATTGCTGTAATATCTACTGTATTCCAACTTCACCATGGTTCATACCCCCGATATTACCCATAGATTCATCAAAATAAGCAAACAACACATAAAAAACGGAATCTGTCAAAAACAGAACAGTCTGTAGTAATCTGTAACTCTTGAATACTTCTGTGACTCCAAAAATTCATAAAAATTAGGACAATCTGAGAAATTTGCATATTAATCTTATGCAAAAAGAATAAGTATTTTATGACGCTTCTGTTAAAAATTAGAATTATTTTCCTGGGCACAAAAGTTTCTGTTTTTCAGCAAGATCAAATCAACTATCACCGTAAACCATCCCAAAGGTCTTACTTGGTTCAAACACTAATTAAAACATTAAAACACATCTAACCAGAGGCTAGATGATAAATTTATTAAAATAGAACCAAAAAAATCAAGAACAAAAATAAAATTGGGTTGCCTCCCAACAAGCGCTATTGTTTAACGCCCCTAGCTAGGCATTGATAATTTCAATGATGCTCACATAAAAGAGAAGAATTGAAGCACAAAGAGAGCATCATAAAACATGTGACAAACACATCCAAGTCTAACATACTTCCTATGCATAGGCATTTTATAAGCAAACAAATTACCAAGGCAAGCAAAAACTAGCATATGCAAGGAAGAAGAAAGAGACGTTAGCAATCTTAACATGAAGAGAGGTAATTTTAGTAACATGAAAATTTCTACAACTATATTTTCCTCTCTCATAATAATTACATGTAGGATCATAAGAAAATTCAACAATATATCTATCACATAACATATTCTCAACACGATCCACATGCATGTGAAGTTGACACTCTTCCAAAATAGTGGGGTTGACATTAACTAAAGTCATGACCTCTCCAAACCCACTTTTATCAAAAATTTCATAAGATTGAACATTCTCCAAATATGTGGGATCTAATGTTGACACTCTTTCAAACCCACTCTCAATATTATTTCAAACATTATTATCAATCTCATATTCATCATGGGGCTTCAATAAATTTTCAAGACCATAAGAAGAATCGCCCCAATCACGATCTTTGCAACAAGTAGTATACATAGCAAAATTAGCATCCCCAAGATTACGATTTTGCATATCATTAACACAATTGACATTAATGGAATTTATAATAACATCATTGCAATCATGCTTTTCATTCAAGGTACTATCGTGAATCACTTAATAATTTTCTTCTTTCAACACTTCATCACAATTTTTAGATTCATGAACTTCAAGCAAAACCTCATAGAGATAATCTAGTGCACTCAATTCACTAGTAATTGGTTCATCATAATTGGATGTTTTATAAAGATTAGCAAGTGGACGAGGATCCATAAATCTATTTGCTCCTGAATTTGAATAAACACAATTATGCCAAGTAAACGAGCAAACAGACCAAGTAAGACATAAAGGCAAATGGAAAGAAGGCGAATTAAAAGGCAAATCTTTTTCTATTTTTCTGAAAACGTTTTAGATGTGGGGGAGAGGAAAACGAGAGGCAAATGGCAAATAGTGTAATGCGAGATATGAGAGTTTATGATGGGTACTTGGTATGCTTGATGTAGACCTCCCCTGCAATGGCGCTATAAATTCTTCCTGATACTTCTTGACCTTGTGTTGGTTTTTCCCTTGAAGAGGAAAGGGTGATGCAGCACAGTTGAGATAAGTATTTCCCTCATTTAAGAACCAATGTATCAATCCAGTAGGAGAAACGCGCAAGTCCCCAATAGATGCACCTGCACAAACAATCAAACACTTGCATCCAACGCAATAAAGGGGTTGTCAATCCCGTCACGGTCACTTGGAAAGGTGATATCTGATAGAGATAAATAGAAATAAACAAAACATAAAATATTTTTGGGTTTTTTGGTTTATAGATCTCAAAATAAAAAGATTGCAAAATAGTAGATCGGAAACTAATATGATGGAAAATAGACCCGGGGGCCATAGGTTTCACTAGAGGCTTCTCTCATGAAGGCAAATAATACGGTGGGTGAACAAATTACTGTCGAGCAACTGATAGAAAAGCGCAAAGTTATGACAATATCCAAGGCAATGATTATGCAATATAGGCATCACGTCCGTGTCAAGTAGACCGACTCCTGACTGCATCTACTACTATTACTCCATACATCGACCGCTATCAAGCATGCATCTAGAATATTAAGTTCATAAAGAATGCAGTAACGCCTTAAGTAAGATAACATGATGTAGAGGAATAAACTCAAGCAATATGATGAAAACCCCATCTTTCTATCCTCGATGGCAACAAGTCAATACGTGTCTCGCTGCCCCTACTTCTTCACTGGATGAAACCACGCAAGATTGAACCCAAAGGTAAGCACCTCAACCATTGCAAGAAAAACCAATCTAGTTGGCCAAACCAAACCGATAGTTCGAAGAGAAATACAAAGATATCAAATCATGCATATAAGAATTCAGAGAAGGTTCAAATAATATTCGTAGAAAAGCTGATCATAAATTCACAATTCATCGGATCTCGACAAGCACACCACAAATTAAGATTACATCAGATAGATCTCCAAGAACATCAAGGATAACATGGTATTGAGAATCAAAGAGAGAGAAGAAGCCATTTAGCTACTAGCTATGGACCTGTAGGTCGGTGGTAAACTACTCACCGTTCATCGGAAGGGCAATAGGGTGATGTAGATGCCCTCCATGATCGAATCCCCCTCCGGTAGGATGCCGGAAAAGTCCCCAAGATGGGATCTCATAGGAACAGAAGATTGCAGCGGCGGAAAAGTGTTTTCGTGGATGCTTCTGAGGGTTCTGGAATATATGTGAATATATAGGAGGAAGAGCTAGGTTAGGGGAGTCCTGATGGGGCCACAAGGTAGGGGGTGCCCCCCCTAGGGCGCGCCCTCCACCCTTGCCACCACCTTCTGGCTCTTTTAGCTTGGACTCCAAGTCCTCTAGGTGTCTTCTAGTCCAAGAAAAATCATCGTGAAGTTTTATTCCATTTTGACTCCGTTTAGTATTCCTTTCCTGTGAAGCTCAAAAACAAGGGAAAAAACTGGCATTGGGCTCTAGATTAATAGGTTAGTCCCAAAATAATATGAAATAGCATATTAGTGCATATAAAACATCCAAATAGATAACATAATAGCATGGAACAATAAAAATTATAGATACGTTGGAGCGTATCAAGCATGCCAAGCTTAATTCCTGCTCGTCCTTGAATAGGTAAATGATAAAAACAGAATTTTTGATGTGGAATGCTACCTAACATATTTATCTATGTAATTTTTTATTGTGGCATGAATGTTCAGATCCGTAAGATTCAAAGCGAAAGTTTAATATTGACATAAGAGCAATAATACTTCAAACATACTAGAAAGCAAATCATTACGTTTCAAAAATAACATGGCTCAAGAAAGTTATCCCTACAAAATCATAATCTTGTTATGCTCCCTCTTCTCAGCACAAAGTATAAATCATGCCCACCCTAGTGTCAGCCAAGCAATTGTTTCATACTTTTTAACGCGCTTCAGCTTTTTCAATTCTTCACGCAATACATGAGCGTGAGCCATGGACATAGCGCTATGGGTGGAATAGAAGGTGGTAGTAGAGAAAATAAGGGAGAAAGTCTCACATCAACTAGGCAAATCAATGGACTATGGAGATGTCTGTCAATTGATACCAATGTGAGTGAGTAGGGATTGCCATGTAACGGATGCACTAGAGCTATAAGTGTATGAAAGCTCAAAAAACCTATTGGGTGTGAATCAATTTGCTTGCTCATGAAGACCTAGGGCATCTGAGGAAGCCCATCGTTGGAATATACAAGACAAGTTCTATAACTAAAAATTCCTACTAGTAATATATAAAAGTTACAAAATAGGAGACTCTCTATCATGAAGAACATGGTGCTACTTTGAAGCACAAGTCTAGAAAAAGGATAGTAACATTGTCCCTTTTCTCTTTTTGTCTCTCTTTTTTGGTGGGCTTCCTTTGCCTCTCTTTTTTTATTTGGGTTTCTTTGGCCTCTTTTATTTTGATAACCTCACATGGGACAATGTTCTAATAATGATGATCATCACACTTTTATTTACTTCTAACTCAAAATCATAACTCGATACTAGAACAAAGGTATGACTCTTTATGAATGCCTCCGACAGTGTACCAGGTTGTGCTATGATCAAGAGTGACATGTATAAAAAAATATGAACGGTGGCCAAGCCACAAATACTATGCCAACTACACAATCATGCAAAGCAACATGACATTGATGGTATGTGTCATAATAAACGGAACGGTGGAGTTACATGGCAATATATCTCGGAATGGCTATGAAAATGCCATAATAGGTAGGTATGGTGGCTGTTTTGAGGAAGGGTAAGAAGTGGGTTTAATGCACCAGCGAAAGTTGCGCTGTACTAGAGTGGCTAGCAAAGGTGGAAGGGTGAGAGTGCGTATAATCCATGGACTCAACATTAGTCATAAAGAACTCACATACTTATGGCAAAACATCTATTAGCCCTCGAAGCAAGGTACTACTATGCATGCTCCCAGGGGAGAGGTTGGTAGGAGTTAACCATCGCGTGCTCCCGACTTTGACGCAAAGGAAAACAATCAAGAATAAATTGCACTCCAACTTCATCACATAACTAGAAGACCATACGTGCATGCTACGGGAATCACAAACCTTAACGCAATTATTTCTTTGACTCCACAATTTACTACTTGCATGACTCTAATATCACCATCTTCATATCAACACAAATGCAAGCAATCAAACTTCTCATGTATTCAATGCTCTATATGAAAGTTTTTATTATATCTCCTTTGGATGCCTATCATATTAGGACTAAAATCATAACCCAAGAAAATTACCATGTTGTTTAGGAAGACTCTCAAAATAATATAAGTGAAGCAAGAGAGTTAAATAATTTCTACAAAATAAAGCCACTGCCATGCTCTAAAAAGATATAAGTGAAGCACTAGAGCAAAATTGCCTAGCTCAAAAGATATAAGTGAAGCTCATAGAGTATTCTAATAAATCACGATTCATGCATGTCCCTCTCAAAAGGTGTGTATAGCAAGGATGATTGTGGCAAACTAAAAATCAAAGACCCATATCATACAAGACGCTCCAAACAAAACACATATCATGTGGTGAATAAAAATATAGCCTCAAGTAAACTTACCGATAGACGAAGACGAAAGAGGGGATGCCTTTCGGGGCATCCCCAAGCTTAGGCTCTTCGTTGTCCTTGAATATTATCTTGGGGTGCCTTAACCATCTCCAAGCATAGGCTCTTGCCACTCCTTATTCCATAGTCCATCAAATCTTTACCCAAAACTTGAAAATTCACAACACAAAACTCAACAGAAAACCTCATGAGATCCGTTGGTATAAGAAAATAAATCACCACTTTTGGTACTGTTGTGAACTCATTCTTTGTTTATATTGCTGTAATATCTACTGTATTCCAACTTCACCATGGTTCATACCCCCGATATTACCCATAGATTCATCAAAATAAGCAAACAACACATAAAAAACGGAATCTGTCAAAAAGCAAGCATCAGTAGTAATCAGAACTCTTGAATACTTCTGTGACTCCAAAAATTCATAAAAATTAGGACAATCTGAGAAATTTGCATATTAATCTTATGCAAAAAGAATAAGTATTTTATGACGCTTCATTAAAAATTAGAATTATTTTCCAGGCACAAAAGTTTCTATTTTTCAGCAAGATCAAATCAACTATCACCGTAAACCATCCCAAAGGTCTTACTTGGTTCAAACACTAATTAAAACATTAAAACACATCTAACCAGAGGCTAGATGATAAATTTATTAAAATAGAACCAAAAAAATCAAGAACAAAAATAAAATTGGGTTGCCTCCCAACAAGCGCTATTGTTTAACGCCCCTAGCTAGGCATTGATAATTTCAATGATGCTCACATAAAAGAGAAGAATTGAAGCACAAAGAGAGCATCATAAAACATGTGACAAACACATCCAAGTCTAACATACTTCCTATGCATAGGCATTTTATAAGCAAACAAATTACCAAGGCAAGCAAAAACTAGCATATGCAAGGAAGAAGAAAGAGACGTTAGCAATCTTAACATGAAGAGAGGTAATTTTAGTAACATGAAAATTTCTACAACTATATTTTCCTCTCTCATAATAATTACATGTAGGATCATAAGAAAATTCAACAATATATCTATCACATAACATATTCTCAACACGATCCACATGCATGTGAAGTTGACACTCTTCCAAAATAGTGGGGTTGACATTAACTAAAGTCATGACCTCTCCAAACCCACTTTTATCAAAAATTTCATAAGATTGAACATTCTCCAAATATGTGGGATCTAATGTTGACACTCTTTCAAACCCACTCTCAATATTATTTCAAACATTATTATCAATCTCATATTCATCATGGGGCTTCAATAAATTTTCAAGACCATAAGAAGAATCGCCCCAATCACGATCTTTGCAACAAGTAGTATACATAGCAAAATTAGCATCCCCAAGATTACGATTTTGCATATCATTAACACAATTGACATTAATGGAATTTATAATAACATCATTGCAATCATGCTTTTCATTCAAGGTACTATCGTGAATCACTTAATAATTTTCTTCTTTCAACACTTCATCACAATTTTAGATTCATGAACTTCAAGCAAAACCTCATAGAGATAATCTAGTGCACTCAATTCACTAGTAATTGGTTCATCATAATTGGATGTTTTATAAAGATTAGCAAGTGGACGAGGATCCATAAATCTATTTGCTCCTGAATTTGAATAAACACAATTATGCCAAGTAAACGAGCAAAAGCAGACCAAGTAAGACATAAAGGCAAATGGAAAGAAGGCGAATTAAAAGGCAAATCTTTTTCTATTTTTCGAAAACGTTTTAGATGTGGGGAGAGGAAAACGAGAGGCAAATGGCAAATAGTGTAATGCTGCGAGATATGAGAGTTTATGATGGGTACTTGGTATGCTTGATGTAGACCTCCCTGCAATGGCGCTATAAATTCTTCCTGATACTTCTTGACCTTGTGTTGGTTTTTCCCTTGAAGAGGAAAGGGTGATGCAGCACAGTTGAGATAAGTATTTCCCTCATTTAAGAACCAATGTATCAATCCAGTAGGAGAAACGCGCAAGTCCCCAATAGATGGACCTGCACAAACAATCAAACACTTGCATCCAACGCAATAAAGGGGTTGTCAATCCCGTCACGGTCACTTGGAAAGGTGATATCTGATAGAGATAAATAGAAATAAACAAAACATAAAATATTTTTGGGTTTTTTGGTTTATAGATCTCAAAATAAAAAGATTGCAAAATAGTATATCGGAAACTAATATGATGGAAAATAGACCCGGGGGCCATAGGTTTCACTAGAGGCTTCTCTCATGAAGGCAAATAATACGGTGGGTGAACAAATTACTGTCGAGCAACTGATAGAAAAGTGCAAAGTTATGACAATATCCAAGGCAATGATTATGCAATATAGGCATCACGTCCGTGTCAAGTAGACCGACTCCTGACTGCATCTACTACTATTACTCCATACATCGACCGCTATCAAGCATGCATCTAGAATATTAAGTTCATAAAGAATGCAGTAACGCCTTAAGTAAGATAACATGATGTAGAGGAATAAACTCAAGCAATATGATGAAAACCCCATCTTTCTATCCTCGATGGCAACAAGTCAATACGTGTCTCGCTGCCCCTACTTCTTCACTGGGTGAAACCACGCAAGATTGAACCCAAAGGTAAGCACCTCAACCATTGCAAGAAAAACCAATCTAGTTGGCCAACCAAACCGATAGTTCGAAGAGAAATACAAAGATATCAAATCATGCATATAAGAATTCAGAGAAGGTTCAAATAATATTCGTAGAAAAGCTGATCATAAATTCACAATTCATCGGATCTCGACAAGCACACCACAAATTAAGATTACATCAGATAGATCTCCAAGAACATCAAGGATAACATGGTATTGAGAGAAGAAGCCATCTAGCTACTAGCTATGGACCCGTAGGTCGGTGGTAAACTACTCACGGTTCATCGAAAGGGCAATAGGGTGATGTAGATGCCCTTCGTGACCGAACCCCCCTCCGGCAGGATGCCAGAAAAGGCCCCAAGATGGTATCTCACGGGAACAGAAGGTTGTGGCGGCGGAAAAGTATTTTCGTGGATGCTTCTGAGGGTTCTGGAATATATTCTAATATATAGGAGGAAGAGCTAGGTCAGGGGAGTCCCGAGGGGGCCACAAGGTAGCCCCCCCCAGGGCACGCCCTCCACCCTTGCCGCCGCCTCGTGGCTCTTCTGGCTTGGACTCCAAGTCCTTTGGGTGTCTTCTGGTCCAAAAAAATCATCATGAAGTTTTATTCCGTTTGGACTCCGTTTGGTATTCCTTTTCTACGAAGCTCAAAAACAAGGAAAAAATAGAAACTGGCACTAGGCTCTAGATTAATAGGTTAGTCCCAAAAATAATATAAAATAGCATATTAATGCATATAAAACATCGAAAACAGATAATATAATAGCATGGAACAATCAAAAATTATAGATACGTTGGAGACGTATTACTATCGTACGTCCACGTTGATTGGGACTTCAACCCACGAAGGGTAACAGTTGCGCCAGTCCACGGAGGGCTCCACCCATGAAGGGTTCACGAAAAAGCAGCCTTGTCTATCCCACCATGGCCATCGCCCACGAAGGACTTGCCTCACTCGAGTAGATCTTCATGAAGTAGGCTATCTCCTTGCCCTTACAAACTTCTTGGTTCAACTCCACATCAAAACGGAGGCTCCCAAGCGACACCTAACCAATCTAGGAGACACCACTCTCCAAAAGGTAATAGATGGTGTGTAGATGATGAACTCCTTGCTCTTGTGCTTCAAATGATAGTCTCCCCAACACTCAACTCTCTCTCACGGTTTAGCTATGGTGGAAGAGGGGTTTGAGTGGAAATCAACTTGGGGAAGGCTAGAAATGAAGGTTCAAAAGGTGGGAATGGAATCAACACATGAGTAGGTGGCTCTCTCTCGGAAAATGGATGGTGGGAGTGTAGGCACGTTCTGATGGCTCTCTCACAAATGGAGAAGGAGGTGGAGGGGTATATATAGCCTCCACATGAAATTCAACTGTTACACACTTTTGACCCATCTCGGTGGCACCGATTAGAAAATTCGGTGAGACCGATCTGTTCAAAAATATGAACGTTAGGAATCTCGGTGGGACTAACTGGAACAACTTGGTGGGACCGATGTGCTAGGGCTTAGGGCAAACATCATCTCGGTGGCGCTGATTGCATCAACTCGGTGGGACCGAAGTGAAGCAATAAGCAACAGAATCTGTTAAGCCAACTCGGTGAGACCGACTCGGTGAGACCGAAGCGAATGCAATAGATCACAGAGCGCTGGCAAGGCCATCTCAGTGAGACCGAGATCCATATCGATGAGACCGAATTGCTAGGGTTTCTGGCAATGGCTATGTTAAGTAAACTCGGTGGCTCCGGGTAGGAAGAATCGGTGGGCCGAGTTTGGATTTAGGTTTTGGACATATTTGGATGGAGAAAGTGGCTTAGGGTTTTGGAGCAATATCACTAAGCACATGAGCAAGTAGACCATTAAGCAACACCTCATCCCCTTTTAATAGTATTGGCTTTCCTATGGACTCAATGTGATCTTGTATCACTAAAATAGAAATGAAGAGTCCTGAGCTTTTGCCAAACTTTGTCCTTATCATTATGAGGGGTCTACATCTCTAGTCCATGCCATGCCAATCATTGAATATCCTGGAATATTTATCTTGAATGGATATTAGTTCAATGAGCTATATGTTGTTACAAATTACCAAAACCACCCGGGGATTAGATGCACTTTCAGATAGGGCGATAACGCAGTTTTCTTGAATATCCTTTCTAGTGCGTGTCTTGTATTGAGGGATACCGAAGATATGACGCGGCCTACTTAATGTAAAAGAGCCGATTTTCTCCATCGTTTTTTCTATTTTATTCAGTTGTCTCCACATATTTTTTTCGTTTTCTTTTGCTTCTTTTCTTTTTTCTTCTCCGTTTTTTCATTTGTTCCTTCGGTTTTTCAATTTTTTTTCTTTGGTTTATTTTGTTTCTTTTTCATTTTCCATTTCTTTGGTTTTCTTTGTTTCTTTTGGTTTTCATTCCACATTTTTTGTATATGTCAATAACATTTTTCTAATACAAGTTTAACACTTTTTCAATACAAATTTAATATTTTTCTAATATGTGGTCAACTTTTTTTATAAAGGTTTTTCATCGTTTTTCAAATGCTTGATTAACATTTTTCAAATAAAAAATTAACATTTTTTAATACGCGGTCATTATTTTTCCGTTGGTTTATTTTGTTTTCTTCTACAGTTTTTTATTTTTTATTTTTCTTTGTTTTTATTCATTCTACATTCTTGTATGCATGACCAACATTTTTTAAAATACTTGTACAACATTTTATATACATGATTTATATTTTTTTCAAATACTTGTTCAACATTTTCTTTTAAATACTTGTTCAACATTTTTATATACATGATAAACATTTTTCATATAATTGTTCAACATTTATATATATATGATCAACATCTTTTCAAATACTTGTTCAACATTTTTTAAATACTTGTTCAACATTTTTCAGATACTTTTTTTAAATCAAGTTTTTTGAAGAGTTTTTTGTAATATATATTTAAAATATGTTAAAGTATGAACAAAAGTAGAAAAAAGAAAGCAAAAAACAAAAATAAAAAGCATTAAAAAAACAAAACACAAAACAAGCTGGTGTTTCCCGTGCGCGTGGTCCGGTCCAACTAGTTGTTCCCTTCAGCACGGGGTTTGCTCCCGAAATCACTAATTGAGGAGTACTCCTCGCAAAGATCATTCCTACCTTCCAAGGTTGTGACAAGTGGCGCGCTGGATGTGTGCCACTTCTTGCAACTGGTAGTTTTCCCTTTTTTTCTAGATCCATTTATTCAAAATGTTTATCTCTTAAACCATACGTCGAAATCTCGACCCGTTTTCACCGTTGGATTTCTCGCGTCTAGATCTTCAAAACTAGATCCCATGTTGATAGGTTTTGATGAACTTTTTTCACAAAAAAATTAGACGAAAAATTCAGACGAAAAACCAAACCGGGAGCATGATTTTTTTTCCTTTTCGAAAGAGGCACGACTGTGCCTCTCGCGAAATCACGACGTGCCTCTCGCGGAAGCAAAACCGTCCGTTTTCAAGAAGGCACGGCCGTGCCTCCCGTGAAGCACAACCATGCCTCTCGCGGGAACAAACCTCCCGCGAAAGAAAAAAAAAACAGAAAACGCGTATATTTTTCCGTTTCCGAGAGGCACAGTCGTGCCTCTCGCGAAAGCAAAACCGCGACTCTCGCGGGAGCAAAACCGTGCCTCGAGCGAAAGAAAAAAAACAGAAAACACGTTTTCTTCCGTTTCCGAGAGTCATGGTCGTGCCTCTCGCGAAATAAAAAACGTGCCTCTTGCGGATGAAAAGAAACAGAAAACGTGTTTTTTCCATGTTTGAGAGTCATGGTCGTGCCTCTCGTGAAAGCAAATGCGTGCCTCTCGCGGAAGCGAAACCGTGCCTCTGACGGATGAAAAAAAACACGTTATTTCGTGCAAAAAAATTTGGTCCAAAGTTAAGGAAGACTGGTGGAAAGCCGAAACGTCGAAAACCCCAAAAAAACCATTTAAAAAGCCGAAAACACGTGCGAAAAAATAAAATAAAATCCAGAGGGAGCTCCCAGAGCGCGACACGTGGCGGATAGCTGAAAGTGTTCCAAGTGACGCTGATCGTTATGAGGCTCCCGAAAGAATGCTCGTTAACTAGTTACTCTTGTTTGCTAGTGCGAGACATAGGGGCGTCAGTCACAAAATGCTACACTGTTCCGCTGCTGGTTGGGCCAACCCAATACAAAGTCCCATGTGCGTCATGGTGCTATTGGACGCATTGGGCGTCGAATACGAACTCCCTGTAGTTGGCGTCTTAAACGACAAATAAGCTTTACCGGTCCTACGGGCGAAGAAGGCTTTGGCAGGAGAAAAAGAACTCATGTCAAGGTGACGGCAACAATCCATCTGGTGAAGAAGGGGCCCGCTGGTAGATGCCCCGTGGTGCGGCAACAACAAGGGATTCAGTGAGAGTAATGGAGGCGCATGGGATGAGCACGAATCAACCTCCAGGCCGCCATGGCCATTGAGGGGGAGAGAGGGGTGAGACGCGGCTGGGTGAGTCGGGGGGAAAGCGAGAGAGACGCGAGTACGAGGGGCCGGTTCCCCATCGTTCCATCGATTTAGAAGAACGACTGCTTTAGGGATCTCGTCCGAATATTTGCTCGGTGGGAATGACCTGTACCAAACAAAGGGACGAGGCCCTGGTGCAAGTCCGACCCATGTCGTTCCAGCTTGTGACTGAAACCAAACACACCTCTAGAGAAGCGCACACACAGCGAAACCGCAAAGCGTATCGATTGCTCGTGTCCATTGCAAAACCTAAACACTGAACATGAAACAGGTACAAATTTTTTGGAAAACAAAAGCAGCTACACGCCTACACCTATCATCAAATGATATACTCCAAAAACAGGTTAACCAAATGCAGTAACCAATAGGCAGAGATCTGTATCTCTGGTTTCAGGTAAAAGGAGAAGCGGAACAAGCGATCCTATTATTGCTGTTCTTGAGGTTGCAAGTCCTGAACTGCCTCTTTGTCCGGCTCACGTACGTAGCTAGATGATGAAGACGTTGGACTAAAACGCCATGTAAGTAGGTAGTAATGACGTTCTCGTCTGAGAGGTATTAGTATTCTTGTTCCAATTCCGAAGTGGTAGTATATTTTTCGCTTGAAAGAGTTGCGAAATGTGCATAGTATAGTTGACAGGGAACACCGCCAGCACAGTTCTGCTCTGTATCAACCAATTGCAGCAGAGGCCAAAACGCAAGGGAAACTCAATACTCTAATCCGCTGCAGTCCTTCCATGATGTCAGGCCATGTTTTATTAACACGGCGAGAGACACTTGGTTAATCCAAAGTCAACGAAAGACCCCAGCAAAACATCCAGAGTTGTGTAGTACTCCCTCCGTTCCGAATTACTTGTCGCACGTATGGATGTATCTAGATGTATTTTAGTTTTAGATACATCCATTTCAGCGACGAGTAATTTGGAACGGAGGAAGTATGTATCTGTAGTCTGGCACAGTACCATAAATAAATTACTCAGAGCAGCCCTGTCTTGGCCACGGGCGCAGCGCGTCAGAAGAGGAATCAATCATCATCCAAGATGCAAAAGGGAACTTTGCTGGTGGAGATTAGAAAAGTTTACGATTATTTCTCAAGAAAGGTTTACCAGAAAGTTTTCGATTAGCTGGGCCTGTCGATGAAATGGACGCCTCCATTTGTTTTCTGAACCGGGGCGTGGCCTGTGGCCGTGGACTCCGGAGGACGGCGATGCGGCCTCCAATCGCCGCGATGTGTTTGCTTGTACCTTTTGGGATCCGCCGCTGGTCGCGTCCGGCACGATGGGTGCGTTTGCATATCACACGGTCTCTCAGCTGGGCTGCTGCCTAAACAAATCGGGGTTTGATCGCTGGTGGGGAAGCCCGACGCGGATGAACGCCTGCTCATAATTGTGGCACCCTGTTTGACCGGAAAGTTTCTAAGCTATTATGATATGGTTAGTAGGAGAATCTCCAAAAAAAAAAAATCGTATTGACGCCCACATGCGCATTGCGGTTCCATGCGCCGAGGACGGCAGATCAGGGGAGATCAGGGATTCACCGGTGCACAGACTGAGAATAAGCACGTATCAACTGAACAGCACCATGGATTTGACATACAAAAGCGACGCAAAATGGAGAAGCAGCTCCATACATCCTCCACGTTTTCCGTTTTTTGAATAAAATGAACAAACACAATTGCGATACGGATCAATATCACACAGCAAATCACTACTCAGTTCCGTACTTTATTCAAGTTATTACAAGATTTTAGATTTCATCAGTTTCATCAACCACCACGAGTCCATGAACACAAGAGCAACAAGCAACCTGTCAGCGCACCGGACCCACCTGGCGGTGGTGGACTTGGCTCGCCCACGACAAGGCCAGCGCGGGCTCGCAAGGCCAACTCCAGGGTAGTTGGACCAGAGTGGGTGTGAGCCGGCCCGGCCTAGGCAGCCACCTACTTATCCATCCACTCCATCCAGATGGAACCATCCAGAGGATCACGGCGGCGGCATCGGCTCTATTCCCCAATTCCCCTTCCCTTCGCATGAACCTTAGTTTCTGTATCCAGAGATTGCCTGTAATCGCCCCCAAACTTGTACTCCGAGAGTGAATTGCATCTGTAATACATAGTTCCTATCCTGCTCCTAACATCTGGTATCAGAGACCAGCCACCACCCTTCCTCCGCGCGTGATCTGGCGCAGTTCGTCGAGACCCGTCGTCTTCATCAAGCTCGATTACAGACCGAGGCCATGGATCCCACCATGAAGGAGTACATGGACAAGCTCACATCCTCCATGGACGAGTTCCGCACCGAGCTGCGCAACAACACCGCGGCTGTGCATGCCAACACCGCCAAGGTCAACGATCTCCTCGCGTGGCGGTCGGATCTGGAGCGTCGCGTGGCCGATCTGAGTACTGCGGTAGCCGATCTCCAGCAAGGGCGCGCGCTGCTGGGTGGCGCTGGTGTGGCGACAATCGGCGTCGGCCCCCGCCCCCTCCCTCGCAGCGGCTGGGAGCCTCCTTGGCTCCGGCATCAACGCGCAGGAGCTGCCCCACGGGTCTGAGGACCACGGCGACGCATTCATCCACCGGGAGCAGGCGCCGGCCATGACGCCGGTGCCCCTCCCGGGCATCGGTCAGTGTCCCGCATCCCCATCCCTGATCCCAGTGGCTTCGCCTTTTTCTCATGCCAGCCAGCTCCTCGCGGGCTTGGGACAGGCACACCCTTCCATTTGTTTTCCTCAATTCACGGGCGAGAACCCCAAGCTCTGGAAAACTCTCTGTGAACAGTATTTCTCCATGTTTAACATCCAGCCCTCATTCTGGGTGCCCATGGCATCCTTGAATTTCTCGGGATCGGTCGCCATATGGCTGCAATCGATCCAGAAGAAGCTGGCAGGCTTCGATTGGGAGTCATTTTCTAGTCTCTTATGCACTCGTTTCGGACGCGATCGTCACCAGCTACTTATTCGTCAATTTTACACCATTAAACAGACATCTACGATGGCTGATTATATTGAGCAATTCCAACTTGTTATTAATCATTTGGCTTCATATTCTGATGAAATTCACCCTTACTTCTACCTTACTCGTTTTGTGGAGGGGCTCCGCGCCGATATCCGGGCGGTGGTGCTGGTGCAACGACCGCCCGATCTGGACACTGCCTGCTCCCTCGCGCTTCTTCAGGAGGAGGTAGCAGGAGGGCTGCATCATCCACGACCGCACTCGCCGGGGCCGCGCTCTCTGGACACGGGGCAGCGCTCTGGGGCTTTACCTTTGCCTCCACCCCCACCGAGACCGAGCGCTGCCGTGCCAGCACCAGCGGCCAATGACAGGCACGGCATTGAAGGTGCTCGTGCCGACACCAGCAAAGTGAAAGCTCTCCAGGAGTATCGCCGCGCCCGCGGTCTCTGTTTTAAGTGCGGCGAGCGGTGGGGGCACGATCATACGTGTCCTGCCACGGTGCAGCTGCACGTGGTCGAGGAACTCCGGGAGCTTTTCGGTCTCGATTCCGTCTTCGACGGCGAGCAGCAGCCTCCGGCCGAAGCAGTGATGGCCATCTCCAAGCACGCGCTCACGGGTGACAAGTCGCCCAAAGCATTTCAGCTCCATGCGTGGCTGCAGGGGCACGAGATCCTCATGCTGGCGGATTCCGGCAGTTCTACATCGTTTGTCGATGCCCAGTTGGCTACCCAGCTGAAGGGGGTCACGCCACTGGCCCGTGCGGGCGCGTCAAGGTTGCTGGTGGCGGTGAATTGCAGTGCACAGCCACTATTCAAAACTGTAAGTGGGCTTCGCAAGGGCATGAATTCACCACCGATTTCAAAGTTCTTCCTCTGGGAATGTATGACGCAATTCTGGGAATGGATTGGCTTGAGGAGCACAGCCCGATGACGGTGGACTAGAAAGGCAAGCATATCTCAATTCCGGAGGCAGCAGGCATTGTTCACCTCCATGGGCATCCATCTACACCTTCTTGCGAAGTCATTAACAGCATGCAGTTGAACAGCTTATGTCGCCAAGGGGCTGTTTCGCATATGGTGCAACTGTACCAAGTAGCACTGGGGACGGGGGAGGAGCAAGATGTCACACCTGAGTGTATCCGTGCTGTTCTGGAACAGTATCCGGATGTGTTTGGCGAGCCAACAGGGCTGCCTTCGAAGCGCAGTTGTGATCATCATATTCCTTTGGTACCGGTGCTCAGCCTGTCAACATTCGGCCGTATCGACACAAGCCGGAGCACAAGACTGAGATCGAGGAACAGGTGGCTGAATTGCTCAGGCAGGGAGTGATTCGACGCAGTTCAAGCCCGTTTGCTTCACCAGTTATTTTGGTTAAGAAGAAGGATGGCACGTGGCGTCTATGTATTGACTATCGTCATCTCAATGCCATGACGTCAATTGCTAAATTTCCAGTTCCAGTGATTGAAGAATTGCTCGATGAGCTTCACGGGGCAGTATGGTTCTCTAAGCTCGACCTTCGAGCAGGATATTACCAGATCAGGATCGCCGAGGGCGACGAGTACAAGACTGCCTTCCAGACCCATTCGGGACACTTTGAATTCCTGGTGCTTTCAATGGGACTAGCAGGGGTCCATCCACCTTCAACGGTGCGATGATTGATACTATGTATCCTCTGCTCTGCAAGTGTGTTCTGCTGTTCTTTGACGATATCCTAGTCTTCAGCCGCACGCTAGAAGATCATACAGCTCACCTTAAGCAAGTTTTCCAGCTCCTGCGAAGAGATCAGTGGAAGATCAAGGCTTCTAAATGTTGCTTTGGCCAACAGAAGTTGTCTTATTTGGGGCACGTCATCAGTGCGGAAGGGGTTGCCACAGATCCTGGCAAGATTCAAGCCGTGACGCAGTGGCCTACACCGACTGATGTTAAAGAGGTCCGGCGATTCCTCGGGCTTGCCGGTTATTACCGTCTCTTCGTCCGCCATTTTGGCATCATCGCACGTCCGTTGTTCAGCCTGCTCAAGAAGGGGGCACCATTTGTTTGGACGCAGGCAACAGAAGAGTCATTCCAGCTGCTTAAACAAGGTCTCGTCACAGCCCCAGTTCTAGCATTGCCTAATTTCTCTCAACCTTTCATCGTGGAAACAGATGCATGCGACGCGGGCGTGGGAGCAGTGCTGCAGCAGCAGGGACATCCGATTGCATATATGAGCAAAGCATTGTCCCCCAAATTCCGAGGGTTGTCAACATATGAAAAAGAGTATCTCGCGGTGGTTGTGGCAGTTGAGCAGTGGAGGCCCTACTTGCAGCACAGCGAGTTCGTCATTCAGACTGACCAGAAGAGTCTCATTCATCTCGAGGAACAGAGACTGACTACGCCATGGCAGCAGAAGGCTTTCACAAAGCTGCTGGGTCTTCGTTATTCTATCAAATACAAGAAAGGAGTGGAGAATGGAGCAGCCGACGCATTGTCCAGAGCCACGCACACGGACCAACTCCACACAGTCTCTTCATGCAAGCCAAGTTGGATGGAGGATGTTCTCAATAGTTACAATGCTAACCCACAGGCGCAAAGGTTACTAGAGCAGTTGGCAATCCGTCCGGATCCCAAAGGGCGTTTCACGCTAGAGCAGGGTATGCTTCGATTTCGAGGGAGGATATGGCTTGGAGGCGCGACAGCAATGCAACAGCAGATCATTGCTGCGTTTCATGACACTCCGCTCGGTGGGCACTCCGGCCGGGTTTCCAGTCACTTGGCGTCGAGTGCGCCGCTTATTTGCATGGCCCAAGATGAAGACTCACATCCAGCATTACGTCCAATACTGCCCGACGTGTCAACAAGCAAAACCTGATCGTGCTGCTTATCCAGGACTGCTCGAACCTCTGCCGGTGCCTAAGGAATCATGGGAAATGATAAGCATGGATTTTATCGATGGTCTGCCTCTTTCTGGCGGGGTTAACTGCATTCTGGTCATAGTGGACAAACTGACTAAGTTTGCCCACTTCCTTCCGCTGGCTCACCCGTACACAGCCTCAAAGGTCGCTCTCCTGTACATGAATCAGATCTACCGGCTGCATGGATTCCCAGGGTCCATTGTGTCCGACCGTGACCCGGTGTTCACAAGTCATTTCTGGCAGGAGCTGTTTAAGTACGCTGGCACTGGGCTGCGCATGAGTTCTGCCAATCACCCGCAAACGGATGGGCAGACGGAGAGAGTTAACCAGTGCCTTGAAACCTATTTACGGTGTTTCGCTCAAGCATGCCCTCGTCGCTGGAGTTTCTGGATTCCTCTGGCTCAGTTTTGGTACAACTCGTCTCACCACTCTTCCATTGGTATGTCACCTTTCCGAGCCATGTACGGCCATGAACCACGACAGTGGGGGATAACAGCAACAAGCGCATGTTCAGTCCCAGCACTGAGGTCTTGGCTAGATGAAAGAGCGGTAGTGCAGGACCTACTCCAGAAACACCTGAACCGTGCTCGGCGGTGCATGAAGCGACAAGTCGATAAGAAGCGATCATTCAGGGTCTTTGAGGTTGGTGATTCTGTCTACCTGAAGTTGCAGCCATACATTCAGACCTCGGTGGCTCGACGGGCCTGCCACAAGCTATCTTTCCGGTTCTTTGGTCCTTTCAAGATCATTGCTCGTGTCAAAAATGTTGCTTACAAGCTACAACTCCCAGAGCAAGCGCAAATCCACCCGGTCTTCCATGTCTCGCAGCTCCGGAAAGCACTCATCCCAGGTACTACGGCATCCAGTACGCTTCCTATCCTGTCTGACATTCCTGTGGTTCCTATGAAGATCTTGGAGCGACGCTGGCGCCAGCGCAGAGGGGCTATGGTGGAACAGATACTAGTCCGCTGGTCCAATCCAGCGGCTGTCGCAGATTCATGGGAGGATCATGCAGAGTTACAAGCTCGGTTCCCGGCTTCTGAGGCTTGGGGGCAAGCCTCGTCTCAAGAAAGGGGGGATGTCAGCGTACCGGACCCACCTGGCGGTGGTGGACTTGGCTCGCCCACGACAAGGCCAGCGCGGGCTCGCAAGGCCAACTCCAGGGTAGTTGGACCAGAGTGGGTGTGAGCCGGCCCGGCCCAGGCAGCCACCTACTTATCCATCCACTCCATCCAGATGGAACCATCCAGAGGATCACGGCGGCGGCATCGGCTCTATTCCCCAATTCCCCTTCCCTTTGCATGAACCCTAGTTTCTGTATGCAGAGATTGCCTGTAATCGCCCCCAAATTTGTACTCCGTGAGTGAATTGCATCTGTAATACATAGTTCCTATCCTGCTCCTAACACAACCACAGTGGTGTCCCACACGTCATGCTCGTAAGAATGAATATTCACTGGCAGGTAGGCCCCAGCAGAATCTGAACGGGTCGGCTACCGGCTGCTGCCGTCTCGCCTATAAATCCGTCCGCTCCGTTTGCACCTCCATCTCGCGGCCGCGCCTCTCAGACACTGCACCTGCCAAGGCTGCCATTGCTCCTTGAGCAGCAGAGTGTTTGATAAGGCAAGGGAAGCAAGGCGGCCGAAGATGTCGACGTGCGCGGCGAGCCTGGCGCCGCTGCTGGGCACGGCGGCGGCGAACGCGACGGACTACCTGTGCAACCAGTTCGCGGACACCACGACGGCGATCGACTCGACGTACCTGCTCTTCTCCGCCTACCTGGTGTTCGCCATGCAGCTCGGCTTCGCCATGCTCTGCGCGGGCTCCGTCCGGGCCAAGAACACCATGAACATCATGCTCACCAACGTGCTCGACGCCGCCGCCGGCGCGCTCTTCTACTACCTCTTCGGCTTCGCCTTTGCCTTCGGTACGCCTTCCAACGGCTTCATCGGGAAGCACTTCTTCGGCCTCCGCGACGTTCCCCAGGTCGGCTTCGACTACAGCTTCTTCCTCTTCCAGTGGGCCTTCGCCATCGCCGCGGCCGGGATAACCTCCGGCTCCATCGCGGAGCGGACGCAGTTCGTGGCCTACCTCATCTACTCGGCCTTCCTCACCGGCTTCGTCTACCCCGTGGTGTCCCACTGGATCTGGTCCGCCGACGGCTGGGCCTCCGCCTCCCGGACGTCGGGGCCGTTGCTCTTCAACTCCGGCGTCATCGACTTCGCCGGGTCCGGGGTTGTGCACATGGTTGGCGGCGTGGCCGGGCTCTGGGGCGCGCTCATCGAGGGCCCCCGCATTGGGCGGTTCGACCACGCCGGGCGAGCGGTGGCGCTGCGCGGGCACAGCGCGTCGCTCGTCGTGCTGGGCACCTTCTTGCTGTGGTTTGGCTGGTACGGGTTTAACCCCGGCTCGTTCCTCACCATCCTCAAGTCCTACGGCCCGCCCGGCAGCATCCACGGGCAGTGGTCGGCGGTAGGCCGCGCGGCCGTGACGACCACCCTCGCCGGCAGCACGGCGGCGCTGACGACGCTGTTCGGGAAGAGGCTCCAGACGGGGCACTGGAACGTGCTGGACGTCTGCAACGGCCTCCTGGGCGGCTTCGCCGCGATCACCGCGGGGTGCTCCGTGGTGGACCCGTGGGCGGCGATCATCTGCGGATTCGTGTCGGCGTGGGTGCTCATCGGGCTGAACAAGCTGGCCGCGAGGTTCAAGTTCGACGACCCGCTGGAGGCGGCGCAGCTGCACGGCGGGTGCGGCGCGTGGGGCGTCATCTTCACGGCACTGTTCGCGCGCAGGGAGTACGTGGAGCAGATCTACGGCGCGCCGGGGCGGCCGTACGGGCTGTTCATGGGCGGCGGGGGGCGGCTGCTGGGCGCGCACGTGGTGCTGATCCTGGTGATCGCGGCTTGGGTGAGCTGCACCATGGGCCCGCTGTTCCTGGCGCTGAACAAGCTGGGGCTGCTGCGCATCTCCGCCGAGGACGAGATGGCCGGCATGGACCAGACGCGGCACGGCGGGTTCGCGTACGCCTACACCGACGAGGACTCCAGCAGCAGGCCGGGCCGCGGCGCCGGCGGCAGCGTCGGAGGGTTCATGCTCAAGTCAGCGCAGACCTCGCAGGTCGCGGCCGACGCCACGTCCCCGAGCAGCTCGGTCTAGTGATTTATACTGTAATAACGGATACACATATTTCATACACACGCACAAATGACATGCGTGCAAGTGCAACGCCTCGGTATGTTTCCCCTTTTTGTGTTGGGTTGGGTCTCGAACTCCTCAACGTTTGATGCTACGTGAGTACTACTACGTGATTGTATAATAAGATCCACGGGGGGGAAGTAGTCTCCTATTTTTTTTTCTGTGTGTATAAGCTATGCGTGTGTGTGTGGAACGAAGGGACAATGAGAATGAGACATGCGAAGCTCGATGGTAGTTGCAAATCTCAACGTGATTTCCCCTCAACAATGTGATGCCCGATGCTTCACTTTTGTGAACGAAATGGAGTTTAGAAATTGTTGGGACCGACTATACGTCAGGTACCTGGATTCTTTTCATCCATCAATCACTTATCATAGGAACCCTAGATATTAATCGAACGGCCCAAAACAATTTGTACTGTTCATCTTCAACCTCCCTCCTCTCTTGTTTCTCTCGCAGCCCCCAGCTTGCCCCGTCTTAACTGCTGGCCCCCACCACCCGTGGCAGCCAGGCGCCACTCACAGCACCACCTCGCCGCCCGCCTCCCTCAACCTTCCCCAGTATTGCTTGCTGGCCACCGCCCCGACCTCCCCGCTACTCTGGCGATCCCCTGCACCCCACCCCTAAGATAAATAGTGGAGCTCTCTTCTTTGGCAAGGTCCGGCGTGCAAGAAGGAAGAAGGTGACTGACGCTAGAAAAATTTTCAGGTATCCGAGAAATAGTAAAACCGAAAATTGTCAGAGTTGGAAGCTCAAACAAGGATTCTCTTTTGCCGCAAGAGGGAACTCGTGTGTTGCTCATCTCTTCTTTTTTAAACTTAGGTAACTTTGTCAAATTAAACAACAATTACATCATCACCTTTCTCACAAAAAAAAAGTTACATCATCCAACATGCACTTTACAAGAGATGCTGACGGCTCCTCTAACTACAAAGATGTTGGTGTTGAGACCGCTAGCGGAGTTAGTTTATGAGAGACAACATTTGCCTCCCTTACACAGTGAAGGAATGAAACCAAAGCATGTCATGGAGAGAGGATGATACAATCTGCACCATGGTGGCCGCTCCCAAGGCTGTGAAGCCCCCTCCTGCATCATGTTGATCACTTCCAAGTTTCATATAGTCCGGTTCCGCAATCAGAAGTAGTCTGTTCCTGAGTGCATAGGCCTCTGCCATTGATGCATCGCCAACATTCTCAAGTCGTTGTTAAATACAGCAATAAACCCCCCCCCCCTTTGTCGTCTCGAAGAACATTTGCTTATGATGTTTTTAGTCTTGCTTATCATGTTTTATCCCTAGCCATGAAAATGGCTTAAAAAAGAGTCTGACATGTGTTAGATTCCCCGCAAAAAAAGGTGTTAGATTATCGATGGTTCCAGCGATAGATATGGTATGGAATTCTCCCTTCATTACTCCATTGTGCTCTATTGGTGAGTGCACGAAAACTATGTACCATAGGGGTTGTTTGGTTCCTATTCACATCTTGCCACACTTTGCTACACCTCAAGTTAGACAAGTTTTAAGTTAGGTGCGTGTTTACCGGTTTGGTTGTAGCCACACCTAGGGCAAGGACTATTTGAGCTTTGCTACACTTGCGTAGACTTACATGAGTTTATGTACTGACTAGCATAATTTAATTAGAAGAAAAAAATGTCTCGGGCCCTACCCCGTCAAATTCAGGGGGTATTATTAGTTGAGCTGTAAGTTTTACGTAGGCTATTCGTAGATGTATCATTTTTAGGATTATTTTACAAGCAATATGTCCCACGTGACATTTACACAAAAAATGTAGCAAGATTCCCTAAGTCAAGCCAAAATGTGGCTAAGAACCTCGAGTTAGGCAAGTGTGACAAAAATAATGCGGCAACATGTGGCAAAGATAGTCACAAACCAAACAAGCCCATTATGTATGCTTTTGGGTTTCGACTCCACAAGTCCACACCACATCATGCACAATCTTTACTCCGTCCCTTGTTCGCTGCTATGCACTCGTCTTTATTTTGTGCTTGCAGCAGAACTGGGATCGTGTAATCCTTCATGTTCCTACATTGAATGGATCACTAAAACTAGATTATAATTCATGAGTCTTGCTAATTGCCAGGAGATAACTGCACTTGTCAGTTCCCGCTGGCTACAGGCATTAGCCAACAGGAAAGGATCGAAGATTTTATCTGCTTTTGGTTGATCATACATGGTGAAACATACGGTTCACAGTTTACATGGCAAGGCATCGCTGGAATGATTCTCTGGTCGAGTGTAAAGGAGCACTTTTATTCCCCGTCTCGCGCTGTTGGTGCACTGCATTGTACCTTGCATGTTTGTTCTATAATCTGCACCATCCTTTTCGACATCCATTTCTTCTGTCTAGATCGCAACGGCAATGTTCGGTGCTCATTTCCCCATGTCCTCTTCCGATCCTGCCATTTTGCACATTCTGAACAGGAAGATATGGAAGCTACACGCATCTGCTAACTTGGGTCTTCTTTTCCCTTGAAAGAATCACCTTTTCACCAAGTTGTGGAGACATGATGAGAGGACGAGAATACCTCAATTTACGATAAATCAATAAGAAAGAGAAACCAGCTCAGCTAAGAAAGCGCAAAATCTATGATCGCAAAATATGTAGTCATACTGCTGCACAGAGCATATTGTTAGGGCCAGGGCCCCACAATTCTCATCCAAGTAATAATGGCCTTTTCAGGCCAGTGATGCGCAACAGATTCCAACTTCCTGCATATATCTGTCACCCCAACTGGCTATTCCAGCAGCTAAATTAATGCTTCTTAATAGGTTCAAACTCCAGATTACATGAAACCGAGAGAACCGTTTAAGAGAACTCCACAGAATAATTAAATATGGAATTACCTGCTGAAATACATGCATGGAAATGTATAGACAACTTCTGTCATTTGTTCTACACTCCATCTTTAGCTTCTATCATCCTTTTGCTGGCTTCTAGAATAAGCTGGAGCAAGCTGCCCCCTACCCAGCTTATTCTAGAAGCCCAACCAATTTTTTTCTTTTAGAACCCTAGTAGTTAAGACTTGACTAGTAGGTTTCTAAAAAAAAAATTTGGTTGGGCGTCTGGAATAAGTTGGGTAGGGGGCAGCTTATCCTGGAAGCCAGAAAAAGCAAGCAAAAGAACTGGCCAACAATGGCAGGAGACAGGAGCATTATGCACGGTGATGTTGGTTTTGAAAATCATCCAGCATAGATGTTTAAAATCCGCCCACAAACCAGAAACTTACTATGTCCGACTACTAATAATATCAACCTGACGAAAGTACAAATGGTGGCAACCAGCAATTTGACAGAGTAAATAAACTTTTTGGATAAAAAAAAACATGCATCTAACAAATTGGTACTAGTAAATAACAGTAGCAGTTACAGAACAATAGAGGCTTTAAGCTGTGATAATAAAGTGGATCAATAGGTGGTACAAGATGTTTTGCTTCCCAGCCAATTGCAAGGCTCCACAAAGGGTAACAGTTCTGCATTTGATTGAACTGGTTTTGCCAACCCATATTTTTTTAATCTAGACTTCATAAGTTTGCATGAATATTTTACAAAGCTAACCTATCAGCAAAGGATAGTTCCAACTTCCAAACATGGTTTTTGCTATCGCTACATTAAAATGCATGCAGCAAAGTCGATTGCTTCCAGTAATTTAGCAACAATTTTATAGTTTGATTCAGTCATTTGTACTCCCTCCGTAAAGAAATATAAGAGCGTTTAGATCACTACTTTAGTGATTTAAATGCTCTTATATTTCTTTACAGAGGGAGTAGTAAATAAATGACATCCAACATATCCTATCAAAACAAAACGGAGTTCTCATATATAATTAGAAAACACACAAGTATATATTTTAACTAGACCCTCCAATTAACAGTAATATATCTTCAACACTTCACTTTTCCCATCCAAAATAATGCAACAGTATTTCTCCTCATCTATTAGCCTTTCTAAATTGAAATGTATTTTGTTTAGCGTTAATATTTCTCAAGGATTGAGAATAATAGGATTAACCAAACACATTTTACAACTGTACCAAACTGGATTTTCATTCTCATTTTCCTTTGCTTAGGATCTCGTCTTACTTGTGGAAGTAATTGGTCAATAAGTACTTTGTAAACTTTGAAGTCATTAAACTACAGGTAAACAATAAGTTGGAAGGCTTACTTTTAGTTTTAGGAAAGGTACCCTAAATCAGAGGTGCAGCCCTGCAAGCAGCCAAAGTTACCCTTTTATTTCAATGATATACCTTCCTTTGCATTGCTCTAAATAAAAGAAGCAGATAGAACAGCCAAAGTTACTGAAGTATTCATAGACATCACAGTAGCTGGAACCGAGAGAAAAACAAATTTCACTTAAGCCATCGTAAACCAGACTAGTTGTGATCTTTTCCGTCTTCCATGCTTTGAAAAGTTTTGCCGATACACAATGAAACCATGCTTTGAGAACAGTCTTATGTGATATACTCAGCATGGAATCACCTTTTTGCAGTATATTTCCAAAACCACCAATGCTTTAGAAAGGGTTAGCTGACTGATTGTAAATGTGCGGCTTGCTTGAACAGTTGCACTAACCCAAACATACTCATGAGATCCTATAGTCTATCCTGTTTTCACTAAATCATCTGAGTTATCATCCTAGAAAAGTTTGGAGAACAAGCAAATTGAACATCACAGTGTAGGTTATATGAAGTAAGATGATATACATCTTAATAAAGTGGCAAACCAAGAAAGAGGGGGAAATGAGTGAGTATTCTATTGAGGACAAGTTTCTACACCATACATGTGGTCAATTTCTGTTTGACATGTTACTATTGATAGATACTAGATAGTAGGCTAGCTTCCACCAGTCACAACGCAAAATGGCATATCAGATTGTCAGGCAATAGTCGCTAACCAATAGAAACACAGAACATCGATCTAATCAACAGAGCAGCAGTGAAGACAAAAGATAGGGAAGCTACACGTGGGACTGAATGTGGGACTGCTAGCAGCACTACTGATTATTAAACCGCACCAATTAATAAGATTAACATAAATATATAAGGTCATTCATAATTTAAATAATCAATATGAATGACATGGAAATACATGCATACCTTATGCACCAATTGCGCTATGAAATAGTAACGCATAAGTCCGCTACACAAGTACAGTACACTACTGGCATAAGTACTACCTCTGGCATGGAGTAACCTGATAGTGGGGTTCGAGGGAACACCTTCATGTGTGCATCCAGCATAACTCCTAATCAGCCTAGGTCAAAAGTTTCAATTTACCCCACTTCACTTACGGAATAGAAGCTCACGACTTTCAAACTAAAACTATCAATCTTTCCAAATCAATCATCACGGGCTTTTCTTCTATTTTGGCTTCAGCCTGTAATGTCTACTTCTCCTAATACTATATAGGCAGAGCTCCTGTTGCGTCTATAAAAAATTAATCCTGACACATTTCCATTGAGGCCACTAATTCCACAAGAGTGTTACAGATATCCTCTGATACAGGATGATTATCGTCGCCAGAGTAAAACATATGTGTCTTGCGATCCACCTCGATCCAACTACAACCAGGCACTTTCTTGCCCATATCCTCCTGCATCAGCTTCCGTACCTTCGTAACCTGTTCCCAGGATCCACCTTCACTGTATAAGTTTGCCAGCATCACAACATAATTAACATTGTTTGGATTCAACTGCAGTAATTTTCTTATAGCAAACTCAGCAAGCTCTAGCTGTCTGTGTATCCTACAGGCATTGAGAAGTGACCCCCAAATGACCTCATCTGGTTGGACTTTCATATCTTTAATAACATTCATTACATCTTCAAATCGTGCTGCTCGACCAAGAAGGTCAATGATACACCCATAATGCTCAATCTCCGGCTCAATTCTCAGCTCATCGCACATGAGTTCAAAGTACATAAGCCCTTCATCGACAAATCCACCATGGGTGCACGCATTTAACAATCCCACAAATGTAACCTCATCAGGTTCAATTCCTGCGTCCCTCATCTCACCGAAGACAGCAATTGCACTCTTGCTGTGCCCATGTAGTGCAAGGCAATTAATCAGACAATTCCATGTGGTCAGACTCTTGTCGGAAAACTCATCAAACATCCACCTCGCCCCCTTCAAAGTCCCGCATTTGCCATACATATCAATCAACCCATTCACAACAGACGAGCCAAAACCAACACAGCTCCTCCACGCATAACCATGGATCACCTTCCCGATTTTCAGCATCCCAAGGTGCCCACATGCAGACAGCACACAAGCAACTGTGGTCCCATTCGGCCAGAACCCCTCTTCCACCATCCTGCTACAAATCCCCAGAGCCTCCAGAAACAATCCATTCTGCGTGCAGCCAGCGATCATCGCGTTCCACGCAGCCACATCCCTCTCGGGCATCCGTTCAAACAGAACAATCGCATCTCCGACCTTCCCAGCCCTTGTGTAGCCGGACAGCAGCGCGGTCCAGGAGACCACATTCCTCTCGGTCAAACCATCAAACAGCTTTCGTGCGTCCAGCATCATGCCATACCTCGAGTACCCATCAAGCAGCGAAGTCCTTATAACATCATGCGCGTGGAACCCGCTCTTGTAGGCGTGCGAATGGATCGACCTAACCAGCTGGACGCCGACGACGCAGGCGGCGCGGAGGACCAGCGGGTAGACGAACTGGTTGGGCGCGGAGCGGCCGCGGCGGAGCATACGGAGGAAGAGGGCGAGGGCGTCCCGGGCGTACGCCTGCGCGGGGGACGCGGCGGCGTAGGCGGAGAGCATGGCGGAGTAGAGGAAGACATTGGGATAGGGCGTGGAGTCGAAGAGGCGGCGGGCGTACGGGAGGCAGGAGAGGCGGAGGGATGCGAAACGGAGGAGGTGGAAGGTGGTGGGCTGCGTGGCGGCGCGGGCGGTGACGACGGAGTGGGCATGGAGCTGCTTCAGGTGAGCGAGGGTGGCGCAGCGGGAGAGAACGCCGACGAAGTCGCCGTGGGAGAACGGAGGAGGTGCCGGAAGCATCGTCGCGGTGGCGCCGCGCGGGACCTTTTTTTTTTCCTTTTTGGTTTGTGCTGTGTGAGAGTTTTACACAGACAGGAGCTGTGTTTCGCTTACGACGAGACCACCTGTATGACGCCCATGGGCGTCAAACAGGCGAGGCTACGCCTAAAAGTCTGGGCATGTCGGCCGGCCCACAGTGGCGCGAACGTTTTTCTGAAGTTTTTTTATTAGTCAGTTTTTCTCCAAACAAAACCGAATGTTGTTTTGAATGGAGCTAAATATTTTAAAACCAATTGAAAAAATAGAAAAAGTATTTCAGAACTTTTTTCAGTATGTGTTTATATAAAAAGCTTCAGTACATACGTAAAATTTCACGGCATATCAAAATGTAAAGTGTGTTTTTAAAAAATGTTCATTGTATAATTAAAAAGGTTTTATCATATACTAAAAAATGTTCGATGTATAAAAAAATAGTTCATCGTATATAAAAAAAGTTTAGTGTGTACTTAAAAAATGTTCACCGTATACTAAAAAAAGTGCAATTTGTACTCCCTCTGTTTTTATTTAGTCCGCATATTAGCTTTGATCAAAGTCAAACTTTATAAACTTTGACCAAGTTTATAAACAAAAATATTAACATATACAATAATAAATCAATACTATTAGATTTTGTTACTGAATTTACTTTCACATCATATAGATTTGTTACAGTAAATGTTTATATTTTTTCTATAAACTTGGTCAAACTTTATGAAATTTGACTTCAGTCAACTCTAATGCAGAGTAAATAAAAACGGAGGGTACTAAAGAACAAATCTTAAATATAGAAAAAAGGAAAAGAAAAATAAACATGAAGAAAAAAGAAAGAATAATCACACACAGAAAAAACAAAGGAAAACTAACTTATAGTCAAGAACCAAAAAAGGCTTCTGCTAGGCATCATCGAGTTGATAACCGTGAAAAATCAGCCGCCTTGTTAGCCCTATGATCTACTGAAATCAGTCCGCTCAGATTATTCACGTGGGGTGCACAAAGCCTAGGCTTTCACACATCACGTGGGCGCCGAGGACCATAAGGCTGTTTAAACGCGTCGTTGCTTGATGCACCCTTGAAGCATCTCCATGGGCCCAGCCAACTACTAAATCTTCTACGTGGTCGATGTAGAAAACCTTCCATTCCGTTCAAAAGAAAACAGTGTAGCAAGCGATCCATGTTAACAAGAGCATATGCGATGGTAAAAAACTATAAAATCTGTGTAAATTGGAAGAGTATGTTAGGCATCACCAGGATGATCCTAGGTGCTTGTTTGTGCAATTCCTTGCCATTTGTTTTTTGGAGGTTGTAATCAGAAACAGCGAGGGACTGATTTGTTTGCTAATGCACACAGAGAGAAATAGTTCCTAGAGTATCAAGAAGATTGCTATAATCTTTTGAGAAGTTTACTATAAACTTCGGTGAAAGTCTTCTACGATGCATTAACGTTCAATATGCGGCTCTATCCTTGGTGGGACCTTTGAGTTCCTCTCGGATAGGATCACTTATTGGGCGTGACATTAACGTTCGATAACGAATTGACGATATGTATTATATGAGTTGTGTGTTTTGGTGACCGAAAGTTGTTCGAAGTCCCAGATGAGATCACAGACATGACGAGGAGTCTCGAAATGGTCGAGATATAAAGATTGATATATTGGAAGGTTTTTTAAGGACACCGGAATGGTTCCGAAGAGGTTCGGGGATTTTCCGGAGTACCGAGAGGTTATCGGACCCCCCCCCCCCGAAAAGATAATGGGCTATAGTGGAGAGGAGAGGGCAGGCCACGGGAGGTGGCGGCCCCCCTTTCCTTCTCCCTCTCCACCTCTTTCCCCTTTCCCCCTCTCCGTAAAAGGAAAATTAGAGGGGGGCGAATCCTACTAGGAGTGGAGTCCTATTAGGACTCCCCCTCCATGACGTGCCCCTGGTGGCCGGCCTCCCCCGCTCCTCCTTTATATACAGGGGCAGGGGGCACCCCAAAGGCACACCAATTTGTTTAGCTGCGTGTGGTGCCCCCCTCCACCGTTTACTCCTCCGGCCATATCGTTGTAGTGCTTAGGCAAAGCCCTGCGCGGATCACTTCACCAACACCGTCATCACATCGTCGTGCTGACAGAACTCATCGACTCCATCGACACTCTGCTGGATCAAGAGTTCGAGGGACGTCATCAAGCTGAACGTGTGCAGAACTCGGAGGTGCCGTACGTTCGATGCTTGACTGGTTGATTCGAGAAGACGTTCGACTACATCAACCGCATTAAGTTAATGCTTCCGCTTTCGGTCTACGAGGGTGCGTGAACACACTCTCCCCTCTCGTTGCTATGCATCTCCTAGATAGATCTTGCGTGAGTGTAGGAATTTTTTTGAAATTGCATGCTACGTTTTCCAACAGCCCCTAGGGGGGAGGTTGATAGTAGTTAACCATTGCTACTTGTGATCTGCGTTGGGATTTCCCCGAAGATGAGAGGATGATGCAATACTATAGAGATAAGTATTCCCCCAGTTATGAAACCAAGGTTATAAATCCAGTAGGAGAACCAAGTAATGACTCGTTAGCAGCACCTGCACACAAACAACAAATCCTAGCAACCCAACGCGAACAAGGGGTTGTCAATCCCTTGATGGTTACGAGCAAGATTAAATTAAAAAGTTATTGATAGATAGATCGAACAAAAATACAAAATAAAATAAAAACACAACAAGGGACTTTTGGCTTCAATATATGATAGAAGATAGACCCGGGGGCCATAGTTTTCACTAGAGGCTTCTCTCTTGAAAATAGCATGCGGTGGGTTGCTACGTCTTGAGTTTGCGTTGGTTTTCCTTGAAGAGAAAAGGGTGATGCAGCAAAGTAGCGTAAGTATTTCCCTCAGTTTTTGAGAACCAATGTATCAATCCAGTAGGAGGCTCCTCAAAAGTCCCACGCACCTACACAAACAAACAAAGAACTCGCAACCAACGCAATAAAGGGGTTGTCAATCCCTTCACGGCCACTTGCGAAAGTGAGATCTGATAGAGATAGTATGATAAGATAAATATATTTTTGGTATATTATAGTATAGATGCAAAAAGTAAAGAGCAAATAAAAGTAGATTGAAAGCTTATATGATAAAAGATAGACCCGGGGGCCATAGGTTTCACTAGTGGCTTCTCTCAAGATAGCATAAGTACTACGGTGGGTGAACAAATTACTGTCGAGCAATTGATAGAAAAGCGAATAATTATGAGATTATCTAGGCATGATCATGTATATAGGCATCATGTCCGCGACAAGTAGACCGACTCCTGCCTGCATCTACTACTATTACTCCACCCACGACCGCTATCCCAGCATGCATCTAGAGTATTAAGTTCATAAGAACATAGTAACGCATTAAGAAAGATGACATGATGTAGAGGGATAAACTCAAGCAATATGATATGAACCCCATATTTTTATCCTCGATGGCAACAATACAATACGTGCCTTGCAACCCTTTCTGTCATCGGGCAAGGACACCGCAAGATTGAACCCAAAGCTAAGCACTTCTCTCATGGCAAGAAAGATCAATCTAGTAGGCCAAACCAAACTGATAATTCGAAGAGACTTGCAAAGATAACTCAATCATACATAAAAGTATTCAGAGGAGATTCAAACATTTCTCATAGATAAACTTGATCATAAACCCACAATTCATCGGATCTCGACAAACACACCGCAAAAAGAGTTTACATCAAATAGATCTCCACAAGAGAGGGGGAGAACATTGTATTGAGATCGAAAAAGAGAGAAGAAGCCATATAGCTAATAACTATGGACCCGAAGGTCTATGGTAAACTACTCACAACTAATCGGAGGGGCTATGGTGTTGATGTAGAAGCCCTCCATGGTCGATCCCCCCTCCGACGGAGCACCGGCGAAGGCTCCAAGATGGGATCTCATGGATATAGAAGGTTACGGCGGTGGAAATTGTTTTTCGTTGGCTCCCTGGATGTTTTCGGGGTACGTAGGTATATATAGGAGGAAGAACTACGTCGGTGGCCGTTCGAGGGGCCCAGGAGACAGGGGGCGCGCCCTACAAGGGGTGGGCGCGCCCTCCTATCTCCTGGCCGCCTCGATTGCTTCTTGACTTGCACTCCAAGTCCTTTGGATCACGTTCGTTCCAAAAATCACGGTCCCGAAGGTTTATTCCGTTTGGACTCCGTTTGATATTCCTTTTCTTCGAAATACTTAAATAGGCAAAAAAAACAGCAATACGAGTTGGGCCTCCGGTTAGTAGGTTAGTCCAAAAAATGATATAAATGTGTAAAATAAAGCCCATAAACATCCAAAAGGGGTAATATAATAGCATGGAACAATCAAAAATTATAGATATGTTGGAGACGTATCAAGCATCCCCAAGCTTAATTCCTGCTCGTCCTCGAGTAGGTAAATGATAAAAGCAGAATTTTTAATGTGGAATGCTACCTAGCATAATTCTCAATGTAATTTTCTTTATTGTGGCATGAATGTTCAGATCCAAATGATTTAAAATAAAAGTTCATTTGATAAAAGAAATAGTAATACTTCAAGCATACTAATCAAAGCAATCATGTCTTCTCAAAATAACATGGCTAAAGAAAGTTCATCCCTACAAAATCATATAGTTAGGCTATGCTTCATTTTCGTCACACAAAAATGTTCCCAAATTCTACACCGCCGATGACAAGCCAAGCAATTGTTTCGTACTTAAATAATCTCAAACTTTTTCAACCTTCACGCAATACATGAGCGTGAGCCATGGATATAGCACTATGGGTGGAATAGAATATGATGATGGGGATTGTGTGGAGAAGACAAAAAAGGAGAAAGTCTCACATTGACGAGGATAATCAACGGGCCATGGAGATGCCCATCAATTGATGTCAACATGAGGAGTAGGGATTGCCATGCAACGGATGCACTAGAGCTATAAATGAATGCTCAACAAAAGAAAACTAGTGGGTGTGCATCCAACTTGCTTGCTCACGAAGACCTAGGGCATTTGAGGAAGCCCATCGTAGGAATATACAAGCCAAGTTCTATAATGAAAAATTCCCACTAGTATATGAAAGTGACAACATATGAGACTCACTATATGAAAAACATGGTGCTACTTGGAAGGACAAGATATGAGGCTCACTATATGAAGGACATGGTGCTACTTTGAAGCACAAGTGTGGAAAAAGAGATAGTAACATTGCCCCTTTTTATTTATTTTCTTTTTCTTTTTCTTCCTCTTTTTTTTTCTTTTTTTTCTTTAGCTTTCTTTTTTTTGGCCTTTCTTTTTTTCTGTGGGACAATGCTCTAATAATGATGGTCATCACACTTTTATTGATTACAACACATGAATTACAACTTGAAACTAGAACAAGATATGACTCTATATGAATGCCTCCGGCGGTGTACCGGGATGGTGCAATGAATCGAGAGTGACATGTATGAAAAATTATGCATGATGGCTTTGCCACAAATACGATGTCAACTACATGATCATGCAATGGCAATATGACAAAAGTAATGTATGTCATGATGATAAACGGAACGGTGGAAAGTTGCATGGCAATATATCTCGTAATGGCTATGGAAATGCCATAATAGGTAGGTATGGTGGCTGTTTTGAGGAAGATATAAGGAGGTTTATGTGTGATAGAGCGTATCGTAGCACGGGGTTTGGATGCACTGGCGAAGTTTGCACCAACTCTCAAGGTGAGAAAGGGCAATGCGCGGTACCGAAGAGGCTAGCAATGGTGGAAAGGTAAAAGTGTGTATAATCCACGGACTCAACATTAGTCAAAAGAACTCATATACTTATTGCAAAAATTTAGAAGTCATCAAAAATCAAGCACTATGCGCATGCTCCTAGAGGGATAGATTGGTAGGAAAAGACCATCGCTCGTCCCTGACCGCCACTCATAAGGATGCACAAGCCAGGTACACTTCATGTTTCAAATTTGTTACACAACTTTAACCATACGTGCATGCTACGGGACTTGCTAACTTCAACACAAGCATTCTTTAAATTCATAATCACCCAATTAGCATGACTTTAATATCACTACCTCCATATCTCAAAACAATTATCAAGTATCAAATTGATCATAGCATCCAATTCACTTCCTATGATAGTTTTTATTATACCCAACTTAGATGCCTACCATTCTAGGACCAATTTTATAACCATAGCAAATACCATGTTGTTCTAAGAGACTCTCAACATAGTATAAGTGAAGAATGAGAGACTAGCAATTTCTACAAAATTAAGCCACCGCCGTGCTCTAAAAGATATAAGTGAAGCACTAGAGCAAAAACTATTTAGCTCAAAAGATATACGTGAAGCACATAGAGTATTCTAATAAATTCTAATCAAGTAGGCTTCTCCCAAAAGGTGTGTACAACAAGGATTATTGTGGGAAACTAAAAAGCAAATACTAATATAATACACAACGCTCCAAGCAAAACACATATCATGTGGCGAATAAAAATATAGCTTCAAGTAAAGTTATCAATGAACGAAGACGAAAGAGGGGATGCCTTCCCGGGGCATCCACAAGCTTATGCATTTGGCTATTCTTGAATATCTTCGGGTGCCTTGGGCATCCGCAAGCTTAGGCTCTTGCTACTCCTTATTCCATAGTCCATCAAATCTTTACCCAAAACTTGAAAACTTCACAACACAAAACTCAACAGGAAATCTCATAAGCTCCGTTAGTGAAAGAAAACAAAACCACCACATAAGGTACTGTAATGAACTCATTCTTTATTTATTTTTGTGTTAAAACTACTGTATTCCAAGTTCTCTATGGTTCGTACCACTTAATACTAGCCATAGATGCATCAAAATAAGCAAACAACACACGAAAAACAGAATCTGTCAAAAACAAAACAGTCTGTAGCAATCTGTAACTAACACAAACTTCTGGAACTTTAAAACTCCTAAAAAATAGGAAGTCCTGGGCAATTTGTCTATTGATCAGTAGAAAAAAGAATCAACGCAAAAGCACGTTTCTGTGATTTAACAAAACTAATTTCATGCGTGCAGAGTTTCTGTTTTTCAGCAGAATCAAATTAACTATCACCATAGGTTATCCTATAGGTTCTATTTGGCACAAACACTAATTAAAATATAAAAACACATCTAAACAGAAGGTAGATGCAAAATTTATTACTAAACAGAAAAAACAAAAACACAAATAAAATTGGGTTGCCTCCCAACTAGCGCTATAACTTAACGCCCCTAGCTAGGCATAAGAGCGAAGATAGATCTAAGTAGTGTCATCTTTGGCACTAAATTCATAAGTAGCCCGCATGGTAGATTCATAAGGTAATTTGACTTTCTTTCTTGGAAAGTGCTCCATGCCTTTCCTTAATGTAAATTGGAATCTAATATTCCCTTCCTTCATATCAATAATCGCACCAATCGTTCTAAGGAAAGGTCTACCAAGAATAATAGGGCAAGAAAGATTGCAATCTATATCAAGAACGATAAAATCTACGGGCACCAAATTTCTATTTGCAACAATGAAAACATCATTGATCCTTCCCATTGGCTTTTTAATGGTGGAATTCACAAGGTGCAAATTTAAAGAGCAATCATCAAGATCATGGAAACCTAGAATATCACATAAAGTTTTCAGAATCGTGGAAACACTAGCACCCAAATCACATAAAGCAAAACACTCATGATCTTTAATTTTAATTTTTATAGTAGGTTCCCACTCATCATTAAGTTTTCTAGGTATAGAAACTTCCAAATTAAGTTTTTCATCATAAGATTGCATCAAAGCATCAATGATATGTTTGGTAAAAGCTTTATTTTGACTATAAGCATGAGGAGAATTAACCACGGATTGCAACAAGGAAATACAACCTTCTAAAGAACAATTATCATAATCAAATTCCTTGAAATCCGAGATAGTAGGTTCAGTGCTATTTAAAGTCATGACCACTCCAATCCCACTTTTACCAAATTTAGCATCAAGATATAAAAACTCTGAATTATTGGGACGCCTTCTAACTAAGGTTGACTCATCTCCAGTCCCATTATTATCAAGATTCATATTGCAAAACAAAGATCTAATAGGGGACACATCAATAACTTTAAGATCTTCATCATTATTTTCATGGAAACTAGAAGAACACGTCTTTACAAAGCAATCTTTCTTAGCACGCAATCTAGCGGTTCTTTTCTTGCACTCATCAATGGAAATTCTCATTGCTTTGAGAGACTCATTGATATCATGCTTAGGATGAGTAGATCTAAGTTTAAGAGAATCAACATCAAGCGAAAGTCTATCAACGTTCCTAGCCAAATCATCAACTTTGAGCAATTTTTCTTCAAGCAAAGCATTAAAATTCTTTTGAGAAATCATAAATTCTTTCACACTATTCTCAAAATCAAAGGGCATCTTATTAAAATTACCATGAGAATTATTGTAGGAATTTCCATAATTATTAGAGGAATTACTAGGGAACGGTCTAGGATTAAAGTTTCCTCTATAAGCATTGTTTCCAAAACTATTCCTACCAACAAAATTCACATCCCTGGATTCATTATTATTCTCAATCAAAGTAGACAAAGGCATATCATTGTGATCAAGAGGAGTATTTTTAGTAGCAAACAACTTCATAAGTTCATCCATCTTTCCACTCAAAACATTGATTTCTTCTATAGCATGCACTTTTTTACTAGAAGATCTTTCGGTGTGCCATTGAGAATAATTAGCCATAATATTATCAAGAAGTTTTGTAGCATCTCCTAACGTAATTTTCATAAACGTGCCTCCCGCAGCCGAATCTAAAAGATTTCTAGAAGCAAAGTTCAAACCGGCATAAAAATTTTGTATGATCATCCATAAATTCAAACCATGAGTAGGGCAATTGCGAATCATCAATTTCATTCTTTCCCAAGATTGGGCAACATGCTCATGATCAAGTTGTTTAAAATTCATAATATCGTTCCTAAGAGTGATAATCTTAGCGGGAGGAAAATACTTAGAGATAAAAGCATCTTTGCACTTGTTCCAAGAGTCAACACTATTTTTAGGCAAAGACAAAAACCAAACTATAGCACGATCTCTAAGTGAAAACGGAAATAACTTCAATTTAACAATATCATTATCCGTATCTTTCTTCTTTTGCATATCACACAAATCAGCAAAGTTGTTTAGATCAGTAGCGACATCTTTACTACGTCTTGAGCTTGCGTTGATTTTCCTTGAAGAGGAAAGGGTGATGTAGCAATAGTAGCGTAAGTATTTCCCTCAGTTTTTGAGAACCAAGGTATCAATCCAGTAGGAGGCTACTCAAAAGTCCCACGCACCTACACAAACAAACAAAGAACTCGCAACCAACGCAATAAAGGGGTTGTCAATCCCTTCACGGCCACTTGCGAAAGTGAGATCTAATAGAGATAGTATGATAAGATAAATATACTTTTGGTATATTATAATATAGATGCAAAAAGTAAAGATGCAAATAAAAGTAGATTGGAAGCAAATATGATAAGAGATAGACCCGGGGGCCATAGGTTTCACTAGTGGCTTCTCTCAAGATAGCATAAGTACTACGGTGGGTGAACAAATTACTGTCGAGCAATTGATAGAAAAGCGAATAATTATGAGATTATCTAGGCATGATCATGTATATAGGCATCATGTCCGCGACAAGTAGACCGACTCCTGCCTGCATCTACTACTATTACTCCACACATCGACCGCTATCCAGCATGCATCTAGAGTATTAAGTTCATAAGAACATAGTAACGCATTAAGAAAGATGACATGATGTAGAGGGATAAACTCAAGCAATATGATATGAACCCCATATTTTTATCCTCGATGGCAACAATACAATACGTGCCTTGCAACCCTTTCTGTCATCGGGCAAGGACACCGCAAGATTGAACCCAAAGCTAAGCACTTCTCCCATGGCAAGAAAGATCAATCTAGTAGGCCAAACCAAACTGATAATTTGAAGAGACTTGCAAAGATAACTCAATCATACATAAAAGAATTCAGAGGAGAGTCAAATATTTCTCATAGATAAACTTGATCATAAACCCACAATTCATCGGATCTCGACAAACACACCGCAAAAAGAGTTTACATCAAATAGATCTCCACAAGAGAGGGGGAGAACATTGTATTGAGATCCAAAAAGAGAGAAGAAGCCTTCTAGCTAATAACTATGGACTCGTAGGTCTGTGGTAAACTACTCACAACTCATCGAAGGGGATATGGCGTTGATGTAGAAGTCCTCTGTGGTCGATTCCCCGTCTGGCGGAGCGCTGGCGAAGGCTCCAAGATGGGATCTCACGGATACAGAAGGTTACGGCGGTGGAAATTGTGTTTCGTTGGCTCCCTGGATGTTTTCGGGGTACGTAGGCTTATATAGGAGGAAGAAGTACGTCGGTGGCCGCCCAAGGGGCCCACGAGATAGGGGGCGCGCCCTATAGGGGGGAGGGGCGCCCTACCCTCTCGTGGCCGCCTCGGCTGCTTCTTGACTTGCACTCCAAGTCCTCTGGATCACGTTCGTTCCAAAAATCACGCTCCCGAAGGTTTATTCCGTTTGGACTCTGTTTGATACTCCTTTTCTTCGAAATACTTAAATAGGCAAAAAAAAACAGCAATACGAGTTGGGCCTCCGGTTAGTAGGTTAGTCCCAAAAATGATATAAATGTGTAAAATAAAGCCCATAAACATCCAAAAGGGGTAATATAATAGCATGGAACAATCAAAAATTATAGATACGTTGGAGGCGTGTCAAGCATCCCCAAGCTTAATTCCTGCTCGTCCTCGAGTAGGTAAATGATAAAAAAGGAATTTTTGATGTGGAATGCTACCTAGCATAATTCTCAATGTAATTTTCTTTATTGTGGCATGAATGTTCAGATCTAAATTATACAAAATAAAAGTTCATTTTAACATTAAAATGGTGATACTTCAAGCATACTAATCAAAGTAATCATGTCTTCTCAAAATAACATGGCCAAAGAAAGTTATCCCTACAAAATCATATAGTCTGACTGTTGCTCTATCTTCATCACACAAAGTATTTAATCATGCACAACCCCGATGACAAGCCAAGCAATTGTTTCACACTTTAATAATCTCAAACTCTTTCGACTTTCACGCAATACATGAGCGTGAGCCATGGACATAGCACTATATGTGGAATAGAATGGTGGTTGTGGGGAAGACAAAAAGGAGAAGATAGTCTCACATCAACTAGGCATATCAACGGTCTATGGAGATTCCTATTAATAGATATCAACGTGAGTGAGTAGGGATTGCCATGCAACGGATGCACTAGAGCTATAAATATATGAAAGCTCAACAAAATAAACTAAGTGGGTGTGCATCCAACTTGCTTGCTCATGAAGACCTAGGGCATTTTGAGGAAGCCCATCATTGGAATATACAAGCCAAGTTCTATAATGAAAAATTCAACTAGTATATGAAAGTGACAACATATGAGACTCTCTATCATGAAGATCATAGTGCTACTTTGAAGCACAAGTGTGGAAAAAGAGATAGTAGCATTGTCCCTTCTCTCTTTTTCTCTCATTTTATTTTTTCCTTTTTTTCTTTCTTTTTTTCTTTTTTTTCTTTGGCCTTTCTTTTTTTGGCCTCTTTTTTTTCTTTTTCTCTCTTTTTTTTCTTTTTGTAAAGTCCGAAATCTCATCCCGACTTGTGGGGGAATCATAGTCTTCATCATCCTTTCCTCACTAGGACAATGATCTAATAATGAAAATCATCACACTTTTATGGATTTACAACTCAAGAATTACAACTCATAGCTAGAACAAGATATGACTATATATGAATGCCTCCGGTGGTGTACCGGGATATGCAATGAATCAAGAGCGACATGTATGAAAATTATGAAGGCGGCCTTGCCACATATACAATGTCAACTACATGATCATGCAAAAAGCAATATGACAAAAGTAATGCGTGTCATATGAACGGAACGGTGGAAAGTTGCATGGCAATATATCTCGGAATGGCTATGGAAATGCCATAATAGGTAGGTATGGTGGCGGTTTTGAGGAAGATGAATGGTGGGTGTATGGTACCGGCGAAAGTTGCGCGGCACAAGAGAGGCTAGCAATGGTGGAAGGGTGAGGTGCGTATAATCCATGGACTCAACATTAGTCAAAAGAACTCATGTACTTGTTGCAAAAATCTAGAAGTCATCAAAAACCAAAGCACTACGCGCATGCTCCTGGGGGGTAGATTGGTAGGAAAAGACCATCGCTCGTCCCCGACCGCCACTCATAAGGAAGACAATCAATAAAATAAAATTGTGCTCCAACTTCATCACAAAGCGGTTCACCATACGTGCATGCTACGGGAATCACAACCCTTAACACAAGTATTTTTCATAATCTCCTCAACTATCATGACTCTAATATCACAACCTCCATATCTCAAAACAATTATCAAGCATCATATTGATCATAGCATCCAATTCTTTTCTATGATAGTTTTTATTATACCCAACTTGGATGCTCATCATTCTAGGACCAACTTTGTAACAATAGCAAATACCATGCTGTTCTAAAAGACTCTCAAAAAGATATAAGTGAATCATGATAGACTAGCAATTTCTTCAAAATTAAGTCACCACCGTGGTCTAAAAAGTATAAGTGAAGCACTAGAGCAAAAACTATCAAGCTCAAAAGATATAAGTGAAACACATAGAGTATTCTAGCAAATCCTAATCAAGTAGGCTTATCCCAAAAGGTGTGTACAGCAAGGATGATTGTGGTAAACTAAAAATCAAAGACTAATATAATACACGACGCTCCAAGCAAAACACATATCATGTGGCGAATAAAAATATAGCTCCAAGTAAAGTTACCAATGAACGAAGATTTAAAGAGGGATGCCTTCCCGGGGCATCCCCAAGCTTAGGCTTTTGGCTATCCTTGAATATCTTGGGGTGCCATGGGCATCCCCAAGCTTAGGCTCTTGCCACTCCTTATTCCATAGTCCATAAAATCTTACCCAAAACTTGAAAACTTCACAACACAAAACTCAACAGGAAATCTTATAAGCTCCGTTAGTGAAAGAAAACAAAACCACCACATAAGGTACTGTAATGAACTCATTCTTTATTTATTTTGGTGTTAAACCTACTGTATTCCAACTTCTCTATGGTCTATAAACTATTTTACTTGCCATAGATGCATCAAAATAAGCAAACAACACACGAAAACAGAATCTGTCAAAAACAGAACAGTCTGTAACAATCTGTAACTAACGCAAACTTCTAGAACTCTAAACATCCTACCAAAATAGGAAGTCCTGGAAATTTTTTCTATTGATCATAAGCAAAAAGAATCAACTCAAAAGCACATTTCTGTGATTTAACAAAACTAAATTCGTGCGCGCAAAGTTTCTGTTTTTTAGCAGAATCAAATCAACTATCATCATAGGTTATCCTATAGGTTCTACTTGGCACAAACACTAATTAAAAGATAAAAGCACATCTAAACAGGAGGTAGATGCAAGATTTATTACTAAACAGGAACAAAAACAAAAACACAAAGAAAATTGGGTTGCCTCCCAACTAGCGCTATCGTTTAACGCCCCTAGCTAGGCATAAAGCGAAGATAGATCTAAGTAGTGCCATCTTTGGCACTCAATTCATAAGTAGCTCGCATGATAGATTCATAAGGTAATTTGACTTTCTCTCTTGGAAAGTGCTCCATGCCTTTCTTTAATGGAAATTGGAATCTAATATTCCCTTCCTTCATATCAATAATCGCACTAATCATTCTAAGGAAAGGTCTACCAAGAATAATAGGGCAAGAAAGATTGCAATCTATATCAAGAACGATAAAATCTATGGGCACCAAATTTCTATTTGCAAAAATGAGAACAACATTGATCCTTCCCATTGGCTTTTTAATGGTGTAATCCACAAGGTGCAAATTTAAAGAGCAATCATCAAGATCATGGAAACCTAGAATATCACATAAAATTTTTGGAATCATGGAAACACTAGCACCCAAATCACACAAAGCAAAACACTCATGATCATTAATTCTAATCTTTATAGTAGGTTCCCACCCATCATTAAGTTTTCTAGGTATAGGAACTTTCAAATTAAGTTTTTCATCATAAGATTGCATCAAGGCATCAACGATATGTTTGGTAAAAGCTTTATTTTGACTATAAGCATGAGGAGAATTAACAACGGGTTACAACAAGGAAATACAACCTTCTAAAGAGCAATTATCATAACAAAATTCCTTGAAATCCAAGATAGTGAGTTCAATGCTATTTAAAGTCATGACCTCTCCAATCCCACTTTTACCAAATTTAGCATCAAGATCTAAAAACTCCGAATTCTTGGGACACCTTCTAGGTAAAGTTGACTCATCATAAGTCCCATAATTATCAAGATTCATATTGCAAAACAAAGATCTAATAGGAGACGGATCAATAACTTTAAGATCTTCATCATTATTTTCATGGAAACTAGAAGAACACACTTTTATAAAGCAATCTTTCTTTGCACGCAATCTAGCGGTTCTATCCTTGCACTCATGAATGGAAATTCTCATTGCTTTGAGAGACTCATTGATATCATGCTTAGGAGAAGAAGATCTAAGTTTAAGAGAATCAACATCAAGCGAAAGTCTATCAACGTTCCCAGCCAAATCATCAACTTTGAGCAATTTTTCTTCAAGCAAAGCATTAAAATTCTTTTGAGAAATCATAAATTCTTTCACACTATTCTCAAAATCAGAGGGCATCTTATTGAAATTACCATAAGAATTATTGTAGGAATTTCCATAATTATTAGAGGAATTACTAGGGAACGGTCTAGCATTAAAGTTTCCTCCATAAGCATTGTTTCCAAAACTATTCCTACCAACAAAATTCACATCCATAGATTCATTATTATTCTCAATAAAAGTAGACAAAGGCATATCATTGGGATCAAGAGGAGTATTTTTAGTAGCACACAATTTCATAAGTTCATCCATCTTTCCACTCAAAACATCGATTTCTTCTATAGCATGCACTTTTTTACTAGAAGATCTTTTGGTGTGCCATTGAGAATAATTAGCCATAATATTATCAAGAAGTTTTGTAGCATCTCCTAATGTGATTTCCATAAGCTTGCCTCCCGCGGCCGAATCTAAGAGATTTCTAGAAGCAAAGTTCAAACCGGCATAAATTTTTTGTATGATCATCCATAAATTCAAACCATGAGTAGGGCAATTGCGAATCATCAAATTCATTCTTTCCCAAGATTGGGCAACATGCTCATGATCAAGTTGTTTAAAATTCATAATATCGTTCCTAAGAGTGATAATCTTAGCGGGAGGAAAATACTTAGAGATAAAAGCATCTTTGCACTTGTTCCAAGAATCAATATTATTTTTAGGCAAAGACGAAAACCAGACTTTAGCACGATCTCTAAGTGAAAACGGAAATAACTACAATTTAACAATATTGTTATCCGTATCTTTATTCTTTTGCATATAACACAAATCAACAAAGTTGTTTAGATGAGTAGCGGCATCTTCACTAGGAAGGCCGGGGAATTGATCTTTCATAACAAGATTCAGCAAAGCAGTATTGATTTCACAAGACTCAACATCATTAAGAGGAGCAATCGGAGTACTAAGAAAATCATTATTATTGGTATTCGAGAAATCACACAATTTGGTATTATCTTGCGCCATGGCAACAAGTAATCCAACACACAAGCAAACAGAAAAAGGGCAAGCGAAAAGAGAGAGGAGGAGATTGGGAAAGAGAGGGCGAATAAAACGGCAAGGGTGAAGTGGGGGAGATGAGTTTGTGATGGGTACTTGGTATGTCTTGACTTGAGCGAAGACCTCCCCGGCAACGGCACCAGAAATCCTTCTTGCTATGTCTTGAGCTTGCGTTGGTTTTCCTTGAACAGGAAAGGGTGATGCAGCAATAGTAGCGTAAGTATTTCCCTCAGTTTTGAGAACCAAGGTATCAATCCAGTAGGAGGCTCCTCAAAAGTCCCACGCACCTACACAAACAAACAAAGAACCCGCAACAAACGCAATAAAAGGGTTGTCAATCCCTTCATGGCCACTTCCGAAAGTGAGATCTAATAGAGATAGTATGATAAGATAAATATTTTTTGGTATTTTATAATATAGATGCAAAAAGAAAAGATGCAAATAAAAGTAGATTGGAAGCAAATATGATAAGAGATAGACCCGGGGGCCATAGGTTTCACTAGTGGCTTCTCTCAAGATAGCATAAGTATTACGGTGGGTGAACAAATTACTGTCGAGCAATTGATAGAAAAGCAAATAATTATGAGATTATCTAGGCATGATCATGTATATAGGCATCACGTCCGTGACAAGTAGACCGACTCCTGGCTGCATCTACTACTATTACTCCACACATCGACCGACTACTGCCCGCATCTAGAGTATTAAGTTCATAAGAACAGAGTAACGCCTTAAGCAAGATGACATGATGTAGAGGGATAAACTCATGCAATATGATATAAACCCCATCTTTTTATCCTCGATGGCAACAATACAATACGTGCCTTGCAACCCCCTGCTGTCACTAGGTAAGGACACCGCAAGATTGAACCTAAAGCTAAGCACTTCTCCCATGGCAAGAAAGATCAATCTAGTAGGCCCAACCAAACTAATAATTCGAAGATACTTGCAAGGATAACTCAATCATACATAAAAGAATTCAGAGGAGATTCAAATATTTCTCATAGATAAACTTGATCATAAACCCACAATTCATCGGATCTCAACAAACACACCGCAAAAAGAGTTTACATCGAATAGATCTCCACAAGAGAGGGGGAGAACATTGTATTGAGATCCAAAAAGAGAGAATAAGCCATCTAGCTAATAACTATGGACCCATAGGTCTGTGGTTAACTACTCACAACTCATCGGAGGGGCTATGGTGTTGATGTACAAGCCCTCCGTGGTCGATTCCCTCCGGTGAGCGCCATGAAGGCTCCAAGATGGGATCTCGCGGATACAGAAGGTTACGGCGGTGGAAATTGTGTTTCGTTGGCTCCCTGGATGTTTTTGGGGTACGTAGGCTTATATAGGAGGAAGAAGTATGTCGGTGGCCGCCCAAGGGGCCCATGAGATAGAGCGCGCCCTATAGGGGGGGGGGCGCCCTACCCTCTCGTGGCCGCCTTGGCTGCTTCTTGACTTGCACTCCAAGTCCTCTCGATCACGTTCGTTCCAAAAATCACGCTCCCGAAGGTTTCATTCCGTTTGGACTCCGTTTGATATTCCTATTCTTCGAAATATTGAAATATGCAAAAAAAAAAACAGCAATACGGGCTGGGCCTCCGGTTAGTAGGTTCGTCCCAAAAATGATATAAACATGTAAAATAAAGCCCATAAACATCCAAAAGGGGTAATATAACACTACTAGGGAAAACCCTAGCAGTAGCGCGTGTTTTGTGCCCACTAGTAGCGCGGGTGGCCGCGCTATTAATAAGGCGCTATAGCTATTGCTTAGCAGTAACGCGTGCCATCACGCGCTACTGCTAGGACAAAGATCTGCAACGCTTGTTCACTACCGCGCTACTGCTAAGGTATCTACTTGCAACGTGTTTTCTTTCCATCGCTACTAGTATTTTTTTTATTTTTTTATTTTTAGTGTATTTATGCGCCATCATACAAATATTTGTACAATACCAGCTGTTATGAGGTTTACATCATTATGTCCATAACAGTGTATTAAATGAAGGTGGATTAGGTTCAAGTGGAGGCAATATGTGGTGCATGTCAAAAGTATACTACTAATCCAAACTTGATCTAGTTTGGACTAGTAGTACTTTCGATGTGCACAACATGTTGCCTCCACTTGAATGTAATCCGCCAGCACAAGCTATTTAATCATCATCATAGTCATTACCACCAACAGTATTTATTTAATCAGCACTAACACTAGCTAATAATAATCATCATAGTCATTACCACCAACACTAGCTATTTTATCATCATAGTAATAGTGTAGCACATCATCATCCTCAAACTCATTTCTAGCAATGAAGTTTAGCTTCAAAAATAATGTATGGAAAAGATGCACCGATGACAAATAGTAAAAATCTTACCATCCTTCCTAAATAGATGTGACCATAGTTCATTACGAACACTATTGGTCGCACATTTTTAGTACTAACATTTCTAAATGCAGGAAGAAAATTTGTCTTGACAAGATCAAGATCCTCAAGCCATGAAACATAATGACCGAGCTCCTCGCAGATTGAGTTCAGCCCGTGAGACGATACGGTCCTGTCTACCAAGCGTTGGACATGTTTGCTTGCACGAAATAAGTGACAATATAAATTAGTTGTCAACTATTTTGAATAAACAATATCAAAGACATAAATATGGTTGAGAAACTTACATAATGGTATAATCGAGGCATTTGCACATCGACCCAGATGTCGGTATTACCTTCAATATCATCTTCCGGACGAATATCAAAGGTGATAACCATATCGAGGCTCAAATGCATAAGTCTTGCATAGTGCTCGCCATGTTTTGCATCCAAAATAGGTGTAGTCGTCTGAATTGTATAACTTCGCATGGAAAATATAACCATGCTCGGTCTTCAAGTAAACTTTCTTTTCCTCCATACTATGACTGAAACCTATCTTATCCAATACAAAAACTCTTGCATGGCGGGGATACACTAGTAGAATAGTAAAAAATAAGTTGAAGCAAATGAAGCAGATGTCATGCTTAATTATGAAAAAGACTTGTCGTTGTGACTTCATCAGATCCACTTCAAGTTCTCGTCCAGCTTGATGTGAAGCGCCTATCATCATCTAGGAAGATTCCGTCAGACAAAGTCGCGCTTCGTCTTCGCAGATTTGCAAATACCGAAATCCTTCTCGTCGTCGAAATTTCCTATGTTCATAGTTAAAACATTAATTGAAAATCGATCAAGACAACTACCAAGATACTCAACACACAAATCCGGGCACTCGATATTTCCTACATATTCTAGCACAAGTCATGCCAAAATTCACGGAAAAATCCGCATGACCTTTGCTAAATAGGACATATCGAAGCGCTGAAATTTGCCGGAACTGAAATGAATCAACACTCCGGCAAAACATAGGCCACTCAAGGTGTAACCTGCAAACATGACCGCCACTTGGATATTGAGCAACACAAGATATACATTTCAAAATATCTTATAGGACTCAAATTAGCATGCATTCAATAAGCAAAAGTAGATCATCTCATGCGTCAAGACATCGTCGAATATTATCACTAATACATCACGAATAGTGTCATACATATAACATCACTAATACAACTAAAACTCTAGCACACGACGGTATCGCGCGGGCGGTGGACACCCACAAAGAAGGCACCATCACGGGATCATAGCTCCGGTGAGATCCCGGAGAACTCGCCGGTATTGGAGAACGACACTGTGCTCCAACGCAAACAAGTAGCAACGGACGTGCGCGTCCTCCTCATTGACACGGTGACGCACCACCTCCGCGGAGTCCTCGAGCCTCTGGATCGTCATTGGCCCACGCGACCGCCACCAAAGAAGGTTCGGGTCAACGATAGGCTGGCTCCTCACCAACCTGCGCCCCCCGGTAGGTAGCGCCTCCCAGTGCCACCACGGCGGAGCCAGTCCGGACATGGCCGATCTGGTCAGCAGGTGTCGTCCTCCGCCGACTCGGACGACGAGGATGCGGATAGGCATCGCCCACGCCGAGGCGGGAAAAATTGCTTTAACTAAAAGTCACCTAATTAGTACCTAGTTCTTACTAACTAGTTCTTACTAACTAAATAGAAGAAGGTCAAATTTTACTCGTTTTATTATGCATTACACTAGTGTTTATTCATCATCTAAGAAAACATCACCTAAGAAAAATCCTAGCAGATCTGTATCCAATTCATTTCCACCCATAGATGAACCCTAACTATTTGATGCAACTAAAATTTGAAGAACTCTATCTAGGCAGAGGTAGAGGAGGGGAGGAGGCGTGCTCACCTCGACCGGTGCCTGCAAGCAGAGAGGGGCAGGCGGTGTCGAGGTCGGGCTTGGGGCGGCGTCCGGGGCGGCGTTGAGGTCGGGGTCTGGCGTCCGGGGCGGCGTTGAGGTCGGGGGCGGGGGCGGCGTTGAATCTGGGGGCGAGGGCGGCGTAGAGGGTGTGCGGAGAGTGCGCGGCGACCGACGGGCGACGGCGGCGGTGAGAGCGGATTAGTGAGATTTGGGGGAAGTGGCCGTGGGGAAGGACGAACGCGGTGGTTAAGTCAGAAGTAGCAGTAGCGCGTTCCTAGAAACACGCCGCTACTAGATTAGCTACAGCGCGTTCTGCGATACGCGCTACTGCTACAACTTTCTCCTTTTTCACTTATTTTTCTTCACATTTTATTTTTTTTCCTTTCACCTTCTTCTATTTCTTTCATTTTCAATTACCTTTCTATTTGCTTTTCATTTAATTTTATATCCCTTAGTAGTAGCGAGTTTAGGGAAAAACGCGCTGCTACAAAGAAAGTAGCAGTAGCGCGGTTCAATGTAGATCGCTATTACTATGTGTACCATATTAGCTAAGCCGTGAGAATTTTAGTAGTTACGTGTTTCCAGCGAGACGCGCTACTACTACGACATTATCTGCAGCGCGGTTTCGGCAGGCTCGCTGCTGCTATTTAGCACTAGCGTGCTTCTTTGACACACACTACTGCTAAAGTTCTGTGTATAAAGTTTTCCCTAGTAGTGTAATAGCATGGAACAATAAAAAATTATAGATATTGGAGACGTATCAATCTTCACTAGGAAGGCCACTGAATTGATCTTTCATAATAAGATTCAGCAAAGCAGTATTGATTTCACAAGACTCAACATCATTAAGAGGAGCAATCGGTGTACTAAGGAAATCATTATTATTGGTATTGGAGAAATCACACAGGTATTATCTTGCGCCATGGCAACAGGTAATCCAACACACAAGCAAGCAGAAAAAGGCAAGCTTAAAAAGAGAGGAGAACATTGGGAAAGAGAGGCGAATAAAACGGCAAGGGTGAAGTGGGGAGAGGAAAACGAGAGGCAAATGGCAAATAATGTAAATGCGAGGGAGATGAGTTTGTGATGGGTACTTGGTATGTCTTGACTTGAGCGAAGACCTACCCGCAACGGCGCCGTAAATCCTTCTTGCTATGTCTTGAGCTTATGCTGGTTTTCCTTGAAGAGGAAAGGTGCTGCAGCAAAGTAGCATAAGTATTTCCCTCAGTTTTGAGAACCAATGTATCAATCCAAAGAGGAGGCTCCTCAAAAGTCCCACGCACCTACACAAACAAACAAAGAACTCGCAACCAACACAATAAAGGGGTTGTCAATCCCTTCACGGCCACTTGCGAAAGTGAGATTTGATAGAGATAGTATGATAAGATAAATATATTTTTGGTATTTTATAATATAGATGCAAAAAGTAAAGATGAAAATAAAAGTATATTGAAAGCTTATATGATAAAAGATAGACCTAGGGCCCATAGGTTTCACTAGTGGCTTCTCTCAAGATAGCATAAGTACTACGGTGGGTGAACAAATTACTGTCGAGCAATTGATAGAAAAGCGAATAATTATGAGATTATCTAGGCATGATCATGTATATAGGCATCACGTCCACGACAAGTAGACCGACTCCTGCCTGCATCTACTACTATTACTCCACACATCGACCGCTATCCAGCATGCATCTAGAGTATTAAGTTCATAAGAATAGAGTAACGCATTAAGAAAGATGACATGATGTAAAGGGTGAAGGAAATATGCCCTAGAGGCAATAATAAAGTTATTATTTATTTCCTCGTATCATGATAAATGTTTATTATTCATGCTAGAATTGTATTAACCGGAAACATGATACATGTGTGAATACATAGACAAACATATAGTCACTAGTATGCCTCTACTTGACTAGCTCATTAATCAAAGATGGTTATGTTTCCTAACCATAGACATGTGTTGTCATTTGATTAATGGGATCACACCATTAGGAGAATGATGTGATTGACATGACCCATTCCGTTAGCCTAGCACTTGATCATTTAGTATATTGCTATTGCTTTCTTCATGACTTATACATGTTCCTCGTAACTATGAGATTATGCAACTCCTGTTTACGGAGGAACACTTTGGTGCTACCAAACGTCACAACGAATCGGGTGATTATAAAGGAGTACTACAGGTGTCTCCAAAGGTACATGTTGGGTTGGCGTATTTCAAGATTAGGTTTTGTCACTCCGATTGTCGGAGAGGTATCTCTAGGCCCTCTCGGTAATGCACATCAGTATAAGCCTTGCAAGCAATGTAGCTAATGAGTTAGTTATAGAATGATGCATTACAAAACGAGTAAAGAGACTTGCCGGTAACGAGATTGAACTAGGTATTGGATACCGATGATCGAATCTCGGGCAAGTAACATACCGATGACAAAGGGAACAACATATGTTGTTATGCGGTTTGACCGATAAAGATCTTCGTAGAATATGTAGGAGCCAATATGGGCATCCAGGTTCCGCTATTGGTTATTGATCGAGAATAGTTCTAGGTCATGTCTACATAGTTCTCGAACCCGTAGGGTCCGCACGCTTAACGTTACGATAACAGTTTTATTATGAGTTTATAAGTTTTGATGTACCGAAGTTTGTTCGGAGTCCCGGATGTGATCACAGACATGACGAGGAGTCTCGAAATGGTCGAAACATAAACATTGATATATTGGACGACTATATTCGGACACCGGAATTGTTTCGGACGTTTTCGGAGAAAACCGGAGTGCCGGAGGGTTACCGGACCCCCCCCCCCCGGGAGAAGTAATGGGCCTTATGGGCCTTAGTGGAGAGAGAGAGGGCAGCCAGCATGGGTCGCGCCCCCCCCTCCGGGTCCGAATTGGACTAGGGGCCCCCTCTTCCCTCTCCTCTCCCTTCCTTTCCCCCTCCTAGTAGGAGTAGGAAAGAGGGAGTCCTACTCCTACTAGGAGGAGGACTCCTCCTCCTTGGCGCGCCCACAAGGGCCGGCTGGCCTCCCCCCTTGCTCCTTTATATACGGGGGCAGGGGGCACCCTAGAACACACAAGTTGATCTACGTGATCGTTCCTTAGCCGTGTGCGGTGCCCCCCTCCACCATATTCCACCTCGGTCATATCGTCGCGGAGTTTAGGCGAAGCCCTGCGCCGGTAGAACATCATCATCGTCACCACGCCGTTGTGCTGATGGAACTCATCCCCGACACTTTGGTGGATCGGAGTCCGGGGATCGTCATCGAGCTGAACATGTGCTGAACTCGGAGGTGCCGTACGTTCGGTACTTGGATCGGCCGGATCGTGAAGACGTACGACTACATCAACCGCGTTGTCATAACGCTTCCGCTTACGGTCTACGAGTGTACATGGACAATACTCTTCCCTCTCGTTGCTATGCCATCACCATGATCTTGCGTGTACGTAGGAATTTTTTTGAAATTACTACGTTCCCCAACAGTGGCATCCGAGCCAGGTTTTATGCGTAGATGTCATATGCAGGAGTAGAACACAAGTGAGTTGTGGGCAATACAAGTCATACTGCTTACCAGCTTGTCATACTTTGGTTCGGCGGTATTGTGAGATGAAGCGGCCCGGACTGACTTTACGCGTACGCTTACGCAAGACTGGTTTCACCGTTACGAGCACTCGTGCTTAAAGGTGGCTGGCGGGTGTCTGTCTCTCTCACTTTAGCTGAATCGGGTGTGGCTACGCCCGGTCCTTGCAAAGGTTAGAACATCACTAACTTGACGAACTATCGTTGTGGTTTTAATGCGTAGGTAAGAATGGTTCTTGCTAAGCCCGTAGCAGCCACGTAAAATTTGCAACAACAAAGTAGAGGACGTCTAACTTGTTTTTGCAGGGCATGTTGTGATGCGATATGGTCAAGACGTGATGCTATATTTTATTGTATGAGATGATCATGTTTTGTAACCGAAGTTATCGGCAACTAGCAGGAGCCATATGGTTATTGCTTTATTGTATGAAATGCAAATGCCCTGTAATTGCTTTACTTTATCACTAAGCGGTAGTGATAGTCGTAGAAGCAATAGATGGCGTAAACGACAACGATGCTACGATGGAGATCAAGGTGTCGCGCCGGTGACGATGGTGATCACGACGGTGCTTCAAAGATGGAGATTACAAGCACAAGATGATGATGGCCATATCATATCACTTATATTGATTGCATGTGATGTTTATCCTTTATGCATCTTATCTTGCTTTGATTGACGGTAGCATTTTAAGATGATCTCTCAGTAAAATTGTCAAGAAGTGTTCTCCCTGAGTATGCACCATTGCGAAAGTTCTTCGTTTGAGACACCATGTGATGATCGGTGTGATAGGCTCTACGTTCAAATACAACGGTGCAAAACAGTTGCACACGCGAATACTCAAAGTTAAACTTGACGAGCCTAGCATATAATGATATGGCCTCGAACACGGAGACCGAAAGGTCGAGCGTGAATCATATAGTAGATTTGATCAACATATTGATGTTCATCGTTGAAACTACTCCATCTCACGTGACGATCGGACATGGTGTAGTTGATATGGATCACGTAATCACTTAGAAGATTAGAGGGATGTCTATCTAAGTGGGAGTTCTTAAGTAATATGATTAATTGAACTTAAATTTATCATGAACTTAGTACCGATAGTATTTTTGCTTGTCTATGTTTGTTGTAGATAGATGGCTCGTTGTTGTTCCGTTGAATTTTAATGCGTTCCTTGAGAAAGCAAAGTTGAAAGATGATGGTAGCAATTACACGGATCGGGTCCGTAACTCGAGGATTATCCTCATTGCTGCCTGTAAGAATTACGCCCCGAAGCACCGCTGGGTGCCAGGCCTGCTGCTGATGCAATTGACAATGTTAAGAACGTCTGGCAGAGCAAAGTTGATGACTACTCGATAGTTTAGTGTGCCATGCTTTACGGCTTAGAACCGGGTCTTCAACGATGTTTTGAACGTCATGGAGCATATGAGATGTTCCAGGAGTTGAAGTTAATATTTCAAGCAAATGCCCGGATTGAGAGATATGAAGTCTCCAATAAGTTCTATAGCTGCAAGATGGAGTAGAATAGTTCGTCGGTGAACACATACTCAAAATGTCTGGGTATAATAATCACTTGATTCAACCGGGAGTTAATCTTCCGATGATAGTGTCATTGATGTAATTCTTCAATCATCGCCACCAAGCTACAAGAGCTTCGTGATGAACTATAATATGCAAGGGATGGACAAGACTATTCCCGAGCTCTTTGCAATGCTAAAAGCCGCGGAGGTAGAAATCAAGAAGGAGCATCAAGTGTTGATGGTTAACAAGACCACCACTTTCAAGAAAAAGGGCAAAGGGAAGAAGAAGGGGAACTTCAAGATGAACAACAAACAAGTTGCTGCTCAAGAGAAGAAATCCAAATCTGGACCTAAGCCTGAGACTGAGTGCTTCTACTGCAAGCAGACTGGACACTGGAAACGGAGCTGCCCCAAGTATTTGGCGGATAAGAAGGATGGCAAAGTGAACAAAGGGACTATGGATTAAGCGAAGATTGGCTAAGGACGAGGTGAAGATGCGCGTGGGAAATGGTTCCAAAGTCGATATGATCGCGGTCGGCACGCTACCTCTACATCTACCATCGGGATTAGTTTTAGACCTAAATAATTGTTATTTGGTGCCAGCGTTGAGCATCAACATTATATCTGGATCTTGTTTGATGCGAGACGGTTGTTCATTTAAATCAGAGAATAATGGTTGTTCTATTTATATGAGTAATATCTTTTATGGTCATGCACCCTTGAAGAGTGGTCTATTTTTGTTGAATCTCGATAGTAGTGATACACATATTCATAGTGTAGAAACCAAAAGATGCAGAGTTGATAATGATAGTGCAACTTATTTGTGGCACTGCCGTTTGGGTCATATCGGTGTAAATTGCATGAAGAAACTCCATACTGATGGGCTTTTGGAATCACTTGATTATGAATCACTTGGTACTTGCGAACCGTGCCTCATGGGCAAGATGACTAAAACGCCGTTCTCCGGAACTATAGAGCGAGCAACTGATTTGTTGGAAATCATACATACTGATGTTTGTGGTCCAATGAATGTTGAGGCTCGCGGCGGGTATCGTTATTTTCTCACCTTCACAGATGATTTGAGCAGATATGGGTATATCTACTTAATGAAACACAAGTCTGAAACATTTGAAAAGTTCAAAGAATTTCAGAGTGAAGTGGAAAATCATCGTAACAAGAAAATAAAGTTTCTACGATCTGATCGTGGAGGAGAATATTTGAGTTACGAGTTTGGTTTACATTTGAAACAATGCAGAATAGTTTCGCAACTCACGCCACCTGGAACACCACAACGAAATGGCGTGTCCAAACATTGTAATCGTACTTTACTAGATATGGTGCGATCTATGATGTCTCTTACTGATTTACCGCTATCGTTTTGGGGTTATGCTTTAGAGACAGCCGCATTCACGTTAAATAGGGCACCATCAAAATCCGTTGAGACAACGCCTCATGAACTGTGGTTTGGCAAGAAACCAAAGTTGTCGTTTCTTAAAGTTTGGGGCTGCGATGCTTATGTCAAGAAACTTCAACCAGATAAGCTCGAACCCAAATCAGAAAAATGTGTCTTCATAGGATACCCAAAAGAGACTGTTGGGTACACCTTCTATCACAGATCTGAGGGCAAGATTTTCGTTGCTGAATTCGGATCCTTTCTAGAGAAGGAGTTTCTCTCGAAAGAAGTGAGTGGGAGGAAAGTAGAACTTGATGAGGTAACTGTACCTACTCCCTTATTGGAAAGTAGTTCATCACAAGAACCGGTTCCTGTGACAACTACACCAATTAGTGAGGAAGCTAATGATATTGATCATGAAACTTCAGATCAAGTTTCTACTGAACTTCGTAGGTCTAGCAGAGTAAGATCTGCTCCAGAGTGGTACGGTAATCCTATTCTGGAAGTCATGTTACTTGACCATGACGAACCTACAAACTATGAGGACGCGATGATGAGCCCAGATTCTGCAAAATGGCTAGAGGCCATGAAATTTGAGATGGGATCCATATATGAGAACAAAGTATGGACTTTGGTTGACTTGCCCGATGATCGGCAAGCCATTGAGAATAAATGGATCTTTAAGAAGAAGGCTGATGCTGATGGTAATCTAACTGTCTATAAAGCTCGACTTGTTGTGAAAGGTTTTCGACAAGTTCAAGGGGTTGACTACGATGAGACTTTCTCACCCGTAGCGATGCTTAAGTCTGTCAGAATCATGTTAGCAATTGCTGCATTTTATGATTATGAAATTTGGCAAATGGATGTCAAAACTGCATTCTTGAATGGATTTCTGGAAGAAGAGTTGTATATGATGCAACCAAAAGGTTTTGTTGATCCAAAAGGTGCTAACAAAGTGTGCAAGCTCCAGCGATCCATTTATGGACTGGTGCAAGCATCTCGGAGTTGGAATAAACGCTTTGATAGTGTGATCAAAGCATATGGTTTTATCTGATGACTTTTGGAGAAGCTCAGATTTACAAGAAAGTGAGTGGGAGCTCCATAGCATTTCTGATATTATATGTAGATGACATATTATTAATTGGAAATGATATATAATTTCTGGATAGCATAAAGGGATACTTGAATAGAAGTTTTACTATGAAAGACCTTGGTGAAGCTGCTTACATATTGGGCATCAAGATTTATAGAGATAGATCAAGACGCTTAATAGGACTTTCACAAAGCACATACCTTGATAAAGTTTTGAAAAAGTTCAAAATGGATCAGGCAAAGAAAGGTTTCTTGCCCATACTACAAGGTGTGAAATTGAGTCAGACTCAATGCCCGACCACAGCAGGAGATAGAGAGAAAATGAAAGATGTTCCCTATGCTTCAGCCATAGGCTCTATCATGTATGCAATGCTGTGTACCAGACCTGACGTATGCTTAGCAATAAGTTTGGCAGAAGGTACCAAAGTAATCCAGAGTGGATCATCGGACAGCGGTCAAGAACATCCCTGAAATACGAAAAGGACAAAGGATATGTTTCTCGATATGGAGGTGACAAAGAGCTAGTCGTAAATGGTTACGCCGATGTAAGCTTTGACATCGATCCGGACGATTCTAAATCGCAAACCGGATACGTGTTTTTATTAAACGGTGGAGCTGTAAGTTGGTGCAGTTCTAAACAAAGCGTCGTGGCGGGATCTACATGTGAAGCGGAGTACATAGCTGCTTCGGAAGCAGCAAATGAAGGAGTCTGGATGAAGGAGTTCATTTCCGATCTAAGTGTCATACCTAGTGCATCGGGACCAATGAAGATCTTCTGTGACAATACTGGTGCAATTGCCTTGGAAAGGAATCCAGATTTCACAAGAGGACCAAGCACATCAAGAGACGATTCAATTGCATCTGAGACCAAGTCCAGGTGGGAGACATAGAGATTTGCAAGATACATACGGATCTGAATGTGTCAGACCCATTGACTAAGCCTCTCTCACGAGCAAAACATGATCAACATCAGGACTCCATGGGTGTTAGAATCCTTACTATGTAATCTAGATTATTGACTCTAGTGCAAGTGGGAGACTGAAGGAAATATGCCCTAGAGGCAATAATAAAGTTATTATTTATTTCCTCATATCATGATAAATGTTTATTATTCATGCTAGAATTGTATTAACCGGAAACATGATACATGTGTGAATACATAGACAAACATATAGTCACTAGTATGCCTCTACTTGACTAGCTCATTAATCAAAGATGGTTATGTTTCCTAACCATAGACATGTGTTGTCATTTGATTAATGGGATCACATCATTAGGAGAATGATGTGATTGACATGACCCATTCCGTTAGCCTAGCACTTGATCATTTAGTATATTTCTATTGCTTTCTTCATGACTTATACATGTTCCTGTAACTATGAGATTATGCAACTCCCGTTTATCGGAGGAACACTTTGGGTGCTACCAAACGTCACAACATAACTGGGTGATTATAAAGGAGTACTACAGGTGTCTCCAAAGGTACATGTTGGGTTGGCGTATTTCGAGATTAGGTTTTGTCACTCCGATTGTCGGAGAGGTATCTCTGGGCCCTCTCGGTAATGCACATCACTATAAGCCTTGCAAGCAATTTAGCTAATGAGTTAGTTATAGAATGATGCATTACGTAACGAGATTGAACTAGGTATTGGATACCGACGATCGAATCTCGGGCAAGTAACATACCGATGACAAACGGAACAACGTATGTTGTTATGCGGTTTGACCGATAAAGATCTTCGTAGAATATGTAGGAGCCAATATGGGCATCCAGGTTCCGCTGTTGGTTATTGACCGAGAATAGTTCTAGGTCATGTCTACATAGTTCTCGAACCCGTAGGGTCCGCACGCTTAACGTTACGATGACAGTTTTATTATGAGTTTATAAGTTTTGATGTACATAAGTTTATTCCGAGTCCCGGATGTGATCACGGACATGACGAGGAGTCTCGAAATGGTCGAGACATAAAGATTGATATATTGGACGACTATATTCGGACACCAGAATTCCGGACGTTTTCGGAGAAAACCGGAGTGCCGGAGGGTTACCAGAACCCCCCCGGGAGAAGTAATGGGCCTTATGGGCCTTAGTGGAGAGAGAGAGAGAGAGGGGCAGCCAGCATGGGCCGCGCGCCCCCTCCCCCTCTGGTCCGAATTGGACTAGAGGGGGCGGCGCCTCTTCCCCTCTCCTCTCCCCTTCCTTTCCCCTCCTAGTAGGAGTAGGAAAGAGGGAGTCCTACTCCTACTAGGAGGAGGACTCCTCCTCCTTGGTGCGCCCACAAGGGCCGGCCGGCCTCCCCCCTTGCTCCTTTATATACGGGGGCAGGGGCACCCTAGAACACACAAGTTGATCTACGTGATCGTTCCTTAGCCGTGTGTGGTGCCCCCCTCCACCATATTCCACCTCAGTCGTATCGTTGCGGAGTTTAGGCGAAGCCCTGCGCCGGTAGAACATCATCATCGTCACCACGCCGTCGTGCTGACGGAACTCATCCCCGACACTTTGCTGGATCGGAGTCCGGGGATCGTCATCGAGCTCAACGTGTGCTGAACTCGGAGGTGCCGTACGTTTGGTACTTGGATCGGTCGGATCATGAAGACGTACGACTACATCAACCGCGTTGTCATAACGCTTCCGCTTACGGTCTACGAGGGTACGTGGACAATACTCTCCCCTCTCGTTGCTATGCCATCACCATGATCTTGCGTGTGCGTAGGAATTTTTTCGAAATTACTACGTTCCCCAACAGAGGGATAAACTCAAGGAATATGATATAAACCCCATCTTTTTATCCTCGATGGCAACAATACAATACGTGCCTTGCAACCCTTTCTGTCACTAGGTAAGGACACCGCAAGATTGAACCCAAAGCTAAGCACTTCTTCCATGGCAAGAAAGATCAATCTAGTAGGCCAAACCAAACTGATAATTCGAAGAGACTTGCAAAGATAACTCAATCATACATAAAAGAATTCAGAGGAGATTCAAATATTTCTCATAGATAAACTTGATCATAAGCACACAATTCATCGATCTTGACAAACACACCGCAAAAAGAGTTTACATCGAATAGATCTCCACAAGAGAGGGGGAGAACATTGTATTGAGATCCAAAAAGAGAGAAGAGGCCATCTAGCTAATAACTATGGACCCGAAGGTCTTTGGTAAACTACTCACAACTCATCGGAGGGGCTATGGTGTTGATGTAGAAGCCCTCCATGGTCGATTCCCCTCCGTGGCCGGTGAAGGCTCCAAGATGGGATCTCATGGATCTGAGAAGGTTATGGCGGTGGAATTTTTTTGTTGGCTCCTTGGATGTTTTCAGTGCACGAGGTACATATAGGAGGAAGAAATACGAGGTGGCGCCGAGGGCCCAGGAGATGGGGCGCGCCCGGGAGGGGTGGGTGCGCCTCCTATCTCCCGACCACCTCGATTGCTTCTTGACTTGCACTCCAAGTCCTCTGGATCACGTTCGTTCCAAAAATCACGCTCCCGAAGGTTTCATTCCGGTTGGACTCCGTTTGATACTCCTTTTCTTCGAAATACTGAAATAGGCAAAAAAATAGCAATACGGGCTGGGCCTCCGGTTAGTAGGTTAGTCACTAAAATGATATAAATGTGTAAAATAAAGCCCATAAACATCCAAAAGGGGTAATATAATAGCATGGAACAATCAAAAATTATAGATACGTTGGAGACGTATCATGGGTAAACAAATTACTGTTGGGCAATTGATCGAAAAAATAGTTATGTTGATATCCAAGGCAATGATCATATATAGGCATCATGTCCGAGACAAGTAGACTGAAACGATTCTGCATCTATTACTATTACTCCACATGTCGACCGCTATCCAACATGCATCTAGTGTATTAAGTTCATGGAAAACGGAGTAACAACTTAAGCAAGATGACATGATGTAGAAAAGATAAACTCATGTATGAATACCCATCCTTTTACACTTAATAGCAATGATACATATGTGCCATGTCCCTTTCTATTACTGGGATTGAACGCCGTAAGATCGAACTCATTACAAAGCACCTCTTCCCATTGCGAGATAAATCAATCTAGTTGGCCAAACCAAACCAGTAAATTGGAGAAGAAATACGAGGGTATAGTAATCTGATACGTCCATTTTGCATCATGCTTTTATATCAATATTTACTGCATTATGGGCTCTTATTACACATTATATCTCAATACTTATGGCTATTCTCTCTTATTTTACAAGGTTTACCATGAAGAGGGGGGATGCCGACAGCTGGAATTCTGGCTAGAAAAGGAGCAAACATTGGAAACCTATTCTACACAGCTCCAAAAGTCCTAAAACTCCACGAAACAACTTTTTGGATTTAATAAGAATTTCTGAGCGAAAGAAATAGGCCAGAGGGCCCACACCCTGTCCAGGAGACAGGGCCCCCCTATAGGGCGCCCCTATCTCCTAGGGCCCCTGGTGGGCCTCCGGCGTCCATCTTCTGCTATATCATCACTTTTACCCTGGAAAAAATCGTGGGCAAGCTTACAGGACAAAACTCCGCCGCCACGAGGCGGAACCTTGGCGGAATCAATCTAGGGCTCTGGCGGAGCTGTTCTGCCGGGGACACTTCCCTCCGGGAGGGGGAAATCATCACCAACATCATCACCAACGATCCTCTCATCGGGAGGGGGTCAATCTCCATCAACATCTTCACCAGCACCATCTCCACTCAAAACCCTAGTTCATCTCTTGTATCCAATCTTGTATCAAAACCACAAATTGGTACCTGTGGGTTGCTAGTAGTGTTGATTACTCCTTGTAGTTGATGCTAATTGGTTTACTTGGTGGAAGATCATATGTTCAGATCCTTTATGCATATTATTACTCCTCTGATTATGAACATGAATATGCTTTGTGAGTAGTTACGTTTTTTCCTGAGGACATGGGTGAAGTCTTGCTATTAGTAGTCATGTGAATTTGGTATTTGTTCGATATTTTGATGAGATGTATGTTATCTTTTCCTCTAGTGGTGTTATGTGAACATCGACTACATGACACTTCACCATTATTTGGGCCTAGAGGAAGGCATGGGGAAGTAATAAGTAGATGATGGGTTGCTAGAGTGACAGAAGCTTAAACCCTAGTTTATGCGTTGCGTCGTTAGGGGCTTATATGGATCCATACGCTTAATGTTGTGGTTAGGTTTACCTTAATACTTCTTTTTGTAGTTGCGGATGCTTGCAATAGGGGTTAATCATAAGTGGGATATTTGTCCAAGTTAGGGCAGTACCCAAGTACCGGTTCACCCACATATCAAATTATCAAAGTACCGAACGCGAATCATATGAACGTGATGAAAACTAGCTTGACGATAATTCCCAATGTGTCCCCGGGAGCTCCTTTATCATTATTAGAAATTGTCCAGGCTTATCCTTTGCTACATAAAGGATTGGGCCACCTTGCTGCACTTTATTTACTTTATTTACTTGTTGCTTGTTACTATTTATCTTATCACAAAACTATCTATCACCTACAATTTCAGTGCTTGCAGAGAAAACCTTACTGAAAACCACTTATCATTTCCTTCTGCTCCTCGTTGGGTTCGACGCTCTTACTTATCGAAAGGACTACGATAGATCCCCTACACTTGTGGGTCATCAAGACTCTTTCCTGGCGCCGTTGCCGGGGAGTGTAGCGCTTTTGGTGAGTGGAACTTGGTAAGGAAACATTTATATAGTGTGCTGAAATTTTCTGTTACTTGTCACTATGGAAACTAATCCTTTGAGGGGCTTGTTTTGGGTATCTTCACCCCAACCAGAAGAGCAAAGAGTTGCTCCTCAACCTACTGAACTTTATGAAAATATTCACTTTGATATTCCTTCGAGTATGATAGAAAAACTGCTAGCTAATCCATTTGCAGGAGATGGAACATTGCATCCCAATTTACACCTTATCTTTGTGGATGAAGTTTGTGGATTATTTAAGCTTGCAGGTATTCCCGATGATGTTGTCAAAAGGAAGGTCTTCCCTTTATCTTTGAAGTGATATGCATTGACATGGTATAGGCTATGTGATGATATGGGATCTTATAATTATAAGGGATTGAAGTTGGAAGTTCACCAGAAGTTCTATCCTATGCATCTTGTTCATCGTGATCGTAATTACATATATAATTTCTGGCCTCGCGAAGGAGAAAGCATCGCTCAAGCTTGGGGGAGGCTTAAGTCAATGTTATATTCATGCCCCAATCATGAGCTCTCGGGAAATGATTATTCAGAACTTTTATGCTCGGCTTTCTCTTGATAATTGCAACCTGCTGATACTTCCTATGTTGGTTCTTATATGCTGAAGACTATTGATTTCAAATGGGACTTATTGGAAAGAATTAAACGCAACTCTGAAGATTGGGGTTCCGATGATGGTAAGGAGTCAGGTATGACACCTAAGTTCGATTGTGTTAAATCTTTTATGGATACCGATGCTTTCCGTGGATTTAGCTCTAAGTATGGACTTGACTCTGAGATAGTAGCTACTTTCTGTGAATCTTTTGCTACTCACGTTGATCTCCCTAAAGAGAAGTGGTTTAAATATAATCCTCCTGTTGAAGTGAAAGTAGTTGCACCTATTACAGTTGAAGAAAAGACTATTACCTATAGTGATCCTATTGCTCCTACTGCTTATGTTGAAAAACCTCCTTTTCCTGTTAGGATAAAAGAGTATGCTAAAGCTTTGACTGTTGTTCGTAAGAGTAATACTAGGACTTATACACCTCCTGAGAAAATTAATGTTGAACCTAGTATTGCTATGATTAAAGATCTCTTGGATGAGGACTTAGATGGGCATGCTATTTCTTTCTTGGGTGAGACTGCTAATATTGCTAGACCAGATACTAAGACACGTAGACCTGTTGTAGGCATGCCTGTTATTTCTGTTAAAATAGGAGATCATTGTTATCATGGCTTATGTGATATGGGTGCTAGTGCTAGTGCGATACCTTATGATCTATATAAAGAAATTATGCACGACATTGCACCCGTTGAATTAGAAGACATTGATGTTACTATTAAGCTTGCTAATAGGGATACCATTAAACTTATTGGGATTGTTAGAGATGTTGAAGTTTTGTGTGGGAAGGTTAAATACCCTGCTGATTTTCTTGTTCTTGGTTCCCCACAAGATGATTTTTGTCCCATTGATACGTCTCCAACGTACCTATGTTTTTTGATTGTTCCATGCTATTATATTACCCCTTTTGGATGTTTATGGGCTTTATTTTACACATTTATATCATTTTTGGGACTAACCTACTAACCGGAGGCCCAGCCCATATTGCTGTTTTTTGCCTATTTCGGTATTTCGAAGAAAAGGAATATCAAACGGAGTCCAAACGGAATGAAACCTTCGGGAGCGTGATTTTTGGAACGGACGTGATCCAGAGGACTTGGAGTGCAAGTCAAGAAGCATCCTAGGCAGCCACGAGATAGGAGGCCACGCCCCCCTGTAGGGTGCGCCCCTGTCTTCGTGGGCCCCTCGGGTGGCCACCGACGTACTTCTTCCTCCTATACATACCTACGTACCTCGAAAACATCCAGGAGCACCACGAAACACAATTTCCACCACCGTAACCTTCTGTATCCGCGAGATCTCATCTTGGAGCCTTCGCCGGCACTCTGCCGGAGGGGGAATCGACCACGGAGGGCTTCCACATCAACACTTGCCCCTCCGATGAGTTGTGAGTAGTTTACCACAGACCTACGAGTCCATAGTTATTAGCTAGATGGCTTCTTCTCTCTTTTTGGATCTCAATACAATGTTCTTCCCCTCTCTTGTGGAGATCTATTCGATGTAAACTCTTTTCACGGTGTGTTTGTTGAGATCCGATGAATTGTGGGTTTATGACCAAGTTTATCTATGAATAATATTTGAATCTTCTCTGAATTCTTTTATGTATGATTGAGTTATCTTTGCAAGTCTCTTCGAATTATCAGTTTGGTTTGGCCTACTAGATTGATCTTTCTTGCCATGGGAGAAGTGCTTAGCTTTGGGTTCAATCTTGTGGTGTCCTTACCCAGTGACATAAAGGGTTGCAAGGCACGTATTGTATTGTTGCCATCGAGGATAACAAGATAGGGTTTATATCATATTGCATGAATTTATCCCTCTTCAACATGTCATCTTGCTTAATGTGTTACTCTGTTCTTATGAACTTAATACTCTAGATGCAGGCAGGAGTCAGTCGATGTGTGGAGTAATAGTAGTAGATGCAGGCAGGAGTCGGTCTACTTGTTATGGACGTGATGCCTATATACATGATCATGCCTAGATAATCTCATAACTATGCGCTTTTCTATCAATTGCTCGACAAGAATTTGTTCACCCACCGTAATACTTATGCTATCTTGAGAGAAGCCTCTAGTGAAACCTATGGCCCCGGTCTATCTCTTATCATATTTGCTTTCCATCTACTTTTATTTGCATCTTTACTTTTTGCATCTATATTATAAAATACCAAAATATATTTATCTTATCATACTATCTTTATTAGATCTCACTTTCATGAAGTGGCCGTGAAGGGATTGACAACCCCTTTATTGCGTTGGTTGCGAGTTCTCGTTTGTTTGTGTAGGTGCGTGGGACTTTTGAGGAGCCTCCTACTGGATTGATACCTTGGTTCTCAAAAACTGAGGGAAATACTTACGCTACTATCGCTGCATCACCCTCTCCTCTTCGAGGAAAACCAACGCAAGCTCAAGAAGTAGCAAGAAGGATTCCTGGCGCCGTTGTCGGGGAGGTCTTCGCTCAAGTCAAGACATACCAAGTACCCATCACAAATCCATCTCCCTCGCATTTACATTATTCGCCACTTTCCTCTCCCCCACTTCACCCTTGTCGTTTTATTCGCCCTCTCTTTCCCAATCTCCTCCTCTCTCTTTTTCTTGCCTTTTTCCGTTTGCTCATTTGTTAGTTTGTTTACCTTGTCATTATGGCTAGTTCTCCTATCCGTATTCTCACTCCCGAACAAGAAATTCTCAATTTTAAACAAAGGGAGAGAGAAAGTTTAAAAGATGCTTGGAATAGAATTTGCAATGCCCAATATAAAGTTACTAGGAAACTTGCTACTTCCGTTCTTCTCCGCAATTTTTATGTAGGCATTACTCCTTGGAATAGATGTGTTCTTGATATTGCTACCGGAGGTGATTTTATGAGTAGCCATACGTTTGATTCTTATATGCTATGTTAGATTTGTTTGGCCCACCACCTCTGTTGGTTAATGGAACGGTTTTAACTTTAGAACATGTGATGCAACGGCTTGATATTATTGAAAATAAAATTGCCACTGTTGAGTTGATTGAAAATTTGGATAAAAATATTCACAATCACATTACCCAATTTGGATCTAGGGTTGGTGTCACTTTGAAAAATCTTAAAGAAAAAGAACCTATAGTCAATGAAAAAATAGATCTAGACTCTGCTAGAATCGGCAAACTTGAGGATATCATTACAAACTTAGGTTCCACATTTTCCCCCATGAAAAACACTCCAAAACCCACTACTAAAACTGCCAAGTTTATTTATGTTCCTAAAAATAAGGGTGAATCTTCTAGTAAGGGAAACGCGGATCTCAAATCCTTAAGTGTTCTTCTCAATTGTCTTTCCATCGTTAAGGAACCTTTTGCTACTAATGAATTTCTTGAATTTTTGCCTAAAGGTTTAGCCATTGCTAAAAGGGGGAAAATCCCTAGAGATCACAAGCGCTCTATTGATGAATTTAGTGCCAAAGATGGCGCTCGTTAGATCTATCTTCGCTTTTATGCCTAGCTAGGGGAGTTAACGATAGCGCTAGTTGGGAGGCAACCCAATTTTTCTTTATGTTTTTGTTTTTGCTCCTGTTTAGTAATAAATCTTGCATGTACCTTCTGTATAGATGTGTTTTTATCTTTTAATTAGTGTTTGTGCCAAGTAGAACCTATAGGATAACCTACGATGATAGTTGATTTGATTCTGATGAAATACAGAAACTTTGCATGCACGAATATAATTTTGTTAAATCACAGGAACGTGATTTTGCGGTTATTCTTTTTGCTGCTGATCAATAAGCAAATTGTCCAGGACTTCCTATTTTGGTAGGATTTTTGAAGTTCCAGAAGTTTGAGTTAGTTACATATTTCTACAGACTGTTCTGTTTTTGACAGATTCTGTTTTTCGTGTGTTGTTTGCTTATTTCAATGCACCTATGGCTAGTAAATTAGTTTATAAACCATAAGTAAGTTGGAATAATGTAGGTTTAACACCAAATTAAATAAAGAATTAGTTCATTGCAGTACCTTATGTGGTGGTTTTGTTTTCTTTCACTAACGGAGCTTATAAGATTTTCTGTTGAGTTTTGTCTTGTGAAGTTTTCAAGTTTTGGGTAAAGCTTTTATGGACTATGGAATAAAGGGTGGCAAGAGCCTAAGCTAGGGGTTGCCCAAGGTACCCCAAGATATTCAAGGATAGCCAAAAGCCTAAGCTTCGGGATGCCCCGGGAAGGCATCCCCTCTTTCGTCTTCGTTCATTGGTAACTTTACTTGGAGCTATATTTTTATTCGCCACATGATATGTGTTTTGCTTGGAGCGTCGTGTATTATATTAGTCTTTGCTTTTTAGTTTACCACAATCATTCTTGCTGTACACACCTTTTGGGAGAAGCCTATTTGATTAGAATTTGCTAGGATACTCTATGTGCTTCACTTATATCTTTTGAGCTTGATAGTTTTTGCTCTAGTGCTTCACTTATATCTTTTAGAGCACGGTGGTGTCTTAATTTTGAAGAAATTACTAGTCTCTCATGCTTCACTTATATTATTTTGAGAGTATTTTAGAACAGCATGGTATTTGCTATGGTTATAAAATTGGTCCTAGAATGGTAGGCATCCAAGTTGGGTATAATAAAAACTATCATAGGAAGTGAATTGGATGCTATGATCAATTTGATACTTGATAATTGTTTTGAGATATGGAGATAGTGATATTAAAGTCATGCTAGTTGGGTGATTATGAATTTAAATAATGCTTGTGTTGAAGTTAGCAAGTCCCGTAGCATGCACGTATGGTTAAAGTTGTGTAACAAATTTGAAACATGAAGTGTACCTGGCTTGTGCATCCTTATGAGTGGCGGTCGGGGACGAGCGATGGTCTTTTCCTACCAATCTATCCCCCTAGGAGCATGCGCCTAGTACTTGATTTTTGATGACTTCTAAAATTTTGCAATAAGTATATGAGTTCTTTTTACTAATGTTGAGTCCATGGATTATACGCACTTTTACCTTTCCGCCTTTGCTAGCCTCTTCGGTACCGTGCATTGCCCTTTCTCACCTTGAGAGTTGGTGCAAACTTCGCCGGTGCATCCAAACCCCGTGATACGATACGCTCTATCACACATAAACCTCCTTATATCTTCCTCAAAACAGCCACCATACCTACCTATTATGACATTTCCATAGCCATTCCGAGATATATTGCCATGCAACTTTCCACCATTCCGTTCATCATCATCATGACATACTTTAATTTTGTCATATTGCCATTGCATGATCATGTAGTTGACATCGTATTTGTGACAAATCCACCCTGCATTATTTTTCATACATGTCACTCTTGATTCATTGCACCATCCCAGTACACCGCCGGAGGCATTCATATAGAGTCATATCTTGTTCTAGTTTCGAGTTGTAATTCTCGTGTTGTACTTAATAGAAGTGTGATGATCATCATTATTAGGACATTGCCCAAAGAAAAAAAAGAAGAAAGGCCAAAAGAAAAAAAAAGGCCCAAAGAAAAAAAAAGAAAAAAAGAAAAGAAAAAAAGAAAAGAAAATAAATAAAAAGGGCAATGTTACTATCTCTTTTTCCACACTTGTGCTTCAAAGTAGCACCTTGTTCTTAATGTAGTGAGTCTCATATAATGTGCTTCAAAGTAGCACCATGTTTTTCATATAGTGAGTCTTATAAGTTGTCTTTTTCATACTAGTGGGAATTTTTCATTAAAGAACTTGGCTTGTATATTCCTACGATGGGCTTCCTCAAATGCCCTAGGTCTTCGTGAGCAAGCAAGTTGGATGAACACCCACTAGTTTTCTTTTGTTGAGCATTCATTTATAGCTCCAGTGCATCCGTTGCCTGGCAATCCCTACTCCTCATGTTCATCATTTGATGGGCATCTCCATAGCCCGTTGATTATCCTCGTCAATGTGAGACTTTCTCCTTTTTGTCTTCTCCACACAATCCCCATCATCATATTCTATTCCACCCATAGTGTTATATCCATGGCTCACGCTCATGTATTGCGTGAAGGTTGAAAAAGTTTGAGATTATTTAAGTATGAAACAATTGCTTGGCTTGTCATTGGGGGTATAGAAGTTGGGAACATCTTTGTGTGATGAAAATGAAGCATAGCCTAACTATATGATTTTGTAGGGATGAACTTCCTTTTGCCATGTTATTTTGAGAAGACATGATTACTTTGATTAGTATGCTTGAAGTGTTACTATTTCTTTTATCAATATGAACTTTTATTTTGAATCATTTGGATCTGAACATTCATGCCACAATAAAGAAAATTACATTATGAATTATGCTAGGTAGCATTCCACATCAAAAAATCTTTTTTTATCATTTACCTACTCAAGGACGAGCAGGAATTAAGCTTGGGGATGCTTGATACGTCTCCAACGTATCTATAATTTTTGATTGTTCCATGCTATTATATTACCCCTTTTGGATGTTTATGGGCTTTATTTTACACATTTATATCATTTTTGGGACTAACCTACTAACTGGAGGCCCAGCCCATATTGCTGTTTTTTTTGCCTATTTCAGTATTTCAAAGAAAAGGAATATCAAACAGAGTCCAAACGGAATGAAACCTTCGGGAGCGTGATTTTTGGAACGAACGTGATCCAGAGAACTTGGAGTGCAAGTCAAGAAGCAGCCGAGGCAGCCACGAGATAGGAGCCCCCCCCTTGTAGGGCGCGCCCCTGTCTCGTGGGCCCCTTGGGCGGCCACCGACGTACTTCTTCCTCCTATATATACCTATGTACCCCAAAAACATCCAGGAGCACCACGAAACACAATTTCCACCGCCGTAACCTTTTGTATCCGTGAGATCTCATCTTGGAGCCTTCGCCGACACTCTGCTGGAGGGGGAATCGACCATGGAGGGCTTCTACATAACCATACTTGCCCCTCCAATGAGTTGTGAGTAGTTTACCACAGACCTACAGGTCCATAGTTATTAGCTAGATGGCTTCTTCTCTCTTTTTGGATCTCAATACAATGTTCTCCCCCTCTCTTGTGGAGATCTATTCGATGTAAACTCTTTTTGCGGCGTGTTTGTCGAGATCCGATGAATTGTGGGTTTATGATCAAGTTTATCTATGAATAATATTTGAATCTTCTCTGAATTCTTTTATGTATGATTGAGTTAACTTTGCAAGTCTCTTTGAATTATCAGTTTGGTTTGGCCTACTAGATTGATCTTTCTTGACATGGGAGAAGTGCTTAGCTTTGGGTTCAATCTTGTGGTGTCCTTACCTAGTGACAGAAAGGGTTGCAAGGCACGTATTGTATTGTTGCCATCGAGGATAATAAGATGGGGTTTATATCATATTGCATGAGTTTATTCCTCTACATCATGTCATCTTGCTTAATGCGTTACTTTGTTCTTATGAACTTAATACTCTAGATGTAGGCAGGAGTCGGTCGATGTGTGGAGTAATAGTAGTAGATGCAGGCAGGAGTCGGTCTACTTGTTATGGACGTGATGCCTATATACATGATCATGCCTAGATAATCTCATAACTATGCGCTTTTCTATCAACTGCTCGACAGTAATTTGTTCACCCACCGTAATACTTATGCTATCGCCTCTAGTGAAATCTATGGCCCCCGGGTCTATCTCTTATCATATTTGCTTTCCATCTACTTTTATTTGCATCTTTACTTTTTGCATCTATATTATAAAATACCAAAAATATATTTATCTTATCATACTATCTTTATTAGATCTCACTTTCGCAAGTGGTCGTGAAGGGATTGACAACCCCTTTATTGCGTTGGTTGCGAGTTCTCAGTTTGTTTGTGTAGGTGCGTGGGACTTTTGAGGTGCCTCCTACTGGATTGATACCTTGGTTCTCAAAAACTGAGGGAAATACTTACGCTACTATCGCTGCATCACCCTCTCCTCTTCGAGGAAAACCAACGCAAGCTCAAGAATTAGCACCCATCATTTTTGGTAGACCCTTCTTGAATACTGCTAGTGCTAGGATTAATTGTGAAAAGAATATTGTCACTGTTGGCATAGATGGTATGTCTCATGAGTTTAATTTTGCTAAGTTTAGTAGACAACCTCGTGAAAGGGAACCACCTAGTAAGGATGAGATTATTGGTCTAGATTCCATTGTTGTTCCTCCAACTGATCCGTTAGAACAATATTTGTTAGACCATGAAAACGATATGCTTATGAAGGAAAGGGAGGAAATAGATGAAGTGTTCCTTAAACAGGAACCTATGCTGAAACATAACCTTCCTGTTGAAATTCTTGGGGATCCCCCTCCACCCAAGGGTGATCCCGTGTTCGAACTCAAACCGTTACCTGATAATCTTAAGTATGCTTATCTTGATGAAAAAGAAATATATCCTATTATTATTAGTGCTAACCTTTCAGAGAAAGAAGAAGAAAGATTATTGAAAACTCTGAAGAAGCACCGAGCTGCTATTGGATATACTCTGGATGATCTTAAGGGCATTAGTCCCACATTATGTCAGCACAAAATTTCAGTGGAGAAAGATGCCAAACCAGTTAGGGATCCTGAAAGACGATTAAATCCCAAGATGAAGGAAGTGGTAAGAAAGGAGATACTAAAGCTCCTTGAGGCAGGTATTATTTATCCCGTTGCTGATAGTGAATGGGTAAGCCCTGTCCATTGTGTCCCTAAAAAGGGAGGTATTACCGTTGTTCCTAATGATAAAGATGAATTGATCCCGCAAAGAATTATTACAGGTTATAGGATGGTAATTGATTTCCGTAAGTTAAATAAAGCTACTAAGAAAGATCATTACCCTTTACCTTTAATTGATCAAATGCTAGAAAGGCTATCCAAACACACAAATTTTTGCTTTCTAGATGGTTATTCTGGCTTCTCTCAAATACCTGTCTCAGCTAAGGATCAATCTAAAACTACTTTTACTTGCCCTTTTGGTACTTTTGCTTATAGACGCATGCCTTTTGGTTTATGTAATGCACCTTCTACCTTTCAAAGATGAATGATGGCTATATTCTCTGATTTTTGTGAAAAGATTTGTGAGGTATTCATGGATGACTTCTCGGTCTATAGATCCTCTTTTGATGATTGTTTGAGCAACCTTGATCGAGTTTTGCAGAGATGCGAAGACACTAGTCTCGTCCTGAATTGGGAAAAGTGTCACTTTATGGTTAATGAAGGCATTGTCTTGGGGCACAAGATCTCCGAGAGAGGTATTGAAGTTGATAAAGCCAAGGTTGATGTTGAAAAGATGCCATGTCCCAAGGACATAAAAGGTATAAGAAGTTTCCTTGGTCACACCGGTTTTTATAGGAGGTTCATTAAGGACTTTTCTAAAATCTCTAGGCCTTTGACTAATTTGTTGCAAAAAGATATTCCTTTTGTCTTTGATGATGATTATGTAGAAGCATTTGAAGTACTTAAGAAAGCTTTTATCACTGCACCTATTGTTCAGCCGCCTGATTGGAATTTACCTTTTGAAATTATGTGCGATGCTAGTGATTATGCTGTAGGTGCTGTTTTAGGGCAAAGAGTCGATAAGAAATTGAATGTTATCCAGTATGCTAGTAAGAATCTTGATACTGCCCAGAGAAATTATGCTACTACTGAAAAAGAGTTCTTAGCAGTTGTGTTTGCATGTGATAAGTTTAGACCTTATATTGTTGATTCCAAAGTTACTATTCACACTGATCATGCTGCTATTAAATATCTTATGGAAAAGAAAGATGCTCAGCCTAGACTCATTAGATGGGTTCTTTTGCTCCAAGAATTTGACTTGCATATTATTGATAGAAAGGAGCTGAGAACCCGTTGCGAGATAACTTGTCTAGGTTAGAGAATGTTCTTGATGACCCAACGCCTATTAATGATAGCTTTCCTGATGAACAATTAGCGGTCGTCAATGCTTCTCGTACTGCTCCTTGGTATGCTGATTATGCTAATTACATTGTTGCTAAATATATACCGCCTAGTTTAACATACCAGCAAAAGAAAAAGTTCTTTTATGATTTAAGACATTACTTCTGGGATGATCCACACCTTTATAAAGAAGGAGTAGATGGTGTTATTAGACGTTGTGTGCCTGAGCATGAACAGGAACAGATCCTACGCAAGTGTCACTCTGAATCCTATGGAGGACACCACGCTGGAGATAGAACTGCACACAAGGTACTACAATCTTGTTTTTATTGGCCTACTCTCTTCAAAGATGCTCGTAAGTTTGTCTTATCTTGTGATGAATGTCAAAGAATAGGTAACATTAGTAGACGTCAAGAAATGCCTATGAATTATTCTCTTGTTATTGAACCCTTTGATGTTTGGGGCTTTGATTATATGGGACCTTTTCCTGCCTCTAATGGTTATACACATATTTTAGTTGCTGTTGATTACATTACTAAGTGGGTAGAAGCTATTCCAACTAGTAGTGCTGATCATAACACTTCTATTAAAATGCTTAAAGAAGTTATTTTTCCGAGGTTTGGAGTCCCTAGATATCTTATGGTGATGGTGGTTCACATTTTATTCATGGTGCTTTCCAGTAAGATGCTTGCTAAATATGATGTCAATCATAGAATAGCATCTCCTTATCACCCATGATCTAGTGGTCAAGTAGAGTTGAGCAATAGAGAGCTCAAATTAATTTTGCAAAAGACTGTGAATAGATCTAGAAAGAATTGGTCCAAAAAACTTGATGATGCATTATGGGCCTATAGAACTGCATACAAAAACCCTATGGGTATGTCTCCATATAAGATGGTTTATGGAAAAGCGTGTCATTTACCTCTTGAACTTGAACATAAGGCATATTGGGCTATTAAAGAGCTCAACTATGACTTTAAACTTGCTGGCGAGAAGAGGTTGTTTGATATTAGCTCACTTGATGAATGGAGAACCCAAGCTTATGAGAATGCCAAGCTTTTCAAAGAAAAAGTCAAACGCTGGCATGATAAGAGGATACAAAAGCGTGAGTTTAATGTATGAGACTATGTGTTATTATTCAACTCTCGTTTAAGATTTTTTGCAGGAAAACTTCTCTCAAAATGGGAAGGTCCCTACGTTATCGAGGAGGTCTATCGTTCTGGTGCTATAAAAATCAACAACTTCGAAGGCACAAATCCGAGGGTGGTAAACGGTCAAAGAATTAAACATTATATTTCAGGTAATCCTATCAATGTTGAAACTAATATTATTGAAACCATGACTTCTGAGGAATACATAAGGGACACTTTCCAGAACGTTCCAGACTCCGAAAAGGTATAGGTATGTGGTACGGTAAGTAAACCGACTCCAAAACAACTCTAAAGGCAATTTTTACCAGTTTTGGATTATTTAAGAATTTTAGGAAGAAAGAAGTAGTCCGAAAGGGACACGAGGCTCCCATGAGAGAGGAGGGCGCCCCCCCTGTAGGGCGCGCCCCCTATCTCGTGGGCACCTCGTGTGCCTCCTGGACTCCGTTTTCTTGTATGTCACGTATTTTGGTCGGTAAAAATTCATTATATATACTCCCGAAGGTTTTGACCACCGTATCACGCAAATATCCTCTATTTTCGTTTCGAGCTGTTTCTGTTTCAGATCTAGAGCATCATGGCATCTCCAAGCGCTCCCAAGGACAAGTTTTTTGAGAGGGTCATCAACCCCTATCTCGCGGAGGTGCTGCAACACCCTCAAACCATTGAGATGCGTGAGGAGGTGCTGCACATCCGCAATGTGGAGGGACCAAGGCGTACCAGAAGCGTGGAGACAAAGCTCGAAGCTGTGGAGCAACAAGTTTTCAAGTGCCAAGGGGTGGTGGAGCGTGCACTTGACGCCAACCAGATGATGATCACAGAGTTCACCAACAACCACAAGCTGGATGCCAAAGTCATTGGGGAGACCATCTTCAAGCTTCAGGAGAAAATCGAGCACCTCCAAGCCCAGATTTATGACCTGCAAAACCAGAACTGTGAGTATGAATATAGATTTAAGAGGATGAGTTTGGCTGCAGATTTAAGGATCCCGGAGACTCGTTCATCCTTCTATGATGGAGAGCCTATGCCTTGGAAGACGGACGACAAGCCTACATCATCAACAACTCCTACTTCACCACCTCCGAGGACCTAATCACATGGGTATGGGCACTCCCCTTGGCAACTGCCAAGCTTGGGAGAGGTGCCCCGGTATCGTATCACCATCACACCCCTATCTTTACCACTTTATTTAGTTCGATCCTTTTAGTAGTATCTTGATCTAGTAGATTCAAGTTTTTATATCAAGTAGTTTTGAGTTTTGCTTTGTGATCCCTTTATGTAATCGAGTCCGTGTGCTATCTATAATAAAGATTAGTGTTGAGTCAAGGGCTTTGCTATGTTACTATGATCTTGAGAAAGTAGAAAGAATAAAAGAGTTCATATTGATCTTATGGATAGTGATAACTTCACACATAGAAAGTATGAGGCATTAAAATTGTTGAGAGTTGATGAACGTAGCCTTGGTCATCATTGCAATTAGTAGGAAGTGATAAGGAAAGAGGGGTTCACATATAAATATATTATCTTGGACACCTTTTATGATTGTGAAGCACTCATTAAGTATGACTTGCTAAAAGAGTTGACGTTGGACAAGGAAGACAACGTAATGGTTTATGTTTTCCGACATCTCAGTTAAAGTATATTGTCATTGACCTTCCAAACATGTTGAGCTTGCCTTTCCCCCTCATGCTAGCCAAATTCCTTGCACCAAGTAGAGATACTACTTGTGCTTCCAATTATCCTTAAACCCAGTTTTGCCATGAGAGTCCATCATACCTACCTATGGATTGAGTAAGATCCTTCAAGTAAGTTGTCATCGGTGCAAGCAATGAAAATTGCTCTCTAAAATGCATGACTTATTAGTGCAGAGAAAATAAGCTTTGTACGAACTTGTTGTGGAAGTAATAAAAGCGACGGACTGCATAATAAAGGTCCACATACAAGGGGCAATATAAGTGACGTTCTTTTGCATTAAGATTTTGTGCATCAACCCTAAACGCGCATGACAACCTCTGCTTCCCTCTGCGAAGGGCCTATCTTTTACTTTATGTTTTTACTTTATGCTTGAGTCAAGGTGATCCTCACCTTTCCCTTTTTTATTTTATCCTTTGGCAAGCTCTTCGTGTTTGAAAGTTGGCATATGCTATTATTGTTGACATCTGTTGGGGAACGTAGTAATTTCAAAAAAATTTCCTACGCACACGCAAGATCATGGTGATGTATAGCAACGAGAGGGGAGAGTGTTGTCTACGTACCCTCGTGAGACCCGGCGAAGCGATCACAACGTAGAGGAAGTAGTCGACGTTCTCCTCGCGATCCGACCGATCCGGCGCCGTTACTCGGCGCCCGAGTTCTTGACACACGACAGCTCGATGACGTCCCTCGTACTACGATCCAGCCGAGTGTCGAGGAGAGTTCCGTCAAGACGACGGCGTGGTGATGATCTTGATGTTCTATCGGCGCAGGCTTCGCCTAAGCTTCATGACGATATGACCGAGGTGGAATATGGTGGAGGGGCACCACACGGCTAAGGAACGATCCGTAGATCAAACTTGTGTGTTCTAGGGTGCCCCTGCCCAGTATATAAAGGAGGGAGGGGGAGGTGCGGCCGGCCCAAGGGAGGGCTGGAGGAGTCCTACTCCCACCGGGAGTAGGACTCCCCCTTCCTAGTTGGAGTAGGATTGGGGAGGGGAAGAGGAAGGGGCGCCCCCTCCTTGTCCTATTCGGACTAGGGGGGGAGGTGGCACGCGGCCTACCCTGGCCGGCCCCTCCTCTTCTCCCTCGAGGCCCACTAAGGCCCATTTAGTTCCCGGGGGGGTCCGGTAACCTCCCGGTACTCCGGTAAATTCCCGATTTTACCCGGAACCATTCCGGACTCCAAATATAGGCTTCCAATATATCAATCTTTATGTCTTGACCATTTCGAGACTCCTCGTCATGTCCGTGATCACATCCGGGACTCCGAACTTCTTCGGTACATCAAAATACATAAACTCATAATAACTGTCATCGAAACCTTAAGCGTGCGGACCCTACGGTTCGAGAACAATGTAGACATGACCGAGACACGTCTCGGTCAATAACCAACAGCGGACTGGATGCCCATATTGGTTCCTACATATTCTACGAAGATCTTTATCGGTCGACCGCATAACAACATACGTTGTTCCCTTTGTCATCGGTATGTTACTTGCCCGAGATTCGATCGTCGGTATCCAATACCTAGTTCAATCTCGTTACCGCAAGTCTCTTTACTCGTTCCGTAATACACCATCTCACAGCTAACTCATTAGTTGTAATGCTTGCAAGGCTTGATGATGTGTATTACCGAGAGGGCCAGAGATACCTCTCCGACAATCGGAGTGACAAAACCTAATCTCGAAATACGCCAACCCAACATCGCCTTTGGAGACACCTGTAGTACTCCTTTATAATCACCCGATTCGTTGTGACGTTTGGTAGCACCAAAGTGTTCCTCCGTAAACGGAGTTGCATAATCTCATAGTTACGAGGAACATGTAGAAGTCATTGATAAAAGCAAGTAGCAACATACTAAGCGATCGAGTGCTAAGCTAATGGAATGGGTCATGTCAATCAGATCATTCTACTAATGATGTGACCTTGTTAATCAAATAACAACTCTTTGTTCATGGTTAGGAAACATAACCATCTTGGATTAACAAGCTAGTCTAGTAGAGGCATACTAGTGACATGTTGTTTGTTTATGCATTCACACATGTATCATGTTTCCGGTTAATACAATTCCAGCATGAATGATAAACATTTATCATGAAATAAGGAAATAAATAATAACTTTATTATTGCCTCTAGGGCATATTTCCTTCAGTCTCCCACTTCCACTAGAGTCAATAATCTAGATTACATAGTAATGATTCTAACACCCATGGAGTCTTGGTGCTGATCATGTTTTGCTCGTGGAAGAGGCTTCGTCAACGGGTCTGCAACATTCAGATCCGTATGTATCTTGCAAATCTCTATGTCTCCCACGGACTAAGTCCGGATGGAATTGAAGCGTCTCTTGATGTGCTTGGTCCTCTTGTGAAATCTGGATTCCTTCGCTAAGGCAATTGCTCGAGATTGTCACGAAGATTTTCATTGGACCCGATGCACTAGGTATGACACCTAGATCGGATATGAACTCCTTCATCCGACTCCTTCATTAGCTGCTTCCGGCTGCTATGTACTCCGCTTCACATGTAGATCCCGCCACGACGCTTTGTTTAGAACGCACCAACCGACAGCTCCTCTGCTTAGTGAAAATACGTATCCGTCTGCGATTTAGAATCGTCCGGATCGGTGTCAAAGCTTGCATCAACGTAACCGTTTACGATGAGCTCTTTGTCACCTCCATATCGAGAAACATATCCTTAGTCCTTTTCGTATTTCAGATGTTCTTGACAGCTGTCCGATGATCCACTCTGGATTACTTTGGTACCTCCTCGCTAAACTTATAGCGAGGCACACATCAGTGCAGTACACAGCATTGCATACATGATAGAGCCTATGGCTGAAGCATAGGAACATCTTTCATTTTCTCTCTATCTTCTGCGGTGGTCGGGCATTGAGTCTTACTCAACTTCACACCTTGTAACACAGGCAAGAACCCTTTCTTTGCTTGATCCATTTTGAACTTCTTCAAAATTTTGTCAAGGTATGTGCTTTGTGAAAGTCCAATTAAGCGTCTTGATCTATCTCTATAGATTTTGATGCCCAATATGTAAGCAGCTTCACCGAGGTCTTTCATTGAAAAACTCTTATTCAAGTATCCCTTTATGCTATCCAGAATTCTATATCATTTCCGATCAGCAATATGTCATCTACATATAATATCGAAATGCTACCGAGCTCCCACTCACTTTCTTGTAAATACAAAGCTTCTCCAAAAGTCTCAGTATGAACCCAAATGCTTTGATCACACTATCAAAGCGTTTATTCCAACTCCGAGATGCTTACACCAGTCCATAGATGGATCATTGGAGCTTGCATACTTTGTTAGCTCCTTTGGATCGATAAAACCTTCGGTTGCATCATATACAACTCTTCTTCCGTAAATCCATTCAGAATGCAGTCTTTACATCCATTTGCCAAATTTCATAATCATAAAATGCGGCAATTGCTAACATGATTCGGACAGACTTAAGCATCGCTACGGGTGAGAAGGTCTCATCGTAGTCAATCCCTTGAACTTGTCGAAAACCCTTTGCGACAAGTCGAGCTTTGTAGACGATAACATTACCGTCGTCGTCGGTCTTCTTCTTGAAGATCCACTTGTTTTCTATTGCTTGCCTACCCTCGGGCAAGTCAACCAAAGTCCATACTTTGTTTTCATACATGGATCCCATCTCAGATTTCATGGCCTCAAGCCATTTTGTGGAATCTGGGCTCACCATCGCTTCTTCATAGTTCGTAGGTTCATCATGATCTAGTAGCATGATTTCCGAACAGGATTACCGTACCACTCAGTGCGGATCTTACTCTAGTTGATCTACGTGGTTACGTAGTAACTTGATCTGAAGTTTCATGATCAACATCATCAACTTCCTCACTACTTGGTGTAGATGTCTCAGAAACCGGTTTCTGTGACGAACTACTTTCAAGTAAGGGAGAAGGTACAATTACCTCATCAAGTTCTACTTTCCTCCCACTCACTTCTTTCGAGAGAAACTCCTTCTCTAGAAAGGATCCATTCTTAGCAACGAATGTCTTGCCTTCGGATCTGTGATAGTAGGTGTACCCAACTGTCTCCTTTGGGTATCCTATGAAGACACATTTCTCGATTTGGGTTCGAGCTTATCGGGTTGAAGCTTTTTCACATAAGCATCGCATCCCCAAACTTTAAGAAAGCGACAACTTTGGTTTCTTGCCAAACCACAGTTCATAAGGTGTCGTCTCAACGGATTTCAACGGTGTTCTATTCAGTGTGAATCGGCCGTCTCTAGAGCATAACCCCAAAGCGATAGCGGTAAATCAGAAGAGACATCATAGATCGTACCATATCTAGTAAAGTACGATTCTGACGTTCGGACACACCATTACGTTGTGGTGTTCGGGTGGCGTAAGTTCTTGAAACTATTCGCATTGTTTCAAATGTAGACCAAACTCGTAACTCAAATATTCACCTCCACGATCAGATCGTAGAAATTTAATTTTCTTGTTACGATGATTTTCAACTTCACTCTGAAATTCTTTGAACTTTTCAAATGTTTCAGACTTATGTTTCATTAAGTAGATATACCCATATCCGCTTAAGTCATCTGTGAAGGTGAGAAAATAACGATATCCGCCACGAGCCTCAACATTCATTGGACCACATACATCAGTATGTATGATTTCCAACAAATCTGTTGCTCTCTCCATAGTACCGGAGAACGGGTTTTAGTCATCTTGCCCATAAGGCACGGTTCGCAAGTGCCAAGTGATTCATAATCAAGTGACTCCAAAAGTCCATCAATATGGAGTTTCTTCATGCGCTTTACACCGATATGACCTAAACGGCAGTGCCACAAATAAGTTGCACTATCATTATCAACTCTGCATCTTTTGGTTTCAACATTATGAATATGTGTATCACTACTATCGAGATTCATCAAAATATACCACTTTTCAAGGGTGCATGACCATAAAAGATATTACTCATATAAATAGAACAACCATTATTCTCGATTTAAATGAATAACCGTCTCGCATCAAACAAGATCCAGATATAATGTTCATGCTCAACGCAGCACCAAATAACAATTATTTAGGTCTAAAACTAATCCCGAAGGTAGATGTAGAGGTAGCGTGCGACCGCGATCACATCGACTTTGGAACCATTTCCCACGCGCGCATCGTCACCTCGCCCTTTGCGAGAGTTCGCTAATCCGTAGTCCTGTTTGAGTTGCAAATATTAGCAATGAACCAAAGTATCAAATACCTAGGTGCTACTACGAGCTCTAGTAAGGTACACATCAATAACATGTATATCACATATACCTTTGTTTACTTTGCCATCCTTCTTATCCGCCAAATACTTGGGGCAGTTCCGCTTCGGTGACGATCGCTTGCGGTGCAAGAGAAGCACTCGATTTCAGGCTTAGGTCCAGACTTGGGTTTCTTCTCTGAGCGACAACTTGCTTGCTGTTCTTCTTGAAGTTCCTTCTTCTTCCCTTTGCCTTTCTTCTTGAAACTAGTGGTCTTATTGACCATCAACACTTGATGCTCCTTCTTGATTTCTACCTCCGCAGCCTTTAGCATTGCGAAGAGCTCGGTATAGTCTTTACTAACCCTTGCATATTATAGTTCATCACGAAGCCTTTGTAGCTTGGTGGCGTGATTGAAGAATTACATCAATGACACAATCATCCGGAAGATTAACTCCCAATTGTGTCAAGTGATTGTAGTACCCGGACATTACGAGTATATGCTCACTAATGTAACTATTCTCCTCCATCTTGCAGCTATAGAACTTATTGGAGACTTCATATCTCTCAATCCGGGCATTACTGTTGGAATATTAACTTCAACTCTGGAACATCTCATATGCTCCATGACGTTCAAAACGTCGTTGAAGTCCCGGTTCTAAGCCGTAAAGCATGGCACATCGAACTATAGAGTAGTCATCAGCTTTGCTCGCCAGACGTTCATAACATCCGGCGTTGCTCAAAGAAGCAAGCTCGCACCCAGCGGTGCATCCGGGCGTAACTCTTACGTGCAGCAATGAGGATAATCCTCGAGTTACGGACCCGATCCGTGTAATTGCTACCATCATCTTTCAACTTTGCTTTCTCAAGGAACGCATTAAAATTCAACGGAACAACAAAGACGAGCCATCTATCTACAATCAAACATAAACAAGCAAGATACTATCGGTACTAAGTTCATGATAAATTTAAGTTCAATTAATCATATTACTTAAGAACTCCCACTTAGGCAGACATCTCTCTAGTCATCTAAGTGATCACGTGATCCAAATCAACTAAACCATAACCGATCATCACGTGAAATGGAGTAGTTTTCAATGGTGAACATCTTATGTTGATCATATCTACTATATGATTCACGCTCGACCTTTCGGTCTCCGTGTTCCGAGGCCATATCTGCATATGCTAGGCTCGTCAAGTATAACCCGAGTATTCTGCGTGTGCAAAACTGGCTTGCACCCGTTGTAGATGGACGTAGAGCTTATCACACCCGATCATCACGTGGTGTCTGGGCACGACGAACTTTGGCAACGGTGCATACTCGGGGAGAACACTTCTTGATAATTTAGTGAGAGATCATCTTATAATGCTACCGTCAATCAAAGCAAGATAAGATGCATAAAGGATAAACATCACATGCAAATCAATATAAGTGATATGATATGGTCATCATCATCTTGTGCTTCGTGATCTCCATCTCTGCAGCACCACCATGATCACCATCGTCACCGGCGCGACACCTTGATCTCCATCGTAGCATCGTTGTCGTCTCGCCAAACTTATGCTTCTACGACTATCGCTACCGCTTAGTGATAAAGTAAAGCATTACTGAAGCGATTGCATTGCATACAATAAAGCGACAACCATATGGCTCTCTGCCGATTGCCGATAACCGGTTACAAAACATGATCATCTCATACAATAAAATATAGCATCACGTCTTGACCATATCACATCACAACATGCCCTGCAAAAACAAGTTAGACGTCCTCTACTTTGTTGTTGCAAATTTTACATGGCTGCTACGGGCTTAAGCAAGAACCAGTCTCACCTACGCATCAAAACCACAACGATACTTCGTCAAATAGACTCCGTTTTAACCTTCTCAAGGACCGGGCGTAGCCACACTCGGTTCAACTAAAGTGAGAGAGACAGACACCCGCCAGTCACCTTTAAGCAACGAGTGCTCGTAGCGGTGAAACCAGTCTCGCGTAAGCATACGCGTAATGTCGGTCCGGGCCGCTTCATCTCACAATACCGCTGAACCAAAGTATGACATCTGGTAGGTAGTATGACTTGTATAGCCCACAACTCACTTGTGTTCTACTCGTGCAAAACATCAAACCATAGAAAAACCTAGGCTCGGATGCCATTGTTGGGGAACGTAGTAATTTCAAAAATTTCCTACGCACACGCAAGATCATGGTGATGTATAGCAAAGAGAGGGAGAGTGTTGTCACGTACCCTCGTGAGACCCAAGCGAAGCGATCACAACGTAGAGGAAGTAGTCGACGTTCTCCTCGCGATCCGACCGATCCGGCGCCGTTACTCGGCGCCCGAGTTCTTGACACACGTACAGCTCGATGGCGTCCCTCGTACTCGATCCAGCCGAGTGTCGAGGGAGAGTTCCACAAGACGACGGTGTGGTGATGATCTTGATGTTCTACGGCGAGGGCTTCGCCTAAGCTTCATGACGATATGACCGAGGTGGAATATGGTGGAGGGGGCACCGCACACGGCTAAGGAACGATCCGTAGATCAAACTTGTGTGTTCTAGGGTGCCCCCTGCCCCGTATATAAAGGAGGGAGGGGAGGTGCGGCCGCCCAAGGGAGGCGGCGGAGGAGTCCTACTCCCACCGGGAGTAGGACTCCCCCTTCCTAGTTGGAGTAGGATTGGGGAGGGAAGAGGAAAGGCGCCGCCTCCTGTCCTATTCGGACTAGGGGAGGGCGTGGCCTGCCCTGGCCGGCCCCTCCTCTTCTCCCTCGAGGCCCACTAAGGCCCATTTAGTTCCCGGGGGGTTCCGGTAACCTCCCGGTACTCCGGTAAATTCCCGATTTTACCCGGAACCATTCCGGACTCCAAATATAGGCTTCCAATATATCAATCTTTATGTCTCGACCATTTCGAGACTCCTCGTCATGTCCGTGATCACATCGGGACTCGAACTTCTTGGTACATCAAAATACATAAACTCATAATAACATCATCGAAACCTTAAGCGTGCGGACCCTACGGTTCGAGAACAATGTAGACATGACCGAGACACGTCTCCGGCCAATAACCAACAGTGGGACCTGGATGCCCATATTGGTTCCTACATATTCTACGAAGATCTTTATCGGTCTGACCGCATAACAACATACGTTGTTCCCTTTGTCATCGGTATGTTACTTGCCCGAGATTCGATCGTCGGTATCCAATACCTAGTTCAATCTCGTTACCGGCAAGTCTCTTTACTCGTTCCGTAATACATCATCTCACAGCTAACTCATTAGTTGTAATGCTTGCAAGGCTTGATGATGTGTATTACCAAGAGGGCCCAGAGATACCTCTCCGACAATCGGAGTGACAAAACCTAATCTCGAAATCGCCAACCCAACATCGCCTTTGGAGACACCTGTAGTACTCCTTTATAATCACCCGATTACGTTGTGACGTTTGGTAGCACCAAAGTGTTCCTCCGTAAACGGAGTTGCATAATCTCATAGTTACGAAACATGTATAAGTCATGGATAAAAGCGGTAGCAACATACTAAGCGATCGAGTGCTAAGCTAATGGAATGGGTCATGTCAATCAGATCATTCTACTAATGATGTGACCTTGTTAATCAAATAACAACTCTTTGTTCATGGTTAGGAAACATAACCATCTTTGATTAACAAGCTAGTCTAGTAGAGGCATACTAGTGACATGTTGTTTGTTTATGCATTCACACATGTATCATGTTTCCGGTTAATACAATTCCAGCATGAATGATAAACATTTATCATGAAATAAGGAAATAAATAATAACTTTATTATTGCCTCTAGGGCATATTTCCTTCAACATCACCTAAAGGTGAATACGTTGGGAGGCAACACAATAAGCCCCTATCTTTCTCAGTGTCCGGCTGAAACTCTATAACCACAAGTATTGCGTGAGTGTTAGCAATTATAGGAGACTACGAGATAGTTGAGTATGTGAGCTTGCTGAATTGACTCTTTCTGATGTCACGATAAATTGCAATTGCTTCAATGACTGAGATTATAGTTTGTTAGTTCCCAGTGAAGTTTTTGAACCATACTTGACATTGTGAATTGCTTATTACTTGAGCATAGGAAATCATATGACAAAAATCTATATATGTTGTTGTTATTAGAATGATCATGATTCCCTCATGTCCGTATTTTATTTTATTTTTATCGACACCTCTATCTCTAAACATGTGGACATATTTTTCGATTTCTGCTTCCGCTTGAGGACAAGCGAGGTCTAAGCTTGGGGGAGTTGATACGTCCATTTTGCATCATGCTTTTATATCAATATTTATTGCATTATGGGCTGTTATTACACATTATATCTCAATACTTATGGCTATTCTCTCTTATTTTACAAGGTTTACCATGAAGAGGGGGATGCGGCAATTGGAATTCGGTGGAAAAGGAGCAAACATTGAAACCTATTCTGCACAGCTCCAAAAGTCCTGAAACTCCACGAAACAACCTTTTGGATTTAATAATAATTTCTGAGCGAAACAAATAGGCCAGGGGGCCCCACCTGTCCAGAGAGGCAGGCGCGCCCCTATTGGGCGCGCCCTATCTCTGGGCCCCTGGTGGAGCTCCGGCGTCCATCTTCTCGCTATATCATCACTTTTACCCTGGAAAAAATCGTGGGCAAGCTTACAGGACGAAACTCCACCGCCACGAGGCGGAACCTTGGCGGAATCAATCTAGGGCTCTGGCGGAGCTGTTCTGCCGGGGACACTTCCCTCCGGGAGGGGGAAATCATCACCAACGTCTTCACCAACTATCCTCTCATCGGGAGGGGTCAATCTCCATCAACATCTTCACCAGCACCATCTCCTCTCAAAACCCTAGCTCATCTCTTGTATCCAATCTTGTATCAAAACCACAAATTGGTACATGTGGGTTGCTAGTAGTGTTGATTACTCCTTATAGTTGATGCTAATAGGTTTACTTGGTGGAAGGTCATATGTTCAGATCCTTTATGCATATTATTACTCCTCTGATTATGAACATGAGTATGCTTTGTGAGTAGTTACGTTTGTTCCTGAGGACATGGGTGAAGTCTTGCTATTAGTAGTCATGTGAATTTGGTATTCGTTCGATATTTTGATGAGATGTATGTTGTCTTTTCCTCTAGTGGTGTTATGTGAGCGTCGACTACATGAAAGTTCACCATTATTTGGGCCTAGAGGAAGGCATGGGGAAGTAATAAGTAGATGATGGGTTGCTAGAGTGACAGAAGCTTAAACCCTAGTTTATGTGTGTCTTCGTTAGGGGCTTATATGGATCCATACGCTTAATGATGTGGTTAGGTTTACCTTAATACTTCTTTTTGTAGTTGCGAATGCTTGCAATAGGGGTTAATCATAAGTGGGATAATTGTCCAAGTTAGGGCAGTACCCAAGTACCGGTTCACCCACATATCAAATTATCAAAGTACCGAACGCGAATCATATGAACGTGATGAAAACTAGCTTGACGATAATTCCCAATGTGTCCTCGGGAGCTCCTTTATCATTATTAGAAATTGTCCAGGCTTATCCTTTGCTACATAAAGGATTGGGCCACCTTGCTGCACTTTATTTACTTTATTTACTTGTTGCTCGTTACTATTTATCTTATCACAAAACTATCTATCACCTACAATTTCAGTGCTTGCAGAGAAAACCTTACTGAAAACCGCTTATCATTTCCTTCTGCTCCTTGTTGGATTCGACACTCTTACTTATCGAAAGGACTACCATAGATCCCCTACACTTGTGGGTCATCATAATCACACATAAAAGAGTTCAGTGAAAACTCAAATAATATTCATGGATAGATTTTATCATAAACTCACAATTCATCGGATCCCAACAAACACACCGCAAAAAGTCATTAAATCGAATAGATCTCCAAGAAAATCGAGGAGAACATTGTATTGAAGATCAAATAGAGAGAATAAGCCATCTAGCTACTGACTATGGACCCATAGGTCTATGGTAAGCTACTCACGCATCATAGGAAGGGCAGCAAGGTTGATGTAGAGCCCATCTGTGATCGATTCCCCCTCTGGCAGAGTACCGAACAAGGCCTCCAGATGGGATCTCATGGTTCTGGAACTTGTGGCGGTGGAAAAAGTATTTAGGGTGTCTCTCTGATGTCAGGAGAATATTTGAGTATTTATAGAGGTGAAATCAGGGTAGGATGTGCCACGAGGGGCCCACAAGCCCGGGGGCGCGCCCCTCGAGCTTTTCACTCCCTCGTGGCACTTCTGGCATCCTCCCGAACCTTCTAGGGTCTCTTATGGTCCAGAAAAAATTGATCCAAAGTTTTTCTTCGTTTGATATTGATTTTCTGAAAATCCAAAAACATGCAAAAAACAGTAACTGGCACAGGGCACTAAGTTAATAGGCTAGTCCCAAAAAATGATATATAATTGTATATAATGATGTATAAAACATCCAAAATTGATACTATAATAGCATGGAACAATAAAAAATTATAGATACGTTGGAGATGTATCACCCTACCCCTGTGCGCGCCCTGTGAGCTTGTAGGCCCCCTGGCAGGCCTCTGGTGCCCATCTTCTGCTATATGAAGCCATTTGCCCTAGAAAAAAAATTAAGGAGAAGTCTTTCGGGACGAAGCATCACCGTCTCGAGGCAAAACCGGGGCAGAAACACTTTTGCTCTCCGGCGGAGTGATTCCACCGGGGAACTTCTCTCCGCGAGAGGGAAATCGAAGCCATCAACATCACCAATGATTCTGTCATCATGGGAGGACCAATCTTCATCAACATCTTCACCAGCACCATATCATCTCAAACCCTAGTTCATCTCTTGTATTCATTCTTTGTCCTAAAACCTCATATTGGTACCTTTGGGTTGCCAGTTGTGTTGATTACATCTTGTAGTTGATGCTAGTTGGTTTATTTGGTGGAAGACTAAATGTTCGGATCCTCAAGCATATTCATTATACCTCTGATCTTGAACATGAATATGATTTGTGAGTAGTTACTTTTGTTCTTGAGGACATGAGAGAAGTCTTGTTATAAGTAATCATGTGATGTTGGTATTCGTTCGATATTTTGATGATATGTATGTTGTTCTTCCTTTAGTGGTGTCATGTGAATGTTGACTACATGACACTTCATGGCGCCCCCTTTCCCCTTCCTCCAACCTATATATACTTGAGGGGTTTTGCTCTTTGGGAGATACAAGTTTTGGAGCCTCCTCTAGTTCTTCTAGTTCTAGTTCTAGTTAGTCCTAGTTGACTAAATAGAGCTAGGCTAATCCTCTTGTCCTCATAATTAGAAGCCCAATGTGGTTCTAATCTCCTCCCTCTAATTCTCCAGCGACGATTTTCTCTGGAGGGCGAAGCGCTGCTAGATCATGAAGGATGCACGCTTGCAACCAAGTAGAGAGGTCGCGCTTTCGGTATTTGGTTCAGGGGACTGTTCGTGTTGTAGTACGAGGGATCGTTCATCAATGGTTCGAGGGACTCCAAGTATGATCTACACCGACACGTTCCTCTTCCGCTGCAACTCGGTGATGGTAACGACCGTGATCCCAACCTATTATGCATCTTTATATTGATCTTGGATGATCGTAGGCGCGATATTTTGTTTTCTACTACGTTTCCCATCAACAACCTACTGTATGAAGGAACTCTATCTAACAAGGAGAGGACGAAGAGTCAACAATTCTCACATGTGGATCCACACCATTATGTGGGCACACAACATTAGTCTTTATCTATATCTCTAGTCCTAAAGGTGGAGTTGGTAGCCTCGCCTCCATGGTTCAGTTTTGCTACTTGTGAGCTGCGTTGGGATTTTTCTTGAGGAGACAGGGTGAAGCAATATAGTAGCGTATAATATTTCCCTCTGTAGAGAACCGAGGTTATCGAACCAATAGGAGATTCACGCAAACAAACATCGATAGTACCTAGACACACAAGAGTAAATACTTGCACCCAACACGAGCAAGAGGGTTGTCAATCCCCTTGTACTCGTTAATTGCAAGGATCAAATCTGATGGTAGTGGGTAGATAAATTGCAAAGTAAAATAAAAGATAATAAATTGCAACAAGGTATTTTTGATTTTTATAATATTGATACATCCATTTTGCATCATGTTTTCCTACTGTTATTTATTACATTTTGGGTCATTATTTCACTTTATGACGCAATCCTAATGCCTTTTCTCTCTTATTTTGCAAGCTCCACATGAAGAGGGAGATTGCCGACACCTGAAATTCTGGCCCTAAAAAAGCTACAGCAGAGATAGATATTCTCCACAACTCCAAATGACTTGAAAATTTACGGAGAATTAGTTTAGAATATATAAAAAATATTGGAGGAAGGATTACTAGAAGGGGGCCACCAGGGAGCGACGAGCTCAGGGGGCGCGCCCTATGAGCTTGTGGGCCCTCAACAGGCCCCCGGTGCCCATCTTCTGCTATATGAGGCTATTTTCCCTAGAAAAAAATTAGGAGAATACTTTCGGGATAAAGCGCCGCCATCTCGAGGCGGAACCTGGCAGGAACACTTTTGCTCTCCGGCGAAGCGATTCCACTGGAGAAACTTCCCTCCGAGAGGGGGAAATCGAACCATCAACATCACCAACGGCCCTCTCATCGTGGGTGGACCAATCTTCATCAATATCTTCACCAGCACCATCTCCTCTCAAACCCTAGTTCATCTCTTATATTCAATATTTGTCCCAAAACCTCAGATTGATACTTGTTGGTTGCTAGTAGTGTTGATTACATCTTGTAGTTGATGCTAGTTGGTTTATTTGGTGGAAGATTAAATGTTCAGATCCTCAAGCATATTCAATACCCCTCTGATCTTGAACATGAATATGATTTGTGAGTAGTTACTGAGAAGTCTTGTTATAAGTAATCATGTGAAGTTGGTATTCGTTCAATATTTTGATGATATGTATGTTGTTCTTCCTTTAGTGGTGTCATGTGAACGTCGACTACATGACACTTCACTATATTTGGGCCTAAGGGAATGCATTGTGGAGTAGTTATTAGATGATGGGTTGAGAGAGTGACAGAAGCTTAAACCCTAGTTTATGCGTTATTCCCTAAGGGGCTGATTTGGATCCATATGTTTCATGCTATGGTTAGATTTATGTTAATTATTCTTTCATAGTTGCGGATGCTTGCGGGAGGGGGTAATCATAAGAGGGTTGCCTATTCAAGTAGGAACATCACCCTAGCACCAGCCCACCCACATATCGAATTATCAAAGTAGCGAACCCGAATCAACTAAACATGGTGAACGTGACTAGATGAAAATTGCATGTGTCCTCGAGAACGCTTTCCTTACTGTAAGAGAACGTTCCGGCTTGTCCTCTGTTATAGATTTGGCCACCTTGTTGCACCTATTGTTACTATTACTACTTGTTATGAATTGCCGTACTATCAAACTATGTATCACCGCTACTTTCAGTACTTGGAGAGAATACTTTGCTGAAAACCGCTTATTGATTCATTCTGCTCCTCGTTGGGTTTGACACTATTACTTATCGAAAGGACTACGATTGATCCCCTATACTTGTGGGTCATCAAATATGATTAAGGTAGACCTGGGGCATAGTTTTCGCTAGATCTTCTCTGTCACAAACATAGCATATGGTGGGTAGACAAATTATTGTTGGGTAATTGATAGAAAATCACATAGTTATGACGTTATTCATGGCAAGTAGACCAACTCCTGAATTACGTCCATGACAAGTAGACCAACTACTGCCTTCATCTACCACTACTACTCCACTTCGGGAGCACTTCTATGCTTGCCTCTCTGCGTATTAGGTTCATAACAAATAGAGTAATGCATGAAGTATGATGACATAATGCAGACATAATAAAACCAACCCCGTCGTTTTCCTCTTATAGTAGCAACAATACAATACGTGTCTCGTTACCCCTTCTATCATGAGGCGAGGACACTACAAGATTGAACCTACTACAAAGCACATCTCCCACTGAAGATAAATCAATCTAGTTGGCCAAACAAACGGATAGATCAGAGAGAAATACAAAGCTATAGCATTGTGTTGAAGGTAAAAGAGAGAAGAAGTCATCTAGCTAATCACTATGGACTTGTAGGTCTGTGGTAAACTACTCACACATCATCGGAGGTGCATCAAGGTTGATGTAGAAGCCCCTTGTGACCGATCCCCCTCCGACAGACTACCGGCAGAGGCCTCCAGATGGGATCACGGAAGAACAGAGGCTTGCGGCAGCGGAATAATTGTTTCAGGTCCCGCTCTGGTGTTTTTGGGATTTATGGGAATTTATAAAAGTGGAATTAGGGCAAACAGAGTTACGAGGGGCCCACAAGATTAGGTGGCGCCCCTTGGGGCGCGTGAGGTGAGCTTGTGGCCCTCTCATAATGCTTCTGGCATCCTCCCAAATCTTTTAGGGTCCCTTCCGCTCCAGAAAAAATCACCGTAAAGTTTCATCGTGTTTGGACTTCGTTTGGTATTGATTGGCACTGGGCACTAGGTTAATAGGTTAGTTCTCAAAAATTATATAAAATTGCATATAAAGTATACCAAATTGATAATATAATAGTATGAAACAATTAAAAGTTATAAATACATTGGAGACGTATCATTTTTCGTGTGGCCTTCCCCCACCTCCCACCACCCCTTCCCACTAGATTTTCTCCCTCCCGCTTTAATTCCATCACGTAAATGATAGGTAATTAAGAATTCAAAAATGCCACCATATTTGTGAGATCATCTTCCTAAAAGACAGACATAAGATTTTTTGTGATAACCTTACAAAACAAAATCTGATATTCCACAATAACAAATTACTAATCCCGCGCACCATCTCTACTCCCAAAGGGGGAGGTGGTAGCCTCACCTTCATGGTTTATTTTCGTCTGGCATTTTTGTCTGATTTTTTTCGTCTTACCTCCCACCACCCCTTCTCTACTCCTAAAGGGGAGTTGCTAGCCTCGCCTCCACGGTTTATTTTCATCTGTCTTTTTTTCATCCGATTTTTTTCATCTCACCTCCCATCCCCCCTTCCCACTAGATTTTCTCACTCTCAGTAAAAAACCAAATCCCATTAAAAGGCAAGATCTTGTTTCTTGCTTGCTTTGGCAGGTGCTGCTTTAATTCAATCACGTAAATGATAGGTAATTAGGAACTCAAAAATCATACCATATATGTGAGATCACCTTTCTAAAAGACAAACATACGATTTTTCTTTACAACCTTTCAAAACAAAATAATATATCCCTCAATAAAAAATCATTAATCCCGCACATTATGCCATTTATTATTATCATTATCTCTACTATTAATAAACAATCACAACTTTCCTGATACAGAAATATAACATATCTTTTTTGTTATCAACGTACGCATCCGTGCGCCCTTGTGGAGGGATGCCGTGCACGACACCATGTAGGACGCCGTGGCCGGGCCTAACGTCGGCGTGATGCTCGAGAATGCCAGGGCGTGGATCACGGCGTCAAGGACGGCCGTGGTGGAAGTTGAGTCGTCGGACCGTCACGTACACGCATGCGTGGACGCGGTAATATTATGTTTCTTGTTAGTTACAGAGAAAGCGAGACATGCTACATTCTCAAATCAAGTGTGTCCATTCAAATAGAAAGTAGGAACGGGAACTAAACCTGGTGAGGTTTGACGACCAATCTCTACTCCTAGAGGAGGAGTTGGTAGCCTCGCCTCCACGCTTTATTTTCGTCTGACTTTATCTCGTACGTTTTTTCGTCTCACCTCCCTCCCCCCTTCTCTACTCCTAAGGGGGAGTTGCTAGCCTCGCCTCCACGATTTATTTTCATCTGTCTTTTTTTCGTTCGTTTTTTTCTGTCTCACCTCCCACCACCCCTTCCCACTAGATTTCTCCCTCCCATTAGAAAACCAAATCCCATTAAAGGGGCGAGATCTTATTTCATGCTTGCTTTGGCAGGTGCTGCTTTAATTCAATCACGTAAATGATATGTAATCAAGAATTCAAAAATCACACCATATATGTGAGATCACCTTTCTAAAAGACAGACATACTATTTTTCTTGATAACCTTCCAAAATAAAATCATATATTCCGCAATAACAAATCACTAATCCTGTGCACTATGCCATTTATTATTATCATTATCTCTAGTATTAATGGACAGTCACAACTTTCTTAATACAAAAATATAATATATCTTTTTTGTTATCAGCGTACGCATCCGTGCACCCTTGTGGAGGGACGCCGTGCGCGACATCATGTAGGACGCTGTGGTCGGGCCTGACACTGTCGTGATGCTCGAGAATGTCAGGGCGTGGATCACGGCGTCGAGGACCGCCGTGGTGGAAGTCGGGTCGTCGGACTGTCACGTACACGCATTCGTGGACCCAATCATATTATATTTCTTGTCGGTCATAGAGAAAGCAAGACAACCTGCATTCTCAAATTAAGTGTGTCCATTCAAATAGAAAGTAGGAATGGGAACTAATGCTGCTGAGGGTTGATGACCAACCATACTTGAATAAAAAAAAGGGAAAATGGCCGCTTGCCAAGTGTAGCTTCTATACCAAAAGAAATGTAAATCGGAGGGAAGAATGCGATAGGGTGTCGCTCATGAATGCACTAATGTTTACGTGGTGCTGGTTGGCACCGACGAAATGGGTTGACAAAGAGGCGAGGAGTAGAAGATGTAGGAAAGCACGGGAAAGTGAAGAACAACAATTATCCCTTATATCAATGAATGATACATGGGGTGGAGTTGGAGCTTGTTGGTGACTACGTTCAGATTGGCACTCATCTCCCACGTCAGTGTGCTTTTGCAAACTTGAATGAACCTTTGTGAATGATCTATTCTAAAAAAAAGTACCTTTGAGAATGATCTCTATAGTTATTTGTTATTTTGTGTCAATAGTATGGGTTAGTTTAACCCACTCTGATATACTGTAAACATGGAAAATTTCACCCCTATTGAAACGCATGGCAAAGATGAGATGTGTGTCATCTGGTGAGGAGGGTCCAGCGAGAAATGTCTCGCTACGAGGATCTGATATAAAAAGAGAATGGTGCGTCGTAGGTGGGGTTTTTGTGTTGTTATGAAGGTGTCTACTCTACTTTGAAGATACATTTTCATCCACCCAAATCTTTTCTTACAATCTATTTATTTTTCCTGCAATGCCATGTACTATTTGATACAAATTCATATATAGTTTTATGATCCTACAAGATTGAAGAAGACATGATACTTTCAAATTATATCATATTTATATGTTTTACATAACTTTCTATTTGATTCAAAATCATATATGCATTTTCCTATTTATATGCTTTGCAAAACTTTCAAATCATAGAGGTCCTAAACCACAAAATGAGCACAACCGACACACGAAAAACAAAATAATTATATCCTCCAAGATCTAGCATAATTTGCCTTGAATAAAAGAAGCCGTAAAAGTAAACCATGTAGAAAATTAATCCAATGGTCGAGCAAGACGTGGCATAGTTTCGGCAACTGAAGTTTTTATTTTGACATCATTTTTGACACCTGAAATTCCTCGTGACTACTTCTTTCATTAATGTTTAAGTAGTGTTTCGTCCAAACTCTTGTAATAAAGCAACTTCGACGGGTGTCGTGCAGTCCACGAAAAACCAAGCGGCGTGGTTGACACGCTTCTTGAACGTTGTAACCTATCTTATCGTTGTGTCTTAATGAAACATCGGTGTAATACTCTTTTAATGCGACAATTACTACTATTCAAATTTGGACGCCGCGCCAACTTTATATCATGTGCCGTGACCTCATTATTTTCACGTGCTTTTGCCGACTTCATGAAAAACATCACAACCACGCATCCGTACAACAACTGACAAATCCGACGGTACAGACTGCGTCATGCTGGAAAAGCATATGCGGAGAGTAGGTTCTTCAAGGTTTTTTCTTGCTTTTGAAAAGAAAAATACATACTCCTATAGGTTTGTTTTTGTTGAACCTGCATTGCATATACACGGTTGCCGTGGATCTTTCACCTTGTCAACCGCCACGTGGATGTACGATGGAAAAAGGCTGGCCGATAATCGCATTCGTTGGCTCTGCAAAATCACGTTCCAACAGAGTAAGGGGCGATCAGCAAAAGTGGCAATGGGGCGGGGGTGCCAGCGGAGACGCCTGCGCTGCGAAATTACTACTCCACCATAGCATTTCTTTTGATTTGACAGCAACGCACTCCTCCTGGTCCTGCCGTATCAAATCGCACGCAGCGGGTGGGGGCAGTCCGCTCGCTTTCTTCCCCGTTCTCGTCGCCTGGACTTCCCACGCCGCCTCTGTTTTGCCATCTGTCCTCCGTCGCCCCTCTCTGTCCTATAAATCCACCACCACCAAACAGCCTGTTCTCCACGCGATCCATCCCATCCTGAAAACCCCAGCGCACGGCAACGCCTCTCCAAAACCCCAAACCCTAGCCCATCGGCGATCGCCGGCGGCGACCGCGCCTCCGTCCTACGCGGAGCCATCGGGCGCTTCGCCGTGCATCGGCTTCGTCTCCTTGGGCGGCTGGCGTAGGAGGTGGGTACTTTTGTTGCGCGGAGCAGGGTTTTGTTGTTGGGTTTTACTTTTTTCCTTTTTCCGGTCCATTCCTGCGGATTCTGACGTGCTCTCTTCCTTTTCCTTTTTCCGTGCGGTTAGTTCAGGGTTCGGAGGCGCTCCGCCGCTGGGTAAGCTTGCGACGGGCCGCGGTTGTCCAGATCCTCGCTGCGAATTCCTCGCGCTGGTTTTGCATTGAGGAGGTATGCGCGCGCTGCCTCCGTTGCGGTGTGGAGTGCGGGTTTTGTGATGATTTTTCTTCGTTCCTTCTCGGTCTGGAATGCGTGTTTTCTGATGATTTTTGTTCCGTTCCGTTTCGGCGGATTGCCATGGTTTCGTAACTTTGTTTGTCGTCAGTCAAATCTGGGGAGGTAGTTCGTGTTGTGGGCCCTTGGTTATGCGGTTTGCCGTTTTGAATTTGCAGGCTTGCGTGGTGATGAACCGATGATAATACGACTGGATGCTCTGCTTTCGACTATACATGAAACGTTGCAATTTCCGGACGATATTTTAATGTACTGCTGTGCTTTAATGGCCACAAAAAATTCAACAAATCTTAGAACATGGGCAAAACTTGTACCCCCTCCGTCCCGAATAAACAACTAATACTCCGTCCGATCCATATTAATTGTCGCTGATTTAGTATAATTTTGGTTCCTACATCCTCGAACAAACGAGATGAATCATGTAATATGTGGTACTCCCTCCGTTCCTAAATATTTGTCTTCCTAGAGATTTCAACAAGTGACAACATATGAAGCAAAATGAGTGAATGTACACTCTAAAGTATGTCTATATACATCCATATGTGGTAGTCTATTTGAAATCTCCAAAAAGACAAATATTTAGGAACGGAGGGGTAGAAAACTTAAATTTGGTGCGAACAATAGGTCTGGGGTACTATTCACAATGGACTGAGATAGGGAGAAACCCTTGCTGCACGGCGCAGGTTGGCTAGGCTTATGCTGTCAACATCATGAAGGGCGATTAGAGGCCATGAGCCCGTTGTGCTGCAAGGCTTCATACCGAATGTATGCTCTATAAAATTACCAATTCACAATATGATCTGTCTTTTTTGTTCCCAATGTGTCTATGAATTTAGAGAATTTTTGTATGCCTTCTGTGTTGACTAGACCGAAGGTGCTTAGCTGAAGGTGGCCTTCACTGCCCCCTTTTGTAACTTCCCTTCTTTCATCCCTCCACGAGGCTGTCAAAAGAAAGAAAGGTTTAATTTCTTCAAATTTCTCATGACTATTTGAGGTTCTAACTGAGCCTCCACGACACTTGTATACACAAAATGCCCTTAAGTTCAGAGGCATACATTTAGTGCTATTGGCCCAAAATGTGTGTTCATTTGCATCAGGCTATTCTCTTTAACATGTCAGTTGCATGTTAGGAAATAGATTTGCGTGCATGCTACATTGGGTTTTAACAAGTCTGTATCCGGTACAGACCAACTTTTGGTGCGGTCATTAAGTGCAGATGACCTGTAAATTTCAGCGAAGTTCTGGTTGGTACATTAAATCTGTCAAGTCACAAAATTTAAAATCTAGACCCGATGCAAATGAAATGGAAGAAAAGACATATACATTTCTGAAACTTGTAAGAAAAAAAATACAATCTTACTATTCACTGCTGTATTTGTATTTCTGCATGTAAACTGAATCTGGATTTGAAATTTGCTCACTAGTGATAGATAGAAATATTAGTTGTTTTGGCAGGACTTCACAATTGCTGTATGTATCGCTCAGTGGTCTAGTGGGTGGCATTCCTTCATGGGTATCCCCTAGGCAATATTGGGAAAACCTTTTTTTATATTCAGGTTTCTAGTTTCCTATATATTTCTTACTTTCCTAGCACACATAGTTCTTACTGAAGTATTTTCTACGCAAAATTATTTCGAATATTATTTTGATTTTAAAAGATGAGGGTAGATCAGTATTGTAAGCATACTATTAAAGCTGCAGTAAGCATCAGCCTTCTAACCAACCATCGCCGTAGTGCTGGTTTTGAAGATCCAGGCCTTCTTCTCCTCTCTCGGCAGTATTATGGTGCTCCGCTCCGTCCACTCAAGGGAGGTAGTGGTTGATGATGGTGCAAGTGCTGACCGCAGGATGCAATGTCAGAGTGTGGCCTGCCAGACCTCAATCGTGTAGGGCCACAATGCAAGCAGTACAGCGTCCTCCAATGGCCCCGAGCAGAGCGCGCAGGCAGGGTCGTGTGGCCACCCGTTCTTTGCGAGCACGTCGGTGGTGTTGCAGTGCTCTAGCATTGCACTCACTTAGTAGTTAGACAACAATATCCTTATCTGTGTTGTATGTCTTCATTAGTTGTTGTGATAACTAGCTTAACTTTTTCTATGCATTTTATTATTTTGATCACTTAGTTTTTTGAGGATGTCACTTTATGCATGATGCACCGTGTTGATTTCTTCCGTGTTGCATGCAGGATGTCGTCTTCAAACATTTTCGATGAAAAATTTGAGGCTGCTGTCGCAAAGCTGGATGATATTGGAATCGCGAGAAAAACTGTTTCACCAGTGTTGACGAAGCTACTAGAGTTGTATGATTACAACTGGGAGTACATAGAAGCTGATGACTTTCGGGTTCTAACCGATGCTATATTTGACGAGCCAGATCCCAAAGTACAGTTTACTTTGTTCTGATTTTATAGTCAGAATGTATTGTTTTGAGGGACAACATTTCTCTTATAACTCGTTGTGCTACCACTTTTGGTACAGGAAGAACAGAAAAAACAAGCTAACAAAAGGAAGAATCCTGATTCGGACCACTATAACAAGAAGCTTAGGGCAAAACATCATTCTCAAAAACCTACATCCAAGATGCATGCCAATGAGAAGAGAGAGTTGGCTGAAGCTCCACTGCAGCAAGAAGCAGGCAAGCTGTGCCCTCAAACAGTTTGTGCCACTGTAAACACATTGCAGTTGTCTTCTTCGCGACTGCCGATTAAAGAAAGAAATATGGAAACCATTGTTCTGGACGATACACCGACAGATGAAGATAGTTTAGCTTTATCAGTCCAAGGTCAAGACCTTCCTACTTTCGAGACCCCACTGGCTATTATGAGCCCACCAGTTCAAGATTCCAGCCATCAGAGAGGTAATTTATGTTTAAGCAAATATGTCTCACACTTTTCATCGTATTATTTGCTGAGCGCCCACATTTTATATGAAGAAATATTGTTATAATCAGGTATTATATAATCTGGATGTTTTGAGTTTTATAGTCTTTTTAATATTTCCAAATAAAGGCTCTTTGGGGATTGCAAAATTTCCACCATTAGCAGTTATCACCAGTTACTTCCATAATATAGTTTGTAGTGTGATAGAAGTTAGCGGTCATAAGTTTTATAACTCGTAGACTTAAAATACACTCACTGATCATCCTGACACTGGAAATTTGGTGGCTATGCAATGCATGCGTGTTTGATGGTGTGATCCTGAGGTGCCAGCAGTTGATTGAGTCCCTCTTTAACTAAGCTGATCGGTGGCAGGTGGTTGCTGGAGCCAAGGCACTTTGACAGTTGCCACTCCAGGCCTCATGGCCTTAACCAGCTTAGATCTTGCCTTGGTTTTCCCCTTTTAGTTTTCTCTTTGTTCTTCGTCCTTTTATAGGATTAATTAGCTAGTAATAAACACTATTGTTTACCAGTTCTCTGTTCTTTGTTTTTGAGGTCTATTTTTACTTGTGCCATTTCAGTGCACTCCTTAATATACAGATGACACTCAATCTTGGTGTGTGTTCAAAAAAGACTAGGTCTCCTTTGGTACATATGATAGGAATATCATAGGAATAGGAAACTTGTAGAAAATGAGATGAGATGTATCTCAAATCCTATGAGTAGGAATAGAAAAAGAGATGTCCTTTGGTTCACATCATAGGAATTTTTCCATTGAGTCTAGTCTAATGTTTATTTTCCTTTGAAATGTGGAGGATAGGAACAAATCCCATGTAGGAACCAAAGGGCTCTAAAGGAAAAATTCCTATAAGAATCCTACCCTATAGAATTCCTATGAAATTCCTCCAAACCAAAGGAGGCCTAAAAACATCAATGACTGCTGGGAATACATCAAATAGGTTTCATAAATGGTAGGAACTCTTGTTAATTTCCGTGCTATTTTCTCAATGCATCACTAGTTACGGTCTGTATTGCTTACCAGTTTGTCTGATATCTTTGGCTTGCGTATGAACCTATATGGCATACTGACATAGGAAGTTAGGAATTGTACTGTTGTGAACTTTGAATTTATAAAATTACTGCCATGTAGCTTTTAATGATACCAATATGTGTACTGCAACTGCTCCAAAGATATCCTGTTTTTCCTGCAAAGATTGCATCATCTTGTTGTAGCTGCCCTGTTAATATTTTTTTTCGCTGCCTTGTTAATCTAGGATCTTAATCTCTAATACGGAGTAACTTCTAACCACTATAGAATTTCTGTATTTTGATTTTTCAAATCCTCCAGCATACAAGGATGCACATGAAAGAAACATATCTAATACATCTACAAGCCAAGTAATTACAAGCAGCACAGACTCTTCAACCAACTTTGAGGTAGCTTTGTCAAATTCTGGAACAGGGAAACTATCATTTACATGTAACTCGGCAGATCATCCTGATTTCCACATGCCGGACATGGAGTCTGTATGCAAGGAAATGGAGGCTAGATGTCTCAGGACATACAAGATCCTAGAACCCAATTTCTCTTTCATAAAACTTTTGCAAGACACTTGCCAGTGTATCGTTGATTTGGGTCATGCATCTAGTGGACCTAGAGAAAGTGGAATGGTACAAATAGTTCCTGCCATGGACTTTTTGTCTAAACCTTCAGTGTCACGAGTGTTGCAGCCAAATGAAGCTGGTTCCTCATGTATGCCACCTAATGACCACATTATTGATGGTAGTGTATGCTCTTCTGGTTCTTTTGCTGGAGAACAGATCAGTTCCAGTAATATGCTTGTTATTGCCAACAGACCAGCTCATGATGTCAATGACATAACAAAAGGTGAAGAACATGTGAGTATTCCCATAATTAATAAAGTTGGCAATGGGATTCTTCCGCCCCCCTTCCACTACATACCATGCAACATCATATACCAGAATGCATATGTCAATCTTTCGCTTGCTAGAATAGGAGATGAAAGCTGCTGCTCAGACTGCTTTGGAGATTGTCTAGCAGAACAACTCCCTTGCGCATGTGCAACAGTAACTGGAGGTGAATTTGCTTATACAAGGGATGGCCTGCTTAAGGAAGGATTTCTTGATTCTTGTGTCGCTGGGCTTCCTAAATTCCACTGCAAAATTTGCAATCCTTGTGAAGGACACCCTACAAAGAAATTTATCAAGGAATGCTGGAGTAAATGTGGCTGTGCCAGAAATTGTGGAAATCGTGTGGTGCAGCGAGGAATCACTCGGCAACTACAGGTAAGTCATATACTCGTACCTACATATGCTCTTGGTATGACCCTTTTTGCACCAAAGATAAAAGTTTGATTAATCAGTGCCAATTGGCAAATATGATAGAGTAACTGTATTCCCTGTGCAATTATGCAGCTACATATGCATATAATAAAAATAGAGTTTTGTCTGTTATACAGTTTTAATGCTTATAACTAAATATATAGTTGTATTTCACTATTTTGTATACGACTTCAAGTGATACATGATTAATCTGCACCTTCTAAACAAGCTGTGAAAATGGCGAGCCTGTTTCTTTTTTTAACTTGTTTTGCTATTCCTTGTATTTTAACTTCAATTATTACGGCAATGTTGATCAAACAAAGAACTCCATTTTGACCTTGTGTCCTAATATAACGGTGTATGATGGTAACTGCAGCATTTCTTTTTCTTGCGATGCGGTGCATTCTGTGTATGTTCATGTGCTCAGCACATCAAACTGAACATCATGCATGTTTTCTTATATTCATTTGAGTATCGTCGTTTCAGGTATTCTTAACCCCTGGAAAAAAGGGATGGGGACTGCAGGCTGCTGAGGAAATTCCACGAGGCGCGTTTATTTGTGAGTATGTTGGTGAAATATTAACTAACACTGAGCTTGATGAGCGAAACACTCAAGGGACATCAAAAGGTCGCCATACATATCCAACACTGCTCAATGCTGATTGGGACACTGAAGATGTTCTTGGGGACGACCATGCTCTCTGTCTGGATGCCACCTTTTACGGGAACGTGGCACGGTTTATAAACCATAGGTAACATTCCTTTTATGATTTGTCATCATAGAGTTGCTATTTTTTAAACAGAGATGCATAATGATCCTTCACAGTTCTCTATAATACATCATGTTTCTGGTTTTGTGTGATTAGACAACGCAATACATGCCGTCTGGAGTTATAAGTTAAAATTTCCTCCGCAAGTAAAAAATCGTAGAAAACCACCTCCCCAGCCCCCAACCCCCAAAAAAGGAGTAGTTGAAAATCGCCCCCCGCAAAAAAAAGGGTTGTAGAAATTGTAATCAAATTTGACCAAAATGTAACTGATGAACGGCCACCTATGAGGGTTTGGGGAAACCTTGCTGCCTGAAGGTTCAAATCTTGTTGTGTGTACTTGTAGAAGTGAACACTCTTAACTCTTGCCTGTGTGTTATCACCATCCAGTATTTCTCTTTATAAATGCTTGTAAACTACTCCCTCCGTTCCAAAATAGATGACCCAACTTTGTACTATACTAAAGTTAGTACAAAGTCGGGTCATCTATTTTGGAACGGAGGGAGTAGTAGTGGGTGCGCTTGTATTATTCCTTATGACAGCACTTTGATTAAGATACTCAAGTGGTGCCACTCTAATTTGAAGCTAGCTAATAAAACTTCCTAACCCAAAACTTGAACAGAAGTGATTTTGAGAGAAAAAAAATGCTGCTTCCATACTATGCTGCATCAATAACTTCGACTTATTAATTTGGTATGTTTTGTCGTGAGAAGTTGTTGACTTGGTATGTCATTGTACGCTGTAGGTGTTCTGATGCCAATCTCATTGATATACCTGTTCAGATCGAGACACCTGACCGCCACTACTACCATGTATGTATGCAACTCCAGCTAGTTATTGCTTTTGTGTGTTAATCCAGTTTGAAACACATGAAGATTGTTTATCTATTCTTTTGTTTCGTTCAGGTGGCATTTTTCACCAAAAGGAAAATAGAGCCATTTGAAGAACTGACATGGGTAGGTGGCACACTTGTACTTCATCCAGTTAGCCAATTGCATTTGAGCTCCGTTGTGCTGTATCAGTCCTGTACCAGTGAATCTGAGGGCTACAAGATATGGGCTAGCCTGTTTCTACCATGCTAGTTATATTTTGCTCAATCTCGTGTTTTTGACTCCTAGAACTTAATGTTGAACTGTATCAATTCAAACCCATCAATAGTTTTGCCAGGCTACTGTCCCTTCTTTGTTTAGTGAAATCTTCTTGCCTACTTTAAGTCGCGCGTCAAAATGCATAATATTGTTTTGTGCACATTTTGACCACAGGACTACAATATTGATTTTAACGATGTCAACCACCCTATCAAGGCATTCAAGTGTTGCTGCGGAAGCAAGCATTGCCGGGACAAAAAAAGCAACCCAAGTAGGTGAATTAATCTTTTTCTATGGTGCACTTGATAGTTACTGATGCTTATTTCTCAACCTTCCCTACCCCACTGGCCTACTCTAATCTTTGGAAGATGTCTAGTGGTTTTAGCATGTCTCTTAATGGTGCATCTATGGTTATTTCTCATTAACTCTTTTTTCAATTTAGTGTTTCTATGTCTATGCACATGGTGGCTCGCGATATACTAATCCCGCCGATCCAAAAAAAAAGTGTTGTGGTTTTAGTTCAAATTTGAACTGAAACCACGACACTCTTTTTGGATTGGAGGGAGTACTATTTAGTGTAACCAATTTTAGCAGAAGAACTAGCATATATTTAGTGTGTACCCTTAATATAGCAGTTTCTTGGTATTGAACATTTCGGGTGAAAAATACATGACTATATGCCCATATGATGTCCTATTATGTCCGTACCAGTTGAAAGCAACCAAATTGTCGTGAAATTTGTAAGATAGATAGTGAGGTAATTGAGTTTGATCTTGAAACATATATACTAGAACATACCCTTGTAACCCACCCAACATATAATTTTTCCAGAATGTATAGGGAATGAAAAATTCCATCTGGTAATTATTTTTTTAAAAATTTCATCCGGTAAAGACAAATGAATATTTTAACCAAAATCGCTTTTTCGTTTGATATTTTGAGTGGTATGATTTACCATTAAAGTTGCATCAGCTGACCCCAAATGATGGTATGCTGCTGCAGGATCTAGATCCAGAGCCCTGGTGTTGCTATGAGTACTCTTCAAGAGATATAAGGCACCATGGAGATTCAAGATTACATAGCATCGGTAGTGTTGTCGTTGTGGTTTTGTCACAAGTGACATTTTGCTCTGTGTAGAACAAATGTTCCAGATTAATGACTCGTCACCTCACCTGGATTGCCCGTTTAAGTGTTGTCATCCGAGCTTGCTTCCAAGCAGCACTTTTTGATTTCCCCTTCTTGATCTCAACTTTTGATTTGGAAAGGTCTCTTGATTCCTTTTCTCGATGATATATTACCTCCCGTGTGTAGAAAAATTTAAGACAAGAATTTTGGGACAGAGGGAGTATGTACGAAGTTCAAGCATATGAATCGTTTTGGTTTTCTAACTTAAAATATGCATTGGCCTTACGGTTTGGTATGAATTTAGTAACTATAGTCGGATGTAACCGCATAGAGGTGAACTCCGACAACATCGAGGTGATAAAAACAATGAAGAATGAAGGTTGCTCTTTCGGTCTTTTGGTGGCAGTTTTTGATGATATATATCACCTTGCGTGTGATTTTTTGCATATTATTTTCTAGCATGCTTATAGAGAAACTAATTGTGCTGCTCATGATTTAGCCAAACTAGCTAGAAGTAAGGTTTGCGAGGCGGATTGAAGACCCACCCGTGACAGCTGCATCCAAATCAAAAGTTGCTTATTGATACCACCGCCCGTGATCCACACCCCAAGCAACTGCGTTCGCCATCCGAGCTTGCTCACAAGATATTGTTGATACTCTTGTAAAAGATAATATGATGATCATCTTACAATAAAGAGTGATATGATGTCAAAATAAAAAAATCCACGTTCGTGTTGCTCCCCTCGTGACACAGGGGGCGAAACTTGGAGTAATTTGAGAAAATGCCACACCTTTCCTGGTACTTTGCTTCTATAGCACATCTTTTTGTTGGACTAAATAGCACAATTTTCATTGGTAGTTGGATAAAACACCACAAATTGAGTTTTTTCTTACTTTTCCATGCCTAAGCCCAGACATCGTACTTGTAGGATGGATTTGCCCTCCAGTTCGTTTCACCTCGTTTTTGTTCGATCAAATAACGTGCTCTTATGAATGCATAGCAGACAGAGAGACAAAGCAGTGCACCATCGCCTCGCCGTGCCTTCTCCTAGACGTCGCCGCCGCGCTGTGCCTGCTCCCCAGCAAGCCACCGCCTCGCGATGCCTCCTCCCCGACGTCGCCGCATCGCCATGCCTAGCCTTCTATTCCTATGCAGGAAGCCGCACCATCGGCCGCACTCCAGCACCTCCCTTGTTTTCACCGAAAAAGGCTTTCGCCCCGCTTTATATATAAAGCAACAACCCACAAGCATCCTTGTTTTGGCAGAGAAGAGACTGTGGCACTCCTGCAGCGTATCCACCGTCCATGCGTAGCTCCTCGTTCTGCTGGCTGCCTAGCTGTTGAAGTGGTCGATGCACATGCTGGTGGACTTTTGACGTGGTCTCTCTACATTCTGGCTGGAGCTTGGTATAGCTGCTCGTTGCTCAAGGATTTAGCATAGAACTAGGAACTGTAACAGGAGGATATGGAAGATTCTTCATATGGATGTAATCAAACTTCAGACCGGATATAACATGTTTTGATGTATAGTTTAGTTGACAGGATATAATCAAAATTTTGACAACATTTTCACCTAAAATTAGATGCAGGACGAGGCAGCCGCGGGAGAACTGGTAGACGCTAGAGTCACGACGAGGCGGCGGTGTGCCAGGGAGGATGCACAGGGAGGCGGCACCGCAGGGCTGGGTGCACGGGAAGGCGACGGCCAGGTGCTTCGTCTGTTCTATCCTCCGCTGATCACGATCGAACCACTAAGGCTCAATCAGGATCTGGAACGAACCGGAGGGCAGATCCGTCCTAAAAAAGTATGACATGTGGGCTTGGACGTGGAGAAGTAGGAAAAAACTCAATTTGTGGCGTTTTATCCAGCTACCAGAAAAGTGTGCTATTTATTTTAGTCTAATAAAAAGAAAGATGTGCTATAGGAGCAAAGTACCAGGAAAAGTGTGGCATTTCCTCAAATTGCCTCGAAACTTGGCCGCCACCAGAAAAGCTTCCTCCCACTGATCTCTCGTTGTCGTGGCTACTAGCCTTTGCTGCGGTGGTGGTGGGCCTTGCTAGGGGGGGCTTGGGCTTGGCCCTGAGGGCTCTGGGGTCGGCGTACCTGGCTGCGGGGAGGCGATCGTCCTAGGGTGAGGTGTGCCGGAGCGGTGGGTGGCGGCGGTAGCCCTACCTTCCTCAGTGACGGGGATTGTCAGCTTGGGATGTTGCGTGGTCGTCGTTGTTTGGTGCATTGGATCAAGGGACCCCGCGCCCAGATCTACGGTGGCTCGTTGGTCGCGCGACAGTGCTCGTGGCGAGCGATAGCACTGGTTTGGAGGTTCTGCGGTCCCACCCAGGGCCCGGTGAGGACTATGGAGTCGGTGGCTACTGGCTACTCCCTGGCCCGTCGTTGAACGGATAATTTGACGACCTTGGTGGCTTTGGTTGGCTTGCATGCGCGTGCATTCTTGTGATATGTTGTGTTGCCGCTTGCTGGCTAGCCCAACTGCCGCTTGAGCCAGGTGGGTCTCTCCCTTGTCGCGGCTTGCAATTTCCCTCCTCGAGATGTGGCGGACGCAGCTGCTTGGGGTGTGGCGGTGGCATTTGCTAGACAGTGTACTATTAGGGAAAACCATAGCAGTAGCGCGGTTTAATGCCTATCAGTAGCGCGGAGAACCGCGCTACTAGTAAGGCGCTACAACTAAATGTTAGCAGTAGCGTGGGTTAGACCACGCTACAGCTATATCGACTTAGTAGTAGCGCTTTCTACAATGAGCGCTACTGGTAATTAGTAGTAGCGCTTTTCCCAACACGCGCTACTACTATTATTCCGTATTTTACTTCTTTTTTATTTCATGTTGTATTCATACACCTTTATACAAGTTTTTATACCGCAACAATTTAGAGATTATTTTTACATCATAATGAGTTATTACATCACTGGGTGAAAGAACCGTGGACTAGTTTCAAGTGGATGGACATCGGCAGTTCTTTCACCCAATGATATAATAAATATCATCATCATCATCATCATCATCATATCATTAACAACTTATCATCATAATACATCATTGTCATATAACACCTCCTCATGATCATCGTTTTCATCAATGAGAAATCACATAGCAAGTTGGTCATTCGTCATAATCACAACTACTCCTCATCATCAACTCTCATAAACATATTGTACCTCATAGGACCTACTACATTCTCTTAGGACCTACTATATTCTCTTAGGTAAAATAGCATAAAACAAGATAGCCCCTGACTCTCCATTATGGGGAATCGAGATTATCCTGTCTCCAATTCTTGTCTTTCGCACAATGTTGCTTTCAAGAACCTCCTTACGGATGTCCATACATTTTTTTCATTCTTTGATTATCATGTGTTCACCGGTTTTAGAAATCCGGTATGGACAGGTGAGATTCGTTGGATGACCTGGCTGTATGTTCAAAACATCAAGGCGACCATTCTGATACATGAAATGAGGCACACAATCCATCGGGATTTTCTGTTGAAAAACATAGTAATAACTTTGTAGTTAGCAATGTAGTTCAGTTTTAGAAGTATGCAAAAGATGCACAAATGTCGTAATAGTAAAAAATCTTACCAGGGCATCTCCATGGAAGTTATCATGGTTCAACACGTGCACTAGTGGCACGTATTGACCATAATGTGGAGGAGTTTTATAATAGGCATTGTAATTCTCAAGGTCAGTACAATATGCGACCAGATGATTTTTCTCCTGATAAGTTAACTCAGAGCCATCGATGTAGTAGGTTCTGTCTACCATCTTCCGCACATTCTTTGAAGAATGAAAATAAGCTATCAATGGAAATAAGTTGTCAAATATTTTTAAATAAACAATATAAATTAGTTAATAACTATGTTTGAGAAACTCACATAGCGGTAGAATTGAAAGCGTATCAACAAGGACCCAAATGTCCAAATTGTCCACTTCGATGTCAGGATCACCGAGATCCATGGTGACAAACATACCCTCTTGAAAATCATACATCTTGCAAAGTGCTTCCTAACCCGGGCAACCAAAATGGGATACGCTCTCAGAATTATATAGATTTACCTCAAAATCCATACCATGATGGGTCCTTAGGTTAATTTTCTTTGTTTCATTCCTCTCATGATCTTCAAAACCCATCCTCTCCAAGACATAGCGTCTTGCATGGCATGGGATAAGCTAGTCGAATTGTAAAAGACAAAAATTACACGTTGAAGTAGTAGAAGTCGAGCTTAATTATGAAAAAAACACTTTGCGTCGTAGCTTACCGTATCACCGAAGACCTCCTCGAACTTAATGTTGAAGCGCCGACCTTCTACCAAGTGAGGCCTGTCGTAGAAACCCCGTTTGTCGCCGCACCAGGAGCACTCCCCGGGACCTTCTTTGTCTGACGACATTTCCTATGTTCATAATTCAAAGATTACACTTGTACAATTAAATATATGTACTACAAAAACTAAATTAGATCATTATTATTCATCACGGGTTGACAATCGGTCTGTCGTGTCTTTTCTTGAAAACTCTCAGCTCATGTGGTGTATATATATTCGACCGTCGGGGATGGTAACTCCTCCTTTCGTTCCCGAGTGCATTACACCAAATTGTCTAGCACACAGGAACGAAGGAGCTACCCCCATGACAACAGTCGGGATTCTTCGTCCTCTCATATATGGTGGAGACTCTCCCTCACTGATTCCTCTCTGACATTTGCGACCGTCGGTGATGTTCGTTACTCGTCCTTCCCCTAGTGCATAACAAAGGTCTAGCACAAGGAGAAGAAGGAGAAACGAACCCCACGACAACAGTCGGGATTCTTCGGCCTCGACAGACTTAAAGTCAACCTGAAATATCGTTTAATTATCTTTCTGGAAAATCCAGGCCACTCGATATTTCCTACATATTCTAGCACAAGTCATGCCAAAATTCATGGAAAATTCGGAGGTGTAACCTACAAACATGACCGTCCACTTGGGCAACCACATATCCTATTTGAGCAACACAAGATATATATGTTTTTATCTACATCATATCTTATAGGACTCATATTGACATGGAGATTTGGCTAGTCTCACCTTGAGGTCGAAGGGGGTCGGTGACGGGGACGACGGCGGGGATGATGGAGGGGCTCCTAGATTTCTGCAAAAACAAAAACCCTATAAGTTATCACTAATACATCCCGAATAGTATCATACATATAACATGACTAATACAACTAAAACCCTAGCGAACGACGGGTATCGACGACGAGGATGCGGGATAGGCATCGTCGACGTCGATGCGGGAATAATTGCTTAAACTAAAAAAATAACAACAAATGTGGCATGTTCAACTAGTTCTATTAATTCAACTAGTTCTTACTAAAATTAAACTTACTATAAATAAAAATAAACTAGTTCTTTCTAAAAATGAACTAGTTCAACTAGTTATATTAATTTTCTTACTAAAAATACATTAGTTCTATTAATTCAACTAGTTCTTACTAAAAATAAACTAGTTCAACTAGTTTTATTAATTTACTTACTAACTATTTTAAACACTTACTAAAAACAGTAAAAAAAACTACATTATACAATAGTAAAAAAATACAGTAAAAAACAGAAAAAAAAAGAGATGGAGGGAGGAGGGGAAGGGAGGAGGAAGGAGAGAGGAGGAGGGGGAGGAGGCCGGTGGGATCGGAGGAGGGGGCGGGGGGAGGAGGAGGCGGCGGAGGAGGAGGAGGGAGGGGCGGTGGGAGGAGGGCGGCCGAAAGAGGAGGGAGGATGAGGGAGGGGAGGAGGGAGGAGGGAGAAGGAGGGACGGAGGGAGTACCTCGATGGAGGAGCAGCGCGGCGGCGGCGGACGACGGGTTCGGCACGGGCGAGAGTGAGTGAGAGGGAGAGTGAGTGAGAGAGTCAGGTGCGTGGTGAGGATAAGGTAAGTAAGTAGTAGCATGTTTCCGGGATACGCGCTACTGCTATGGAACGTAGCAGTAGCACTGGTTGTGGATATGCGCTACTGCTAAGTGGGGCTAGCCATCTGCGCCCAGTACAAACATAGCAGCAGTGCGTTTTCCTAGCACGCGCTACTGCTAAAGTAGTAGCAGTAGCGCGGTTTATTTAAACACGCTACTACTAAATAGCAGTAGTGCCCTGTTTTGTCCAGCGCTACTGCTAAGATGTTGTGTATAAGGTTTTCCCTAGTAGTGTGTGATGGCAGCTAGCTGCTAGGGCACCGACTGTGCACGGATGGAGGGTGGCTAGCGGTGGTCTTGGTGTGATGGCGGACGATCCTTTTGTCTGCTCCAGTCTGCTGTAGGTCGGGGTGGCTGCCTCCCTCTGCATGTGTCTCTCGGCACCAGGAGGCTTGCGGTCCCGGTCAGATCATGGCTGTGTCACTCAGATCTGCCCAAACATGATAGTTTCGACTAGCTGGGTTGGATCTGCTGGCGCTCGAACATAGTCGTGATGGGAGGTTAGTGAGGACCTGAATCATGGTGCCTTTGGTCTCAACGAGGACATGTTTCAATTTGGGTGGCGAGATGGTATGCTATGGGCGAAAGCCCAATGTCGACTTCGATTGACACCGGCGGTGTCGTATCCCTCCTTGGAGGCATCGCCGCGTCATGCTCCTATGCCCGCCTACCTTGTATGCTCTATGGGTAATTTCCCAAGATCCAACTCCTGGATCGAACGATAGCGGCTCCCTGACATTGTAACCACCATGGTGGCGCCGTCTTGGATGTGACGATCCTTGTTGGTTGCCTGAGGTCATTGGTGGTGATTGGATGGAGGACGCTTGTGGTTATCGGTTGATGTGGCTACTGACTTTGGGGCAACGGTGGTGTATCCTTGGGTTTGGCAATAACACCACTTAATTTTGTGGAGTTGCCATCCTTCCACGCACGCCCTTGGTGTGGTGTGGCATTCTTTCGTTGTGCATGCTCAAGACCTTCCCATGGCTGCCATTGTGTTGTGATGAGCATTGTGCTCTTGGTGTTATATTGGTTCGCCTTTGCTCAGTGATGGTGCAATGATGCCTCCCAAAGTTCCTAATTGTTTCGATCTCTCGTGGCGGTGCTCACAGTCAAGGTTCATGTCAAGGCACTCATCGATTGTTGATGCTCTTGTGTTGTGCCATGGGGTTTGGTACGCACGCTGGTGTGGTGTGCTAGGCTATTTGCAAAGTTTTGGTATTGTGATTGAAGGAAATATTCCCTAGAGGCAATAATAAAGTTATTATTTATTTCCTTATTTCATGATAAATGTTTATTATTCATGCTAGAATTGTATTAACTGGAAACTTGACACATGTGTGAATACATAGACAAAACAGAGTGTCACTAGTATGCCTCTACTTGACTAGCTTGTTGAATCAAAGATGGTTAAGTTTCCTAGCCATAGACATGAGTTGTCATTTGATTAACGGGATCACATCATTAGAGAATGATGTAAATTGACTTGACCCATTCCGTTAGCTTAGCACTTGATCATTTAGTATGTTGCTATTGCTTTCTTCATGACTTATACATGTTCCTGTGACTATGAGATTATGCAATTCCCGAATACCGGAGGAACACTTTGTGTGCTACCAAACGTCACAACGTAACTGGGTGATTATAAAGATGCTCTACAGGTGTCTCCAATGGTGTTTGTTGGGTTGGCATAGATCGAGATTAGGATTTGTCACTCCGATTGTCGGAGAGGTATCTCTGGACCCTCTCGGTAATGCACATCACTATAAGCCTTGCAAGCAATGTGACTAATGAGTTAATTGCGGGATGATGCATTACAGAACGAGTAAAGAGACTTGCTGGTAACGAGATTGAACTAGGTATTGAGATACCGATGATCGAATCTCGGGCAAGTAACATACCGATGACAAAGGGAACAACATATGTTGTTATGCGGTTTGACCGATAAAGATCTTCGTAGAATATGTGGGAGCCAATATGAGCATCCAGGTTCCGCTATTGGTTATTGACCGGAGACGAGTCTCGGTCATGTCTACATAGTTCTCGAACCCATAGGGTTCGCACGCTTAACGTTCGGTGACGATCGGTATTATGAGTTTATGTGTTTTGATGTACCTAAGGTAGTTCGGAGTCCCAGATGAGATCGGGGACATGACGAGGAGTCTCGAAATGGTCGAGACGTAAAGATTGATATATTGGACGACTATATTCGAACATCGGAAAGGTTCTGAGTGATTCGGGTATTTATCCGAGTACCGGAGAGTTACGGGAATTCGCCGGGGAGTATATGGGCCTTATTGGGCTTTAGGGGAAAGAGAGAGGGGAGGCTGGGCACCCTCCCAAGGCCTAGTCCGAATTGGACTAGGGGGAGGTGCGACGCCCCTCCTTCCTTCTCTTCTCTTGTCCCTTTCCTTCTCTCCTACTCCTACTACATGGAAGGGGGGAATCCTACTCCCGGTAGGAGTAGGACTCCTCCAGGGCGTGCCATGAGAGGGCCGACCCTCCCCCCTCCTCCACTCCTTTATATACGAGGGAGGGGGGCACCCCATAGACACACAAGTTGATCATTGATCTTTAGCCGTGTGCGGTGCCCCCCTCCACCATAATCCACCTCGGTCATATCATAGCGGTGCTTAGGCGAAGCCCTGCGTCGGTAGCTTCATCAACCCCGTCATCATGCCGTCGTGCTGACGGAACTCTCCCTCGAAGCTCTACTGGATCGTGAGTTCGTGGGATGTCACCGAGCTGAACGATTGCAGATCGCGGAGGTGTCGTACGTTCGGTACTTGGATCGGTCAATCGTGAAGACGTACGACTACATCAACCGTGTTGTCTTAACGCTTCCGCTTTCGGTCTATGAGGGTGCATGGACAACACTCTCGCCTCTCGTTGCTATACATCACCATGATCTTGTGTGTGCGTATGATTTTTTTAAAATTACTACGTTCCCCAACAGTGGTATCAGAGCCAGGTTTATGCATAGATGTTATATGCACGAGTAGAACACAAGTGAGTTGTGGGCGATACAAGTCATACTGCTTACCAGCATGTCATACTTTGGTTCGGCGGTATTGTTGGATGAAGCGGCCTGGACAGACATTACGCGTACGCTTATGCGAGACTGGTTCTACCGACGTGCTTTGCACACAGGTGGCTGGCGGGTGTCAGTTTCTCCAACTTTACTTGAATCGAGTATGGCTACGCCCGGTCCTTGTTGAAGGTTAAAACAACACTAACTTGATGAAATATCATTGTGGTTTTGATGCGTAGGTAAGAACGGTTCTTGCTCAGCCTGTAGCAGCCACGTAAAACTTGCAACAACAAAGTAGAGGACGTCTAACTTGTTTTTGCAGGGCATGTTGTGATGTGATATGGTCAAGACGTGATGAGATATAAGTTGTTGTATGAGATGATCATGTTTTGTTGAAGTTATCGGCAACTAGCAAAAGCCTTATGGTTGTCTCTTTATTGCATAAGATGCAAGCGCCAAATAATTGCTTTACTTTATCACTATGCGATAGCAATAGTTGCAAGAGCAATAGTTGGCGAGACGACCATGTGACGACACATTGATATAGATCACGATGATGGAGATCATGGTGTCATTCCGGTGACAATAGAGATCATGACAGTACTTTGGAGATGGAGATCAAAGGCGCAAGATGATCATGGCCATATCATGTCACATATTTTGATTGCATATGATGTTTATCTACATCTTATTTTGCTTAGTTTGAAGGTATCTTTATAAGATGATCCCTTACTAAAATTTCAAGGTATAAGTGTTCTCCATGAGTATGCACCGTTGCGACAGTTCTTCGTGCTGAGACACCATGTGATGATCGGGTGTGATAAGCTCTACGTTCAAATAAAACGGGTGTAAGATAGTTTTGCACACGCGGAATACTCGGGTTAAACTTGACGAGCCTAGCATATGCAGATATGGCCTCGGAACACTGAGACCGAAAGGTCGAGCGTGAATCATATAGTAGATATGATCAACATAGTGATGTTTACCATTGAAAATTACTCCATCTCACATGATGATCGGACATGGTTTAGTTGATTTGGATCACGTGATTGCTTAGATGATTAGAGGGATGTCTATCTAAGTGGGAGTTCTTAAGTAATATGATTAATTGAACTTTAATTTACCATGAACTTAGTCCTGATAGTATTTTACAAATAATGTTGTAGATCAATAGCTCGCGTTGTTGCTTCCCTATGTTTTATATGTGTTCCTAAAGAAAAACTATGTTGAAAAATGATAGTAGCAATGATGCGGACTAGGTCCGTGATCTGAGGTTTATCCTCATTGCTGCACAGAAGAATTATGTCCTTAATGCACCGCTAGGTGACAGACCTATTGCAGGAGCAAATGCAGACGTTATGAACGTTTGGCTAGCTCAATATGATGACTACTTGATAGTTTAGTGCACCATGCTTAACGGCTTAGAATCGGGACTTCAAAGACGTTTTGAACGTCATGGACCATATGAGATGTTCCAGGAGTTGAAGTTAACATTTCAAGAAAATACCCGAGTTGAGAGATATGAAGTCTCCAACAAGTTCTATAGCTAAAAGATGGAGGAGAATAGCTCAAGCAGTGAGCATGTGCTCAGATTGTCTGGGGTACAACAATCGCTTGAATCAAGTGGGAGTTAATCTTCCAGATAAAATAGTGATTGACAGAGTTCTCTAGTCACCATCACCAAGTTAGAAGAACTTCATGATGAACTATAGTATGCAAGGGATGGCGAAAATGATTCCCGAGCTTTTCATGATGATGAAATCGATGAAGATAGAAATCAAGAAAGAGCATCAAGTGTTGATGATTGACAAGACCACTAGTTTCAAGAAAAGGGCAAAGGGATAGAAAGGGAACTTCATGTAGAATGACAAGCAAGTTGTCACTTCCGTGAAGAAGCCCAAAGCTAGACTAAAGCCTGAAACTGAGTGCTTCTACTACAAAAGGAAATGGTCACTGGAAGCGGAAATGCCCTGAATATTTGGTGGATAAGAAGGATGGCAAAGTGAAGAAGGGTATATTCGATATACAGGTTATTGATGTGTACCTTACTAGTGTTTATGGTAGCCCCTAGGTATTTGATACTTGTTCGTTTGCTAAAAATTATTAACTCGAAACAGGAGTTACAGAATAAACAGAGACTAGTTGAGGATGAAGTGATGATGTATGTTGGAAGTGGTTCCAAGATTGATATGATCATCATCGCACACTCCCTATACTTTCGGGATTAGTGTTAAACCTAAATAAATGTTATTTGGCATTTGCGTTGTGCATGGATATGATTTGATCATGTTTATTGCAATACGATTATTCATTTAAAGTCAGAGAATAATTGTTGTTCTGTTTACATGAATAAAGCCTTCGATGGTCATACACCGAATGAAAAATAGTTTGCTGGATCTCGATCATAGTGATACACATATTCATAATATTGATGCCAAAAGATGCAAAGTTGATAATGATAGTGCAACTTATTTGTGGCACTACCGTTTGGGTCATATCGGTGTAAAGCGCATGAAGAAACTCCATAAAGATGGATTTTTGGAATCATTTGGTTATGAATCATTTGATGCTTGCAAACCGTGCCTTTTGGGCAAGATGACTAAAACTTTGTTCTCCGAAACAATGGAACGAGATAGTGACTTATTGGAAATAATACATACCGATGTATGCGGTCCAATGAGTGTTGATGCTCGTGGCGGGTATCGTTATTTTCTGACCTTCACAGATGATTTGAGCAGATATGAGTATATCTACTTAATGAAGCACAAGTCTGAAACATTTGAAAAGTTCAAAGAATTTCAGAGTGAAGTGGAGAATCATCGTAACAAGAAAATAAAGTTTCTACAATCTGATCATAGAGGAGAATATTTGAGTTACGAGTTTGGCCTTCATTTAAAACAATGTGGAATAGTTTCACAGCTCACGCCACATGGAACACCACAGCGTAATGGTGTGTCCAAACGTCGTAACCGCACTTTATTGGATATGGTGCGATCTATGATGTATCTTACTGATTTACCATTATCATTTTGGGGTTATGCATTAGAGACAGCTGCATTCACTTTAAATAGGGCACCATCAAAATCCGTTGGGCTGCCGCCTTATGAACGGTGGTTTGGCAAGAAACCAAAGTTGTCGTTTCTTAAAGTTTGGGGCTGCGATGCTTATGTGAAAAAGTTTCAACCTGATAAGCCCGAACCTAAATCGGAGAAGTGCATCTTCATAGAATACCCAAATGAAATTGTTAGGTACACCTTCTATCACAGAACTGAAGGCAAGATATTCGTTGCTAAGATGGATCCTTTCTAGAGAAGGAGTTTCTCTCGAAAGAAGTGAGTGGGAGGAAATTAGAACTTGATGAGGTAATTGTACCTTCTCCCGAATTGGAAAGTAGTTCATCACAGAAATAGTTCTAGTGATTCCTACACCAATTAGTGAGGAAGCTAATGATGATGATCATGAAACTTCAGATCAAGTTACTACAGAACCTCGTAGGTCTTCCAGAGTACGATCCGCACCAGAGTGGTATGGTAATCCTGTTCTGGAAGTCATGATACTAGACCATGATGAACCTACGAACTACGAGGAAGCGATGATGAGCCCAGATTCTACAAAATGGCTTGAAGCCATGAAATCTGAGATGGAATCCATATATAAGAACAAAGTGTGGACTTTTGTGAACTTGCCCAATGATCGGCAAGCCATAGAAAATAAATGGATCGTCAATAGGAAGATGGACGCTGATAGTAGTGTTACTATCTACAAAGCTCGACTTGTCATAAAAGGTTTTTCGACAAGTTCAAGGTGTTGACTACAATGAGATTTTCTCAACTGTAGCGATGCTTAAATCCGTCCGAATAATGTTAGCAATTGCCATATTTTGTGAAATCTGGCAAATGGATATAAAAACTGGATTCCTTAAATGGATATTTCTTAAAGAAAAGTTGTATATGATGCAACCAGAAGGTTTTGTTGATCCAAAGGGTTCTAACAAAGTGTGCAAGCTCCAGTGAACCATTTATGGATTGGTGCAAACCTCTCGGAGTTGGAATATATGCTTTGGTAAGTTGATCAAATCCTATAGTTTTATACAGACTTTTGGAGAAGCCTGTATTTACAAGAAAGTGAGTGGGAGCTCTTTAGCATTTCTAAAACTTTATTTAGATGACATATTGTTGATTGGAAATGATATAGAAATTCTGGATAGCATAAAAGGATACTTGAATAAGTGTTTTTCAAAGAAAGACCACGGTGAAGCTGCTTACACATTGAGCATCAAGATCTATAGAGATAGATCAAGACGCTTGATAAGATTTTTCAATGAGTACATACCTTGATAAGATTTTGAAGTAGTTCAAAATGGAACAGTTAAAGAAGGAGTTCTTGCCTGTGTTTCAAGGTGTGAAGTTGAGTAAGACTCAAAACCCAACCATGGCAGAAAATAGAAAGAGAATGAAAAGTCATTCCCTATGCCTCAGTCATAGGTTCTATATGTTGTGTACCAGACCTATTGTATACCCTGCCCTGAGTTTGGCAAGGGAGTACAATAGTGATCTAGGAGTAGATCACTAGACGACGGTCAAAATTATCCTTAGTGGAATAAGGATATGTTTCTCGATTATGGAGGTGACAAAAGGTTCGTCGTAAAGGGTTACATCGATGCAAGTTTTGACACTGATCCAGATGACTCAAGTCTCAATCTAGATACATATAGAAAGTGGGAGCAATTATCTAAAGTAGCCCCGTGTAGAGCATTGTAGACATAGAAGTTTGCAAAATACATACAGATCTGAATTTGGCAGACCCATTGACTAAACTTCTCTCACAAGCTAAACATGATCACACCTTAGTACTCTTTGGGTGTTAATCACATAGCAATGTGAACTAGATTATTGAATCTAGTAAACCCATTGGGTGTTGATCACATGACGATGTGAACTATGGGTGTTAATCACGTGGTGATGTGAACTACTGGTGTTGAATCACATGGCGATGTGAACTAGATTATTGACTCTAGTGCAAGTGGGAGACTGAAGGAAATATGCCCTAGAGGCAATAATAAAGTTATTATTTATTTCCTTATTTCATGATAAATGTTTATTATTCATGCTAGGATTGTATTAATCGGAAACTTGATACATGTGTGAATACATAGACAAAATAGAATGTAACTAGTACGCCTCTACTTGACTAGCTTGTTGAATCAAAGATGGTTAAGTTTCCTAGCCATAGACATGAGTTGTCATTTGATTAACGGGATCACATCATTAGAGAATGATGTGATTACCTTGACCCATTCCGTTAGCTTAGCACTTGATCGTTTAGTATGTTGCTATTGCTTTCTTCATGACTTATACATGTTCCTATGACTATGAGATTATGCAACTCCCGAATACCGGAGGAACACTTTGTGTGCTACCAAACATCACAACGTAACTGGGTGATTATAAAGGTGCTCTACAGGTGTCTCCGATGGTGTTTGTTGGGTTGGCATAGATCCAGATTAGGATTTGTCACTACGATTGTCGGAGAGGTATCTCTGGGCCCTTTCGGTAATGCACATCACTATAAGCCTTGCAAGCAATGTGACTAATGAGTTAGTTGCGGGATGATGCATTATGGAACGAGTAAAGAGACTTGCCGGTAACGATATTGAACTAGGCATTGAGATACCAACGATCGAATCTCGGGCAAGTAACATACCGATGACAAAGGGAGCAACGTATGTTGTTATGCGGTTTGACCGATAAAGATCTTCGTAGAATATGTGGGAGCCAATATGAGCATCCGGGTTCCGCTATTGGTTATTGACTGGAGATGAGTCTCGGTCATGTCTACATAGTTATCGAACCCGTAGGGTCCGCACGCTTAACGTTCGGTGACGATCGGTATTATGAGTTTATGTGTTTTGATGTACCGAAGGTAGTTCGGAGTACCAGATGAGATCGGGGACATGAAGAGGAATCTCGAAATGGTCGAGACGTAAAGATCAATATATTGGACGACTATATTCGGATATCGGAAAGGTTCCGAGTGATTCACGTATTTATCGGAGTACCGGAGAGTTACGGGAATTCGCTGGGAGTATATGGGCCTTATTGGGCTTTAGGGGAAATAGAGAGGGGAGGCTGCGTGCCCCCCAAGGCCTAGTCCGAATTGGACTAGGGGGAGGGCGGCGCCCCCTCCTTCCTTCTCTTCTCTTGTCCCTTTCCTTCTCTCCTACTCCTACTACATGGAAGGGGGGAATCCTACTCCCGGTAGGAGTAGTACTCCTCCAGGGCGCGCCATGAGAGGGCCGGCCCTCCCCCTCCCCCACTCCTTTATATACGGGGGAGGGGGGCACCCCATAGACACACAAGTTGATCATTGATCTTTAGCCGTGTGCGATGCCCCCCTCCACCATAATCCACCTCGGTCATATCATAGCGGTGCTTAGGCGAAGCCCTGCGTCGGTAGCTTCATCAACATCGTCATCACGCCGTCGTGCTAACGGAACTCTCCCTCGAAGGTCTACTGGATCATGAGTTCGTGGGACGTCACCGAGTTGAACGTGTGCAGATCGTGGAGGTGCCGTACGTTCGGTACGTGGATCGGTCAATCGTGAAGACGTACGACTACATCAACCGCGTTGTCATAACGCTTCCGCTTTCGGTCTACGAGGGTACATGGGAAACACTCTCGCCTCTCGTTGCTATACATCACCATGATCTTGTGTGTGCGTAGGATTTTTTTTTTGAAATTACTACGTTCCCCAACAGTGATCCCTCGATAGCACCCCACTCTTATGCCTTTTGTGGTGATGGTCTTTCTTCTTGCTAGCTAGGCCACGCCGTCTCCTTGGTGTTAGTTTATTCTCTTCTTTTAACCTTGTTACTTCTATGATTTTCCTAATAAACAAGGTCAACTTGTTTGTCCTGTTTTCCTTATAAACTAAATCAATCTCTTGGCATATGGCCACTTGAGTAATACATTGATGTGGAGGGACTCCCCCCGTGATTTCTCAAAAAAAACCTTAAAAGTATGGTTCATTTCTTACCTAACTACTAACATAAATCGTAATAACCACATGATGAGTGATATTTTTGAGCTCATCACACCGTTGTTTAAACCGGGTAATGAATGCGAGAGATTACGAAATACTTTGTTTAATGTGTTCAATAGGAAAGTGGTCTAAACACGGAAGGGGATCATCACTAAGGTTGGACTAAAAGCGCGTAGCTCGTGAGCTTAATGAGTGCTCGATAGTTCGTCTCCTTAAGTTTGTGGCTCGCTTCTTAATGAACAAGCTTAACGAACAAGCTAACGAGTTTCACGAGTAGCTTGTTAAGCTCATTAGTAACATCACAACACATATTTTCATCTTACATGACAAAGTTTTTGTAGCACCTCAGCCCATCTATTCAACCTAATCTACATAGGAGGTAACAAACTAGTGCATTTGCTTTTGTAGTCACCATTTTTCTTCTTAAAAACGCACTCATCCTGTAGACTATAACACATCAGAATCTGTTAGTCCACTCCTGTTCATCACACACAAGGAAACATGAAGTTTGGTGGAAAAGGCAAGACAATTGGAGGTGCACCAAGGCCAACATATCACAAGATGATGCTCGGTACGAGCACGCGCTCGATGCTTGTACCGCTTCTCGTCAGGTTCAGGAGGTCCACATGACCAATAGTTATAAAGGGTTCGACACCTAATTTTCAACAAAGAGAGAACCATTCGCGAAAGGGGGATAAATAACCATCTTCAAAACCTAGACGCCGCCATTTCTTATCTATTTCCATTGCCTCTGCCACCATACCAGCCATCCCTCTCCAAGTTAGTCATACTTGTAATCGGTGTATCACATCCGACAACTATTATAAGACATATTATCAATCAATCATTCATCCCTTGTGATCTGATCGTCGTGTGTGAGTAATTTGGTAAGGTACTGGGTTTAGGGTTGGCCTTGCAACCCTATGTATTTGTGCAAGGGATCGTTGGAATGACTTTTGGTATTTGACACTATTTATGTGTTCGATTGCAATAGAGTTGTTTCTTGTCTTCTTCTCATTCTAAGGCTTTGCAGGTACCCAGGATCCCGTAGATCCATCAAGCAGAAGGTGGAATGTTGTCCCGAACAATAGTGAGAGAAGGGGTTAGTATGGCAGCAAAAAGCTATTCCTTGGGGACGAATGAGGTGTAGTCATTAAACGCCCAATGTTTTTATCTGAATGTTTATTCTTAATAAACAAGGTAACCCCGCACAACGGTAAGGGCCATCGGTTGGACAACAAACACTTGATGTAGGTCGTGCACCGGTCAATACGTACTTTTGACACCCCCCACATTCTTGCGTTGCAAGCACATCATAGAGGTTGTCTTCCATAGCACAGTTTAATATCATTAAGATCCCGAGCACAAATATAAGGTTGTGAGAGTATGACCTCATACCTATGCATGTTTTTAATACTAGTGTTTACACCCCAAAAGGTTGTTAAAGGTTGAAAACTGGAATTTAATTTGTTAGCAATAACTTGTCAGAGCCTTTGTCATAGTGCACATCCTGTTGTAGGTTTGATAACTCAGGGTCATTCCTTAAGGAAAGGCACGTGAACCTTCTGCTATCCAAACAAGCTCTCAAAGGGCATCGCCACACCAATTTATAAACTATATTGAACGTTCCATAGTTTCACCAAAACTTTAGACATTGTGCCTACTAAAATAGTAACTGGGGACATGAATACTAAAGTCGTACTGTCCACACAATACAATTATTGTGGCCATTGTTTATATCATACTTAGTATTCTGTAAATTCCATTGATCACATAAACAATAAGAGGCATAGTCGTTTCATAATGCAATGCAACTTGTGTTAAAGGACCAAAAGAGGAAAACCTTTCCTGTAAAAGGACAATCCAGAAAGCTTCTCTAAGTAATGAAAATAAAGATCAACAAATGAATCAACATGTCCTCTGATTTAAGCTTTACTTCTCCGGCTTCAGCTTCTGTAGCTCTTTCCATTTTTGCTCTTAACCAGTGATGCACTAAACTCCACCACATTCAACGATGCTAATATCTCGTCATCTGCACCATCACCATGACAGCCACCACTAACATCTTCAAGCTCTCCTTCGCCCTCCCATTACTAAGGAGAACCCATCCCCTGTACAATCACGTCACACATCACCAAAAGTTTCGAGATGGCCTTAGAGGGAGGGGTGAATAGGGACAACTATAAATTTTACTTTGATAATTAGCAAGTTTAGGCTATGTGAAGTATAAAGGCGTGCTTAAACAATTGCTACAATAAGATATACAACCGTATATCATGAATGGAAGGTCAAGTGACTAAACCAAATAACAAGTAAAGAGCTAGGATTGGAGATAATCGAAGACTTCAGAGACAAGGATATATCACCACCGAAGGAAATCTAGTCACCATTGGAGGGATGGGTGTTCACACGAAGTCTCACCCTATTCTCATTGACATATCACCACGAAGGTGATTCTCAAGCACTAGTGACAGACCTTAAGGCAACCTCCAAACCCTCAAAAACTATCCAAGCTAGATAGAAAATTGATCCCTCAACGAAGAACTTCTACCGCCTATGTGTCTGCAACCTCCGAGAGTAAGAAGTCTGAAAGGAAAACTTAGAACTTGCTCAAATCATGAAAAGCTTATGTCAAAAAGGAGAGTATGAGTGGATCTATGCTTGGTGAAATCTCTCCAAACTGCCAAGAATCTCTCATGAAGTTTTTGATTTTGATGAGGGGAAAAGAGAGAGAGGCTCAAAAGAATCTTGATCAAAATATCTTAAGTGTGGCAGCCACCTACTGAAGTGGTAGGTGGATTATATAGTGTGGAAAATAGATGTTTGACTGCAGAAATTTGGGTCCTAGTGTAGTCGGGGTAAAGTGGCTGGTTAGACTGGGTCGCTAATGAATGATGGTTGTAGAGAGATAGAGACAACTAGTTAAAGAACCTATACAACCCAGGGACCGATTATGCCAAACATGGAGGCCCAGTTATATAGGATGAGGCTGAGAGCAGCCGGCGGTACGACTGGTTAGACCTGGCAGCGAAGGTCTCGCATCCAGATACCCACACGCAAGCCATGCTGACACCCGGTTATACCTAGTTGATAGCCCGAGAGTGCCCAGTTGAACTGACCCCAGCTCGAGAGCTGGTCCAACCTCCCACTAGCGCCTCTACTCAGACCTCCTGGCCTGTTACACTGGATGACTCCCTAGTTATACTGCTTTGTCTTAAGCTTGCGTCGGTTTTCCTTGAAGAGGAAAGGGTGATGGAGCAATAGTAGCGTAAGTATTTCCCGCAGTTTTTGAGAACCAAGGTATCAATACAGTAGGAGGCTCCTCAAAAGTCCCACGCACCTACACAAACAAACAAGAACTCGCAACCAACGCAATAAAGGGGTTGTCAATCCCTTCAAGGCCACTTGCGAAAGTGAGATCTGATAGAGATAATATGATAAGATAGATATATTTTTGGTATTTTATAATATAGATAGGAAAAGTAAAGATGCAACTAAAAGTAGATTGAAAGCTTATATGATAAGATATAGACCCGGGGGCCATAGGTTTCACTAGTGGCTTCTCTCAAGATAGCATAAGTATTAAAGTGGATTTGTTGTCGAGCAATTGATAGAAAAGCGAATAATTATGAAATTATCTAGGCATGATCATGTATATAGGCATCACGTCCGTGACAAGTAGACCGACTCCTGCCTGCATCTACTACTATTACTCCACACATCGACCGCTATCCAGCATGCATCTAGAGTATTAAGTTCATAAAGAACAGAGTAACGCATTAAGAAAGATGACATGACGTAGAGGGATAAACTCATGCAATATGATATAAACCCCATCTTTTATCCTCGATGGCAACAATACAATACGTGCCTTGCTGCCCTAACATCCTTTGGGAAAGGACACCGCAAGATTGAACCCAAAGCTAAGCACTTCTCCCATTGAAAGAAAGATCAATCTAGTAGGCCAAACCAAACTGATAATTTGAAGAGACTTGCAAAGATAACTTAATCACACATAAAAGAATTCAGAGGAGATTCAAATATTTCTCATATATAAACTTAATCATAAACCCATAATTCATCGGATCTCGACAAACACACCGCAAAAAGAGTTACATCAAATAGATCTCCAAGAAGATCGAGGAGAACTTTGTATTGAGAATCAAAGAGAGAGAAGAAGCCATCTAGCTAATAACTATGGACCCGAAGGTCTGTGGTAAACTATTCACAACTCATTGGAGAGGACTTGGAGATGATGTAGAGGCCCTTCGTGATCGATTCCCCCTCCGGCGGAGCGCCGACGAAGGCTCCAAGATGGGATCTCGTGGATACACAAGGTTACAGCGGTGGAAATAGTTTTTCGTGGTTGCTTCTGATGTTTTCGGGGTACGTGGGTATATGTAGGAGGAAGAAGTAGGTCGGTGGACGCCCGAGGGGCCCATGAGACAGGGGGCGCGCCCAGTAGGGGGGGGCGCCCTCCACCCTCGTGGCCACCTGGTTTCTTTCTTGACTTCCACTCCAAGTCATCTGGATCAAGTTTGTTCCAAAAATCACGCTCCCGAAGGTTTCATTCCGTTTGGACTCTGTTTGATATTCCTTTTCTTCGAAACACTGAAATAGGCGAAAAACAACAATTCAGGCTGGGCCTCAGGTTAGTAGGTTAGTCCCAAAAATGATATAAATGTGTAAAGTAAAGCCCATAAACATCCAAAACGGGTAATATAATAGCATGGAACAATAAAAAATTATAGATACGTTGGAGACGTATCAAGCATCCCCAAGCTTAATTCCTGCTCGTCCTCGAGTAGGTAAATGATAAAAACAGAATTTTTGATGTGGAATGCTACCTAGCATAATTCTCAATGTAATTTTCTTTATTGTGGCATGAATGTTCAGATCCAAATGATTCAAAATAAAAGTTCATATTGACATAAGAAATAGTAATACTTCAAGCATACTAATCAAAGAAATCATGTCTTCTCAAAATAACATGGCTAAAGAAAGTTCATCCCAACAAAATCATATAGTTAGGCAATGCTTCATTTTCGTCACACAAAAATGCTCCCATCTTGCACACCCCCGATGACAAGCCAAGCAATTGTTTCGTACTTAAATAATCTCAAACTTTTTCAACTTTCACGCAATACATGAGCGTGAGCCATGGACATAGCACTATGGGTGGAATAGAATATGATGATGGGGATTGTGTGGAGAAGACAAAAAAAGAGAAAGTCTCACATTGACGAGGATAATCAACGGGCTATGGAGATGCCCATCAATTGATGTCAACATGAGGAGTAGGGATTGCCATGCGACGGATGCACTAGAGTTATAAATGTATGAAAGCTCAACAAAAGAAACTAGTGGGTGTGCATCCAACTTGCTTGCTCACGAAGACCTAGGGCATTTTGAGGAATCCCATCGTAGGAATATACAAGCCAAGTTCTATAATGAAAAATTCCCACTAGTATATGAAAGTGACAACATATGAGACTCTCTATATGAAGAACATGGTGCTACTTTGAAGCACAAGTGTGAAAAAATAGTAACATTGCCCCCTTTTTATTTTCTTTTCTTTTTTTCCTTTTTTGGGCCTTCCCTTTTTTTCTTTTGGCCTTTCTTTTTTTTCTTTTTTTTCTTTGGCCTTTCTTTTTTTTGGCCTTTTTTTCTTTGGCCTTTCTTTTTTTTCTTTTTGGCCTTTTTTTATTTAGGGACAATGCTCTAATAATGATGATCATCACACTTCTATTTATTTACAACTCATGAATTACAACTCAAAACTAGAACAAGATATGACTCTATATGAATGCCTCCGGCGGTGTACCGGTATGGGCAATGAATCAAGAGTGACATGTATGAAAAATTATGAATGGTGGCTTTGCCACAAATACGATGTCAACTACATGATCATGCAAGGCAATATGAAAATGATGATGCGTGTCATGATGATGAACGGAACGGTGGAAAAGTTGCATGGCAATATATCTCGGAATGGCTATGGAAATGCCATAATAGGTAGGTATGGTGGCTGTTTTGAGGAAGATATAAGGAGGTTTATGTGTGACAGAGCGTATCGTATCATGGGGTTTGGATGCACCGGCGAAGTTTGCACCAACTCTCAAGCTGAGAAAGGGCAATGCACGGTACCGAAGAGGCTAGCAATGATGGAAGGGCGAGAGTGCGTATAATCCATGGACTCAACATTAGTCAAAAAGAACTCATATACTTATTGCAAAAATCTACAAGTCATCAAAAACCAAGCACTACGCGCATGCTCCTAGGGGGATAGATTGGTAGGAAAAGACCATCGCTCGTCCCCGACCACCACTCAAAAGGATGCACAATCTAAGAACACCTCATGTTTCAAATTTGTTACACAACTTTTACCATACGTGCATGCTATGAGACTTGCTAACTTCAACACAAGCATTCTTTAAATTCATAATCACCCAACTAGCATGACTCTAATATCACTACCTCCACATCCCAAAACAATTATCAAGTATCAAATTGATCATAGCATCCAATTCACTTCCTATGATAGTTTTTATTATACCCAACTTGGATGCCCATCATTATAGGACCAATTTTATAACCATAGCAAATACCATACTGTTCTAAAAGACTCTCAAAATAATATAAGTGAAGCGTGAGAGACTAACAATTTCTACAATATTAAGCCACCGCTGTGCTCTAAAAGATATAAGTGAAGCACTAGAGCAAAAACTATCTAGCTCAAAAGATATAAGTGAGGCACATAGAGTATTCTAATAAATTCCAATCAAGTGGGTTTCTCCCAAAAGGTGTGTACAGCAAGGATGATTGTGGTAAACTAGAAAACAAAGGCTAATATCATACAAGACGCTCCAAGCAAAACACATATCATGTGGCGAATAAAAATATAGCTCCAAGTAAAGTTACCGATAGATGAAGACGAAAGAGGGGATGCCTTCCGGGGCATCCCCAAGCTTAGGCTTTTGGTTATCCTTGAATATATTGGGGTTCCATGGGCATCCCCAAGCTTAGGCTCTTGCCACTCCTTATTCCATAGTCCATCAAATCTTTACCCAAAACTTGAAGACTTCACAACACAAAACTCAACAGGAAATCTCATAAGCTCTGTTAGTGCAAGAAAGAAAAACCACCACATAACCTACTGTAATGAACTCATTCTTTATTTATATTGGTGTTAAACCTACTGTATTCCAACTTCTCTATGGTTCATACCCTTACATACTAGCCATAGATGCATCAAAATAAGCAAACAACACACGAGAATAACACGTTTCTGTGAATTACTAAAATTATTTTCGTGCGCGCAAAGTTTCTGTTTTTCAGCAGAATCAAATTAGCTAACACCATAAGTTATCCTATAGGTTCTACTTGGCATAAACACTAATTAAAACATAAAAAAAATCTAAACAGATGGTAGATGCAAAATTTATTAATAAACATAAGCAAAAACAAAAAAACTAAAATAAAATTGGGTTGCCTCCCAACTAGCGCTATCATTTAACGCCCCTAGCTAGGCATAAAAGCGAGGATAGATCTAAGTAGTGCCACCTTTGGCACTCAATTCATAAGTAGCTCGCATGATAGATTCATAAGGTATTTTAACTTTCTTTCTTGGAAAGTGCTCCATGTCTTTCCTTAATGGAAATTGGAACCTAATATTCCCTTCCTTCATATCAATAATTGCACCAATCGTTCTAAGGAAAGGTCTATCAAGAATAATAGGACAAGAAAGATTGCAATCTATATCGAGAATGATAAAATCTACGGGCACCAAATGTCACACCCTGATTTTCATGCCACAACACTTAAGTCAATAAATCATGCTAAAATGTGGTTTGACAAAAACTTTTGTGTGTTTTGGTCTTTGCTTGATTTGATTTTTGTCTGCTGTTTGAAAGTGCTCTAAAAATCAAATAAATCCTCCAACTTCTATACTTCATCTCCTTGCTCCAAAAACCTTTCCCAATGATCATGCCATGTGTATAGGACATAAAAATAATTTCTTGCAAAAATAATTTGGCCAAATAGTATTTTCAAAAAGTAGTTTTTCAAAAAAAAACTGAATTGAGGTTTGCACTGCAAGTACTTAATTAAGGGCAGTAAAAATCTTTCTAAAAATATATTTGACTCCTATTAGATATAGGATACCCAGAAACCACAAAAATATAATTTTGAAAGTTATTTTCCCATTTTATTTAAAAGCTTTTTCTTAAGTCCAGAAATGGTCTTTAATAGGGAAAAATTATTTTATTGCTTCAAAAATATTTGACAAAATTTAGGGAAACTCATAGGACATATATTGTCCATATATAAGAGTTTCAACACATGGTCATGTTCAAAATATTGGTCAAATCCCTCAAAAACCCTTTCTGGATATTTCAAGATTTTGAAATATTTACAAAGGAAATATTCTCCAACAATTCCAAGAAAATTCTAGCATGTCACATATGACATATTAGATGATCTTGACAAGTCTGATGACTTGGAGAACAGTATAACATCATCAAATACCCTCAAAACCATTTCTGTCCATTTTGAAGTTTGAGCAACTTTACATTGCCAAACATTTCCAAATGTTCTCAAACCTTGTGAACATGCTCAAATGCTTTAATTATTCATCTAGACCAAGTGGCACAAGTTGGAGAACAATTTATATTGATCAAAGTGCCCCAAAACCCTTCCTGTCCAGAACCAAATTTGAACAACTCTACATTGGCAACTTTCTCCTTTTGATCTCAACTTTTGTGGGCATGTTCATAACCTCAAATGATGACACTACACCAAGTGGTGCATCAAGGAGAATTGATTTACATGACTAAATCTTGGTAAAGCCATTTCTGCTAATTTCTAGGGTTTACCAAAGTTGCATTGTCAACTTCCTCCAAATGAGCTCCAACTTGGTGATCAACTCCATTTCTATATGACACTTGATCCTGTTAATCTTCACATCATTTGGAATCCATTTGCTTGCCCAAACCACCATCAAACACCTTCTGGCAGAAATTAAAAATGAATGTTTTGTCCACTTCCACTAATCTCCATGGACTCTACATTTTACCACAACCTCTCCTAGTCCCCCTCTAGCACCTGGACGCTTTTATGCCCAAGGAAGCAATGATGGAGGGGGGAAGAACTCCAATTTTCTATTCTGGACAGCCCCATTTCCACTCTTCTCCATCCTCTCTCTTCACCCACTGGCCACCCAAAGCATCCAAGGCCAAGATCCCTTCCTTAGCACCCCCCAAATGCTACTGGACATGCAACGGCGCGCCCACAAGCATAGAAAATGGCACGACAGCCATATGGGCGCTCTGAGGCCTTCTGATCTTGCGCTCCCAAGACTGTAGCCACCCCCTGCCAACCGCCTCCGGCCACCTCGGGCCTCCCCAGCGTGTCTCACGAGGCCGCCTCGGCGTCTGGGACACGGCAAGCTGCCGGCCCCCTCCTAAACCTCTCTCCTCTCCCCTCCACGACCTCACCCGAGTGCGCCGTAGGCCGCGTCCACGGTGCACCATGGCCCCTCTATTTAGAGGCCCTCCCGAGCTCTCCTACGGCTTCTTCCCGCTCTCCCTCTTCCCCAGCAATCTCCTAGACAAGACACCTCTACCCCTCGCGCCCTCTTGCCCCTTCCATGGCTGCCATGGTCGCCGTCGGCCTCCACCTGGCTCCGGCTAACCAGGGCCTCCCCTCCTCTCCTTTGACCACCAGGAGAAGCGCTGCAGGCCAGCGGAGCCCTCCCGATCCTTATTCCCCCTGCCCTTGTGCCCACGGCGTCGCGCCCATCCACTCCCGACGCCGCCCGCTGGCTCCAAGGCCGTCGTCGCCCCAGATCCTCCCATCCCGCGCGAAGCCCCTGTATGGACGCATCTCGGCGTCCCGAGCACGTCGGTGCATCGAACGCCACCAGGGATGGCCGGAGTCGTCGGGGATACGCGTCGGCGCGCGCTCGGCCTCGCGTCCCCTGACGCTTCTCTGCCTCAGGCACGAGGTAGGGGACGACCACCCCGCCAGCTGGCAAGGGCCCGCCAGTCAGCGGCAGAGGCGACCGAGCCTGCCCACCCGTCGGGTTAAGTGGACGCGGCTTCGGGCTGATCCGCTTGCCCCGCTGGATAGCGGCCTCCCAGAATGCGCCTTCTACGTCACCCCCACTCCGCGAACGTGGCCGAACCGCTGGGCCGGCCCAGTAACACCGCCGCTATTCCTCGCCCGGTGCGCGCTGTTGCCGCCCAGGTCCAGCCCGTTTAGGTGAATCTCTTTTCTTTTCTTTTTCTTTAAATTTGTAAAATCTCCCAAATATTCAAATTAACTCCAAATCCAATGATTCAAAATTCTAGTAGTTTATAAAATCATTCCCTACCACATGGTGCTATTTCCATATTTTTACAGAAGTATTTCCTTCACCAATATTTATCAAAACCCCATTTTTCCTATTTCTGTGATAAACTTTAGAAAATCACAGAGAGTCCATTTTTGATCCAAATTCCATGGTTCAAACTCCTAGATGTCTATAAGTTCAAAACTTAGTTTTTGAACATTTTTACTAATACTTTCTGTACCACCTCAAATAATGGTCTATTCCTTCATGTATAGCCAACTTTGCAAATTCATAGAGAAATCATTTGAGCTCCAAATCCAGAGAAACCTACTCCTAGGTTCTTCTAAAATCATGCTTTGTCAAATGGGTGCCTCTGCTCATTTTTGAAAATATATTTCTGTACACTTCTTGCAAATCCATAAGTCCCTTGTTTCCAACATATTTAGATGTTCAGATATATCCACTTATCCAATTCCATTGAAATCACTTTGTTCATTCCCCATATGACCAAAGGGATCCTAGAAAAGTCCAACTCACATTTTTTTGAGCACTTTTATTTTCTGCCTTGTTGTGTTGCTTATTATGGTTGCTTTCAACGATAGTTGATGATGTAGACGAAATACTTGGAGCTGGACCAGAGATATTTGAAGACCTCGAAGACTTTGTTACAACAGGCAAGCAGCCCTTTGACCATGTCTATGAAACCCTTTTTATGCATGTCATATAGCCCTTTATTATCGTTGCATCGGAATCATGATGAGATGGTGAACCACGTGGGTTGGTTGCCTCTGTTACTTCCTCGTTGATACTTGCACTGTGCATGGCCCAACCTTCTTATGAGGGTTATGCCGGTGGGAGTAGATAGGATGCTAAAGTAGATGCTACGCAAAAAGGGATGGGTATATGCATGGTGAAGGAGGCAAAGTATTTTCAAAGGACTTTTCGAAAACCCCGTCGGGTGCCACTTATGCCCGAGGGAGATGATGAGATGGGTAACCACTTGATGACGAAGTGGTGTACCGAGGAAAGTGTGTGTTGTTTTCAAAACGGATTGGTCGAAGTTGCGACCGTTATTCCAACCTTACATGCGCAACCACTCTACCCTTATATGGGAAAGGGCATTATTGAGTACCTAGACCGATACTAGCTTGGAGCCTGCATTACTAGTGACGGGGGAGAGTTGGTGCTCTCTCTCGGGATGGGGTCGTGCTGTAGGGCGACCAAGAACATTTTATGGGGCACGGACACACCGTTGGTACCCCGTGCTTGTGATGTGAGATGATTATGGAGCGTGGCTCCACGAAAATGTTATGTGATAATGTTGGGCACGGGGGTTACTACCAATCGAGTGGACTCCATGTTAGTGTCGTCTAGGGAAAGGTAGTGATCGGGTGTTTACCCCGGGTACTTGAGGTATTGCGGGTCGTGGATGACCCGGAAGTTCCCCGGATCTTGTGGGTACAGTGTGCAACCTCTGCAGAGTGTAAAACAATTCGAATAGCCGTGTCCACGGTCAAGGACAGTTGGGTAACCGCTCTTGGGCTACGTCCACTTGTTTACAGACCAAGTGTGTGTGTTGATAAAATGACTTGGGTCAAGTCAAGGGACTTGACATGATTGAGATGGGTTGGTGCCCACTCTATTTATGTTGATATCTGTAACATGTCCTCACGGTTACTTGAATTCTCCTGATGCATGTCTTACAAGTTGTTGAACATGTCATTGCACACAAAACTAGCTTTCTGCAAAAATTTACCTATATCATGCATTGTTGTATCTTGAACCAAAACATGGGTTGCTTGCGAGTACATTGAAAGTACTCATTGGCTTGCCACTGGTTATTTTATTGGCCAGGCATGAAAGAACAGGATATGATGAAGAATACTTTGGCGACGAACATGCGAGCTAGGACGTTTCCCAGTCAGAATGCCTGTAGTGTTAAGGCAGATGGCATGGGTCCAAGTTATCGACGAAGATTTCCGCTGCGATGTTATACTCAAGACTCAACCATAATGGTCATAATTTGTGTAAAACGGTATGGATGGATGTAAGACTCTTGTTATTCAGCTTCTGTGTGTTCAGTGAGCATTGATCTCTGGGACCACTGTACACGTGCATTCGGTGATCTCGACTTATGAGTCGGGGTCCCCACAGAGCTAGCATTAGAGCCATCCTGACTGTAGGAAGCCTTAGTTAGCATGGTCGTTAGTTAGGGTAAAACTATTTCCAAAACTACTACTAGTTTTCAAAACTATCTATACTTCTCTTCCCTTCTCAGTTTTTCGAAAACTAATGTATACTTTCCTTATTGATCTCTTCCCCTTCAAAACCTTTGGTCGCTAGGACCCTTATGCCCCTGACCACTGGGTTCCTTGTAATCCTCGTGGATAATCCAGAAGGAAGATGCCTTGCTAGACATTCACCCACACCTCCTGAACACAAGATTGGCGACATCACAACAAGACGATACCAACAGAAGATACATCCTCGAGGAATGAGGACACAAGACCTGGAGATGGTGACACCCTTGACATCGCCCCAAGATGATGCAACCTTAGCCTCACGATGATCGGGGCATAGAATATGCAAGATCATGATATACATCGCTAATAGAGTAACCCTGTCACTACCGTTGTTGTATCGGTAACCACCGATGGATGAGAATCTAGCCATTTGGTCCGCCTCACCATAGTGAGCAGGAAAACGGTTCTCCTCATCCCCCGCTCTTGGTGTCGATGTTGTCATCAACGTAACTGACATGATGGACCTCTATTACGCCCTGATAATGTCATTGCATAAAGGATTACCTACCTGGTACCATCGACGGCTTAGAAGGCAAAAGGGATCGTCGTGATTAAGAAGACAATAGAAGACCAAGTCAATGCCAGTTACGAGGAGCCACCTTCACCCCATCACTTCAACAGGCGAGAAGTTGTTGAAGAATCTTCAGGGTCAACCCGGATTGTTTCATCGAACAATACAAGAGACGTAGCAACACCTGAGGAAAACTCAGAAGACTGCATGAGGCACAAGGCACGACTACCGAGTCCGAGAACCCCTAGGGTAGGATGAGTCGTGTACCCCCTATGCGCAGTCGAGTCCGTACGATAGATCGAATAGAACCATGATTGTGTGTTGCTTTTTTTTTATTTGTTTATGTTTTGATATAAGTCGCACTTTTGCCCTAGGCAACAAGTACGCGACTATATCACCTTCCTTGTTTCTTTTGTTTGGCCCTCTTTGCACCTGTTTGTTTGCACTAGCACTATAGAACCCCCTTTAGGCATTCCCCTCCTCTATGTTCTTTCCCTCTCATCTCTCTCCCCAACTGAAGGCTAGCAAGACAAGATACACCAAGGATTCTACTTTGGCAACCAACCAGCACTGAAGACTTTTGCTACAACCTCCTCGACCAAGGGCAGCCCAGTAGAGTTATGTTTACCTCTCAAGATTAGAGACCCATTCCTAGACCCTTCAAGACTTCATAAGATACCCCATCTCGAGTCCTTAACCATGTGCTTAACCCGCAGAATTGCAAGAGAACCTGTTAAGCCTCCGTAACCTTGCTTATCACTGGGTTCATTAGGGAACTAGTGGACATAGTGAACGAGCACATTATCTTCCTAAGATAGCACCGTAAGGCAGCGATGCCATAGGGAGGACAAATCGAGGATATAGGAATAGAGGACAAATGACTTGATGAGTTTATATCAATGACTCTGAGGAATTATCTGAGACTCTTTGGTGGATTATAAGGCTACCATGTTGGTAGATGAACTTGGTGGGATCATGATTATAGAGTAGCATAGCTTTCATTACCCCGGAGTAAATTGGATTTATAGGACAATTATGATCGCAAGCTAGAATTCTTGGAAGTATATGGATTTGTCTTAGGCAGGGGATATTGATAGGAGACAGTTGTTACGATAATGACTTGGGGTAGATATATAGGAATTCTCATTGGACGTGAGATTTGGATTAAATAGGTTACCCTAGTGGAGTATAGATGCTGAGTATGTCTACATGGTTCGGAGTAAATTGGATTTAGACTGATGATCTCGATCATGATACCATGATTCTCGGTGGATGATAAACTAGAAGATTTGACTAATTGTCGGAGTTTATTTAGGGAATCTGTATGAGCTTGACCTTAGAGTTTACTTGACCATGACAATGGGAGTCGGTGGACTGACTATAGCAAAAATAGCCCTTTCAAGTATTTGAGGGTTATAGGACATTGGAAGATCATGTGGAATACCATAACCATTGGGTTTGTAGAATTAAATGGATTATGTAGTGATTGATGGAAGTTAATGGGTTGTTGCAGTTGATTCATAGGAAGGAAACAAGATCTTGGAGTGGCTTACGACGTGTTTCCTTAGGATAGAGATGCACTACCTTGGACCTTGGAAAAATGGGCTGAGCACTTGGATTTTCATGTTTAATTGAAGCTTAGTAGCTTGTATGATCTACCCATTGATTTTTACATAGGGATAGCCATACATATGATTTTGGGGATCGTAGACATATATGATTTTGTTAGACCTCCTCTCGGGAGCCATGAGGATATGAATAACATGAGTAATGATTGGAGTTGACCTATACGAGTTGATTCTTTTGGTAATATGAAGTGAAGACTAGGTAGAAGTATTGGCATCTCAGAAACTGTGCTCAAGGATGGGATGATAAACATTCACTCGCACACTAGAATCCTTGAAACCCTTACGCCTTAACAAGCCACATCATGGTCGGATCATGACCTTGGGCCTTGACTCTAGGTCGAGAAGACCCTACCAATACTCAACCGTGACCACCACCGATACCCCAACCTATACCCTATGCACCACGTGGGCAACTCTTCACGGGGTACTTGAACAATCCGGTCGTCATCGTTCTTTGATGACATACTTGCCTACCCGAAGACGGAAGAAGAACCTTCAGCTGGTTAGGGAACATCTGAAGATCGCCATGTCAAGGAGGAAGAACTATACCAACCAACATCGTCAAGAAGTGAACTTCCTTGTCAAAGACCGTGCATATCTACAAACCACTCCTCTCAAGGAACCAAGCATTTCCATGACAAGGAGACCCACACAAAGATTCATCGGCCCCCTTCGAGATCACTCCAAGATGTAACAACCCCCTCTGAGATCACTACGAGACGAAGAGAAGACAATTACCAGCTGAAGTTGTCACCTGAGTTACCTGATGAGCACATTGCTTTCCATGCATCACAACCCCGGAAGTGTTTCCAACTTCCTAACTTGCCCGATCTCTACGAGGGCATTAACCACCGAGCCATCGACTCCCTAGCCAATCTAACCTACTGCAAGCTACCCATTAGCAACCTGGATCAAGAAGAGCGTCATACACGAAGCCACGCCATCAAGTACTTCAAGCTCAATGGAGCACCACTCGGAAGCAGAAGCAGTATGAGGACGTGAAGACTACCCCAAATCCAAGTTCCATACTCCTTCCCGCGCCTAGTCTGGGAATCTCCGGGACGAGATTCTTGTAGGGGGGTAGGTCTGTCACACCCTGATTTTCCTGCCACAACACTTAAGTCAATAAATCATGCTAAAATGTGGTTTGACAAAAACTTTTGTGTGTTTTGGTCTTTGCTTGATTTGATTTTTGTCTGCTGTTTGAAAGTGCTCTAAAAATCAAATAAATCCTCCAACTCTATACTTCATCTCCTTGCTCCAAAAACCTTTCCCAATGATCATGCCATGTGTATAGGACATAAAAATAATTTCTTGCAAAAATAATTTGGCCAAATAGTATTTTCAAAAAGTAGTTTTTTCAAAAAAACCTGAATTGAGGTTTGCACTGCAAGTACTTAATTAAGGGCAGTAAAAATCTTTCTAAAAATATATTTGACTCCTATTAGATATAGGATACCCAGAAACCACAAAAATATAATTTTGAAAGTTATTTTCCCATTTTATTTAAAAGCTTTTTCTTAAGGCCAGAAATGGTCTTTAATAGAGAAAAATTATTTTATTGCTTCAAAAATATTTGACAAAATTTAGGGAAACTCATAGGACATATATTGTCCATATATAAGAGTTTCAACACATGGTCATGTTCAAAATATTGGTCAAATCCCTCAAAAACCCTTTCTGGATATTTCAAGCTTTTGAAATATTTACAAAGGAAATATTCTCCAACAATTCCAAGAAAACTCTAGCATGTCACATATGACATATTAGATGATCTTGACAAGTCTGATGACTTGGAGAACGGTATAACATCATCAAATACCCTCAAAACCATTTCTGTCCATTTTGAAGTTTGAGCAACTTTACATTGCCAAACATTTCCAAATGTTCTCAAACCTTGTGAACATGCTCAAATGCTTTAATTATTCATCTAGACCAAGTGGCACAAGTTGGAGAACAATTTATATTGATCAAAGTGCCCCAAAACCCTTCCTGTCCAGAACCAAATTTGAACAACTCTACATTGGCAACTTTCTCCTTTTGATCTCAACTTTTGTGGGCATGTTCATAACCTCAAATGATGACACTACACCAAGTGGTGCATCAAGGAGAATTTGATTTACATGACTAAATCTTGGTAAAGCCATTTCTGCTAATTTCTAGGGTTTACCAAAGTTGCATTGTCAACTTCCTCCAAATGAGCTCGAACTTGGTGATCAACTCCATTTCTATATGACACTTGATCCTGTTAATCTTCACATCATTTGGAATCCATTTGCTTGCCCAAACCACCATCAAACACCTTCTGGCAGAAATTAAAAATGAATGTTTTGTCCACTTCCACTAATCTCCATGGACTCTACTTTTTACCACAACCTCTCCTAGTCCCCCTCTAGCACCTGAACGCTTTTATGCCCAAGGAAGCAATGATGGAGGGGGGAAGAACTCCACTTTTCTATTCTGGACAGCCCAATTTCCACTCTTCTCCATCCTCTCTCTTCACCCACTGGCCTCCCAAAGCATCCAAGGCCAAGATCCCTTCCTTAGCACCCCCCAAATGCTACTGGACATGCAACGGCGCGCCCACAAGCATAGAAAATGGCTTGGACAGCCATATGCGCGCTCTGGAGCGCGCTACAGTGCGCTCCCGCACTGTAGCCGCCCCCTGCCAACCGCCTCCGGCCACCTCGGGCCTCCCCGGCGTGTCTCACGAGGCCGCCTCGGCGTCTGGGACATGGCAAGCTGCCGGCCCCCTCCTAAACCTCTCTCCTCTCCCCTCCACGACCTCACCCGAGTGCGCCGTAGGCCGCGTCCACGGTGCACCATGGCCCCTCTATTTAGAGGCCCTCCCGAGCTCTCCTACGGCTTCTTCCCGCTCTCCCTCTTCCAGACAAGACACCTCTACCCCTCGCGCCCTCTTGCCCCCTCCATGGCTGCCATGGTCGCTGTCGGCCTCCACCCGGCTCCGGCAAACCAGGGCCTCCCCTCCTCTCCTTTGACCACCAGGAGAAGCGTTGTAGGCCAGCGGAGCCCTCCCGATCCTTATTCCCCCTGCCCTTGTGCCCACGGCGTCGCGCCCATCCACTCCCGACGCCGCCTGCTGGCTCCAAGGCCGTCGTCGCCCCAGATCCTCCCAGCCCGCGCGAAGCCCCTGTATGGATGCATCTCGGCGTCCTGAGCACGTCGGTGCATCGAACGCCACCAGGGATGGCCGGAGTCGCCGGGGATAAGCGCCGGCGCGCGCTCGGCCTCGCGTCCCCTGACGCTTCTCTGCCTTAGGCGCGAGGTAGGGGACGACCACCCCGCCAGCTGGCAAGGGCCCGCCAGTCAGCGGCAGAGGCGACCGAGTCGGCCCACCCGTCGGGTTAAGTGGACGCGGCTTCGGGCTGATCCGCTTGCCCCGCTGGGTAGCGGCCTCCTAGAATGCGCCTTCTACGTCACCCCCACTCCGTGAACGTGGCCGAACCGCTGGGCCGGCCCAGTAACACCGCCGCTATTCCTCGTCCGGTGCGCGCTGTTGCCACCCAGGTCCAGCCCATTTAGGTGAATCTCTTTTCTTTTCTTTTTCTTTAAATTTGTAAAATCTCCCAAATATTCAAATTAACTCCAAATCCAAGGATTCAAATTTCTAGTAGTTTATAAAATCATTCCCTACCACATGGTGCTATTTCCATATTTTTACAGAAGCATTTCCTTCACAAATATTTATCAAAACCCCATTTTTCCTATTTCTGTGATAAACTTTAGAAAATCACAGATAGTCCATTTTTGATCCAAATTCCATGGTTCAAACTCCTAGATGTCTATAGGTTCAAAACTTAGTTTTTGAACAATTTTACTAATACTTTCTGTACCACCTCAAATAATGGTCTATTCCTTCATGTATAGCCAACTTTGCAAATTCATAGAGAAATCATTTGAGCTCCAAATCCAGAGAAACCTACTCCTAGGTGCTTCTAAAATCATGCTTTGTCAAATGGGTGCCTCTGCTCATTTTTGAAAATATATTTCTGTACACTTCTTGCAAATCCATAAGTCCCTTGTTTCCAACATATTTAAATGTTCAGATATATCCACTTATCCAGTTCCATTGAAATCACTTTGTTCATTCCCCATATGACCAAAGGCATCCTAGAAAAGTCCAACTCACATTTTTCTGAGCACTTTTATTTTCTGCCTTGTTGTGTTGCTTATTATGGTTGCTTTCAACGATAGTTGACGAAGTAGACGAAATACTTGGAGCTGGACCAGAGATATTTGAAGACCTCGAAGAATTTGTTACAACAGGCAAGCAACCCTTTGACCATGTCTATGAAACCCTTTTTATGCATGTCATATAGCCCTTTATTATCGTTGCATCGGAATCATGATGAGATGGTGAACCACGTGGGTTGGTTGCCTCTGTTACTTCCTCATTGATACTTGCATTGTGCATCGCCCTACCTTCTTATGAGGGTTATGCCGGTGGGAGTAGATAGGATGCTAAAGTAGATGCTACGCAAAAAGGGATGGGTATATGCATGGTGAAGGAGGCAAAGTATTTTCAAAGGACTTTTCGAAAACCCCATCGGGTGCCACTTATGCCCGAGGGAGATGATGAGATGGGTAACCACTTGATGACGAAGTGGTGTACCAAGGAAAGTGTGTGTTGTTTTCAAAACGGATTGGTCGAAGTTGCGACCGTTATTCCAACCTTACATGCGCAATCACTCTACCCTTATATGGGAAAGGGCATTATTGAGTACCTAGACCGATACTAGCTTGGAGCCTGCATTACTAGTGACGGGGGAGAGTTGGTGCTCTCTCTCGGGATGGGGTCGTGCCAGGTAGGGCGACCAAGAACATTTTTATGGGGCACCAGACACACCGTTGGTACCCCGTGCTTGTGATGTGAGATGATTATGGAGCGTGGCTCCACGAAAATGTTATGTGATAATGTTGGGCATGGGGTTACTACTAATCAGTGGACTCCATCTTAGTGTCGTCTAGGGAAAGGTAGTGATCGGTGCTTACCCCGGTACTTGAGGTATCATGGTCGTGGATGACACGGAAGTTCCCGGATCTTGTGGGTACAGTGTGCAACCTCTGCAGAGTGTAAAACTATTCGAATAGCCGTGTCCACGGTCAAGGACAGTTGGGTAACCGCTCTTGGGCTACGTCCACTTGTTTACAAACCAAGTGTGTGTGTTGATAAAATGACTTGGGTCAAGTCAAGGGACTTGACATGATTGAGATGGGTTGGTGCCCACTCTATTTGTGTTGATATCTGTAACATGTCCTCACGGTTACTTGAATTCTTCTGATGCATGTCTTACAAGTTGTTGAACATGTCATTGCACACAAAACTAGCTTTCTGCAAAAATTTACCTATATCATGCATTGTTGTATCTTGAACCAAAACATGGGTTGCTTGCGAGTACATTGAAAGTACTCATTGGCTTGCCACTGGTTATTTTATTGGCCAGGCATGAAAGAACAGGATATGATGAAGAATACTTCGGCGACGAACATGCGAGCTAGGACATTTCCCAGTCAGAATGCCTGTAGGGTTAAGGCAGATGGCATGGGTCCAAGTTATCGACGAAGATTTCCGCTGCGATGTTATACTCAAGACTCGACCATAATGGTCATAATTTGTGTAAAACGGTATGGATGGATGTAAGACTCTTGTTATTCAGCTTCTGTGTGTTCAGTGAGCATTGATCTCTGGGATCACTGTACACGTGCATTCGGTGATCTCGACTTATGAGTCAGGGTCCCCACACCAAATTCCTATTTGCAACAATAAGAACATCATTGATCCTTCCCATTGGCTTTTTAATGGTGGAATCCGCAAGGTGCAAATTTAAAGAGCAATCATCAAGATCATGGAAACCTAGAATATCACATAAAGTTTTCGGAATCGTGGAAACACTTGCACCCAAATCACACAAAGCAAAAAAACTCATGATCGTTAATTTTAATCTTTATAGTAGGTTCCCACTCATCATTAAGTTTTCTAAGTATAGAAACTTCCAAATTAAGTTTTGCATCATAAGATTGCTTCAAGGCATCAACAATATGTTTGGTAAAAGCTTTATTTTGACTATAAGCATGAGGAGAATTCACGACGGATTGCAACAAGGAAATACAATCTTCTAAAGAACAATTATCATAATTAAATTCCTTGAAATCCAAGATAGTGGGTTCAATACTATTTAAAGTCTGGACCTCTCCAATCCCACTTTTACCAAATTTATCATCAAGATCTAAGAAGTCCGAATCATTGGGACACCTTTTAACTAAAGTTAACTCATCTGCAGTCCCATCATTATTAAGATTCATATTACAAAACAAAGATTTAATAGGGGACACATCAATAACTTTTAGATTTTCATCATTGTTTTCATGGAAACTAGAAGAACACACCTTTACAAAGCATTCTTTCTTAGCACACAATCTAGCGGTTCTTTCTTTGCACTCATCAATGGACACTCTCATAGCTTTGAGAGACTCATTGATATCATTCTTAGGAGGAGTAGATCTAAGTTTCAAAGAATCAACACCAAGCAAAAGTCTATCAATGTTCCTAGCCAAATCATCAACTTTAAGCAATTTTTCTTCAAGCAAAGCATTAAAATTCTTTTGAGATATCATAAATTCTTTAACACTATTCTCAAAATCAGAGGGCATCTTATTAAAATTACCATAAGAATTATTGTAGGAATTTCCATAATTATTAGAGGAATTACTAGGGAACGGTCTAGGATTAAACTTTCCTCTATAAGCATTGTTACCAAAATTATTCCTACCAACAAAATTCACATCCATAGATTCATTATTATTCTCAATCAAAGTAGACAAAGGCATATCATTGGGATCAATAGAAGCACTCTTAGTAGCAAACAACCTCATAAGTTCATCCATCTTTCCACTCAAAACATTAATATCTTCTATAGCATGCACTTTTTAACTAGTAGATCTTTCGGTGTGCCATTGAGAATAATTAGCCATAATATTATCAAGGAGTTTAGTAGCTTCTCCTAAGGTGATTTCCGTAAAAATGCCTCCTGCGGCTGAATCTAAAAGATTTCTAGAAGCAAAATTCAAGCCGGCATAAATTTTTTGTATGATCATCCATAAATTCAAACCATGAGTAGGGCAATTGCGAATCATCAATTTCATTCTTTCTCAAGATTGGGCAACATGCTCATCATCAAGTTGTTTAAAATTCATAATATTGTTTCTAAGAGAGATGATGTTAGCGGAAAATACTTAGAGATAAAAGCATCTTTGCACTTATTCCATGAATCAATACTATTCTTAGGCAAAGACGAAAACCAAACTTTAGCACGATCTCTAAGTGAAAATGGAAATAACTTCAATTTAGCAATATCATTATCCGTATCTTTCTTCTTTTGCATCTCACACAAATCAACAAAGTTGTTTAGATGGGTAGCGGCATCTTCACTAGGAAGGCCGGAGAATTGATCTTTCATAACAAGATTCAGCAAAGCAGCATTGATTTCACAAGACTCAACATCATTAAGAGGAGCAATCGGAGTACTATGGAAATCATTATCATTAGTATTGGAAAAATCACACAATTTGGTATTATCTTGCGCCATAGAGACAAGCAATCCAACACACAAGCAAACAAAAAGGCAAGCGAAAGAGAGAGAGGAGATTGGGAAAGAGAGGGCAAATAAAACAACAAGGGTGAAGTGGGGGAGAGGAAAACGAGAGGCAAATGGCAAATAATGTAAGTGCGAGGGAGATGAGTTTGTGGTGGGTACTTGGTATGTCTTGAATTCAGCGAAGACCTCCCCGACAACGGTGCCAAAAATCCTTCTTGCTACGTCTTGAGCTTGCGTTGGTTTTCCTTGAAGAGGAAAGGGTGATGCAACAATAGTAGCATAAGTATTTCTCTCAGTTTTTGAGAACCAAGGTATCAATCTAGTAGGAGGCTCCTCAAAAGTCCCACACACCTACACAAACAAACAAGAACTCGCAACCAACGCAATAAAGGGGTTGCCAATCCCTTCAAGGCTACTTGCGAAAGTGAGATTTGATAGAGATAATATGATAAGATAAATATATTTCTGGTATTTTATAATATAGATAGGAAAAGTAAAGATGCAACTAAAAGTAGATTGAAAGCTTATATGATAAGAGATAGACCGGGGGGCCATACGTTTCACTAGTGGCTTCTCTCAAGATAGCATAAGTATTACGGTGGGTGAACAAATTACTGTCGAGCAATTGATAGAAAAGCGAATAATTATGAGATTATCTAGGCATGATCATGTATATAGGCATCACGTCCGTGACAAGTAGACCGACTCCTGCCTGCATCTACTACTATTACTCCACACGTCGACCGCTATCCAGCATGCATCTAGAGTATTAAGTTCATAAAGAACAGAGTAACACATTAAGAAAGATGACATGATGTAGAGGGATAAACTCATGCAATATGATATAAACCCCATCTTTTTATCCTCGATGGCAACAATACAATACATGCCTTGCTTCCCCTGCTATCACTGGGAAGGACATGCAAGATTGAACCCAAAGCTAAGCACTTCTCCCATTGCAAGAAAGATCAATCTAGTAGGCCAAACCAAACTGATAATTCGAAGAGACTTGCAAAGATAACTTAATCACACATAAAAGAATTAAGAGGAGATTCAAATATTTCTCATAGATAAACTTGATCATAAACCCACAATCCATCGGATCTCGACAAACACACCACAAAAAAAGTTACATCGAATAGATCTCCAAGAAGATCGAGGAGAACTTTGTATTGAGATTCAAAGAGACAGAAGAAGCCATCTAGCTAATAACTATGGACCCGAAGGTCTGTGGTAAACTACTCACAACTCATCGAAGAGGCCTTGGAGATGATGTAGAGGCCCTCTGTGATCAATTCCCCCTCCAGCGGAGCACCGACGAAGGCTCCAAGATGGATCTCATGGATACAGAAGGTTACGACGGTGGAAATAGTTTTTCGTGGTAGCTTTTGATGTTTTCGGGGTACATGGGTATATGTAGAAGGAAGAAGTAGGTCGGTGGACGCCCGAGGGGCCCACGAGACGGGGGTGGGGGGGCGCCCAGTAAGGAGGGGCGCCCTCCACCCTCGTCATCGCCTGGTATATTTCTTGACTTCCACTCCAAGTCCTCTGGATCACGTTTGTTCCAAAAATCACGCTCCCGAAGGTTTCATTCCGTTTGGACTCCGTTTGATATTCCCTTTCTTCGAAACACTGAAATAGGCAAAAAAACAGCAATTTGGGCTGGGCCTCAGGTTAGTAGGTTAGTCCCATAAATGATATAAATGTGTAAAGTAAAGCCCATAAACATCCAAAATGGGTAATATAATAGCATGGAACAATAAAAAAATTATAGATACGTTGGAGACGTATCATATACTGACCCCCCGTTTTTGGCTTCTCCCTGCATTTCCCACATAGGTTGTGGTAGTGTTATTTGGCTATGGATATGGTAAGTGTGTAACTGACATTCGGTCTTATTCTTTGAAAACTGATTATCCCCACTTAATAGTGTGGGATGCCTATACTCAAGAAACATGAATGATATGCTATGTTCGATGACCATTTTCACCTCTTCCTTGAGCCTAGTAATTTTCGACAGTCGTTGGGCCACAACACTATGTAACCCTGAGACTAACACTTGTGTAAACTCTTAGAGGCCAATGTTAGTCCCAACTAACTTATCATCATGGATTCCAAAACAACACAATTAAAGGGCAATTGCATTTCCAGTCTCCCATTTTTTTAGTAATTCAATAAAAACAACTTAGAGCTCTGTAACACCCCAAAATTTCCCCTTTCTTTCTCTTTGAGTTTCATTTGGATTCTCTTTGAATTTTGGTCCGTGTCATCATTTGGAAGTTTATTTGGACTTGAGATCAAAACTTTTTACTCTTTCTCTCCCAAGTGATCCAACCTCTATAACCTTGCCAAGGCAATGGCACATCTATTCTAGCCATTCCATAATTCTTCTCCCCAAACAAACATTATTTTTCTATGAAAATAATGTTATTATCATTAAGCTTCTGCACCTGCATTTCTTGTCACCCAAGGCTTCCCAAATCAATTCCATGGCTTCTCCTATACCTACCACACCCATGCACACCAACACATTGGATCCCATGGTACATATAATGTGCAAAATTACCAAAACTAACTTTGGCATCATCATTGAACTACAACTGGCACATGGATTGATCCTATTTGACTGAAAATTTTCCACATCACTCACCATAGTAACCTACCACTACCTACAAAGTGTCAACTCATTCCACCAACCCAATATACCATCACTCAGTACAAACACTCGCCATTCAGAACATGTCTTTGGTCACTGCACTCAATCCATTGGTCCACTGATTTTCCCATCTTCTAGTTTATCTCTTATGAAAACAAGAAACACTAGAAACATGGTTTGGCAACACTTAGTTGGCTTGGCTACGCCATGCAAGTGGTGGCCACGCCACTGACATGCAGAACCGATGCTCTGTGCCCAGTCCCGATGCTCCCAACCATTTCAAGTCGTTGCAGCTCGCCTCTGTGCGCCAAGGCAGCCCCCATGCGTAATTATCATGCCTCATCTCTCCCCTCATCCTCACCCCCTCCGGTGTAATTACCGTCGCCATTTCCTTTGGGTGATAGCGATGCACGGTGAGTGAATGGGTACAGGGGAATCTAATCGCGGCCGTTCAAACCAGATATGACAACCATTGTTGAAGCTCACAAGGAGCTCGTGCTACTAACAGTGGCGCGTGGGTGGCTACCATTGATAACCCACAAGTATAGGGGATCGCAATAGTTTTCGAGGGTAGAGTATTCAACCCAAGCTTATTGATTCGACACAAGGGGAGCCAAAGAATATTTGCAAGTATTAGTAGTTGAGTTGTCAATTCAACCACACCTGGAGACTAAATATCTGCAACAATGTGATAAGTAGCACAACAATATGATAATTTGGTAGCAGTAGTAACGATAAAAGTAACGGTAATGGCAGAAGTGATAGTTTTGTAGCAATTGTGATAGAAGTAGCAACAGTAGTAACTCAGCAAAGATCAATATGTAAAAGGCTCGTAGGCATTGGATCAGTGATGGATAATTATGCTGGATGACATTCATCATGTAACATTTATAACCTAGGGCGACACAGAACTAGCTCCAATTCATCAATGTAATATATGCATGTATTATGTATATAGTCATACATGCTTGCAATAAGAACTTGCATGGCATCTTTTGTCCTACCTGCCAGTGGCAGCGGGGTCCATAAGGAAACTAAGGGATATTAAGGCCTCCTTTTAATAGATAGTCGGAACAAAGCATTAACACAAAGTGAGTACATGAACTCCTCAAACTACAGTAATCACCGGAAATAATCCCAATTATTGTCACCTTGGGGTATGCGGATCATAACACATAGCAGGTGCATACAACTTAAAAGATAGGATCAAGAACACAAATATATTGATGAAAACATAAATGGTCCAGATGTGAAATCATAGCACTCAGCCCTAGTGACAAGCATTAAGCATAGCAAAGTCATAACAACATCAATCTTAGAACATAGTGGATACTAGGGATCAAGAACTAACAAAACTAACTCGATTACATGATAAATCTCATCCAACCCATCACCGTCCAGCAAGCCTATCAAGGAATTACTCACTCTCGACAGTGAGCACCAAGAAATTGGTGATGGAGGATGGTTGATGATGACGATGACGAAGGACTCCCCTCTCCGGAGCCTGAACGGACTCCAGATCTGGCCTCCCGATGAAGAACAGGAGGTGGCGGCGGCTCTGTATTGTAAAACACGATGAAACTTCCTTCCTTATTTTTTTTCTTGAGAAATAGGAATTTCTAGTGTTGAGATTAGGGTCAGCGGAGCCTCATGGGCTCCACCAACCACCAGGGCGCGCCGGGGGGGGGGGGGTGGCGGACCCTGGTGCCTTGTGGGCAGCAGGTGGACTCCCTCTAGTGGGTCTTTATTGCAGTATTTTTTATAAATTCCAAAAAAACTCCAAAAAGTTTCTTCCAATTTCGAGAACTTTTATTTCTGCACAAAAGACAACACCATGGTAGTTGTGCTGAAAACAACAGCAGTCCGGGTTAGATTCATTCAAATCATGCAAATTAGAGTCCAAAACAAGAGCAAACGTGTTTGGAAAAGTAGATACGGTGGAGACGTATCAACCACAAAAGCGGTGGAGTAACTCGTTGGAACACGTTCCCTACGTACTCTGGATGTGCACCTAGGTGCAAAAGCAAGCATGAAAGTCTGCACACACATGGGTGCAAGTCAAACCTCTAAACAAGGACAAAGGCATCACCGGCAATAAGCTACGACCGGAGTGGCTTGGAATCGACCGGATCAGGCACTACGGTGTGCAAAATAGCGAGCTAAAAGGTCTAATCGACGCTAGAGATGAAACTACGATGAACGACACAAAATAAAAGGGCTAGAGGCCACCGAAGTATTCCTGATGACATGGTTGTGCAGAGGTGATGCTCGGGTTTCATGGCAGGACATGTCAGAATGCAACAAATGGAAATGATGGAGGGAAAAGGAATAGGGGCTCACAATAAGCATGTGTAGGTGCTTAGCTAGCCATGGAGTCGACGGAGTTAAACGGAATTGCTCGACGCTGTTGATTTGCTATATAGGTAAAGACGACGAAGTAGGTGTCACCGTCTTGGAGTCCTAGACCATTTGTATGTACATGGGGGAATTAGACATCACCACGATGCTCCTGGACACGATGACGAGGCCCGGGGAAGGCCATGATCACGCAGACGCCATGGGGGCTCTCTCTCATCTCTCAATTTCTCTCTATTTTGGTGGATCGGGTATGATTTGGGGGAGGAGAGGAAGACTTGGGAGAGGGTAAATGACTGGGAGTGTGTGAGGCATCAGGGACAACTTTGTCGATAAAGAGGCATGGGAGAGGTCTGCATCCTCACTAGAAAGAGCATGTGAGCGGCATGCATGGTACACCCTCGGTGCACTTTACACAGAGGAAAAAGACGACGAAGGGGTAAGTTTTGATGGGCTATGTTGTAAATATGCCCTAGAGGCAATAATGTTGTATTATTATATTTGCATGTTTATAATTAAGAGTTTATATTATATGCTATAACTGCTACGATCCTGAAATATGCGATTCAATGGAAAACTCATATGCATGTGTGGAATGATAAATGGTAAAACCTAATTCCTAGTCTTGCCTCTAAGTCTAGCTCAAGTGTTATTAGTGAACATGTTTTCCGGATCTTAGAATATTGTTAAGAGTAATGATAGTCATAAAACAACTTTGAGAATATGACGTTGGAAGAATGATCATATTCAATCGACTCAAACTTTTTTGTCGTACCTTGAGATACAATCGTCACAAGTCAATTGTTATAACATGGAGAGTCACATATGCTTTAGTTCCTTATGCTATGAGATTATCGTAATCACTTATTACCATACGATGGACTTTGGGGTTGCTCAAACGTCATTTGTGACACGGTGATTATAACGACAACTTACAGGTTCATCGAAAAGTTTGACAAGGGACTAGATAGCTCACAAGTGGTATTTGCTCCTCCGATGATGGAGAGATATTCTTAGGGCCCTCTCAGTGTGATGGCATCCATCATCGTCTCTCCATACATAGGTGAAAGATCATGGATGTCACCCAGAGGGGGAGTGTGAATAGGCGCTTTAAAATCATTACGATTTAGGCTTGAACAAATGCGAAATAAAACTAGCGTTTAATTTCTCAAGCATAAGACCTAAATCAACTAGGCTCACCTATGTGCACCAACAACTTAAGCTAAGCAAGATAGACAACTAAGTGATATCAAGATATATAACATGTCATACTATGGCTATCACAAAGTAAAGTGCATAAGCAAAGGGCTCGGGTAAGAGATAACCGAGGCACACAGAGACATTGATGTATCCCGATGTTCACACCCTTGTGGATGCTAGTCTCTTTTTGGAGTGGTGTGGAGGCACAATGTTCCCAAGAAGCCACTAGGGCCACCGTAATCTCCTCACGCCCTCGCACAATGCAAGATGCCATGATTCCACTAAGGGACCCTTTAGGGCGGTCACCGAACCCGTACAAGTGTCAACCCTTGGGGGCGGTCACCGAACCCGTACACTTTGGCAACCCTTGGGGGCAGTCACCGGAACCCGTACAAATTGCTCGGGGCAATCTCCACAACCTAATTGGAGACCCTGACGCTTGTCCCAGAGCTTTCCACCATAAGGATTGAGCTCCACGACACCACCAACCGTCTAGAGTGCCCAAGCACCCAAGAGGCACAAGCTCTAGGGTGCCCAAACACCCAAGAGTAACAAGCTTCTCAACTTTCACTTCCACGTATCACCGTGGAGAACCGAAATCGATGCATCTAATGCAATCGCAACAACACACGAAGTGTTCAAGTCCCTCACTCCAAAATCCCACCACAACAACAAAAGGTATGGAGGAATATGAGGGGAAGAACAAGGAGAACACATAGAACTCCAAGATCTAGATCCAAGGGATTCCTCTCACATAGAGGAGAAAGTGACTAGTGGAAATGTGGATCTAGATCTCCTCTCTCTTTTCCCTCAAGAACCAGCAAGAATCGTTGGAGGGATTGAGAGATAGCAAGCTCGAAGAATGTCAACAACGGGGGGTGGGGGGTGGGGGTGGGAATAAGAGCTAGAAGAATAAGGTTAATTGGGGAAGAAGACCCCCTTTTATAGGCACCCCAAATCCGACCGTTATGCCCACAACCCGCACATAAGCGGTACTACCACTCCAGAAAGTGGTACTAATGCTCGGACGATAGAACCCACATAGCAGTGCATTGGCGAGGAGCCACAAGATGATAGTGCCTCCCCAGCGGTACTATCGCTGGGGTTGCAGCTCAGGGGCCTAGAGAGGCACGACAGGAACATGGGATTGTGGCAGCACCGCAAAAGCGGTACTACCGCTTGATGAGAGCGGTTCTACGTCTTATAAGCCATAGTGCTGCGCACCCACTGCCGCCCTACCACTGTTGAGAGAACGACGAGTCCAGAAGGAGGTGGAAGTGGGGCGGTAGTCAGTAGGCGGTACTACCACTCGTACTACCGTTCCACTGCCGTGCAACGCGACATGAAAAGATGAGTCCCCGGAAGCAGCAGTAGTAGCCATGGAACTGGACAATGGAAGTACCGCTTATAAGCGATACTATAGCTTCCCAGAGCGGTACTATCGCCGGTGTACTACTAAGAATCCCAAGCAAAACAAATGGATACAATAAAACCTGAACTTCCATAACTTCTGCAAATGAGCTCCGAATTGAGCAAACTCATGCTTGTTGGATAGATGACGACAAATACTATCCAACATCGAAGAACCTCCATCAGAGAAGAACCGGCATAAACTCCCACATTGAAAACATCATAGAAGATGCATATGAACTTCGTTTTTGATGAACTCGAGCTTGTGATGAAGATGATCATAAGCTCTAAAAATCACAAAGAGAAACACCAAACAAGAACTACGAAAGATGATGCAAGGATGCAATGGTTTGGGCTCTCTATGGTCAATACAATCAACTACTCACTTGAGAGCCCCCGTTGATAGTACGACAATCGATCCTATAACCAGGTCTCCCAACTACCACCATGAGACTGGTAAAATAGAAAACCTATCAATGGCAAACCTTTGCCTTGCACATAGTCCACTTGAGCTAGATGATGATGATCTTGACTCGCTCAAGTTGGACCACCTTTCTTGATTGCGTTGGCTCAATGAAGGCAAGTTGATTGCTCCCCTATACTCCAATACGGATGAGCCACTATTCGACACATCTTCACAAGTCCATTGTCACCACAATGGATGGAAAGCTTCAAGGACATGATCTCTTCATGATGCTCCACTTGAATTTGCACACCGCAACCTAACCCTGCATAGAACTCTCACGTAGACAATGGGTTAGTACACAAAGCGTAATGGACAATGCATACCATACCATGGATCACTTGATCCCTTTCAGTACATCTTCTATGCTTTGCATGTTGACCATCTTGATTCACACTTTGACTAGTCTTGATCAACCTTGTATCATGTATTCTACATGACCAATCTTTGGCACCTTTGTCATCTCAAAAAACTCCTTGAAACCAACACATGGACTTCAAGAAATGCCTATGAAAAAATCCTTCAAATATAACTCAAGGCAACCATTAGTCCATAGAGAATGTCAGCATTTACTAGAACCACACATGGGGGCACCATGCTATTTCAACAGGTGACTAGGTCACAGGGATGTCGGAACATGTCAACAAGAAAGAAGAACAAAATCGGTAACGAGGAGAGCGGTACAGTGAGCATGAGAATGACTCAAGAGGATACTGATATATCTCACCTCGGGTTTTGTAAAGTATCACGAAGCAAAGGGGATAGAATATGATAACCATATGTTTACTCGAATGCCATTCGTGTATTCATAGGGATCAAAATCGATGTCCATGATTCCAATACTGGTTTTTGAACGAAGGTTTTTTTGTTCATGTCTATGTTTTACCGCAACGACAAGGTCACAAGCTTGAGGAAATCATGATCTTCTTAGTGTTAGTGGAAAGAGTTATGAGAAAATATTTATAAAATAGTTTCATTAATATCAGAAATAGTTTCGAGTCGAACCAAAAGCGTTCCGGGATTACCAAAAGGGTTTCGGGGTTTACCGGGTAATACCGGGAATTGATATATCGGTGGAAAATGTTTCTTGTGATGTTAAATTAATAGTAAAAGGCTCTAGTAATTATTAGGAGGCTTTCATAATTATATACCATACTAATACTTGCCATGAAAATTTAAGAACTTGGCTAACAGCATTTGAGTAACATATATATAGTGGTTACACTATTTGACAAAAAGGAGGATCTTCATACCACGGTTTTGACAACCATATGGTCCATATCTACATACTTAACATAGTAACAACTATCACATTTTAAGAGGCTGAGGGCCAACAACCATATGGTCCATATCTACATACTTGACATCGTAACAGCTAGCACATTTTAAGAGGCTGAGGGCCAACAACCACAACTATCCGCTGGAAGCAGCTTGATCACAGTGACTCAGCATCTTGTCAATGAAAAGGAAGAGCCCTCCTCTTCCTTGGTAGAGCATGAGTAGAACAGTGTCTCCAATTTTCCAATATGGATGCATTGCCACGGAAAGCTAGAACTTGTTAATTTGAATGGTTCCATTTCTATGGGAAATGCAGTACCTTGCAATCACTTTGGCGTTATTAGCAGGCACAAGTGTAATTCGACCACACCGGGAAATCGATCCAGGAACATCTACAATGGGCAATTTCTGTTGAAATGTGGAATAAAAACCAATTGTAACACATCGTTGAAGATATATATTGTTTATGAGCATCAACATAAACATAAGACTTTGTACCAGCGTTTGTGCACACAATTGGTCTTGTTCAATGTCTGCACAATAGGTATAATTAACCCCATCCAAAATCCAGCGTTCATACATTGTGCTATCTCTGTCGGATTATCAACAAAGTTTACGTCTTGCTTCAAGCCCTTCCAGTGAAATTTGGTACGCTTAGTAACATATAGATCATTCACTATGCATCCAACATATCTTGCTTAAAAGGTGGCAAGGTATTATTTATTCAGAACATGGCAGAAGATTATATAGTGCGGATAAATTGGTAAATAGAATTTGTTACTGCCGAGGAATGGAGTCAGAAAATGAAATCACAATTGGTTGCTTAAATAGTGATCAATTATACAGAACAAATACCCCGATTTTGCTAAGTAATATGCCAACATGGAGAAATTTGAAAGGACACTAACCTTGATCAGAGTTTGGTCGGCTAATGACATTGGGGAAGTAAACATCCATGTTAATTAGACCAGGCTGTGGTGCACACACTAGAATTTTATTGCCAGCTTTCAGTTCATAACACTTAGACATTTCTCTCCAAAGGTCCGCATAAAAATAGGAATGACCATGTTTATCAAGTTTTACTCTAACCGGCATTGTAAATCCATGTTGTGTTTTCAATATGACATCCATGGAGTCATCAACAAAGTAAAGCCCGAGATTTCCTTCTACTCCCGTTCTTGCAAATCAAGGGATGTACTACTTGAAATGAAAATTAAGATCGTAAATTAGATATATTTAAATAACAGAACAAGATGCAAATATGGGAGTAACTGATAGAACGGATCAATATATAGATGAAAGCAAAGTACAAAAATATATAATTAAAAATAGATAATGTAACAAAGATTTGATGCAAACATGAGAGTAACTAAATGAATCATACATCATAAATTTGCCTAATATAGGGGGGGATCGACATCTAGGCTTCACGTGGCACCGTACCTTTTATCCAAATGTAGCAACAGACGGTATATGTTCACAAATTTAGGCCATGCTGACCGTGGTAGGATGAGACTGAACATACCGAGCACTCCCTAAAGTCATCTGGAATGGTTAGATAGAACTTCGTTTCCGGCTGGCCGCGACCACACTTACCCGGTTCATGCTTGCAGTGTGGACACATGAATGAAAACCCTTGAATCAGCTAGAAGAGAAATAAATCCACGACGATTTCCATAGGTTGATTAACAACGACGGACGGACTGCAATAAGAGGTGAGTGAATATTTCGCTAACTTCGTTACCTTCTCCATGAGAAAAATCCCCGACCCAATCCCACAGAAAACCCCAATCGACTGGAGTCTAGAATGTCGGTACAGATAGGCGGCGGAAAGCGGTAGGGGAGAAATCCCGTGCCGTTTGGAGTGCGACCTCCGCCCGCCAACGACAGTCGTCGAGTATAGGGTGGTCGCCGCGATAGAAGTTGATGAGGTGCGGAGTTGCGGAGGAGTCTACAGCGAGTGGGTTGGGACAAAGTGGGCGAGGGGTTTCTTTTTTCCTTTTGCATGCGTGGGTGAACACATAGGGGTCGCAGAGGCGACAGAGATGAATCGTGTGCGATAGTAAATCACTGAGATTGAAGGGGAGTCCAAATTTCCTTTGTCCTTTGTCCATGAGTTTTTTTCTATGATGAACATAAGCCCTGCAAATCACCGTGTTCAGATTTGGCACTTTTACGGGTTCATTTACAATATTTAGGGGACTATGTGCATTTTCTAGGCATTAATTCACACAATTCAAATTCAAACAATTGGTGCATGAGAACGGTCTGGAAAAACCATGATCGTGCTATTTAGTAAATTCTCATGCCTTTTACAAGGAATGGGCAGACATTTCACGGAAATTTGTGGCAATAGTCAACCACAAAAACATCATTTATTTGTTTTTCAACGGTAGAAAGATAAAATACATGCTTGAAAAACATGACGGCTGGCATGGTGCCATGGTATGGCCTCACCATGCCCTGGTAAAAATTTGAGAAGGTTTGGCTTATGTCGTCGTGCACGCCATTCATAAATCAAACCATCACCGAGGAATTTTCATGGTTTTGAGGGGGAAATCACCAAGATTGAAGGGGCCGGGAATCCAAATTTCCTTCCTAGTTTCTCATTCATTTTTTCTACAATGAACACACCCCCTCGAATGCAACATGTTCAAATTTGGCATTCTTCCAGGCTCATTTACCATATTTAGGGGATTACTAGCAAACATGCCCGTGCGTGGCAACGGGAAAAAATGTCGCATGCCCCCAACCACATAAGCATTAACATACTCTAAAAGTTCAAAAAAATGATTGAAACACAAACTGTATGCTACTTTGATTTGGTGAAAAATTATGTAGAGGAGAAATTCGAAAACCTGAAAACCTACGGAGAAGTAATTACATGACTATAGGTGTCAAGACTCAAGTCCAATCTACAATAGCATATCGAATTTCACTTTAATTAACAATGCGACCATACCGATATTGCAGTAAGTAAAATCATTTAAATGTTTGAGTTTAAGATTTGAAATCCTATTTGTGATCCAGATACCCATATTACAATATATTTTTTCATATGCTTTTTATCATTGTGAATTAGATTTTTTTATAATTTATTACATTCTATCTAAAGAAAAACATTCACACACTATCACTCCCTTTTAGCATTTCTAGATAAATGTTGTGTTGTTAAATCCACACGTCAATTAACATACAGATGAAGATGCTATCATGTGGAGCCGCAGGGTCACATACTGTTGGTTCAATGTAGATGGCATTGACTTGAGGTAAAAATATTATTCGGTTTTAATAGGTTTCATACATTGTACACATTTTGCACAAACATCATCGAAATCTCTTCTAGCATCATATTTCAAGTCAGAACCAGCCGATACCCGCCTAGAAATTGTTGTTGCAGATTCAACTAAAGTAAGTAGTGAAGAAGAAGACATGATGGCCGAAATTCTTAAAAGATCAGTAGAGCAGAGATTGGATGGGAATTCCTGCCAAAAGTATTACAGTGTCTTATGCCTTCCCTTTTGCCACTTTTCTAAGATTAATGCAACAATTGTTCGGCCTTACCAAAATCAGCATCATCACAAGAAAAAACCCTGCTCTATCACCATTATGGAGATGATGAAGGTGCCGCTGACATACAACCAAAAAAGGGATTTGCATGATGTGTGATAGTAACGAAAAACTAATAGGAACCATACAATGTACACTAATCTAATAAGCATAAACTATTGTCTCAATTTATAAGCAAGATAATGTCTTAGTTGGATCAAACATTCATCATGTCCAACTTATAAGTTGATTCTTCTACAGCTGACGGTGAGGAAGTAAAGACTGGATGGAATTGTTAACCAGAGGCTGGATAGATAATGTAAAGACTTATCCTTAAATACAATCAATAAGACTAAATTAGTGTTAAAAAGACTAAATTACAAATATAATGAAAGGATAAGGTTCTCCTTCCCCTCTCTTTCTCATATAGTTCCTCGGATGAGTAATTTCCCTTGCACCGCTTTGGTATGACGTTCTGCCGCCGACTTTGGCGTCCTCGCTTCATGCGCCGTTCTTGCGTCATTTCCGACATGGCTTGTTCGCCACCACCGTTCGTTGGGAATGCGGTGTAGCGTCAAGCGCACCTGGCAACGCTGGTCACTCCTAAGAGCGTTGCTAGGTGGAATCCTTCGTGCGCCATGAACGGCCTTGCCGTGAGGAACACGACAGGGCTGAGGGCCGAGGCCACCATGTGCTCTGCTCTGGAGGCCACCTCTACCTTGGATTATCCTGACGCCGAGGCTGCATTGGGCTGGAGCACATCAAAGGTCGTCGTCTCATGCGCACAGCGGGCCGGTCCCAAGTTCCACGGCGAACGGCCTAGACCCAGCACGTCAGACACGCGCACACCACATCCAACACACATGCCATGCACACGATGCCAGAGACGCATGCAGCCGCCAACACGCTTTGCCGTCAATAGTGCACACACACACGTCACACACCATACTAGCTGGACACATCCGCCACATGCACGCACACACAACTGCCGCCAACCCTACACAACCGCTGCCAAATCCACGCCAACGCCCATGACATGGAGCCTCATATGGGATTTGCCTCTTTGTATGCGTCCTCGTCCGATGGCTTTATCTGCTGCTCGGTCCTCCTTTCCCGCCGGCCTCTAAGTATGCCTCCTAGTCCGATGGCTCAATTTGCTGCTTCCTTGTTTGCTGCTGGATTCATCTTTTTCTTTCTTTTTCCAAACTGGTATATATTGGAGGGTTAGAGATGAAGACCAAGGACGTGGAGTGTGAATCCAATTGAGGAGTGGCAACACATGTAAATGAAACAAACATGAGCAAGGAGGTAGGGACGTGTGTGCATGCGAACGAAAAAAGTATATAGACCGATTTGTTTTCGTTCCCTTTTGTGCATACATGGAGGCAGCTGATTACTTTTAAATCTCAGCCGTTCATCTTTAAGGTTAACATAAAATTGTCGGATATAAAGGCATGGTGTATGGAGAATTATGAAAGACTCCATCCTTTAATATTAGGTATATATGTGCATTTTCTAGACATTAATCCCCATAATTCAAATTTCTACAATCGATGCATGAAAAGGTGCACAAGAAGGTCTGGAAAACCATACTCGTGGTATTTAGTAAATTCTCATGCCTTTTACAAGGAATGGGAAGATATTTCAAGGGATGTGTGGGAATAGTCAACCACAAACACGTCATTTATTGGGTTATCAGCTATAGAAAAAAGAAATATGTGCTTGAAAAACATGACGCCTAGCATGGTGCCATGGTATGGCCTCACCGTGCCATGGTAAAAATCTGAGAAGGTTTGGTTTATGTCATCATGCACACCCTTCATATATCGAACCATCACCGAGGAAGTTCCATGCTTTCGAGAAGGGAATCACCAATATTGAAGGGGAATCCAAATTTCCGTCCTAGTTTGTCATTTAGTTTTTCTCCAATGATCAACATACCCCCTCCAATGCAACATGTTCAAATTTGACATTTTTCGGGGCTCGTTTGCCATATTTAGGGGATTATGTGCATTTTCTAGGCATTAATGCACATAATTCAAATTCAAACAACCGGTGCATGAAAAGGTGCACAAGAACGGTATAGAAAACCATGCCCGTGCTATTTAGTAAATTTTCATGCCTTTTACAAGCAGAGATTTCAAGGAAATGTGTGGCAATAGTCAACCACAAACGCGTCATTTACTAGGTTAACAACTATACAAAAATGAAATACATGCTTGGAAAACTTGGCGCCTGGTGTGGTGCCATGGTATGGCCTCACCGTGCCCTGGTAAAAATTTGAGAATGTTTGCCTTATGTCGTCGTGCATGCCTTTCATAAGTCGAACCATCACCGAGGAAGTATCATGGTTTCGAGGAGGAAATCACCAAGACTGAAGGGGGATCCAAATTTCCTTTGTCCATGAGTTTTTTTCTACAATGAACATACACCCTGCAAATCACCGTGTTCAAATTTGGCACTTTTCCGGGTTCATTTACCATATTTAGGGGATTATGTGCATTTTCTAGGCATTAATGCACATTATTCAAGTTGAAATAATCGGTGCATGAAAGGAACGGCCTGGAAGACCATGCTCGTGCCATTTAGTAAATTCTCATGCCTTTTACAAGAAATGGGCAGATATTTCTATGAAATGTGTTGCAATAGTCAACCACAAACGTTTATTTATTGGGTTTTCAACTATAGAAAAATTAAATAAATGCTTGAGAAACATGACGCCTGGCATGGCCATGGTATGGCCTCACCATGCCCTGGTAAAAAATTGAGAAGATTTGGCTTATGTCATCATGCACACCCTTCATTAATCGAACCATCATCAAGGAAGTTCCATGCTTTCGAGAGGGAAATCACCAAGATTGAAGGGGCACTAGTACAACAAGGTGCTATACCAACGGTTTGTAACCCCTTTCCGCGATGGCGTTCTGAACCATTGCCAAGTGAGTGACTACTATACGGGGGTCCTTCCCACAAAACCCAGAAACCATCGGGAATAGGGAGCCTTGATGCATACAGTTGTCCCTACTCGTTTGTGCTCACATTGCCATCACAGTCAGTATTCTGTGGTGCTACGTTTATGATGCGCGGCCCATCACAAATGGTTAATGATTATAGAACATGTATGATAAGCAAACAATCACACACATTCACTTTTTCCGAACTATGTGTGATAACTAATTAAGAAGATTAGCTAATTGTCGTACGAGTGTCATATAGGATTACGAAACATCGGACCGTCGTAACATCATCGTACATGATAACTATCGCACACGCTATTCTCTGGTGCAACATTTATGATGTGTAACACATCATAAATAGTTCATGGTTGCAAATCGTGTCTGATAACGCAACTATCACAAACGTTTAGTTTGCCCGCACTGTTTGTGATATTGTCTGACATCACACACGATTTGCAAACGGCAACTGTGTGCATGCTCGCACACGTTTCCTCTCTGTGAACCGCGTTGGATTATGGTTTATATCACAAACGTTTGTGTTTTACCGACCGTGTGCGCCGTAACGATCCACGGAGCATAATTTCACCGTAATTTAATTGCTGCTATTTCAAATTGTACCGAATTTGAATTTGAAAGTATGCTATAGCTTTATTCATATCCATTAGGTTCAAACAACCAATGCATTATTCGATTCACAGGTACATATCTTCAAGAATTACATAAGCACCAAATAAAGAATGATGAACCACAGTTGTATACTTGTACTATTAAAGACGGTAAAGAAAGAGGCGAAATACATTCTGGTTGCTGAACAAGGTGAAGCTGAATGCCCATATTGTGCCCTCCTCCATGCAGAAGGCACGCACGACTCTAGTCCAATCCCTTGTGATGGCCGACCTGCCAGGACCCCGATTCCATGCCACACCGATCTAACATGTAACACCTCATATCACTTTGCGGCCTCACGCACGGTATTCCCACGGGTGTCGCCTTACCATGCCCGGGACCATTTGCGCCTTTTGGTACACGTATAAGATAGTGTCGCTAGCATCCATATGACAAAGAACCCGGGCTGACATGGCTAGTCGTAAACCCAAAGTGGCACTAACTTACAGGGACAGGCATACGTGACCCAGCAACGAATGTGTCGATCATTAGCGAGTGAATCCGGGTTGTAGCAACTGGGCTAACAGGACTCCGAAGAATCTGGGCTATAGCAGGCTAACATGACTCCGGTAGACGCTGCGCGACATTTCCCCGAAGGGACAGACACAGGAACGAAGAAGGACCCATGCCGGCCAGCCTAAGTGTTCCGGAGCAGTAGCAAGCTACCAGGGCTCAGTGGAAGCACTAGGAGACATTTCCCGCTAAGAGAGGCTACCAAGGATAAAGAACTAGATAGTCAAATCCCACACATACCAACCATTTCAATAACATACACACAATATGCTCGATATGTGCAAATACAACATGGCATCACAACAAGACTCTACAACTCAAGTATTTTATTCCATAGGGTCCGAGGAGCGAGATATTACAAACATGGGTCTCATGACCCAACATTCAGAGCATACAAGTCAAAGCACAAATGGAAGCTTAACATGTCTGAGTACAGACATCTACAAATGAAAAAGGCCGAGAAGCCTGACTATCTACCAGATCCTGCCGAGGGCACAAGATCGTAGCTGAGGTAACAAGCTAAACGTCGAAGTCCACGCGGAACTACTAGTGAGACTAGAGTCTCTCTGCAAAAACATAAATTAAGCAAACGTGAGTACAAATGTACCCAACAAGACTTACATCAGAACTAACTACATATGCATCATTATCAACAAAGGGGGTGGTGGGGTTTAACTGCAGCAAGCCAGCTTTGACTCAGTGGCTATCCTGAGCTACGACTGCAAGTAACTCTTTTGAGGTGGCGCACACGAGTCCACATATTCACCATATCAGTACACCACTATGGATCCGCTCCCATCTCCCTACGAGAATGCCATCCATAGCACTCACGCTTATCTTGTGCATTTTAGAGTATCCACTTTCACTTGTCTAAGAACTGTATAGGCAACCCAGAGGTCCTTTACCACGGACACGGCTATTCAAATAGATCATATTAACCCTGCAGGGGTGTACTTCTTCACACACGCTCTCGCCACTTACCGCCACGTACACGTCATGTATCTCGGCAACCTTCAAGCGGAAGCCTGGCGAGGGTGTCGGCCACGACCTGACTAATCATGCAAGACTCTAGTCCAGGTTTATCGCCTATTCGGGTTCCATCCGCAAGGAGATCCAGCCGGGGTGTCGCTCACGGAGTCCACATATTCACTCTATTAGTACACCACTATGGATCCGCTCCCGTCTCCCTACGAGAACGCCATCCATAGCACTCACGCTTATCTTGTGCATTTTAGAGTATCCACTTTCACTTGTCTAAGAACTGTATAGGCAACCCAGAGGTCCTTTACCGCAGACACGGCTAGTCGAATAGATCATATTAACCCTGCAGGGGTCTACTTCTTCACACACGCTCTCGCCACTTACCGCCATGTACATAGCGAGGGTGTCGGCCACGACTAGACTAATCACACAAGACTCTAGTCCAGGTTTATCGCCTATTCGGGTTCTATCCGCAAGGAGATCCGGCCGGGGTGTCGCTCACGGCCCCAAACGATGTGTACATGGTTCCAAGCCCACCAAACGGGCGGCGCTTGGCATACCTGGCCACGGTGCCTAGTCTGACCCAAGCCCACCTGTATCGGGTGCCACTTGGTAGACTACTAACACAACCTACGAACACCAGAAACTAGTTGCAACTCCTGGACAGAGATTAGGCTGATTAATAAGTCGAGAGGGGTCGAGTTACCGGAACCCAAGGTGTGGTAGTAACTGTTCATGGATCACAAACACAGAACTCAGTTCCTGAGGACGGCTTCAATGAGACAACCCAGCATGTACTCCTACATGGCCTCTCATCGCTGCCTTTACCAAATCGTGTTCACACACTTAGCTCTCAACAGTAGGACATGTTTCACAACATTCCAATTCATCCCCGATGAATCAGACCTGACACAACTCTAAGCAATAGCAGGCATGACAAACAAGCATGAATGAGTAGGCACATCAGGGCTCAAACAACTCCTACTCATGCTAGTGGGTTTCATCTATTTACTGTGGCAATGACAGGTCATGCAGAGGATAGGGGGTTCAACTACCGCAGCATGTAACAGTTGAATTGTTGTTGTCCTAATGTAGTAAAACAGAGCAGAGCGAGAGAGTGGGTTTGTATCAGAATGAACAAGAGGGTTTTGCTTGCGTGGCACTTCTGAAGATAGTATAGCTCTTCATCGGTGTCATCGATCTCATCGCTGGAACACGTCTACCGAGAGGGGACAAATACCGGCAGCAAAGAGGTAACACAATCAATGCAATGCAACAATATGATGCATGATCATGACATGGCAATATGATGGATTTGTCCTAATGCAACTAGCAACTAGATTAAATGAAGTTGGTTTGAATCAAAGATTCAAAGTCAAACTCCATATGTGATTTCTTAAATGCCATTTAATTGAATTGTCCTAAACAGTAGTCATAAGTCGTTCTAACATGCATGAAAATGGTACATATGGATAGATTGGATTTTTTTGATCATTTTACATATATAAATTATTTCATTTGGAGCTACGGTTGAATTTCTATGATTTTTAGAAGTTTTAAGTAATTTATTAAAATAATAATCATTTCTGATTTACTTATAATCCAAAAAAGCTTTATGAAGTCAGCACTATGTCATGCTGACCTCAGCAGGTCAACACGGTCAGCCACGGTCAAACCTGACGCGTGGGACCCATATGTCTGCTGCAAAGTGGCTAACAGGGTTTAGTTAAATCCTAACTAAAGTAATTAGAAGGAAGGGGCCCACTGTCAGTGTGAGAGGGGCTATTTAGCGGGGTCATTAGGCATTAATGAGGCTGCCACGTCAGCCCGCCGGCATTTAGCCGCTGGCGCTAATCTAAGGACACCGAAGTTGCCCTCCCGGCCGTTTCAGGCGACGGGAGCTCGCGTGGCTGGGTTCTACAGACGCAGCGCATCGAGGCGCGTAGGTTCGTGGTGGCAGTGGTCGCTGGGGTAGCCGGAATCAGCAACGGTGGCGAGATTTGGTGGCGGCCGGAGCTCGGGTTCGGTCGTGCGCGAGGCTGCGGTGCACAGGAGAGCAACTAGGTGGCGGGTTAGCCTCCTGGAGGCTCCAGGAGCACGCCGACGCACTCAACAGAGACGAGCAGGAGCTGCAGCGGGGTAGGTGACATGGCAGGTGGCGGTGGAGCTCGGCCACGGTGGGAACGGCGGCTAGAGGACGAAATCGATGCGGGAAGAAGAGGGGAGTCGACCGGAGGCTCACAGGGGTCACGTTGAGATGGTCAGCGAGCTCGGGGGAGATCCTCGGTGGCCATGGTGGAGAAGGCAATGGTGGAGATGATGGAGGCCGTATGGGCTCACTTCCTTCGGTGGGGAGGTGCTACAGGGGTTGGTGGGGCTCGTGGTCACGATGATGAGGCATGGGAGTGGCTGTGGCTGCGCGCGGTGTGAGCGGCCGCAGCGCCGGTGTTCGGCCATGCGAGATAGAGAGAATAGAGGAGGGGGAAAAGCATGGGGAAGAGTGAGAGGGAGACCAGGGAGATGCATGGCGATGCGAGGGAGGTCCGGGCAGGCAGGGAGAGAGGAGGTGGCCGCAGCGCATGCGCACGCGCGCGCGTGGAACACACGCCCTCCTGCCTACTGGCAGGAGGTTGAAGACGGCGCGGTGGCTGGTGGGCTGGGCTGCCAGCTACAGTAGCAGGCCGAGGTAGGTCAGGTAGGTGGCCCAGGTGGGTTTCCGCTTTCTATTAATTTTTTGTCTGTTTTCCTTTTTCCGCAGTTTCTTTTAATTTGGTTTTCAAACCAAACTATTTTTTTAGCTTCTGGAAATTATTATGTGACTAGATATAATATATTAAGAGCCACTCACAAATTTTCAGAATTTTTGGACTTGCAATTATTTTATAGAAGAATTAAATCCAACTCAAATACTTATTGATTTAAATCCAAATTGCCAAAATAATTCCTCAAAAATGTTCCATATTTTTGGTTTGGGTCAAAACCCTTGCAAAAAATATCAAACATCATTGAAGTGCATTCTGGAAACATTGGATGCATTTTCCAGGGTTATTTGCCCTTCTTTTAATTAAACTATTGAGGCTTTCAAATTCCCTCAGTTCAACTTTCAGAATTTAGACATGATTCATGGATGCAATGCCACTAATTACAAGCATGATTCTAGGGCTGTGACACGACCAGCCATCTTTCACTCTTCATGAACACATCTAAATAATCATCATGTTCTGGTAGAAATTCTTTAACCTTTGCATGCTCACCAATCATGTAGTTTGAGAGGTAACCTTGAGTAAACTGCTTTGGGAACCACTGCTATTGGGGATATAACTCTTAGGTATGACCCGCCCAGGAGGGGCCGGGTTATACCTATGGCAATTCATAATATGAAGCCCACGAGGATATTAAAGATGGCGATTCAAGATAAGGGCCAAGGCCCAAGGGCGACTTAAGGCCTGTAGAGATAAACCGCCATATATGTAAGACTTGTATCGTAAGGCATGTATAGATAGTCACCGAGCCAGACACGTTGTCTATGAGCCGGCCGGGACTCCATGAGCTGGTGGGCGTTGACCTGTGTATATAAAGGGACGACCCGGCGGCGGTTCAAGACAAGAAACAACAGATCGAAAGCTAGGTCAAGCGGATCTGCTCCCTGGTAATCGAGACATAAGCAATACCACCTCAAACTGGATTAGGCCTTTACCTTCACCGCAAGGGGCCGAACCAGTATAAACTCCCATGTCCTTTGTCTCGTTTAACCCCTTTAAGCTACCTAGTTGCGATGGCTCCACGACTAAGTCCTTTTGGTAGGACATCTGCTGTGACCTTTCCATGATAGTTGGCAGTCATCGTGGGGCCAGCGCACGATGGTTTCGAGTTCTTGAAGGGCAGCTCCAAAGGGCTCAAGATATACACTGTGGGCCGGATGACCAAGAGTTGTCGCAGCAAGCTCTGTATCGACGACGCAGGCTGGGGCCCCGAGGACAGCTCAATTGAGTACGGGTACCGGGTCCCCTTCGACAGAATCCACGTCTTCATCGGCAAGATCGGCGAGCCGAGCCCTGAGCCGGACATCTGCACCGACATCATCGAGACGGCTCAGCGTGCGAGACCCGCCCGAGCTCAGCCCGCCATGAAACGTGCCTTCGTGGGATGCATCCATGGAGCGGAATTCGATGAAGGATCTATGTCTGGCAGTGAGACAGCCATCTACTCTAATGGCGAGTCATCCACGAGCGAGACTACTTCGTTGTATCAGTTGCAAGATGGCGGGCTTGGGGGCTATTCCGATGGCGACAGTATTCCGGACCCCTATGAGCCGCCAAACAGAGTCAAGATCTTCATGGATGGTACACAGCCTGGGTAAAATTCTTCATTGCAGCAGCGATGACTTTCGGGTCAGCAGCAGTGACGGCAGCCGGGGTAGGAGGCCCTGTGCACCCGCCGGCTCAGGTTTTGATGGCTTTAATGGATAAATTGACAGATCTGTTGGCAACCATGGTCAACCCGGCGAATCAAGCTCAGCATGATGCGGAGGTGGCAAAGTTACGTGATGAGGTAGCACTAGCCAAGGAAGACCTGGAAGCAGAGGATGTCAGGATAGCAGAAGAACGGGCTGCTCTGGATGCTCAGGCCCAACGGATTCAGTCAGAGGCTTTCCAGCTTACGATGGATCAAAACGCTTTAAATGAAATCATGAGGAGGAGGCACCAGTCTCGTCTACCTCTAGTTTACGAGGCTAGAAACCTTTTCCGCACGCCTGGAGCGGGGACCAGTAACCCGCGGAGATAAACCGAGCTGCGGCACCTGGAGTCGGAACGCTGGTTCAGCCACACACGACGGAACCCCCTCGAGTGAACAACGCTCCACCTCAACATGTCCCAACACCATCGGGTCATTATTCTAACCCCTTGGAAAACATGATCGCTGCGGCGGCATGATTGGCGGCTCTCCCGGTGGACAGCGACTCTCCAGCAGCGGTTGAAACACGAAACACTAGAGAGCTTCTTCAGACATCATTGGTGCAGCAGGAGGCATATTCTTACAGTCGAGATAGGATTCACTCGACCCCTCGCCCGAGCCGGAGTTATAGCAGGCACATGGACTCACCAGCCGTTTCAAGCAACGCCCAGCACCATAACTAGCTGCGTGGGCATGACCCGGTGCGTGATGGAGCTCCTAACTTGGTTGATCAGGACAGAGTGCGTCAAGAGGCTAAGCAGGTGGCTCAACAACCCTTTCCGGCTTATCCAACGACTTCGGTTGAGGTAGGCGTGACCTCTAGATCTACAGGATTGCCCTGTTTGGTGTCGGCTCTGCGTAACGAGCGTTTGCCCAAGGAATTCAAAGGACCTCGTAAGGTGCCTAATTACACAGCCGACTTACGCCCTGAGGCATGGATTGAAAGCTATGAGATGGCCACGGAGTTGTTGGAGGTCAGTGACGCCGCGTGCGCTAAGTACTTCACCATGATTTTGGATGGAATGGCCCGTACTTGGTTAAAAGGGCTGCCAGCTAATTCCATTGGGTCATGGTCTGAGTTAAAGGCCCGGTTTACTCAGAACTTTAAGGACACATGAAAACATCCCATGTCGATTGTGGACTTGGCTACTTGTGCCCAAGAGGAGGGTGAATCAACGACCCATTGGGTGCGCCGGGTCAAAGCTATCATACATTCATCTGATAACATGAATGCCAGCTCTGCGGTCTTAATGTTGGAGAAAAATTGCCATTTTTGCCTCTCAAACAGAAGCTGGGGTGGCTCAAGCGCGATTGTAATGATATGGGGCAGCTGATGGCGGCTCTAATCAAATATGCCGACTCTAATAGTACCAAGGACCCCGAGTCTAACGATGAAAAGACAGGGAAGGGAAAAAAGAACGACAACGCCAAGGGTCAGCAGCACAACCCAGCGAATCAGGAGGGAAATGGTAAACACAAGGCCGATGGTAGCTCGGAGTTTGTGGCTAACACCAATGCACAGGGAAATAATCAGCATCGTAAGGGGAGGCCGCCTCCTCGGAACAGTGGACCAGGTCCTACTCTTGAGCAGCTGTTGAACGAGCCCTGTCCAAAGCATGGCACGCAGGAGAAACCAGCTACTCACCTTTGGAGGGATTGTTCCATTATGAGGGATTTCAAAAATTCTGACTCGTTTCATAGCAATCATGGGCCGAGCGACAGCTCAGGCGGTGGCGGTTCTCATGGCCCAGGTTATGGAGGTGGCGGTTCTAATTTCGGCTTCCAGGGCCACCAAGGCAATCAGGGTGGCTATAATCAAGGTAATTAGGGTGGTTACAATTAGCAATCCGGCCAGGGGGGTCAGCAGCAATAACAATCCGGATATCAGAGTAATCCGAAGCAGTTGAATAGTGGGCAGTATCATGTTTTCACCACGAGTTTATGCAAGCGGGACCAGAAGCTCTACAAGTGGGCCGTGAATGCCATTCAGCCGGCAGTTCCTCATTACGTGCGATGGTCTGAGCAGCCATTATGTGGAGTCGAGTGGATCACCCTCCCCGGGTCGAGAACTCGGGTCACTTAGCTCTAGTGGTGGCGCCTCAAGTTGGTGGATACAACTTCACTAAGGTACTAATGGATGGAGGTTGTAGCATTAACATCGTTTATTTTGAGACTTTCTGTCGAATGGGGTTAACTGATAAAAATTTTAAGACATCCAATACGGTTTTCCATGGAGTGGTGCCTGGTAAGTCAGCGTACCCTGTGGGCAAGATTGAGCTGGAAGTGGCCTTTGGAGATGAGCATGATTCCAGGGCTGAGAAGTTAATCTTTGAAGTGGTCAAAATAAGGAGCCCGTACCACGCTCTGTTTGGACGGCCGGCTTATGCCAAGTTCATGGCAAGCCCGTGTTATGTTTATCTGTAGCTCAAGATGCTGGGTTATAAAGGGACCATCACAGTGCATGGGAGTTGGAAGATAGCCCTGGAGTGTGAAGAAGGTGATGCTGCTTATGCTGAGTCTGTCTGTGCAACCAAGGAATTGAAGTTTTACAAGGACAATGTTGACCCGGCGGATATGACATCTTTGAGAAAGCCAACTACAGAGCATGATCCGGTGCTGAAGTTTAAGTCGGCCCATGACACCAGGCTGGTTGATTTTGTTCCTAGCGACTCATCCAAGCAGTTCAGTATCAGTGCTAATTTGGATCCAAAATAGGGAAAGCGCGCTCATCGAGATCATTCGTGAGAACCGGGACATCTTTGCATGGAAACCTTCTAACATGCCGGGTGTACCGAGGGAACTCGCTAAGCACACTCTCAATATTAATCCAAAATTTAAGCCGGTCAAGCAATTCCTTCGTTGTTTCAACGAGGAGGAGCGTAAGGACATTGGTGAAGAAGTGGCCTGGCTCTTGGCGGCTGGGTTCATTGTTGAGGTTTTTCATCCAGAGTGGTTGGCTAACCCGGTGCTGGTGCTTAAGAAGAATGGCACTTGGCGCATTTGTGTGGATTACACGGACTTAAACAAGGCTTGTCCGGCTGATCCTTTTGCTCTCCCTCGTATTGATCAAATCATTGATGCTACGACGGTTTGTGAGCGTTTGAGTTTTTTGGATGCTTATTCTGGTTATCATCAGATCAAGATGGTAGTTAAGGACCAGGAGAAGACACCTTTCATTACTCCCTTTGAAGCCTTCTGCTATGTGTCTATGCCTTTTGGGCTCAAGAGTGCCCAGGCGACTTATCAGCGATGTGTGCAGAATTGTCTTCACAGTCAGATTGGGCGCAATGTTCATGCTTATGTGGACGACATTGTGGTGAAATCCAGAGAGAAGGAAACTTTGATAGATGATTTGAAAGAAACCTTTGATAATCTCCGGGTCTACAAGATGATGCTTAACCCGGCCAAGTTTGTTTTTGGTGTGCCAGTAGGCAAGCTTTTGGGTTTTCTGGTTTCTAATTGAGGCATTGAGGCTAACCCGGAGAAGATCAAGGCCATCACCTCCCTGGCAAAGCCGGCGTGTATCAATGATGTTCAGCGTCTAGCGGGTCATATTGTTGCCTTAAGCCGGTTCATAAGCCGGTTGGGTGAGAAGGCCATACTGCTGTATCAGATGATGAAGAAAACAGATAACTTCATCTGGAGTGATGCTACTAACGACGCGTTTGAAGACTTGAAGAGGCAGCTAGCTAAGCCGCCAATCCTTGCTGCTCCCATTGATAAGGAGCCATTATTGTTATATGTGGCTGCTAACACCCGTGTCATCAGTGTATCCATTGTGATGGAACGGAGGAGGCTGGCAAGGAGTATCCGGTTCAATGGCCAGTTTATTATATCAGGCAAGTGCTTACTGAGTCCAAGCAGAGATATCCACATTGGCAGAAGCTCATTTATGGGGTGTTCATGGCCAGCCGAAAGCTTAAGCAATATTTTCTAGGTCTTCACATCACTGTGGTCAGTTCTGCTCCTTTAGGAGATATTATTCAAAGCAGAGAAACCACATAACGAGTCACCAAGTGGGCCATTGAACTTGGGCCTCATGGTTTAAAATATATGCCTCGCACTACCATCAAGTCTCATGCACTGTTGGATTTCATCAACGACTGGATAGAGGTGTAGATGCCTGAAGAGAAGCTAGATAACACATATTGGACTATTCACTTTGATGGGTCCAGGCAATTAGAGGGCTCGGGGTCTGGAGTTGTCATAGCTTCCCCTCGAGGTGACAAGTTTTGTGATATTCTAAGGTTGATGTTCCCTTATACTAACAATGCAGCTGAGTATGAAGCCTTGCTCCATGGTCTTCAGATGGCTAAAGAGATGAATTTAAGCCGGGTGAGGTGTTTCGGCGACTCAGACTTGGTGGCTCAACAAGTCTCAGGCACACGAGATTCTAAGGATCCACTCATGGCAGCTTATTGCCGCAAAGTTGATGCTATTGCCGGGAACTTCAAGGGTTATCAAGTGGAGCACATTGATCGCAGGAAAAATGAGGCGGCTGATGCTTTAAGCCGGTTGGGATCTCAGCGTAAGCCGGTGCCACCTAACACTTTTCTTGGATATTCTTCATGACCCTTCTGTCAAGTTGCCTACAGAGGAAGATCTGGTTGTCCCTGACCCGGAGGCACAATTGGTGGTGGCTCTTCACGCTATCCCAGATTGGACAGTACCATATTTGGCTTACATGACCCAGGGCGAGTTACCTGAGGATAAAACTTTGGCCAGGAAGATAACCCGACGGTCTAAGTCAATGACATTTGCCAATGGCGAGTTACACCATCGCAGTGTCACTAGGGCGTTTCAGCATTGCGTCTCTCCTGAGGAAGGTCGTGATATTCTTCATGAGATTCATGAAGGGGACTGTGGTCATCAAGCCGATTCAAAGTCTCTCATGGCGAAAGCTTTTCGTCATGGATTTTATTGGCTGACGGCTCATGCTGATGCGGAGGATTTGGTCAGTAAATGTGACGGTTGTCCGAAATTCTCACGGCGAGCCCATGTGCCGGCTCAAGAATTGAGGATGATTCCAATTACTTGGCCGTTTCAGTCTAGGGGCTTGATATGGTTGGGCCTTTTAAAAGGTCCAATGATAAAAAGACCCACCTTTTGGTGGAGGTTGACAAATTCACAAAGTGGGTCGAAGCAGAGCTGGTCAGTAAGTGTGACGCAGCAACGGCGGTTCAATTCATCAAAAAGGTGATTTTTCGCTTTGGTTTTCCCCACAGCATTATAACTGATAATGACACTACTCTGTCAAAGGGTGCTATGAAAGAGTTTTGTCAACAAGAGCATATTCGACTTGACGTTTCGTCAGTAGCTCACCCTTAGTCCAATGGTCAAGCTGAAAGAGCCAACCAAGAAATTCTGAGAGGCATCAAACCCCGGCTTATGGTTCTGTTGCTGAGGATGCCGGGTTGTTGGGTGGAAGAATTACCTTCTGTGATATGGAGTATCAATACTACTCCCAATAGATCTACGGGTTACACGCCTTTTTTTCATGGTTTACGGAGCAAAGGCGGTTCTCCCTAGTGACATCTGTCATGACTCGCCCCGCGTGGCGGTTGACGTTGAAGCTAATAATGAACAAGCACGTCAGGAAGCACTTGAGCCGTTAGATGAGGAGCGTGACCTTGCGGCGGCTCGCTCGGTGATTTACCAACAAGACCTGCGCCGTTACCACAGCCGCCGGGTTAAGTCCAGAACCTTTCAGGAAGGTGATTTGGTGTTCCGGCTCATCCAGGATCAAACTGATATGCATAAGTTATCCCCACCTTGGGAAGGACCCTTTGTGGTCAGCAAGAACTTGAACAACGGGTCATACTACCTTATTGATATTCGAGAGCACAAGGACTCACGTAAGTCGGAGGAGGAGACCCGCCGGACGTGGAATATCGCTCATCTTCGGCCTTACTACACTTGAGCCACCGGATCTTATGATGTACATATTTTTTGACGATGTACATATTATGATGATTATAATAAAGCAGGGCCTCTGTTGTTTCACCCTCAACAATCATGCATCTTCGTCATCAAAATTCCATGATCATTGGGGGCTTGATCGTATTCGAATCATGGCTATTAACCCCTTTGATCCGGCTTCCTGGTCATATTCGAACCATAGCCATAAACATTTTGATCATTTGGGGGCTTGGTCATATTCGAATCACAGCTATTAACCCCTTCTGGTCCAGCTTATTGATCATATTCGAATCATAGCCGTTAAACATTTAGATCATTGGGGGCTTGATCATATTCGAATCATAACAGTTAACCCCTTTGGTCCGGCTTCCTAGTTGTATTCGAACCATAGTCGTAAACACTTATATCACTTGGGGGCTGGATCATATTTGAATCACAGCTATTAACCCCTCTTGGTCCGGCTCATGATCGTATTCGAATCATAACCGTTAAATACTTTGGTCACTGGGGGGCTTCCTGGTCGTATTCGAATCGTAGCTGTCGGTACCCCTTTGATCAGCACAATGCCAAAAACCATTCGGGGGCTTCCTGATCGTATTCGAATCATAGCTATTAACCCTTATGGTCCGGCTTCCTACTCGTATTCGAAGCATAGCCTCGCTTTTTGTCATTTGGCTTGATTTTTTGAAGATTTTTTCCGGTTTTTCTGGACACTATCTTTCTTTTTGATTTAAAGTGGTTCTGTCCATACAGCCTTCACTCTCACAGCTCATATTTGAAGCTTACCTGTGGTTTCCATTACCCGGTTTAATGAGAGGCGACAATTCGCCCTTACATGATGATATCCAGCACTTGGAAATATTGGCTTCTGAAGCTTTGGGTGCTCACCCTTACTGCACAAGGTATCATAAACCGGCAGTACAATTCAATATGACAGGTATGATATTATTATTATTATTATATTTAATTTCGGGTTCAGCCAGCCTTATCCATAACTGTTTTAAAAGCATCAGTGGTTATAAGCGAGGTATTATGACCCGCCCTACGGTAAACTGCCAAGGGATCTTGTGATCTATTTTGTGTGAAGGATAATTCAAAATTTTCATCTGCACCAGTCAGACAATATGATAAGTATAAAGAGGATAATTATAAAGTGGTGGCTTAATAGCGTTGAGCATAACACAAATGCGCATGATGGCACGGCAGAGCAATGTTATTGCTACCCTATTACATGACTCCTGGAGTCCAAATGATTAACTATTTTTCATAAGGTCACAAATATAAACCACCCAGCGGATCAACCTTCTTGATGGCCTGACGCTTCCGGATCATCCCTCTCCGCTTCTTTGTCATGTTCAACTTCCTGGAAGGTTTGTGATGACCAGTCAATGCCACTCAAAGCTTGGAACTTACCCTCATCATCAATAAGCTTGGACGGGTCAACTTCAGGAGCAAAAGTGTGCTTACGGATTGGGGGGATCAGGTCTTTCACTTTGTAAGACGGCGTTGGAATCTTCTGATTTCCCAAGTCATAAGCCGGTTGATACTTGGTGAGGTCTGTCCCATTGGCAATCAGACTGGCCAGAGGACGTATATCCTTCACGCAAGCAGCAAAGTCCTTCTGGTCAAACAGAGTGCCGTCTTCCTTAAAGCTTGGATACCCAATAGAGATATCGGCCGAGTCTAGCTCCAGTAACCATGCTTTGGCCCGGCTTAAGGCAGCCACAGCTCCGGCTCTCACAGATGATCGCGTCATTTCACTAAACCTCTCGGGCAAGACGGAAAGCTTCCTTAACACATCAACCAAGAGCGTGGGGGCTTCATTAGATGAAGAAATTGTAGCCAATGCGCGCTGAGCACCAGTGTAAAGCTGCTCCACCAATGTGTAAACCGCCTTCAGCTTCACAAGCATATCTTGGTTGAGATTGGTGCTTCTGGGGCCTGCAAAATAATCATTGGATGGGTTAAAAGTGGTTCATATCATCAAGGAAGATATTCAAATTTGACAATCATAAGGCGACTTACCAAAGATAGCAGAAACCATCTGACACACCTGGCGTTTTAAGCCGGTGAGTTCAGTGCTCGCTTCCTGGAGAACCACCTCTGCCTTCTCAGCCCGTTGTGTCAATGCTATTTTCTCTTCAGCCCAGGCGTTTTTCTCAACTTCAAAGCCAGCCTTCAATTTTTCTGATTCAGCCACACTAAATTCAAACTTTGAATTCGCCTTCTGGGTCTCAGCCTCTTGCAGCTCTAGACGAGTCTTCAAGTCAGACAGCTCTGATTGAAGTTGAGAAGTGGTGGTCTGTTCATACACCGGATCAAAATAATAATTCAATGTTAGTTCAAAACATTAAGTCCCAAGCCTTTTGCAAGCAACAACCCTTGGCACTTGGGGGCTAATGTCTGCCGAAAGCTCTATTTATGTGGCGGCTTATGTGAATAAGTCCCAAGCACTTTGCGAGCAAGAGTACTTGGCACTTGGGGGGCTAATGCATATTGCTTGTCTTGTTGCAATTTTACGACGACCCCTTGGTGGTACAACCGGCCACAGCCGGCTCATGAGAACTACATAAGTAAGTATTGTTTTCAAGAGTACGAAGGACCGGCTCATTCATACAGATTAAACCGACCCTTGGGGGCGATGAGTTCAGTGCTAATCAAGACATATCTACTTTAAACCGGTGGCTTTAAGCCAGATTTTGAAAGGATTCTTTCATAGGTTGTTATTCATGTTCATGGTGATCAAGTCTACAACATATTCAAATTCATCATAAGCAGTAGACTCTGGGGCTGGCAGGATATGCATAAACTTAAGAATGGAGGTGCTCATACCTCAAATTTTCGGTGCATCTGCTTCACCATGTCAACTTCAAGCTTACGGCTGCTGTATACTTGACTGAGAAAGCCAGAGTATATTTCACCAATGCTCAGTTGAGAATAACTGGCAACATCAAATCGCACTTTGCGCTGCTCAAAGTGTTCTTCCTTGGCAGAGTGCTTGGCCAGGGCAGTAGGTCTTCCCGGCTCTTTAAAGCCGGTCTTGGTGATCACTACATTGATATCATCATTTTGTGCGTCGGCCGTCTTGACTAGGCTTGGGCTCCAGGATTCAAAGTGTCGTCACAGGCTTGATCAACAGGAGGTGCATGAGTCATTGATGGAACGTCAAGAACTGGCTAAGATGATTGAGGGACGGAGATTTCACGCGCTGGGGTTTGTTGCTCCAACTCACTGAATTTTTTCGGGTCTTCGACCGCCTTATTCATCTTTGCCCTCTTGCTGGGCTTGGCTTTTCCACTGCATGAGTCATAAAAAGTCAGTATAAGTATAAAAGGATCATAATGAGTAAATGATAAGTAAATTGCCATTACCCAGGAGCAGTCTTGAAAGCCGGCAGATTAGATTGAATTGAGTCACCGGAAGAGGAATGAGATGTTTCCTGATAATTTGAGTTGGAAGAATTGACTGGATGACAAGTGAGACCCGCCAAAGGATAAAAGGAGTTTAAGTCAGGGGTGACCTCATTTTGACGCTTCCTCGGAGTGTTCGGTAAGCTGGAGGATAGTTTTGCACCCTTGCTAGTCCGAGTCTGTCGCCGGCTCTCATGTTGCTATTGCTTCAAAAGAAAGTGAGGATCCAGATGAGCTAAGGGGTGTGAAAATCTTACTTTCAGGGTTACTCTTCGGATTTTCTGTCTTGGCAAAGGCTCGGAGTCGGATGAAATGATAGTTACCTCTTCTTCAAGAGCTTGGCTGGTCCCCGTGTCATCCTCGTGATAGTCAATGTCAATAAGGTGGTTGAAAAAGGAGCCAAGAGAGTCAAGGGATACCTCCGATTCAGAGGTGTCATCTAGCTCAAGCAGCTCAGAAGCGCTGGGCTTCTTTCCCTTCTTCTTGGTGGTTCTTTTGGCGGCTTTCTTGGCCTTCTTGGCTCTCTTGGCAGCTTCGTGGTCATAATCTTTCTTCCAAAGGTTGAATTAAACAAAGTATTAAAGATGAAGGCAAAATAACCAAGTTTGGCGGCTTACTCCTGGAGCCGGGTTAGTTGTGCAGAAAGGGCTTAGGCCCACTGAGGGAGTCCTGGATTAGGGGGTGTCCGGATAGCCAGACTATCATCATCGGCCGGACTCCAAGACTATGAAGATACAAGATTGAAGACTTCGTCCCGTGTCCGAATGGGACTTTCCTTGGCGTGGAAGGCAAGCTTGGCGATACGGATATGTAGATCTCCTACCATTGTAACCGACTCTGTGTAACCCTAGCCCTCTCCGGTGTCTATATAAACCGGAGGGTTTTAGTCCTAGGACACACAACCATTATAACAATCATACCATAGGCTAGCTTCTAGGGTTTAGCCTCCTTGATCTTGTGGTAGATCCACTCTTGTACTACCCATATCATCAATATCTATCAAGCAGGAGTAGGGTTTTACCTCCATCGAGAGGGCCCGAACACGGTAAAACATCGTGTCCCTTGTCTCCTGTTACCATCCGCCTAGGCGCACAGTTCGGGACCCCTACCGAGATCCGCCGGTTTGACACCGACATTGGTGCTTTCATTGAGAGTTCTCTCTGTCGCCACCGATAGGCTTGATGGCTTCTTCAATCAACAACAACGCCGTCCGGTGAGACTTTTCTCCCGGACAGATCTTCATATTCGGGCGACCGATCGCGGGCCAATTCACTTGGCCATCTGGAGTAGATCGAAAGCTATGCCCCTGGACATCAGGTCAGATTTGGAAGCCTAAACTTCACGGCTGACATCCGCGGAGATTTTATCTTTGATGGATTTGAGCCACAGCCGAGCGTGCCGCACTGTCACGATGGGCATGATTTAGCTCTGTCGTCGGACAGTGCCACTCGAGGTCCGACACAGTCCGCTCGACCCATAGTTCGGAGCAGACCGCGCAGATCGAGGACAGGTGGCTGGACATCGCCTCGGGAGCTGCAACTTCTACGGCGATGGAGCCGAATACTGACCTTGTCCCCTATAAAGCTCGTGACTCCGAGGTGCCGGACTCCTTGCCGGACTCTGAACCCCGCCAATCGAATTCGATTGCGCGCCGATCATGGAGTTCACCGCCGCGGACATCTTTCAGCACTCACCCTTTGGCGACATCCTAAATTTGCTAAAGCATCTCTCGCTATCAGGAGAGCCCTGGCCGGACTGCGGTCAGGATGGTTGGGATGCGGACGACGAAGAAATTCAATGCCCACCCACCACCCACTTTTCTAGCCACTGTCGATGATCTAACCGACATGCTAGACTACGACTCCGAAGACATCGACGGTATGGACGACGATGCCGGAGACGATCAAGAACCAGCGCCTACAGGGCACTGGAAGACCACCTCGTCATACGACATATACATGGTGGACACCCCAAAGGATGGGGATGGCGAAGAAGCAGCGGAGGCAGAATCTTCTAAGAAACAGCCCAAGCGCCGACGTCAACGGCGCCGCTCTAAATCCCGCCACAGTAAGAATGGAGATTCCGGCACCGGAGATAATAGCACCCCAGAGAGTGCGGAAGACAACCCCCTCCAGCAAGATTCAGCACAGGAGGACGGAGTAGCCATCCCTCGAGAGAGAGCGGCAGAAGAGGAGATAGAGGATGACAATTACATGCCTCCCTCCGGAGACGAGGCAAGCCTGAACGACGACGAATTTGTCGTGCCCGAGGATCCCGTCGAACAAGAGCGTTTTAAACGCAGGCTAATGGCCACGGCGAACAGCCTAAAAAAGAAGCAGCAACAGCTTCAAGCTGATCAAGACCTGATGGCCGACAGATGGACCGAGGTCCTCGCGGCCGAAGAGTATGAACTCGAACGCCCCTCCAAAAGCTACCCAAAACACAAGTTGCTCCCCCGACTAGAGGAGGAAGCATACAAACCTTCATCACCAGCGCACAATACAGCAGACCGACCACCTCGTGGCCGCGACAGAGAAGCATCTAGGCCCTCCGCCAGAACCGTACACCGGCACCGCTCGAAAAGCGCGAAGCCACGGGGGAATGCATCGGACTTGCGGGATATATTGGACGACAAGGCAAGACAATCCAGATCTATCTACGGATCACGTGGGCGCCCCACGACCCACGCATTTACTCACCGTCGTGCGGATCTGACAACTCGGCCGGGCGAACACGATGAGACAACGCTCTCTTGAGCTACGCCGTGATATTGCTCAATATAGAGGCGCCGCACACCCACTATGCTTCACAGATGAAGTAATGGATCATCAAATCCCTGAAGGGTTTAAACCCGTGAACATTGAATCCTACGATGCCACACTAAATTCAAACTTTGAATTCGCCTTCTGGGTCTCAGCCTCTTGCAGCTCTAGACGAGTCTTCAAGTCAGACAGCTCTGATTGAAGTTGAGAAGTGGTGGTCTGTTCATACACCGGATCAAAATAATAATTCAATGTTAGTTCAAAACATTAAGTCCCAAGCCTTTTGCAAGCAACAACCCTTGGCACTTGGGGGCTAATGTCTGCCGAAAGCTCTATTTATGTGGCGGCTTATGTGAATAAGTCCCAAGCACTTTGCGAGCAAGAGTACTTGGCACTTGGGGGGCTAATGCATATTGCTTGTCTTGTTGCAATTTTACGACGACCCCTTGGTGGTACAACCGGCCACAGCCGGCTCATGAGAACTACATAAGTAAGTATTGTTTTCAAGAGTACGAAGGACCGGCTCATTCATACAGATTAAACCGACCCTTGGGGGCGATGAGTTCAGTGCTAATCAAGACATATCTATTTTAAACCGGTGGGTTTAAGCCAGATTTTGAAAGGATTCTTTCATAGGTTGCTATTCATGTTCATGGTGATCAAGTCTACAACATATTCAAATTCATCATAAGCAGTAGACTTGGGGGCTGGCAGGATATGCATAAACTTAAGAATGGAGGAGCTCATACCTCAAATTTTCGGTGCATCTGCTTCACCATGTCAACTTCAAGCTTACGGCTGCTGTATACTTGACTGAGAAAGCCAGAGTATATTTCACCAATGCTCAGTTGAGAATAATTGGCAACATCAAACCGCACTTTGCGCTGCTCAAAGTGTTCTTCCTTGGCAGAGTGCTTGGCCAGGGCAGTAGGTCTTCCCGGCTCTTTAAAGCCGGTCTTGGTGATCACTACATTGATATCATCATTTTGTGCGTCGGCCGTCTTGACAGGGCTTGGGCTCCAGGATTCAAAGTGTCGTCACAGGCTTGATCAACAGGAGGTGCATGAGTCATTGATGGAACGTCAAGAACTGGCTCAGATGATTGAGGGACGGAGATTTCACGCGCTGGGGTTTGTTGCTCCGACTCACTGAATTTTTTCGGGTCTTCGACCGCCTTATTCATCTTTGCCCTCTTGCTGGGCTTGGCTTTTCCACTGCATGAGTCATAAAAAGTCAGTATAAGTATAAAAGGATCATAATGAGTAAATGATAAGTAAATTGCCATTACCCAGGAGCAGTCTTGAAAGCCGGCAGATTAGATTGAATTGAGTCGCCGGAAGAGGAATGAGATGTTTCCTGATAATTTGAGTTGGAAGAATTGACTGGATGACAAGTGAGACCCGCCAAAGGATAAAAGGAGTTTAAGTCAGGGGTGACCTCATTTCGACGCTTCCTCGGAGTGTTCGGTAAGCTGGAGGATAGTTTTGCACCCTTGCTAGTCCGAGTCTGCCGCCGGCTCTCATGTTGCTATTGCTTCAAAAGAAAGTGACGATCCAGATGAGCTAAGGGGTGTGAAAATCTTACTTTCAGGGTTACTCTTTGGATTTTCTGTCTTGGCAAAGGCTCGGAGTCGGATGAAATGATAGTTACCTCTTCTTCAAGAGCTTGGCTGGTCCCCGAGTCATCCTCATGATAGTCAATGTCAATAAGGTGGTTGAAAAGGAGCCAAGAGAGTCAAGGGCTACCTCCGATTCAGAGGTGTCATCTAGCTCAAGCAGCTCAGAAGCGTTGGGCTTCTTTCCCTTCTTCTTGGTGGTTCTTTTGGCGGCTTTCTTGGCCTTCTTGGCTCTCTTGGCAGCTTCGTGGTCATAATCTTTCTTCCAAAAATCGTCATCAGCCTGTGAAAGTAATCAAAGGTTGAATTAAACAAAGTATTAAAGATGAAGGCAAAATAACCAAGTTTGGCGGCTTACTCCTGGAGCCGGGTTAGTTGTGCAGAAAGGGCTTAGGCCCACTGAGGGAGTCCTGGACTAGGGGGTGTCCGGATAGCCAGACTATCATCATCGGCCGGACTCCAAGACTATGAAGATACAAGATTGAAGACTTCGTCCCATGTCCGGATGGGACTTTCCTTGGCGTGGAAGGCAAGCTTGGCGATACGGATATGTATATCTCCTACCATTGTAACCGACTCTGTGTGACCCTAGCCCTCTCCGGTGTCTATATAAACCGGAGGGTTTTAGTCCGTAGGACACACAACCATTATAACAATCATACCATAGGCTAGCTTCTAGGGTTTAGCCTCCTTGATCTCGTGGTAGATCCACTCTTGTACTACCCATATCATTAATATCAATCAAGCAGGAGTAGGGTTTTACCTCCATCGAGAGGGCCCGAACCTGGTAAAAACATCGTGTTCCTTGTCTCCTGTTACCATCCACCTAGACGCACAGTTCGGGACCCCCTACCCGAGATCCGCCGGTTTTGACACCGACATTGGTGCTTTCATTGAGAGTTCCTCTGTGTCGTCACCGATAGGCTTGATGGCTTCTTCAATCAACAACAACGCCGTCCAGGGTGAGACTTTTCCCCCCGGACAGATCTTTGTATTCGACGGCTTCGCACTGCGGGCCAATTCACTTGGCCATCTGGAGTAGATCGAAAGCTATGCCCCTGTCCATCAGGTCAGATTTGGAAGCCTAAACTTCACGGTTGACATCCGCGGAGATTTTATCTTCGATGGATTTGAGCTACAGCCGAGCGTGCCACACTGTCATGATGGGCATGATTTAGCTCTGTCGTCGGACAGTGCCCTGGAGGCCGCACATGAGTCCGCTCTGACCCATAGTTCGAAGCAGACTGCGCAGATCGAGGACAGGTGGCTGGACATCGCCTCGGGAGCTGCAACTTCTACGGCGATGGAGCTGAATACTAACCTAAAGCTCGTGACTCCAAGGTGCCGGACTCCTTGCCGGACTCTGAACCTCCTGCGCCCCCGCCAATCAAATTCGATTGGGCGCCGATCATGGAGTTCACCGCCGCGGACATCTTTCAGCACTCACCCTTTGGCGACATCCTAAATTCGCTAAAGCATCTCTCGCTATCAGGAGAGCCCTGGCCGGACTGCGGTCAGGATGGTTGGGATGCGGACGACGAAGAAATTCAATGCCCACCCACCACCCACTTTGTAGCCACTGTCGATGATCTAACCGACATGCTAGACTACGACCAAGACATCGACGGTATGGATGGCGATGCGGAGGCGATCAAGCACCAGCGCCTACGAGGCCTTGGAAGACCACCTCGTCATACGACATATACATGGTGGACACCCCAAAGGATGGGGACGGCGAAGAAGCAGCGAAGGCAGATTCTTCTAAGAAACAGCCCAAGCGCCGACGTCAACGGCGCCGCTCTAAATCCCGCCACAGTAAGAATGGAGATTCCGGCACCGGAGATAATAGCACCCCAGAGAGTGCCGAAGACAACCCCCTCCAGCAAGATTCAGCACAGGAGGACGGAGTAGCCAGCTCTCGAGAAAGAGCGGCAGACGAGGAGATAGAGGATGACAATTACATGCCTCCCTTCGGAGACGAGGCAAGCCTCAACGACGACGAATTTGTCGTGCCCGAGGATCCCGTCGAACAAGAGCGTTTTAAACGAAGGCTAATGGCCACGGCGAACAGCCTAAAAAAGAAGCAGCAACAGCTTCAAGCTGATCAAGACCTGCTGGCCGACAGATGGACCGAGGTCCTCGCGGTCGAAGAGTATGAACTCGAACGCCCCTCCAAAAGCTACCCAAAACGCAAGTTGCTCCCCCGACTAGAGGAGGAAGCATACAAACCTTCATCACCAGCACACAATACGGCAGACCGACCACCTCGTGGCCGCGACAGAGAAGCATCTAGGCCCTCCGCCAGAACCGTACCCCGGCACCGCTCGAAAAGCGCGAAGCCACGGGGGAATGCGTCGGACTTGCGGGATATATTGGAGGACAAGGCAAGACAATCCAGATCTATCTACGGATCACGTGGGCGCCCCACGACCCACGCAGACTACCGTCGTGCCGGATACAGCAACTCCGGCCGGGCCGAACACAGCAGACAATGCTCTCTTGAGCTACGTCGTGATATTGCTCAATATAGAGGCGCCGCACACCCACTATGCTTCACAGACGAAGTAATGGATCATCAAATCCCTGAAGGGTTTAAACCCGTGAACATTGAATCCTACGATGGCACAACAGACCCCGCGGTTTGGATCAAAGATTATCTCCTTCATATCCATATGGCCCGCGGCGCCGATCTCCACGCCATCAAGTATCTCCCACTCAAGCTTAAAGGACCAGCTTGGCATTGGCTTAATAGCTTGCCCGCAGAGTCAATTGGGTGTTGGGAGGACCTAGAAGCCGCATTCCTCGACAATTTCCAGGGCACATATGTGCGACCACCAGACGCCGATGACCTAAGCCACATAATTCAGTAGCCAGACGAATCGGCCAGACAGTTCTGGACACGGTTCTTAACAAAGAAAAATCAAATCGTCGACTGTCCGGATGCAGAGGCCCTCGCAGCCTTCAAACATAACATTCGCGACGAGTGGCTGGCCCGGCACCTAGGACAGGAAAAGCCGAAATCCATGGCAGCCCTCACATCACTCATGACCCGCTTCCGTGCGGGAGAGGACAGCAGCTAGCTCGCAGCAACAACCTCAGCAAAAATGCTAGCAGTTCAGATACTAAGGACCACAATGGCAGGTCGCGTCGAAACAAAAACAAACGCCGCGTTAACGGCGATAACAATGAGGATACGGCAGTCAACGCCGGATTCAGAGGCTCTAAACCCAGTCAGCGGAATAAGCCATTCAAAAGAACTATTCCGGGTCCGTCCAATTTGGACTGAATACTCGACCGCTCTTGCCAGATACATGGCACCCCCGAAAAGCCAGCTAATCACACCAACAGAGGTTGTTGGGTATTCAAGTAGGCAGGCAAGTTAATTGCCGAAAACAATGACAAGGGGCTGCACAGCGATGACGAGGAAGAGACTCGGCCACCGAATAGTAGAGGACAGAAGGGTTTCCCCCCACAAGTGCGGACGGTCAACATGATATACGCAACCCATATACCCAAGAGGGAGCGGAAGCGTGCACTTAGGACATATATGCGATGGAGCCAGTCGCCCCGAAGTTCAATCCATGGTCCTCTTGCCCGATCACTTTCGATCGAAGAGACCACCCGACCAGTATCCGCCATGGCGAATTCGCCGCATTGGTTTTAGACCCAATCGTCGATGGATTTCACCTCACTAGAGTCCCGATGGACGGCGGCAGCAACTGAACTGCTTTATCGGGATACAAGGCGCAAGATGGGCATAGACCCTCAAGATTAAACCTAGAAAGACGACCTTCAAAGGCGTCATACCAGTGTTGAGGCCAATTATGCGAGCTCACCCTGCTCGAAGTGGTCTTCGGATCCCCGGATAATTTCCGAAGCGAGGAGTTAATCTTCGACACAGTCCCATTCCTCAGTGGCTATCACGCTCTACTCGGATGAACTGCGTTCGCAAAATTCAATGCGGTGCTGCATTATGCATACCTTAAGCTCAAGATGTCGGGCCCTCGTGGAGTCATCACGGTCAATGGAAATACTGAACGCTCCCTCCAAACGGAGGAACACACAGCGGCTCTCGCGGCGGAAGTACAGAGCAGCCTTTTAAGGCAATTTTCGAGTCCGGCCGTTAAACGACTGGACATGGTCAAACGTGCCCAGAGTAACATCAATAAAGACCACCTGGCACGTTCCGAGCACGCGTAGAAATGCGGCCCCAACCCCAGCCCTTGCACGATTGCGAGACCAGCTCTCCGCGTACATCATTACGCTCTGGAGATACCATGGGCATAGGGGGAGGGGCACGACCACGACAGGCCCAGAGTGTGGATTAACCACACTAGGGGCTCCCAAGTGTGTTACTCTTTTTTCTTCTTTCTTATTTTTTACAGGACTCTGTTCACCAGAGGCCCTGTCCGGCAGTAGATTTGCCAAACTCACGATGCAACAACCAGGGAAGGACAAAGGCTACGATGAACACTCAGGTGGTCTCCATTATGAGCATTAAATCTGTTTACTACACCATTCCGCAGCCTACCCCTAGAGGGAGACACTTTTAATAGTCCAACCCTTGCTTACCGCACTATTTGTATCATTCTGCACTCATGGCAGAATACCTTGAATAAACAATGCATCACTTTTTGTTTATAATTGCATTTCCTTTTTACATATATGTTCATTCATGACATCTTGCACCCGTACATTTTGGTACGGCCGAATACACCAGGGGCTTATGTTCCCCGCACTATGGTGTGATAAGTCCGAACACTTTCACAAGTGTGACACCCCGAACTTATAACACTATATGCATCGGCTCCGAATCATGTCTTGGGTTAATAGTTGGGTTTGCCCGGCTCCCATGTTTTGGTACCTTACGTTCCGTTCTATCGTCTAAGGTAGCACTGGGAGAACCACTGCGATTGCGCCCCGGTTGAGCTGGGTGAGCGCCTTAGTGGAGAAAGCTAAAACTGACCGTCATGATAAGGCGAGTGCTGGTCATTGTTCGAGAGGTCTTTTCGAGTCCCTAAAGACTTACGCCGCTTAGAGCGAGGAACCGGCTGTGTCCGGCCCAGGCATGGATAGCGCCCCGAATTCGGTCTTCCGAACACTAGGGGCTTCGCCGAAATTTAAAATTATAGAATTCTATGGCTAAGTGAGAGTGTTCAAGCATTATAAGTCCGGTTGCCTTGTTCGTTGTGTTGAGCGCCTCCCTAGATGGACCCAAAAATGGGAACAAGAGTGCTCAAGTTTATCCCGAACACCCCACAGACTCGTGGCATGGGGAAATTTGAAGCCGACGACTTGCCATCTCTCAGATTTAACAAACGGCCACACAGAAGGTAATATTTTAAATCAATAAGCGTTGCTTAGCGCATATGAACAAAGTTTTCAGCGCACAGGATAACACATTGCGAGTTTACTCAATAATTACATCTTTGGGGCACTCATCTGCAATCTTGCGGGCACCCTTCAGGACACTCTTATAGTACATCTCGGGCGTACGATACTCCTTGCCCGCTGGCGGCGTGTCCGTCATAAGCCTCTCCGCATCCAGCCTGCCCCAATGCACCTTTGCGCGGGCAAGGGCCCGACGGGCACCCTCAATGCAGGCAGAGCGCTTGATGACTTCTAGGGGCACGCATCCACCAGCCGCCACACGAGGCCGAAGTAGCTCCCAGGCATGGCCTCTCCAGGCCACAGCCGGACTATGAGGCCCTTCATGGCCTGCTCGGCTACCTTGTGGAGCTCGACCAGCTGCTTCAGCTGGTCGCTAGGGGGCACCGGATGTCCGGCCTCAGCGTACTGAGACCAGAAGACCTTCTCCGTTGAGCTCCCCTCCTCGGCCCGGTAGAATGCGGCGGCATCAGACACGCTGCAAGGCAGATCGGCAAATGCCCCTGGAGAGCTCCGAATTCGGGTAAGTAACAGGTAATCTACATTCACATGCTTGCTTTGCATGAAAAATGCCTTACCCGCCACTATCTTCTTCACCGCCTCAATCTCCTGGAGGGCCTTATGGGCCTCGGCCTTAGCGGCTTTGGCCTTTCAAGAGCCGAGGCAAGCTCGAACTCTCGAGTCTTCGAGTCGCGCTCCAAACTCTCATGCTTTTCCATGAGAGCCTGGAGCTCTTGCCGTACCTCCGCCACCCGCGCCTCCTGCTTCTCTCGCTCTGCTCGTTCCGCGGCCGCATTGCGTTCGGCCGCGGACACGGCCCCCTTCAAGGTCGCCACCTCGTTCGTGGCCCCTGCAGCACCCACGTTATCCTTGTTATTTCTATTGCAACCAAAATCCTTTTATGTAAAGTACAAATTTAAAAGTGGTGTTACTCACGTTCTTTGTCCTCGAGCTGCTCTTGCTCGGACCGCTTGAGGTCCTGCTTCAAAGCACCGACCTCCGCAGTCAGTGCGGCAGAGGTCAGCAGCGCAGCCTGCAAACCCATATTGACATAATTTTTAGCACTCCTGCGTATATCTTTTTTTAGATCCTCAGTCCGGTTTTTCTTTCCGAACACCGAACCGAGCATCAGGGGCTGCTGTCTATGCGGTATCACATTACATATTTTAAACTTCTTACCTCAAAGCCTGTTAGAAGGCTACTGCAGGCTTCGGTCAGCCCGCTCTTGGCGAGCTGAACCCTCTAAATCACCGCACTCATGATAGTGCGGTGTTCTTCCTCGATGGAAGCGCCGTTAAGCGCCTCCAACAAGTTGTCCGGTGCCTCCGGTTGGACGGAGACTGCCGGCGTCACGGTCTTGCCCTTCTTGTGAAGGGGCCGCCTGCCGGACTCCAGAACCACTGCGGGTTCCGACATGGAGTCCGGCGCAAAGTCCGGGAGGCTGCCTTGTGGCACCTCCGGAGCCTCCTCCCGATGGGTCCCCTCCTGGGATCCCACCTCGGTGTTGTCAGCATCACGAGGGGTCGAGGCGGTCGGAATGGAATCCACGTCCGACGGAGCCAAGGACCCGCTCGATGAAGCGGGAAGATCATCATCGGCCGGACTACAGGTAGTGTGTGGCATTAGAAGGACACTATGTGGCACAAAAGAGAAATTATAAATCATTCAGGAATCCAGATACTTACGATCTTGCCGGAGGCCTGGCCCTTGAGGGCCACCCTTCGTCGCCAACATTGGCTTTGGCGGAGCTGTCCGGGGGAAGGGTCCTTCCCCTCTTGGACCCTTCGGCCTCCCCCGTTGGGGAAGCCTTCCTCTTCCTCTCTCCCCCCTCCGGGGGAGAGTCCTCTTTCTCCTCCTCGTCTTCGGGGGAGGAGTCCGCCTCGGAGCCATCGGACGATGAGTCCGATATCACCTGGCGCGGGGAACTTCTTCGAGTTCCGTGGCCTTCTTCTTAGCCTTCTTCTCGGCACCACATAAAGTGCGGGACTAGCAACCCGTTAAGCGGGCGTCCGCTGAGTCTTGGGAAGGGAGCCGGACAGTCTACCTGTCCGGACGTCCTCTGCCAGTCCTGTTAAAGGCATTGGGAGTTTTAAAGAGTCAAACTATGAAAGAAAATAAGTGTCCCATAGAGGATAACAAAGCTTACCTCGCCGGCCGGGCGCTTGGTGCTGAATCTGCGGTCTTCCGTCGCGGATGCGGGGGCTTCTCTGCCCTTGAACAGCACCCTCCAAGCAGCTTCGTACGTCGTGTCGAAGAGCCCGCTCAGCGTCCGGTGCTGTGCCGGATCGAACTCCCACAAATTCAAGGCCCGCTGTTGGCAGGGGAGAATCCGGCGGACGAGCATGACCTGGATCACATTGACAAGCCTAAGCTTCTTGTTCACCAAGGTGCAGAGACAGATCGAGTCTGTCAGCTCCTCTGAACTGCCCATAGCAAGCCCTTCTCTTTCCAGGAGGTGAGCTGCATGGGGATACCAGATCTGAACTCGGGGGTCGCTGCCCATTTAGGGTCACGCGGCTCGGTGATGTAGAACCACCCCGATTGCCACCCCTTGACGGACTCCACGAAGGCCCCCTCGAGCCAGGTGACGTTGGGTATTTTGCCCACCCTGGTGCCTCCGCACTCCGCTTGGACGCCCTTCACTACCTTCGGCTCGACATTGAAGGTCTTGAGCCACAAGCCAAAGTGGGGCCGGATGCAAAGGAAGGCCTCGCACACGACGATAAACGCCGAGATGTCGAGGATGAAGTTTGGCGCCAGATCGTGGAAGTCCAGGCCGTAGTAGTACATGAGCCCCGGACGAAGGGATGAAGTGGGAAGCCCAGTCCGCGGAGGAAGTAGGGAAGAATCGACCCTCTCATGGGGCACAGGGGTGGGGATGAGCTGCCCCTCGTCGGGCAGCCGGTGGGCGATGTCGCTGGAAAGATATCCGGCGCCGCGCAGCTTTTTGATGTGTCCCTCTGTAACGGAGGAGGCCAACCACTTGCCTCCCGCTCCAGACATGACTGGAGAAGGTCGAGAAGAGATGTGCGGACTCGGGCGCTGGAGCTCAAGTGCGCGGAGATGGATAAGCAAAGGAGGAAGAAGGCGTAGGTAAAAAGGTGGATCCTTATCCCCTTATATACAGGCGGACGAAGACTATGCGTCCCCACCGGCCTGGTAAAACTCGCTTATCTCCCAAGCGCCACCATCAATGGCACGGTTGGGTTACCCACATCCGTATTGATGGGAATCCCGAATAAGGGGAACACGATCGCTTCGACAAGGCGTGCCAAGAAACCGCCGCTAAACGCTACCGAGGTGGTATAATAAAAAGCGATTCAAGTAAAGGCTTGGTAGTGGCGTGACGTCATGCCACGAATCACGTCGCCAGATTGAACTTGTGTGCATATTATTCTTTCTACGGTGGAATGTGGAATTTATTTTGCGAGCGGACACTATCCTGGTGTTCACAATCTTCTATGAATTATTCGGAGGAGGAACCCGCCTTGCAATGCCGAACAATATGCGCGCCGGACTCATCGTCATTGAAGCCTGGTTCAGGACTCTTGAGAGAGTCTGGACTAGGGGTGTCCGGATAGCGGACTATCATCATCGGCGGACTCCAAGACTATGAAGATACAAGATTGAAGACTTCGTCCCGTGTCCGGATGGGACTTTCCTTGGCGTGGAAGGCAAGCTTGGCGATACGGATATGTAGATCTCCTACCATTGTAACCGACTCTATGTAACCCTAGCCCTCTCCGGTGTCTATATAAACCGGAGGGTTTTAGTCCGTAGGACACACAACCATTATAACAATCATACCATAGGCTAGCTTCTAGGGTTTAGCCTCCTTGATCTCGTGGTAGATCCACTCTTGTACTACCCATATCATCAATATCAATCAAGCAGGAGTAGGGTTTTACCTCCATCGAGAGGGCCCGGGCCTGGGTAAAAACATCGTATCCCTTGTCTCCTGTTACCATCCGCCTAGACGCACAGTTTGGAACCCCCTACCCGAGATCCGCCGGTTTTGACACCGACACCCACTTTGCCGCAATCTGCTAGGCTCTCATTCAGAAGAGCTTTTGTCATCTCATTCATGGTGTCATCAGTTAACTCCTAGGAGCTGTGGCGCAGTGGATCCTTTGTGCTACCGGTGTAGGAGCACATTAAGCCAGAGCGGTGACTCAAGGGGATGATCCGCCATGCGACCCAGCATCGAACTAAGTCAATGCCACTTAAGCCATTCCCCAACAGAGCCTTAACCTTGGCAATAGTAGGGGTGAGTCTTTTGCTTTCAGCGGCTGTCAGCTTGTCAGAAAGAGGATGATTTGATTCAAGGCATAGGGCGCGAAAGCCGAGCAGTCCATTCTCATCAGCCGGAGAAGTATCCTTGCAGTAGAACCATGTCTGGTTCCAGTCCTTTGGATGACTCAGCAGGTGCGCATAAGGGAAAATAGCATCCCTCCGTCGTTGGATTGAGATCCCACCAAGTTCCAAACTGGGTCCATTGGAGTACTCGTTCTGGCGGTTCAAGTAAAAGTACTCTTTGAAAAGTTCTACACTAGTCTCCTCTTGAAGGTACATCTCACAGAACAGTTGGAAGTTGCATATATTTGACACGGAATTGGGTCTGATGTCTTGAGGATGAAGGTTGAAATAGTGCAAGAACGTCCCTAAAGAACTTAGAGCTGGGTGGTGAGAAGCCCCGGTTCATATGATCAGTGAAGACAATGACTTCGCCTTCCTTTGGCTAAGGTTTCTCTTCTTCCGGCTTGCGGGCGCGGTAAGACATGACAGACTTCTTTGGCAAATAGCCGGTTTTCACAAAGTCTTGAAGTGTGTTTTCCGTGAGGATGGAAGGAACCCAGTTACAGGAAGTGGCTGTTTTGGGCGGCATTGTGAAGAAAGAAACCTAGAAAGGAAAAGAACAAATTTGCCGGTTCAAATTTAAGCCGGAAGGAAAGTATTATAGCACATATTCAGAATGGCGGCATAAAAAGGGGCCTAATGGTGTATAACTAAGTTACAGTGGGTTATATAAGCCGCCATGAACAGTTTGATGACTATCAAAAGAGAAATATGTTGAGCATTAAACTTAACTACAGTCGGTGATATGAGCCGCCATGGTGGATCTATCAAGATGCAGTTTTTTGCTAAGTACCATACAACCAGGTTTCATAGATTACAATTATTATTTCGGATCAACATCAGTTCAGAAAAAGAAAATAAATCAAGACCTAAAACCAGTACAGGGGAGTTCATAAGCTCTAATGAGATCTCCTTTCAAGGTAAAAGTGTCCGCTGGCATTGGAGGCAAAGGCAGAACTACTACCGCACAAGTTGTATGCTGTCTTTAGATCAAAGGGTGCTACGGTGGAAGAACTACGAAGAACACGAAGAACAGCCGAAACCCTAATGCGATCTGGAGCGTTGGAGGAGGAGCACTTACAGGTGCAGATCAGTCTGTGGTGGAGCGCCATGGAGCGCCGAAGTTTTCTCTGGTCCGTTCAGGTTGATGCAGCGGCCAAGGATGAGGACGAAGGTGTGCTTCGCAGCGGCGGCGGAGCTCGAGTGACAGGAAAGTCGCGAGAGGAGGAAGACGAAGGAAAGGGGCCCAACAACAGCAATATAAAACAACAACAACAACAACAGTAGCAACAACAGCAGCAGCAGCAGCAACAACAACAACAACAACAACAACAACAACAACAACAACAACAACAACAACAACAACAACAACAACAACAACAACAACAACAACAGCAACAAAGAAAGAAACAACAACAACAACAACAACAACAACAACAACAACAACAACAACAACAACAACAACAACAACAACAACAACAACAACAACAACAACAACAACAACAACAACAACAACAACAACAACAACAACAACAACAACAACAACAACAACAACAAAGAACAAAGAATAAAGAACAGCGAATAAAGAACAACAAACAACAACAACAACAACAACAACAACAACAACAACAACAACAACAACAACAACAACAACAACAACAACAACAACAACAACAACAACAACAACAACAACAACAACAACAACAACAACAACAACAACAACAACAACAACAACAACAACAACAACAACAAAGAAGATGACGAGAATAAACAATAACAACAACAGAAGAAGAAGCGACAGAAGAAGAAGAATAAAGAATAAAGAACAAAGAAACAACAACAACAACAACAACAACAACAACAACAACAACAACAACAACAACAACAACAACAACAACAACAACAACAACAACAACAACAACAACAACAACAACAACAACAACAACAACAACAACAACAACAACACAGAATAAAGAAGCAACAACAACAACAACAACAACAACAACAACAACAACAACAACAACAACAACAACAACAACAACAACAACAACAACAACAACAACAACAACAACAACAACAACAACAACAACAACAACAACAACAACGTCCGTCTTCCTCTTGAAGATCCATTTATTCTCAATGGCTTGCCGGTCATTGGGCAAGTCCACCAAAGTCCACACTTTGTTCTCATACATGGATCCTGCCTCAGATTTGTTGGCCTCAAGCCATTTATCGGAATCTAGGCTCATCATAGCTTCTTCATAGTTCGTAGGTTTCCGTTGTCTAACAACATGACTTGCAGGACAAGATTACCGTACCACTCTGGTGTGGTATGGGTTCTGGTCGACCTACGAGGTTTAGTAGTAATTTGATCCAAAGTTTCATGATCATCATCACGGGAATGGTTTTCTATGATGTGCTACTTTACAATTCAAGAGATGGTACAACTACCTCATCAAGTTCTAATTTCCTCCCACTCACTTCTTTTGAGTGAAACTCCTTCTTAGAAATAACCCATTCTTAGCAACAAAGATCTTGCCTTCGGATCTGTGGTAGAAGGTATACCCAATAGTTTATTTAGGGTACCCTATGGAGACACACTTCTCCCTTTGGATTCGAGCATATCAGGTTGAAGCCTTTTGACATAAGCGTCGCATCTCCAAACTTTAAGAAACAACATCTTAGGTTTCTTGCCAAACCATAGTTCATACGGCGTCGTCTCAATGGATTTAGACGGTGCCCTATTTAACATGAATGAAGATCTCTCTAATGCATCACCCCAAAAGGATAAAGGCAAAATCAGAAAGAGACATCATAGAACGCACCATATCTAATAAAGTACGGTTATGATGTTTGGACACGCCATTACACTATGGTGTTCCAGGTGGCGTGAGTTGTGAAACAATTCCAGATTGTTCTAAATGAAGGCCAAACTCGTAACTCAAATATTCGCCTCCACGATCAGATCGTAGAAACTTTATTTTCTTGTTACGATGATTCTCCACTTCACTCTGAAATTCTTTGAACTTTTCAAATGTTTTAGACTTGTGTTTCATCAAGTAGATATACCCATACCTACTCAAGTGATCTGTGAAGGTTAGAAAATAATGATACCCACCACGTGCCTCAACACTCATCGGACCGCATACATCAGTATGTATTATTTCCAATAACTAATTAGCTCGCTCCATTTTTCCGGAGGACGGAATTTTTTTCATCTTACCCATAAGGCATGGTTCGCAAGTATCAAATGATTCATAATCAAGTGATTCCAAAAGTCCATCCGCATGGAGTTCCTTCATGCGTTTTACACCAATATGACCTAAACGGCAGTGCCACAAGTATGTTGCACTATCATTATCAACTTTGCATCTTTTGGCCTCAATATTATGAATATGTGAATCACTATGATCGAGATTCAACAAGAATAGACCATTCATCAAAGGTGCCTGACCATTAAAGATGTTACTCATATAAATAGAACAACCATTATTCTCTAACTTAAATGAATAGCAGTCTCGCAATAAACAAGATCTAGATATAATGTTCATGCTAAATGCTGTCACCAAATAACAATTATTGAGGTCTAAAACTAATCCCCAAGGTAGATGCAGAGGTAGCGTGCCGACGGCGATCACATCAACCTTGGAACCATTCCCGACGCACATCGTCACCTCGTCCTTAGCCAATCTTCATTTATTCTGCAGCTCCTATTTTGAGTTACAAATATGAGCAATCGAACCAGTATCAAATACACAGGCGCTACTACGAGCATTAGTGAGGAACACAACTTGCTTTCCATTCTTCTTGAAGTTCCCTTTCTTTCCCTTGCCCTTTTTCTTGAAACTAGTGGTCTTGTTAACCATCAACACTTGATGCTCTTTCTAGATTTCTACCGCCGCTGATTTCAGCATCGCGAAGAGCTCGGGAATCATTTCATCATCCCTTGCATATTATAGTTCATCACGAAGCCTTTGTAGCTTGGTGGCAGTGACTAAAGAACTCTGTCAATAACACTCTCAACTGGAAGATTAATTCCCAGCTGACTCAAGTGGTTATGGTACCCAGACATTTTGAGCATGTGTTCACTGACAGAATTGTTCACCTCCATCTTATAGCTAAAGAACTTGTTGGAGACTTCATATCTCTAACGTCAAGCATTTGCTTGAAATAGACATGGCGGTGCATCAAGGAAATAATTCTTCTGTGCGGCAATGAGGATAATCCTCAAGTTACGAACCCAGTCCGTGTAGTTGCTACCATCAACTTTCAACTTAGATTTCTCTAGGAACGCATTAAAATTCAAGGGAATGGTAGCATGGGCCATTGATATACAACATAGATATGCAAAAACTATGAAGACTAAGTTCATGATAAATTTTAGCTCAAATAATCAAATTACTAATGAACTCCCACTTAAATCAACATCCCTCAAGTTGTCTAAGTGATACATGATCCAAATCAACTAACCCATGTCCGATCATCACGTGAGATGGGGTAGTCTTCAATGGTGAATATCTCTATGTTGATCATATCTACTATATGACTCACATTCGACTGTTTCAAGACCATGTCTGTACATGCTAGCTCATCAAGTTTAACCCAAGTATTCTGCATGTGCAGAACTGACTTACACCTGTTGTATGTGAACATAGAGTCTATCACACCCGGTCATCACGAGGTGCTTCCAAACGACAAACTTTAGCAATGGTGCGTACTCAGGGAGAACACTTTTATCTTGAAATTAAGTGAAGGGATCATCTTATAATGCTACCGTCGTTCTAAGGATAATAAGATGCATAAAGGATAAACATCACATGCAATCAAAATACGTGACATGATATGGCCATCATCATCTTGTGCTTTTGATCCCCATCTACAAAGCATCGACATGATCTCCATCGTCACCGGCACGACACCTTGATCTCCATCGTTGCGCCGGGGTCATCTCGCTAACTTGCTTCTACAAATATTGCTAACACATAGCGATAAAGTAAAGCAATTACATGGCGCTTAAGTGATTGACATGCATGTCATATAATAAGGACGCTGATAACACCCACACGTGTGGTGGGAGCGACATCCGCCCACACGCCTTATAACACACAGACTGCGCCACGTCACCGCATGCATGCATATGGGAATCTTTTTTGATTTCCAGTTTTTAAAATGTTTTATCTCTTAACTAAAAAATCTGATAGAAGATCTATTTTCACCATTAAATCCATCGCGACGAGAACTCATATCAATATGTTTCTATGACTTTTGGGGGGGGGGTAAAAGTTCCATGTCTATTGCACATGAATTGCCATGGTGTTTACACTGAAGTTGCCATGATATGTTTCAGCTATTTTCTTCTACATTTAAAAGTAATTTTTGACATATTATAAAATGGAGAATTAAAAAACTAGACTTGACATGAACCATAAACTAAAATTGCGATGATACATGCACTTAAAATTGCCATGGTTCATACAAAAAATATTTTTCATGGTCAAAGTACTAGAATTGCCATGGTCAAAATACTAAAATTGTCATGCTCTATAAACTAAAATTGCCACATGGAAACTTTAGTGTAAACACTATGGCAACTACGGTGTAAACATCATGGCAACTTTTGGGCAAAAAAATTCATTGAAACATATCAACATGGGATCTTGTTTTGAAGACCTCGTCAAGATGGATTTAATGGTGAAAATGAATTTTTAATTAGATTTTTAATTAGGAGATAAAACATTTTAAGCCGAAAACCAAAAAGATTCCCGCTGATGTCATCTGTTTTGATGTGGCAAAATTAATGGTAATGGAGGCGTTTGGGCCATGTTGCTTCATGCCACATGTGTGGGCGTTAACATTTGTGTATAATAATTAAAGACAACCCTAAAGCTCCTGCCGGTTGTCGTACTCATCGACATGCAAGTCGTGAACTTATTACAAAACATGATCACCTCATACATCAACTTATATCACATCACATCTTGACCATATCACATCACAACATGCCATGCAAAAACAAGTTAAACATCCTCTACTTTGTTGTTGCAAGTTTTACGTGGCTGCTACGGGCCACTAGCAAGAACCGTTCGTACCTACGCAAAACCACAACGGTGTTTATCAAGTTGCTATTTAACCTTCTGCAAGGACCTCCATAGCCAAATCTAATTCAACTAAAGTAGGAGAAATAGACACCCGCCAGCCACCTTTATCCAAAACAAGGTGCATGCCAGTCGGTGGAATCACTCTCATGTGTGTGGACATGTAAGGTTGGTTCGAGCCGCTTCATCCCACAATGCCGTCGAATCAAAATAAGACATTGATGAGAAGCAATTTGAACATCACCACCCACAACTCCTTTGTGTTCTACTCGTGCATATCATCTATGCATAGACCTGGCAAATGATGCCACTGTTGGGGAATGTTGCATGGAAAACAAAAAAATTCTACACACATGCAAGATCTATCCATGGCGATGTATAGCTACAAGAGGAGGAGAGCATCACATGCCCTTCTAGATCGCTAAGCAGAAGCATTTATCAACGTGGTTGATGTAGTCATACACCTTCACGATCCGCCCCGATCAACTACCAAACATACGGCACCTCCACGTTCAGCACATGTTTAGCTTGATGACGTCCTCGCCTTCTTGATCCAGCAAGAGAGACAAAGTAGTAGATGAGTTCCGGCAGCATGACGGTGTGGTGACGGTGGTGGTGAAACTATTCCGCAGGGCTTCGCCAAGCACTACGGACGTGGACAGAGGACGAACTAGAACTATAGGGAGAGGGGGTGCCCCACACGGCTTGGGGATCGTGGTGTGTTTAGCCCCCTCATCTCCTCACACACACACACACACACACACATATATATATATATATAGGTGGGGGAGGGGAGGCACCCCTAGGGGCGCCCCCAAGGGAGCCGGTGGCCGCCCTCGGCTCCTGCCCTAGGACTCCAGAGCTCCTCCTCATGTCCGTGATCTCATCTGGGACTCCGAACAACATTTGGTCACCAAATCACATAACTCATATAATACTATATCATCAACAAATGTTAAGCATGCAGACCCTTCCCCTGTCAATAACCAATAGCAAGACATGCATGCCCATATTGGTTCCTACATATTCTATGAAGATCTTTATCGGTCAAACCTTTATGACAATATATGTAGTTTCCTTTATCTATCGGTATGTTACTTGCCCGAGAATCAATCGTCGGTATCTCCATACCTAGTTCAATCTCATTACAAACAAGTCTCTTTACTCGTTCTATAATATATCATCTTGTAACTAACTCCTTAGTCACTTTGCTTGCAACCTTCTTGTAATGTTGTATTACCGAGAGGGCCCAGAGATACCTCTCTGTCATATGGAGTGACAAATCCGAATCTCGATCCATGCCAACTCAACAGACACCTTAGGAGATACCTCTAGAGCACCTGTATGATCATCCAGTTATGTTGTGACATTTAATAGCACACACGGTATTCCTCCGGTATCCAGGAGTTGCATGATCTCATGGTCGAAGGAATATGTATTTGACATTTAAGAAAGCAGTAGCAAAAACTGAACGATCATATGCTATGCTAACGGATGGGTCTTGTCCATCACATCATTCTCCTAATGATGTGATCTCGTTATCAAGTGACAACATATGCCTAGGGTTAGTAAACCTTAACCATCTTTTGATCAACGAGCTAGTCTAGTAGAGGCTCACTGGGGACACGGTATTTGTTTATGTATCTACACATGTATTTAAGTTTCCGGTCAATACAATTCTAGCATGAATAATAAACCTTTATCATGATTAAGGAAATATAATAATAACCACTTTATTATTGCCTCTAGGGCTGATACGTCTCCGTCGTATCTACTTTTCCAAACTCTTTTGCCCTTGTTTTGGACTCTAACTTACATGATCTGAATGGAACTAACCCGGACTGCCGCTGTTTTCAGTAGAATTACCATGGTGTTATTTTTGTGCAGACTAAAAAGTTCTCGGAATGTCCTGAAACTTCACAGAGATAAGTTTTGGAATTAATAAAAAATATTGGCAAAAGAATCAAGTGAAGGGGGGCCACACCCTGGCCAAAAGGGTGGGGGCGCCCACCTCCCTCGGGCGCGCCCTCCGACCTTGTGGGCCCTTTGGACCTCCACCGACCTCAACTCCAACACCGTATATTCACGTTCGGGGAGAAAAAAAATCAGAGAGAAGGATTCATCGCCTTTTACGAAACAGAGCCGCCGCCAAGCCCCATTCTTCCTCGGGAGGGAAAATCTAGAGTCCGTTCAGGGCTCCGGAGAGGGGAATATGTCGCCATCGTCATCATCAACCATCCTCCATCACCAATTTCATGTTGCTCACCGCCATGCGTGAGTAATCCCATCGTAGGCTTGCTGGACCGTGATGGGTTGGATGAGATTTACCATGTAATCGAGTTAGTTTTGTTAGGGTTTGATCCCTAGTATTCACTATGTTCTATGATTGATGTTGCTATGACTTTGCTATGCTTAATGCTTGTCACTAGGGCCCGAGTGCCATGATTTCAGATCTGAACCTATTATGTTTTCATGAATATATTTGTGTTTTTGATTCGATATTGCAAGTTATAGTGACCTACTACGTGTTATGATCCGGCAACCTCGGAGTGACAATAGTCGGAACCACTCCCAGTGATGACCGTAGTTTGAGGAGTTCATGTATTCACTAAGTGCTAATGCTTTGGTCCGTTACTCTATTAAAAGGAGGCCTTAATATCCCTTAGTTTCCACTAGGACCCCGTTGCAACGGGAGGATATGACAAAAGATGTCATGCAAGTTCTTTTCCATAAGCACGTATGACTATATTCGGAATACATGCCTACATTATATTGATGAATTGGAGCTAGTTCTATGTCACCCTATGTTATAACCATTGCATGATGAATGCCATCTGACATAATTATCCATTATTGATCCATTGCCTACAAGCTTTTCACATATTGATCTTTGGTTCATTACCTCTCCGTTGCCACTGTTATGATTGCTACAAAACTGCTACTGCTACTTTTGCCACCGTTACCGCTACTTCCATACTACTTTGCTACAGATATTTAGTCTTTCAGGTGTGGTTGAATTGACAACTCAGCTTCTAATACTTGAGAATATTCTTTGGCTGCCCTTGTGTCGAATCAATAAATTTGGGTTGAATACTCTACCCTCGAAAACTGTTGTGATCCCCTATACTTGTGGGTTATCAAGACCTTTTTCTGGCACCATTGCCGGGGAACATAGATCTATTCTTTGAGTCACTTGGGAATTATATCTGTTGATCACTATGAAGAATTTGAAAGATCAAAGAACCAAGATTTTTCCCTCAACTACGAGGGGAGGTAAGGAACTGCCATCTACCTCTGCTCTTGATTCACCTTCTATTTTGAGTAAACTTGTGACACCTAGACCTGATATTGATTCCAATATGTCGCATGTTATTGATGTTGCCGCTTCTGCTATGCATGAGGCTTATGATGATACTACTTTTATGCTTGATAATACTGTGCCACTAGGTGAATTTCTTGATGAACAACTTGCTAGGGTTAGAGAGAATGAAATTACTAAAACGGATGATATTGTTGAAAATGATGATTATGATTCTCCCCCTAGATATGAATTGCCTGTTGTACCTGAGGGTTATGTTATGGATGAAGAAACTGCTAGAGGCTTCTTTGCTTGCAATGATAGAGAGGATCTTAAGAAATTGTTAGCTAAGCTGAAAGAAAAATCCATGAATGCTAGAATGAATATGATCCCTCTTTTGCTACTTCACCTATCTTTGTTACTAATAAGGATTATGAATTCTCTATCGATGATGAGTTAATTACTTTGGTTGAATCCGATCCTTTTCATGGTTATGAATCTGAAACCGATGTGGCACATCTTACTAAATTAAATGATATAGCCACCCTATTTTGCTCATGTGGAAAAAGTTTGCTATTACTATATTCTTAAGTTGTTTCCTTTCTCATTAAAGGGTGATGCTAAGATATGGTTTAATTCTCTTGATCCTGGTTGTGTGCGTAGTCCCCAGGATATGATTTATTACTTCTCTCAAAAATATTTCCCCGCTCATAAGAAATAAGATGCCTTACGAGAAATATTTAACTTTGTGCAAATTGAAGAAGAGAGTCTTCCACAAGCTTGGGGGAGGCTTCTCCAATTACTTAATGCTTTGCCCAATCATCCTCTCAAGAAAAATGAAATACTTGATATCTTTTATAATGGACTAACCGATGCTTCCAGAGACAACCTAGGTAGTTGTGCTGGTTGTGTTTTCAGGAAAAGAACTGTTGAGAAAGCTGAATTGCTCTTGAATAATATATTGAGTAATGATAATGATTGGACACTTCCTGAACCAACTCCTAAATCAACTCCGAAGAAAAGGGGTATTATATTTCTTAGTCCTGAAGATATGCAAGAGACAAAGAAATCTATGAAAGAAAAAGTTATTAAAGCTGGAGATGTTAAGAATCTATCGCCTTTTGAAGAAATACATGGTCTTGATAACCCGACACAGGTAGTAGAGGTAAAATCTCTCCATAGATTTGATGAAGGTGATATTCCTCATAATAAGTATGCTAGTCAATTCTTGGGTGAGTTTGATAATTTTATTGTTAAACAAGAAAACTTCGATGCTTATGTTAGTAGACAATTGAAACGTAATGCTTACATGCTTGACCACTTGGGTGATTATATGAGTAGAACTATTAATGATATTAAGCTTATCGGTAAACATGCTTCCATGGTTACAACTCAAGTAGAACAAGTACTTAAGGCATAAGATGATTTGCTTAATGAATTAAATAAAAAGAACAATGATAATGCTATAAGGGTTATGACTAGAGGTGGTAAAATGACCCAGGAACCTTTGTATCCTGAGGGTCATACTAAGAGAGTTGAGCAAGATACTCAGAGAACTAATACTGATGCATCTAGTCCTTCTAATAAAAAGAAAAAGAAAACTAATAGGACTTTGCATGCTAGTGAATCTGTTATAGATACACCTGAGAATCCTAATGATATTTCTATTTCTGATGCTGAGACACAATCTGGTGATGAACATGAACCTAGTGATAATGTTAAGAAGGATGTTCATGTTGATGCTCAACCTAGTAATGATAATGATGTAGAGATTGAACCTGCTGTTGATCTTGATAAGCCACAATCAAAGAATCAACAATATGATAAGAGGGACTTTGTTGCTAGGAAATATGGTAAAGAAAGAGAACCATGGGTTCAGAAACCCATGCCCTTTCCTCCTAAGCCATCCAAGAAAAAGGATGCTGAGGATTTTGAGCGTTTTGCTGAAATTATTAGACCTGTCTTTTGTGTATGCGTTTAACTGATATGCTTAAAATGCCTCCTTATGCTAAGTATATGAAAGAAATTGTTACTAATAAAAGAAATATATCGGAAGCCGAAATTTCCACCATGCTTGCTAATTATACTTTTAAGGGTGGAATACCAAAGAAACTTGGAGATCCGGGAGTACCAACTATACCATGCTCTATTAAAAGAAACTATGTTAAAACTACTTTATGTGATCTTGGAGTTGGTGTTAGTGTTATGCCTTTCTCTTTGTATCGTAGACTTGAATTAAATAAGTTGACACCTACTGAAATTTCTTTGCAAATGGCTGATAAATCGACTGCTACATATGCCCATCGGTATTTTTGAGGATGTGCATGTTGTGGTTGCAAATGTTACTATCTTGATGGACTTTGTTATTCTTGTATTCCTGAGGACGACAATATGTCGATCATCCTTGGTAGAACCTTTTTGAATACTGCAGGGGCTGTTATTGATCGCAACAAAGGCAATGTCACTTTTCATGTTAATGGTAATGAGCATACGGTGCACTTTCCACAAAAACAACCTCAAGTTCATAGTATCATATCTATTGGAAATTTTTTAACTATTACTATTGGAGGTTTTAAATTTCCTCTTCCTACAGCTCAAAAAAGTATGATATTCTTATTGTTGGGGACATGCATATCCCCATTGAGGTAACCTAGTGTTATTCGAAAGTTCTCCGGTTTCATGTCATTTGGAAGAAGTTTGTTAATAAGACTTGATCAACCTTGTTAATGGACTCCTTTTGATGAGCGTGAGATGGATGAAATTAGAAAGCACAACTCTATGTATCCATTTTTTATCTTCTATTATTTAGACTAGCAAAAGGGCTAGTGCATTGCAATGGGAGAAAATAATACCACATGCTCTTAATTTATAAAAAATTGTCTATATAATCTGAGTATTTGTAGCTACGGCCCAAGCAAAGATGGTCTTTGCCTACAAAAATGCAAGTTCAAGATTCCACATGCATGTCTTCTATTTAAACATGACTTGCATGTAGATTTAATACGTACAAAGAAACGGGCAAGTGATCTTCAATTTCGTTTCCAATCCTGATTTAGCTGAGATGTTCATCCACAATCCGGACCAGTACTGATATGAAAGAAAGACGGATAATGCATTATTGATTAATATTGCACCCTAGAAAGTATTTTTTTAAGGTTAACAGGTAAAATAACATCATATTCAGATTCTATATATTTTTCTAATCAAATTCCATATATAACATGTTAAATTTGGAGTTACGGTTTAGAAGATATGAGTATTTTAGAAAAGATTTAATATGTACTGCGGGTTTAATGTTAGGAACATTAGGGGGTTTTCTATAAAATAGCATGACGGACTAAGAATACCTATTTCTTTTATTAGTAGGTATAGATTATATAAAGCAAAAATAGCATTTTCTGTCTATTTTCTGAATTATCCATGCAATAAAAAATGTCCCAAAAATAAAAGTTCTCCAAAGGAAAACTCTTACCATCACCCGGCGGATCCAATGCTGGGCGTCCACCGCCTCCGGCACGTGACGCGTGTCCATGTGGACCCATTGCACCGCTGCATCCTATTTTCCTTATCTCCTTCTCAGCCGGCTCTTTTTTCCCAACTCTTGCAGCATGCCATGGCGGCCACCACCTCAAACTTCTACAACTTCACTGCTCACACGAGCCAGCCGACCATCGTCGCGTGCGCCAGCAGCCGGTGTTCGCTGGCGAGGTAGGTTCCACTGTCTTACCCTTCCCGCTCTTTTTTTCCGCCGCTTCCTCACTTCAAGTTGCTTTTTCAGGCGAGGAACGACTCATCGTCGTGCTTCTGCAATAGCTGGAGTGGCAGCGCTACTGCTCTGTTGCGGTCGGCGCCGACGTGCTTGACGCATGCAACATGGTAGTTGTTTCCACAACGCAACCGTTGTTTCAGGAATTGTTTCTGCAACGCGGCCGTTGTTTCAGGAATTGTTTCTTCAATCTCCAATTTTTTGCAACACGGTAGTTGTTTCTGCAACACAGTCGTTGTTTCAGGAATTGTTTTTGCAACGCGGCCGCTGTTTCAGGAATTGTTTTTGCAAAACGACCGTTGTTTCTGCAACTGGGTTGTTGTTTCAGGAATTAATGTGTCGGGAAGGCGACGCGCGCATGCGAGGAGTTAGATCGGATGGTTCGCGCGCGGAGATCTGATGGCTGACGAGGTGGTGGATGTTTACTAGACATCTATCGACGGACGCGTAGCGGCTCCCTTCTCCAAATGCCCTGAAAATTTAGTATGATTATTTTTAGAATATTTTAGAATTTCTGGAACTTAGAGCACACCAGGGGGCTTCACCAGCTGGCCACAAGGGTGGAGGGCGCGCCCCCTGACCTTGTGGGCCCCATGCGGCCCCCCTCCACTTATTCCAGCACCTATCCACTCCTTCCTCTAGAAAAAATCACTCCATAGCTCAAACTCATGTTCTTGCTCGTTTTGCTACCATTTTTTATCTAGTTGCTCAAAGCTCCATTCACAGAACTGCTTGGGGGATTGTTCTTCGGTATGTGACTCCTCCAATGGTCCAATTAGTTTATGTTCTAGTGCTCTATTTATTGCACATTTTGGCTGCCTTGGTAACCCTGTTCTTGAGCTTGCATGTCAAATTTATATGGTCCAAAGTAGTTTTGATGCATGATATAGCCTCTAGGCACTTGTGGGAGTAGTTGCTATCAATTTTATCGAGTTTGGTTCACTTTTATTTTGAGTCACTAAAAATTTCAGAGATTTTCAGAGGAAGAAAATGATGAGGAGATTGTTGAGAGGCTCCTCGAGCCGTGGTTCGAAGGAAAAATAAAATGAGGAGAAGGAAAGGCCCAAGTATAATCTTCCCCGCGCGGCGGAGATTTGACCATGTGAATGGCCATGTGATCCATTCTTACAAGCAGCTGGGATTTATGATGATTTCTATTATTTGGCTGGGAATGCAGGCATCACCAACTTCCTCCTCGACCAGTGTGATCAGTATATCCTACTCACTAATCCTTTCGTGCAAAATTTTCATTTTCATGCTAGGAGATCACCACCCACAGTAGATTTTCACTTATATGATGAGTACAAATAAATGACGCTTCATGACTTTTGTGAGGTTTGTAAAGTACCTTATGAAGGTAGTGTCGAGGAACCACATCCTAGTGATGTCGAAGGTTTTATTCATGAAATCACCATAGGGGAAAATAGAGGAGTGTCGGGAGCAAGGGTGGCTAGTATTCATTTCCCTGTTTTACGCTATTACTCATTATTTGTTGGGAGATGTTTAATTGGTTGTGGAGAGAGTGGAGGCCTTAGTGGCCCTAACCTCGCCATTTTCTGCCACAGTTTACATAGAGATAGAACTTATAGTTTGGGTGCTATGGTCACTAAACGGTTAAGTTTAAACCATACAAAGGGTCCTATTTTTTGGTGGTATCTTTGCCTCCCGCCTTGTTAGATGCTTCGAGATACCCATTAGGCATTATGAGAAAGAGGAGAAATTGCTACCCAATATATATTTAGATTATGACAGCATGGTAGCACATAAGTTTATTCGCTATGATGAGGGAAAGAGACTCATTTATAACTTGATATTTAGTGAGGATACTTTTCAGATTATTACCTTGCCTGCACCTACTTTGTTCGATATTCATTCAGGCAGGTACTTTGTTTTGCCCGCGGACATTCATGCATACTGGGAGGGGACACAATCCCCACCTCCTGAGCCAGAACCATCACATGATCTGTATCAGGAGTCTATTTATCAGTGGGATCCATAGGAGCTCGCTAACTAGTGGAACCCCCAGGATCCTCCTCAGTACACCGGAGAGGGATACGTTGATCCATGGGCATAGACCAACTTAGGCCAAAAGCCTAAGCTTGGGGGAGTATGTATTTCTCACCGACATTACATTCATGTTCACACACTCATTTCAGTTGTCAGTGTTCATACTTTTTCATTGTATTATCCATGTTAGTTCATTTCTTTTTCCCATTTTCTTCTTGTGTGTTTGAAAAAAAAACTTAAGAAAAACCAAAAAAAATATTAGTTGTAGTTAGTTTACTTTCTATGCATGCTTAGTTGTAGTATTAAAAGAAAACCCAAAAAGATTTTTCGTTCTTCTTTTGCTTGTTGGGAGCTTTCCCGTGTAAATAGTTTTTCTCGTTCTTGTTTCTCTTCCTTCAGAAAAACAAAAACTCCAAAAATATTTCAGTGTGTTTCTTTGAAATTCTTTTCTTTTCTTTTCTTTGGGGGCGAGAGGAGAAGACCACGATGAAAATTGTTGAGTGGCTCTCATATGCATTATTGTTGATCTAACAAAGAGCCCATTTTACCTTGTCTTCTCCTTTGAATAAATGTTTGCAAATTCCAGCTTAGTCCAATGCACGTGCACTATTATTATTTATCCACACTGTTTGGTCGTGCAAGTGAAAGGCAATAATGGCGATATGTGATGAAATGATTGAGACGAGGAAAAGTTGGTATGAAGTCGACCTATCTTGTTTTTGTAAATATGATTAGTTCATCATTCTTGATTCAGCCTATTATGAATGAAACATGTTTGCAATGACAATTATAGATTATAGCTACTCATGCCATGCTTAATTAGCTAGGAGCTTATAATGGTTTATCTTGCGTGCCAACATGAAAACTAAAATGGTTGTGATGTAGTATGATAGATGGTATCCTCCTTTGAATGATTCGAGTGGCTTGACTTGGCACATGTTCACGCATGTAGTTGAAACAAAATCAACATAGCCTCTACGATATTTATGTTCATGGTGATTTATATCCTACTCATGCTTGCACTCAATGTTGGTTAATCTCAATGCATGTTTATGACTGTTGTCACTCTCTAGTTGGTCACTTCCTAGTCTTTTTCTAGCCTTCACTTGTACTAAGAAGGAATACTGCTTGTGCATCCACTTCTATAAACCCAAAGTTGTTCCATATGAGTCCACCATACCTTCCTATATGCGGTATTTACCTGCCGTTCCAAGTAAATTTACAAATGCCAAACTCTAAACCTTCAAATGAAATTCTGTTTTATATGCCCGAATCGCTCATGTACCAACTAGGGCTGTCAATATATTCCATGCTAGGCAGGTTATTCTCACGATGAGTGGACTCCGCTCATCATTCACGAGAAAATGGCTGGTAACCGGGATGCCCAGTCCCATGCTCAAATCAAATCAATATAATTGCAGACAAAACTCCCCCAGGATTGTTGTTAGTTGGACGATACCCGCTGTTTCAGACCAGCCGTGGAGTGTGCTTTTTGGTGGTGGGGGAGTATAACTTTACCATTCTGTTCGGGAACTGCCTATAATGTATATAGCATGGAAGATACCGAGATCTCTTAGTTGTTATGTTGACAATGAAAGCATGCCGCTCAACATATTATTTACCTCTATTTTCAAACTCGAGCTCTGGCACCTCTGCAAATCCCTGCTTCCCTCTGTGAAGGGCCTATCTATTACTTTTATTGTTGAGTCATCATCCTCTTATAAAAAGCACTAGTTAGAGAGCACCACTGTCATTTGTATGCATTGTTATTAATTTATATTGAGTATGACTGTGACTGGATCTCTTTTACCATGAATTACAATGTCTAGTCAGTCCTTGATCTTCAGGGGTGCTGTGCATTTATGTTTTGCAGTCTCAGAAAGGGCTAGCGAGATACCATCTTGTTATATCATATCATGATTGTTTTGAGAAAGTGTTGTCATCTGAGATTTATCATTATTACTCGCTAGTTGATTATGTCATTGATCTGAGTAAATGTGAGACCTAAAAGTTATTGTGAATATGGTTAGTTCATGATCTTTGCTGAAAACTTGAATGCTAGCTTTACATATTTGCAACAACAAGATCAAACTGGGTTTGTAAATGTTTTTCTTTATCACTTTTAGTTTGTCAACTGAATTGCTTGAGGACAAGCAATGGGTTAAGCTTGGGGGAGTTGATACATCTCCGTTGTATCTACTTTTCCAAACTCTTTTGCCCTAGTTTTGGACTCTAACTTGCATGATTTGAATGGAACTAACCCGGACTGCCGCTGTTTTCCGCAGAATTGCCATGGTTTTATTTTTGTGCAGAATAAAAAGTTCTCGGAATGTCCTGAAAATTCACGGAGATAAGTTTTGGAATTAATAAAAAAATTGGCGAAAGAATCAAGTGAAGGGGGACCACACACCGGCCAAAAGGGTGGGGGCGTGCCCTACGACCTTGTGGGCCCCCTGGACCTCCACCGACCTCAACTCCAACTCCATATACTCATGTTCGGGGAGAGAAAAAAAAATCAAAGATAAGGATTCATCGCATTTTACGATACGGAGCCGCTGCCAAGCCTCGTTCTTCCTCGGGAGGGCAGATCTGGAGTCCGTTAGGGGCTCCAGAGAGGGGAATCCGTCGCCATCGTCATCATCAACCATCCTCCATCACCAATTTCATGATTCTCACCGTCGTGCGTGAGTAATCCCATCATAGGCTTGCTGGACCTTGATGGGTTGGATGAGATGTACCATGTAATCGAGTTGGTTTTGTTAGGGTTTGATCCCTAGTGCCCACTATGTTCTAAGATTGATGTTGCTATGACTTTGCTATGCTTAATGCTTGTTACTAGGTCCCGACTGCCATGATTTCAGATCTGAACCTATTATGTTTTCATTAATATATTTGTGTTCTTGATCCAATATTGCAAGTTATAGCCACCTACTATGTGTTATGATCCGGCAACCCCAGAGTGACAATAGTCAGGACCACTCCTGGTGATGACCATAGATTTAGGAGTTCATGTATTCACTAAGTGCTAATGCTTTGGTCTGGTACTCTATTAAAAGGAGGCCTTAATATCCCTTAGTTTCCATTAGGACCCCGCTGCCATGGGAGGGTAGGACAAAAGATGTCATGCAAGTTCTTTTCCATAAGCACGTATGACTATATTCGGAATACATGCCTAAATTATATTGATGAATTGGAGCTAGTTTTGTGTCACCCTATGTTATAACCGTTGCATGATGAATGCCACCCGACATAATTATCCATTATTGATCCATTGCCTACGAGCTTTTCACATATTGATCTTTGCTTCATTACTTCTCCGTTGCCACTGTTACAATTGCTACAAAACTGCTACTGTTACTTTTGCCACCTTTGCCGCTACTTACATACTACTTTGCTACTAAATACTTTCCTGCAGATATTAAGTCTTTCAGGTGTGGTTGAATTGACAACTCAGCTGCTAATACTTGAGAATATTATTTGGCTCCCCTCGTGTCGAAACAATAAATTTGGGTTTAATACTCTACTCTCAAAAACTGTTGCGATCCCCTATACTTGTGGGTTATCAAGGGCATATTTCCAACACTTTCCAACCAAATTGGATTCGCGTTCCAATTGGTCTGGAGGATCGAGATATTGACGAAAGAATCTGACGCTGCAGCAGAATCTGACTGAAACTACAAGTCCAAAGGTGTTGCATCACCTCCACTTGGGCCCATGGGCCTTGTACGACCCAGGGCTAGTTTTAGGCTGCCTTCGGACGTCCTCCCACCTCCTTGGCTGCCACTCCTTGCTCCTGTATAAGTAGATCAATCTAGTAGCTTTTTGGTTGGAATTTTTTTAGTTAAAAGTTAGCCATTGCAACTTCGTGTACTTCGTTTGTGTCCAACAACTAGACCAAGACCACTTAAGGATCCCCATCTTTATCAATACTTCATCTATATTTTCAATATTCGAATTGCTTCTATCATATTCTTGCTTGTTCTTCGATTGCATGCAGGAATAGACCTTCGTGGTCAGGCTGATTGTGCTTCTAGCATCGCCAGTAACCTCGGTAGATTTGTTTGGCGATTTCTAAGGCGCGATGGCATGCATGTTTGTAGTCGGATCATCAAAGTCGACTCCACCAAATCGATAGCTATCATCTCATCAAAAGATTGGGACACCCACGCCTCTATAAAGTGGTATCTGTTTTCAAGTTGCTCGGTGAGAAGTTTTAGTTATCCCTACATTAGATTTATTTTCTTACATACTATACCAGAAAAAGCCATAAAAAGTTAGATCTGTTCATCCTTTGTCCAAGCCAGTCTTAGCCTTTGCAATTTTATTTTCATTGCTTGCATAGTGTTAGTGCAACAGACCCAGGGCCTGTTGCCCTGACTGTGCATAGGCATAAGATCAAGATTGAAGCATCAGAACAAGATGAACAAGAGACCAAGAGATTCAAAGCATCAACGAGCATAACGGAAGGATCCAAGGCCAAGTCAGAAAAGCCAGATATCATCAAGAGAGAAGCCTACCTTGCCGGGCAGGCGAGCCCGGCAAGGGGTGAGACCACCCCCAGAAGGAGATGACCAAGGCATCCCGACAGGGCCTGCGAGGACTCGCGGAGACCAGATTACCACACCAACTACTCCACCACGACCCACGTCATTGATCAATGTGGTGTCAAGCCACGGAGTGATTAAGTGGCAACCATTCGCCACATGGCGGCCACTTCCTACCAAGGAAACCCACAGATGACACCCGTCCTATGACGTGTCGAACAAGCAGGCATGGAGCTAGCGAGATAGCCCGGCAAGCCTTGCCGGGCAACCAACGACATGACACTAAGCGGTGCATTACATGCGCACTGTCAGCCTGCATAGTTAGGTATGATAGCACTATTTGCTATCATATCAGTGTCTAATGACTAAATTGCCACTGTGGTGACCCTTGACCTATAAAAGGAGGCCCATGGCAACCGTTCGGGAGGTTAGGAAGTTAGATCACTCGCACCCCCGTACGCGCGTAGTCGCTACCGCCCCGAGGCAACCCCTGCCGGGCAAGTGTACTATGCACCACCACCACTTTTCCGCCATCAATCCACCAAAGCAGGAGTAAGGTTTTACGCCTCATAGCGGCCCGAACCTAGGTAAACCGCCAGTGTGATCTCTGTCGCGATGTCTCATGTTGGTCTGCTCTTTGTGCAACGCGACTCCCTCATGCCGAACCAGCAAGGGGTTGTCCTGGTCCCATAGGTGGCCGTGGTTTCCAGCGACATCTTTGGCGCGCCAGGTAGGGGGATCGCTTGCGCGAACCTGAAGACATAAGCAGCACGTCATCTTCATCGCCATCCGCATCTTCAACAGCGCCATCGACCATGGCGCCCAAGAAGAAACCAGCTTCTCCGGCTCATCCATCCACCTCGAAGGCTCCGCTGCCCGCGGCCTCCAACACTACGGGGGGCACGAAGACGCGCGAGGGCAAGAACGCTGCTAGGGATCTGATCGGAGCAGGTGGCACCACCACCATTTCCCCCGTAGCCAACGCAAGAGCAGGAGATGTCGGAGGAGATCAACATCAGCAACACCGACGGCCGCACTCCGCTCGCCAATGGGCACAGCCACAACGATGGCGCTCGGTCTGGGGCAAACTGCCGCCCTCCGGTTGCCCTTGCCGCAGGCGCGACCACTACGCGTGCACTTTCCCCAGGGCGGGTCGACCGAGATGATGCACCCAGCAAAGTTGATGGCCCTCGAGTGCCTCCGCCTCACCACCCTACCACCCAGGTGGTTGCACCGCAACAACGGGGGCGCAGTGCTGCCGCCGCTGGCTCCATCAGGAGCCGACCGACGATGCGATCGACTTCATCATCATCTATGCCAAGCACAGCATCGGAGGCCATGGCGCGGGCTCAACTGCTATTGAGGTTTCCGCCAGCGGCCGAGCAGATGGACGAATGGCATGCCACCATCCAAAGTCTGCTTGGTTTCGCTGAAGCCGAGGGCTCACGACGAGCTGCCCTGCCGCGACCTCCCCAAGCAACGACAACTGCCCATGCTGGTGTCCGTATGGAGGGAGCCATCCCTACGGTGCAGTCCCCGCCATGATAGCCAGCACGGGCGCGGTCGAATCAAGACCCTGATGACATCTCGATGGCCTCCTCTAGTCCTTGAGCATGTCAAGGCCAATGATGAACCCCGGAAGATAGGCGGAGAGGAGACATGTGCGTCGTCGAGCAGCGCCACGGCAAACTCCTCCGAGCCGACGGTCACGACGGCCCAGACATTGACGAGCCCACGCTCGGTGTTGGCGGCCCCCTGCCCTTCAAGGTTGGTTGCCCTGCCTTCACCCGTGAGCTGCGGCAAGTCTGTTAGCCGTCCGTTCGCTCGTTCAAGCCAGAGATACCTGATAAGTACGATGGGGGGCTGAACCCGGCAGAGTTCCTGAGCATCTACACCATCGCTGTTCAGGCTACTGAGGGAGGAGATGAGAAGGTGTTTGCCAACTACTTCCTGTTGGCCCTCAAGTCCAATGTGAGGTCTTGGCTGATGCACCCGCTGAAGAACTCTATTTCGTCATGGCAGACCTGTGCCACGAATTCATCGGCGCTTTCACCGGTGGCCACAAGGAGTCGGGCCGTCCCGGTGATCTGTAGCTTCTCCAACAGAAGGAAGGAGAAACCGTCCGTAAGTATTTATAGAGATTCAGCAAAGTTCATAGAAATGTTCCAAATATCCATCCGGCAGCCGTGATAGCTCCCTTCCAATCCAATGTGCGCAATTGTCGGATCCGTTCTAAGATGAACGTGTGGTTGCCCAAGACTATGAAGGAGCTGTACACCCTAGTCGATAAGTGTGCTCGGATGGAGGAAGGAAGGAAGTTAACAGGAGAGGAAGAATGCATCAATGTTGATTCAGAGGATGATGATGAGTCCACCAGTTAGAAGAAGGTCAAGAAGCGCAGCAAGAAGCGGAGGGATAAGGCAGTGTTGACTTTTGAAGGATCAGGCACCCCTAGTACCGGCAAGATCGCCAAGGCTGAGGTACCCGGCAAGGAGACTGCCGTGTGCGCTGATTGCCGGGAAGCTGCAGCTACCGAGAAGGCCGAGAAGGGCGATGGACCATACTACAAGATCCATCGGACCAAAGGCCACGACCTCCAAGAGTGCTATCAAGTTGAGCAGTTGGTCCATAAACAGAGAGCAGAATATGAGAAGTGTGGTAAGTAAAAGGGTCAGAATGTCGCTGGCGGTAAGGGCCGAGGTGATGGAGCAAATCGCCCCGGCAAGCCCTTTCAGAATAAAGGAAAACCCGCTAGAGGCCAGGAGAAGGAAGTCTGTGATGATGAGAGTGATAAAGGGGGTGAAGAGGAAACCAGTGAGCAAGAGTTTCAGAAGGCCATGAATGCCCTATGCGTCGACGGGGGTGCATCTGTGCACACCTCCCATCGCCAACTCAAGCGGTGGGCACGAGAAGTCAATGCCGTGGAACCAGCACCAGAGGCCCGGAAGCCTCTTAGATGGTCCTGTACACCCATCATCTTTGACGAAGTGGATCATCCTAGCTGTACCACTGCGATAGGATGCCTGCCTTTGTTGGTTTCTCCAACAATTCGCAACCTCAAGGTCACGAAGATGCTTGTGGACGGTGGGGTCACGATGAATCTGATTCCCCTGGCAGTTATCAGCAAGCTTTAGATAGCACAGGAAGAACTGGAGGTTACCGGCACGTCTCAAGGAGTCAACCCGACAGGAGTCATCCTAAGGGAAAGAATACATTGCCAGTAACATTTACGGGAGAGCTTAACTACTGGACTGAGAAGATTGTGTTTGACATAGTTGATCTCCCCCTGCCGTACAATGGAATCCTTGGACGCCTGGCCTTGGCTAAATTCATGGCGGCATCCCACTATGCCTACAACACCCTGAAAATGCCTGGGCCACTGGGGGTCCTCACCATCCCGTCAGATGAGAAAGATTCCATCATCTGTGTAGACAAGATGTACTAGGACGCGGTCGAGGCAGAGGCAGCGACAGCGGCAGTTCTCGCCAAGGAAAGCAAAGGGAAGAAAAAGGATTGTAGGACCTCCGGCAAAGAGTCCGGGAAGTGTGCCCCCTCCGAGTACACGGAACCCATTGACAATGTACCGGAGTGTTCCAACAGCAAGAGATCCAATGTTACTGCTCCACAAGTGAAAAAGGTCCAGGCGGGGCTGGCCGGTGTTGGTGGTACTTTCACTATCAGCGCCACCCTCGATGACAAATAGGAAAGCACGCTTGTTGCCTTCCTGCGGGAAAATATCGATGTGTTTGCTTGGAATCCATCTGATATCCCTGGTTTCCCAGGAAGGTAATCGAGCACCACCTTGATGTCTGCCCACACACCAGACCTGTTAAGTAGAAAGTCCGGAAGCAGGCCTTGGAGAGGCAACAGTTTATTGCAGAAGAGATCAAGAAGCTTGAGGCAGCTGGTTTGGTCAAAGGAGTGCTACATCCCACTTGGCTAGCAAACTCAGTGGTGGTCCCGAAGGCAAACAGGAAGTGGAGGTTGTGCATTGATTTCACAGACCTCAACAAGGCTTTCCCAAAGGACCCGTTCCCCTTGCCGCGTATTGATCAGATTGTAGATGCCACTTCAGGTTGTGATTTGCTCTCATTTCTGGATGCCTGTTCTGGGTACCACTAGATCTTCATGTCCAAAGAAGATGAGGAGAACACATCATTCATCACTCCATGTGGTACGTACTGCTTTATCTGCATGCCATTTGGATTAAAGAGTGTCGGGTCCACCTTTGCAAGGGTAGTCCAGATCGGTTTTGAACCCCAGCTGCATAGAAACATTGGGGCTTATGTGGATGACACTGTGGTTAAGACCAAGGACAGAGCAACTCTCATCCAAGATTTGGAGGAGACGTTTGCAAATCTGCACAAGATCAACTTGAAGCTAGACCCAGAGAAGTGTGTGTTTGGCGTCCCCTTCGGCAAGATGCTTGGATACTTTGTGACCCACAGGGGAATCGAAGCTAATCCTGACAAGATCAAGGCCATTGAGCATATCCAAGCGCCAAGGACAGTCAAAGATGTGAGGCGCCTGGCGGGATGTGTTGCCACGCTAAGCAGATTCATCTCCAAGTCTGCCGAGTGTGCCCTACCGTTCTTCGAGATTTTGAAGAAGGTAGGTCCTATGAGGTGGACCCCTGAAGCAGACACAGCTTTGCAAGAGTTGAAGACCTACATGTCCTATGTGCCTACCCTGGTTGCACCCAAACCCCAGGAGCCGTTGTTGTTATACTTAGCGGCATCCAACCAAGTGATCAGTGCAGCCTTGGTAGCACAGTGAGAAGTGAATGAGAAAGAGAGTGAGCAGAGGCCGGTAGAGCCAGATAAGGATCAGAATAGCAGCGAGCACGGCAACAATGACAACCCCAAGGAGGCGGCAAGGAAGAAAGTGGTGCAGCACCCAGTGTACTTCATCAGCTCCTTGTTATAGGGGGCTAGATTGAGGTACTCTGGCGTGCAAAAGTTGATCTTTGGTCTTATCATGGCCTCAAGGAAACTGTGCCACTACTTCCAAGCCCATGAGATCATGGTTGTTACTTGTTTCCCATTGCAATGGATACTTCGAAACCAAGAGGCTACTGGTAGAATAGTGGAGTGGGCTTTGGAACTATCCAGCTTTGGTTTGAAGTTTGAGAGCACATCAACTGTCCAGAGCAGGGCATTGGCAGAGTTTATTGCAGAATGGACACCAACCCCTGATGAGAAAGTGACAGAGATAGTTATCCCCGGCAAGGAATCACCCCAAGAATGGATTATGTATTTTGATGGTGCTTTTTCCCTGCAAGGTGCAGGGGCTGCCGTGCTTCTTGTTGCCCCCTCCGGGGATCACTTGAGTACATCGTCCAGATGCATTTTGCCCGGAAAGAAGCAACCAACAATACAACAGAGTATGAAGGACTCCTTGCCAGTCTCAGAATTGCAGCAGAATTGGGAATTAAGAAACTGATCATTCGAGGAGATTCACAGATAGTGGTGAGGCAACTTAACAAGGATTATCAAAGTCCATTGATGGAGGAATAGCGAGGAAGTGAGAAGATTGGAGGAGCACTTTGACAGATTACAAACAAAGCACGTACCCCATGTGGAAAACAGCATAGTTGATCATTTGTCAAAGTGTGTTACGCAGAAGCTTCCTGTGGAACCAAGGACTTTTGTTCTCTGTCTTATTCAGCCCTCCGTATCCCCAGCAACAATGGCCCAGAAGAGGAGAAAGTTGGGCACCGGAAAGCCTCTCCCGGTAGAGTCGTCAGCTCCTGGCAGAGACCTTGTTGAAAACAACTCCTCGCAGCCTACCGGACCACCCCCTCTAGCCGGGTCCATGGACCCCACGTACAAGGCTGGTGCTCCCGCAGTAGAGGAGGTGCCGCTAGTCCTCATTGCCGAGCCGCAGGCTCCAACTTGGGAAAGGCACATTGTCCGCTTCCTCCAAACTGAAGAGCTTCCCGGCGATCAAGACGAAGCTGAAAAAGTAGCCCAGAGGGCCATTATGTATGAGTTTGCCGACGACACTCTATATAGAAGGAGGCCCAATGGTGTGAAATTGAAGTGTGTATGCCGGGAAGAAGGAAAGGAACTGCTGGTTGAGATACACAAAGGAATGTGTGGCTCCCACATTGGATCAAGGGCGTTAGTTGGGAAAGCATTCCGGTAAGGATTCTATTGGCCCACAGCCCTCCAAGATGCGGTCGAGCTAGTCACTAAGTGTGAAGCCTGCCAGTTCCATTCCAAGAAAACCCACCTACCTGCCCAAGGGCTTCAGACAATCCCTCTATCATGGCCATTTTCAGTCTGGGGGCTCGATATCCTCGGCCCCTTCCCCCAACCAATCGGGGCCTTTGAATTCTAGTTCGTTGCCATCGACAAGTTTACAAAGTGGCCGGAAGTGGCTCCAGTGAGAAAGGTGACTGCTCAGTCAGCTATCAAGTTCTTGAAAGATTTGGTGTGTCATTTTGGAGTTCCGGCAAGGATCATCACTGACAACGGCACCTAGTTCATGATCTGCGCCTTCATGCAATATGTTCATGCCCTCGGATGCAAGATCTCATTCACCTCTATGGCACACCCTTGGAGCAATGGACAACCTGGGAGGGCAAACGCTGAAGTGCTATGCAGACTCAAGACAAGAACCTTTGATATGCTGCAGAAGCACGGCAGGCGGTGGATCGAGGAGCTGCCGGTAGTTCTCTGGTCCCTCAGAATGACACCACACAGAGCTACCGGGCAGACTCCCTTCTCCCTGGTCTACGCGGCAGAAGCAGTTATCCCCACGAAACTCATTTACGGGTCGCCTCGAGTACTTTCTGACGATGAAATCGTACAAGATCAGCACCGGCGTGACGATGTTGTGCTACTCGAGGAGAACCGTCTCCGGGCTACTACGCGTGCCGCATGCTATCAGCAAACCCCGCATCGCTATCATAGCCGCAGGGTTCATGCCTAGTGTTTTGAGGAAGGTGACCTTGTCCTTAGGCACGTTCAGTCCACCAAGGGTACACACAAGTTGTCACCGAAGTGGGAAGGCCCTTACCGGGTAGTACGAGTCACGAGACACAGTGCAGTCCGTCTGGAGACCGGAGATGGCACTCTATTGCAAAACTCATGGAATATTGAGCATCTCCGCAAGTTCTACCCGTAAGGTGCGAGGCTGCCGGGCCCTACCCGGCAGCCACCCATTTGTACAGGCCTTGCCTCAGTTGCATGTAACCCCTTGGACAAAGCCGGGGCGATGACCCCATGCAAGAGAAAATAAAGAAGCGTTGTAGGGGGCCCCAACCTAGATTGCATGCATGCATGAGCATTTCAGATCACTACATAAGCATTTTCATGAGCATCTGCATATGCATATAGATAGGATCACATCTATCATTCATTCTCATCTGCATGAAGCTACAGGTTCTTACCATGGACTTGGCTTTGACAAGGGGGTGAGAAGATTGCATGGCACTGCGATCCCGGCAAGCCAAACAGATAAGTTCTACCTCTTGTCCATTCGTGTTCTGTAAGCTATAACTTATGTGAGGGAGTCCTGGACTAGGGGGTGTCCGGACAGCCGAACTATCAATATCCGCCGGACTCCAAGACTATGAAGATAGAAGATTGAAGACTCCGGCTCTTGTCCGGAAGGTACTTTCCTTGGCGTGGAAGGCAAGCTTGGCGATACGGATATGTAGATCTCCTACCATTGTAACCGACTCTGTGTAACCCTAGCCTCTCCGGTGTCTATATAAACCGGAGGGCTTTAGTCCGTAGGACACAACATTACATCTCAACAATCATACCATAGGCTAGCTTCTAGGGTTTAGCCTCCTTGATCTCGTGGTAGATCTACTCTTGTACTACCCATATCATCAATATTAATCAAGAAGGACGAGGGTATTACCTCCATCGAGAGGGCCCGAACACAGGTAAAAACATTGTGTCCCTCGTCTCTGTTACCATCCGCCTAGACGCACAGTTCGGGACCCCCTACCGAGATCCGCCGGTTTTGACACCGACATTGGTGCTTTCATTGAGAGTTCCTCTCGTCGTCACCGATAGGCTCGATGGCATCTTCAACCATCAACGCTGTCCGGTGAGACTTTTCTCCCGGACAGATCTTCATATTCGGCGGCTTTGCGCTGCGGCCAACTCTCTTGGCCATCCGAGCAGATCGAAGCTTCGCCTCGCCGTCGAGTCAGATTTGGAAGCTTGAACTTCACGGCCGATGACCGCGGAGAATTGATCTTGACGGACTCGAGCCACAGCCACCAACCGCGCCCGACCTTGTGGCGATGGGCATGATCTAGCTCTGCCGCCGGACAGTGCTTTGGAGGCCGCACTCGAACCCGCTCCGGCTACTAGCCTGGAGCCGATTGCCCATGACGAGGGTCGATGGATAGACGCCGCCCCGGGGGCTTTAACATCGGCGGCGATGGAGCCAAATACCAATCTTGTCCCCTGCGAAACTCGTGATCCCGAGGCGCCCGACTCCTCGCCGGACTCCGAGCCTCCCGCGCCCCTGCCAATTAAACCAGTTAGGCGCGGTTATGGAATTCACCACCGCGGACATCTTTCAAGCTTTTCGCCTTTTGGCGATATCCTGAATTCTCAAGCATCTCTCGCTATCGGAGAATCTGGCGGACTATGGCGGGGCGGTTGGAGTACGGACGATGAAGAAATTCAGAGCCCACCCACCACCCACTTTGTAGCCACTGTCGAGGATTTAACCGACATGCTAGAATATGACTCTGATGACATCGACGCTATGGACGATGATACCGGAGACGAACAGGACCCAGCGCCCACAGGGCACTGGAAGGCCACCTCGTCATATGACGTCTACATGGTGGATACCCCAAAAGAGGGGGATGGTGAGAAAGCAGCGGAGGAAGACTCTCTAAAGAAGCAGCCCAAACGCCGGTGTCAGCGGCACCGCTCTAAATCCCGCCACAACAAGAATGGAGATTCCGGCACAGGAAATAACAATACCCCGAGAGAGTGCAAGACAAACCCTCCAAAGAAGACTCGGTAGCAGAAGATGCGAAGCAAGCCCTCACGAAAGGACGGCAGAAGAAAAGGTCGAGGATCACAACTATGTACCTCCCTCGAAGACTAAACAAGCCCCAACGACAGCGAACTCGAGGAGCCCGTCGAACAAGAGCTTTTCAAACGCAGCTCATCGCTACAGACAAGAAGCTGAAGAAAGAAAAATGGAAGCTCAACACAGCGGAAGACGCGTTCGAATAAGATGGAGCAAAGTACTCAAGACCGCAGATAAACACGGCAACGGCCACCAATCGAAGAGCTACTCAAGCGAAAGCTGCTCCCAGAATTGACGAGGAGGCCATAAAGCCCCACCGTCCAATGGCCCAGCCAGTCCATCTACGGACCCAAAAGACAGCCCCAATAAGCAAAGGAACACATCAAGTGTCCGATGATAGCGCACGCATACAAATCTGGGCGCTGACACCCACTATGCTTCACCGACGAGGTCTTTGGAGCATGAATTCCCAGCAGGGTTTAAACCCATAAACATAGAAGCATACGATGGAACAACAGACCACTCGAGTGCGGATAGAAGACTATATATTGCATATACATATGGCGGAGGAGACGATCTCCATGCCATAAAATATCTACCCTCAAGCTCAAAGGGCCAGCCGTCATTGGCTCAAAAGCCTCCCGAAAAACATGTTGGAAGTTGGGAAGAGCTCGAGGAAGCGTTTAGAGCAAATTTTCAAGGAACTTATGTCCGCCTCGGATGCGAGATGACCTAAGTCACATAACTCAACAGCCCGGAGAGTCGCATGAAATTCGAACAGGTTCCTTACCAAAAGAACCAAATAGTCGATTGTCCGGACGCAGAAGCCTTAGAAGCTTTTAAGCACAATGTCCGAGATGAATGGCTCGCCAGACACCTCGGTCAAGAGAAACCGAGGACAATGACCGCATTAACAAGCCTCATGACCCGCTTACATGCGTAGAGAGGATAGCTGGCTGGCAAGATGCAGCACCAGCGACCCAAGTACATCCGAGATAAGAGATGGAAATGGGAAATCACGGCGCAGAAAAAGCAGCAGCGCGGAATAAAGAAAAAGCCCAAAGAGCACGGCAGTCAACGCCGGATTTAAAAGCTCACGCCAAATAACAAAGCTCAGCCCGTCAAGGATGACAATGACGAATTGTCTAACCTACACAAAATTCGGGTCGGATATGTCAAATCCACGGTACCCGGAAGGCTCGCAAATCACACCCACGAGGATTGTTGGGTTTTCAAACAGTCCGCCGATTAAATGCCGAACACAAGGGGCTCGACGCGTCAAGCGAAGAAGATAAACCCGCACAAAGTAGGCACCGAAAACAAAAGACTTTCCCACAAGGGGTCAAAGCAATCAACTCACTTCATGTGAGGGCACGAAAAAGATCAGGCGGCACCTTCTAAAAGAGCCTCGCACGGTCCAGCCCAACAAACCATGGAGATTGGATATCAAACCAATCACTTTCGACCACCGGATTATTCCGTAGTGTTCGAAAGGCGGACGGACTTCGATATTGAATCCGGTAATAGACGGACTACAATTCACAAACGTCCTAATGGACGGAGGCAGTGACTTAAACCTGCTATACTCAAACACAATCCGTCGGATGGGGATAGACCCTACCAAAATTCGACACAGCCGCACTTCCTTCAAAGGAGTTACGCCAGGCCCTTACGCCAAGTGCATGGCTCGATATTACTAGAAGTCGTGTTCGGGTTGCGAACAATTTTCGACACTAAAAGTTAATCTTCCATATCGTCCCATTTAAAAGTGAATATCAAGCACTATTGGGACGAAGGCTTTTGTCCGCTTAACGCCATACCAGACACGCGTCTCTTACACTTAAGATGCCCGGTCCACATGGCACCATTTCAAAGGCGAGGGTCACTTAAAGACCCGGACTCGGATAGACGAATCCGACTCAAGAAAGTTAGGGCTCCCTAGCCGCATACCCTTTCATAAGGGCGTACGCGCACAACTAACCGCGGTTTCATATAAACCTAGCTTTAATTATTTACACTTACTCTTTTTTATATTTTTCGCATCGAACTGTTTCTAAAACTAAAATGTTCCTCTTTTTCTACAGATGAACAAGCGTGCGCACCGCCCGTGATAACGGCATAGAACGGAGACACGGTATGAGGCGTGCGAGAGGGACCCGTCGCAAGGATTCTTTTGATTAAGACCCTCGTAGACCTTTTATTCTGTCTCTTGTTGTTAATCTCCTCGGCTTCTTCTTATAGCCAGCGAGCTCGACGCTTTGGCATCGGCGCGTCGAAGACAATGCCCTTACACGACACAAGGGGCTTAGGGCATAATTCGCCCATTATCATAAAGTCCGAACACCTTCGGAGTGTTGGCGTCTCAAGTTAGGCATTATATGCATCAGCTCGAATCATGTCTTTGGTCAAATGTTGGGTTTGCCCGGCTCCGTGTTTTGCTGCCTTACGTTCGTATCACCCGCTAACGCGGCACCGGAGAACTACTGCGATTGTGCCCCGCCGGCCGGGCGAGCACCTCAAGAGAGAAAGCGAAAACCGATCATGTCATGATATAGCGAGTCCTGGTCACCACTTGATCGACTACCGGAATGTTTAGAATTCCCGCCTTGACGAAGGACCGCTTCTGGTCAGCACATACGCACTCGAATCCGGAGATGTGCGGTGTCATTAGGGGCTATATCGTAGCCCCACCCTCGAGCTCCATTGGCTAAGTGAAAGAAATAAAGCACCATAGTCCGGATTGCCTCGTTCGCTACGCTACCACCTCCTTATAAGAGGACCGAGACGTCGGATTAAGTGTGAAAAAGCGCTATTTTGCAAACACCCCAGCACCTTGTGCAAGGGGGCTGAAGCCGAAGACTGCATCTTTCAGGTTATACACAAGTATATGCAAACGGCCGCACAGGAGAAGTTTTTACTACTTGGAAGCACAAGTATAAAAAGCATTCATACTATAATCATTAATTTACAAGGTATTGCGTTCATTTGAACGTTACATTCTTTGAGCACTGCGCCTCTACCTTACGAGCATCGCGCATGACTTCTCCGAAGTAGTGCTCGGCAGGGAGCCGGCTTCAATCCGGACCCTGGGCAACAACGGCAGTGGCATCCATCTCCGGATAATGCACCTTCACACGAGCAAGGGCCATCCGCGCGCCCTCGATGCAGGCCGACCGCTTCATCTCCTTTATATGCGGCACCGCACCAAGGAATTGCTGCAATAAGCCAAAGTAGCTCGTCGCCTTGGATCTTTCTGGCCAGACATGGGCCACGATGTCAGTCATAGCCAGCCCGGACAGTCTATTCAGTTCCGCCCATTCGGCCAACCTGTCCGTCAGAGGAAGGGGGCGATCCGGACTGTGGAATTGAGTCCAATATAACTCTTCCGCCTCGTGATCCCCCTGGCTCCGGAAGTGCTTAACGGCATCACCGCTTTTCGCAGCCAAATCCATATACGGATCTTCGAACTCCTTTGCCGCTCAAATTGAGCGATTTGGCATCCATAAACCGGCGACGATAAGAAAGGGCTTGCCAGCCACGATTTCTCGGCTTGGCGCAGCTCCTCCTTCATAGCCCGCATTGCAAAGCGGGCATCCTTGGCTTCGCGGTGGCCTTCTTCAGTCTTCCCGCTCGATAGGCGCTCCTTTTCAAGAGCCTCGCCACGGTCGGTAGCATCCTTTAAATTCTTGGCCAATTCGGCCACCTCCGCCCGCTTAGGCAAAGGCGCAGCCTTTTCGACCTTCAACTCCTTGGCGCCCTCGCGGCAACAGATCACCTTCGGGCTTGCTCCTTAGCTTGTGCAAGCTCGGTCCAAGAAAACTCTCCACAAAGAGCCTGACTGTCTCAGATAAACAGCATATAACTTATCGAGGAGGGCTTTAACCCACTCAATAAAGCGGCTGCGGAGAATTTATTTACCTTGTGACTCGTCAAGTCGCTGATTGACAAGTGCGATGTCAAGATCTCGCCATGTCCGGCTGTTGACTCGATTAAAGAACCGATCAGTCCGGCTGGCCCCGGACTATCCGCCACCTGATCGAATGGCGGTATTCATTACCGAGATGTTTAGATTTTCGATCCTCGAGACGCTGTCGCCTTCGACAACCTACCGAGTCTCAGGGCTACTATCTATACAGGCGCATTTTATATGCGTAACTGTTAAAAGACAAAGGGTGCATCATTTTCGATACCTCAAATCCCGCCAAAGCAAGCTCAGGCGGCATTGCGCAATCCGCTTTCAGCGGACGAAATCCTTCCAACCACCGCACGATTAACGCGGTGATCTTCGAAATGGACGCCCTCTCAAGCAAACTCTTGATTCTCGGCGGACTCGGTGGGTGTTGAACTCTTTGGCCCCTCCGGACTCGGGACGCCCTCCGTGGCGACACCGGGCTCGCCGCCTCATCTGGCGGCGCGTCGACGGAGGCGATCGCTCTCCATCATCTTCGGAAGAAGATCCCCCGAGGATGAACTCATCTGGCTGCAGATCCGAACTGCGACATAAATATTCCGGTTACCTACAGAAGCATAAACGAAGGTACTTTCTTATTAAACTTCCCCTTTCATACTCACGGCTCGTTGGAGGGCTGGTCCTTGGGCGATGATTGCGCGTCCGGATTCTCTCCGGACGCCGGACCCCCCGGTGAGGATTTCTTCCCACGCTTAGGGGCTTTGACCTCCGGATCTCCGGAGGCGGTCCTCTTCTCCCTCTGAAGGGAGGGATCCTTGGTCGCCCCTTTGGGCGAAGTATTAGCTCCTTTATCTCCCCGTTGCCCCCTCTCGTGGCGCAACCTCCAACATTCTGACCAGCACGGGCTCCAGTGCGGTCTCTGGGAGGGGGGCCGGACACCTTATCAGCCTTGATCGCGCCACCCACTCCTGTAAAGAATAAAGGGTCAGGAGATGATCTTTTGAAAGGCATATAAGTAGAATGTCCGGGCTCTGAGCTACTTACTTGAGTATCCGGGCGATCGCGGCTTAAGCCCACGCCCCAAACCGACACGCCACTGCGGTCCGAAGAACAGCTTGTACATCTCCGTGGGTGTTGCGCCCATAAAATGCTGGAGAATACGAGGTCCCTCCGGATTGAACTCCCATAGGCGGAGAGGACGACGTTTGCAGGGCAGGAGGTGCCCGATTAGCATGACTTGCATCACCTTGACCAGGTCGATCTCCCTTGTTTGGAGGTCTCGAATCCGGCCCTGTAGTGCGGGCACGTCCTCGGACGGCCTCCAGTTGAGCCCTTGGTTGACCCACGACATTAGCTGCCGTGGAGGTCCTGGGCGGAAGGAGGGCGGCGGCTTTTGCTTGCTGCCCCTTGGAGCGGTAATATAAAACCACTCCTGCTGCCACAATCCCTGTTCCTCTTGGAAGGAACCTTCGAGCCATGGGGCATCGGCCTTCTTGCTTATGGTCGCCCCGCCGCACTCCGCTTGACGCCCCCCGATCATCTTCGGCTCCACCTTGAATGTTTTCAGCCACAAGCCGAAGTGGGGGATGACGCGGAGGAAGGCCTCGCAGACAATGATAAATGCGGAGATATGGAGGATGGACTCCGGAGCCAAGTCGTGGAAGTCCAGCCCGTAGTAGAATAGGAGCCCCCTCACGAAAGGATTCGTCGGGAAGCCTAATCCCGACGGAGGTGAGATGCGAAACGACGATTCGCCGGGCTCTGGGTGGCACGGCCTGCCTCGGGCAGAAACTGTCGAAACTTCAGTGGGCGTGCACTTGGCCTCACGCAACTTCATTATGTCCTCCTCCGTGACGGAGGAGGGCACCCACCGCCCTGGAGGTCGGAGCCGACATTGTTGTGGATCCGAGGTGCTCGAATCAAGCTCTAGGTGTTGGAACCGGGAGCGGAGGGAAGATTCGATGCAAGGTTGAAAGACAAGGATGTGCCCCGCCCTCTTATAAAGGGGGAAGAAATACCAAGGGCCGTCTCCGTGACCGTTTGAGATTCCCCTTCGATAGAGGAGGCGTGGCGACGGGAACGGTTGGGTTACCCACGCACGTATTGATGGGAATCCCGGAATAAGGGGAACACGATCTCTACTTCGACAGGACGTGCCAAGGAAACTGCTTCGCTAAACGTGCTGAAGTGGTACAGTAATTCAAACAAAGGCTTGGTGCCGGTGTGATGTCACGCCGCATAAGACGTCAGCAGATTGGATCGGTGTATATATTTTATTCTCTCTACATTTGGAATGTGGAAATTATTTTGCAGAGCCGGACACTATCCTGGTGTTCATTATTCTCTCCGGATTATTCAAGGGAGGAACCCGCCTCGCAATGCCGAACATCATGCACGCCGAACTTATCATCATTGAAGACTGGTTCAGGGGCTACTGAGGGAGTCCTAGACTAGGGGGTGTCCGGACAGCCGGACTATCAATATCCGCCGGACTCCAAGACTACGAAGATAGAAGATTGAAGACTCCAGCTTGTGTCCGGAAGGTACTTTCCTTGGCGTGGAAGGAAAGCTTGGCGATACAGATATGTAGATCTCCTACCATTGTAACCGACTCTGTGTAACCCTAGCCTCTCCGGTGTCTATATAAACCGGAGGGCTTTAGTCCGTAGGACACAACATTACATCTCAACAATCATACCATAGGCTAGATTCTAGGGTTTAGCCTCCTTGATCTCGTGGTAGATCTACTCTTGTACTACCCATATCATCAATATTAATCAAGCAGGACGTAGGGTATTACCTCCATCGAGAGGGCCCGAACCTGGGTAAAAACATTGTGTCCCTCGTCTCCTGTTACCATCCACCTAGACGCACAGTTCGGGACCCCCTACCCGAGATCCGCCGGTTTTGACACCGACATGTTAATTTAGTCAGGGAGGTAATACCTGTGGTGGTTTGCCGAAGTAACATTAGAAAACCTCGCCACTTTTTTTAGACTTAGGTGCTCCCGTTCCTGACCCGAATGTTGCTTCGGTCAAGACGGTTGCAGTTGCCTTTGGTAAAAGGAAGTTGGCAGGGGGCTGGCCCCTCTGTCTGTAACCCGACAGATAAGGTTCTCCGGCAGACAAAAAGGGGGCCGGCAAGATGGCCTGCCAGGACAAACTCGTTTATTTACACTAAAGAGGCGTCTCACCTCTGCATGGACATATACATGCACGGGTTCCCGGCAGGGTTCATCTTTTTCATTAACATGCTGATACAACTAAAAGCATTACAGAGCACAAGCATGGACATGAGAGATTACATTATTCGAATTAAAATTTGGCAAATGCCTACAGGTTTAAGATTGAAGAAAGATAAGTGCCCCGTAATCCCCTTTCTTGTCCCTCTCCTCCCAGGCACGGCAGGTGAAGGCTAGAAGGACGAAGGGGAAGCACCGGGGAATGCGTAGATGGAAAGCAAAGCGGGGCCGACACGTCGACCGCCGCCGCCAGGGTCAGCAGAGCACGGCGGGGCTAAGTGAGATGCAGCCCGATAGGAAGCCTGCCGAAGCCCGGCCATAAGACCGCTGGAGGGGCCTGGAAGCACCATCCCCACCTCTGCATCGAACTCCTCGATAAATCGTGTTGCCGGGGAGGAGATGCAGATGATGGTGCGACCACGTGATGAAGATGGTGCGGGCAAAGGTCAACTGGAGTCGGAGTTGTTGCCCTCCCGCCCACCGGCATCGTCATCGCCATCACGGTCCTCCTTGTCGCTGCCGCTCGAGGAGGAGCTTTCGTTATCGGTAGAGCTCTCCGCGCAGCACCCTAAGCGAATTCCCGAGCGCTCGAAGACCATGACGGGGAGCAGGCCGCTCTCTATTAATTTAAACTAGAGAACGTGCCCCTCTGACAAGCTATGGGCACGGGTGAAGGTCTTCCAAACGCGGTGGAGGTACATAACATGAGGGGCAGGGAAGTCGATGTCGACCCACATGCCGCCATTCCCACAACCTGATGTGGAGCATCCCTCGACCATCACCATTGACGTCTCACCACCACCGCAAGAACGGAGAGGACTATTGACAAGAGCTCGCGCACGCGCCATCGAGAAGAAGGTCAATTCTTTCATCTTCGAGTCTCGTTCAGAATCGCATATGAATCGAGTTCTACCTCAAATGGATTCGTTGTGCCTTCGTAGGTATCAAGGACTTGACCATGAGGAAGCTAGGAGGGAGACTCGTGCACTCATCGAGGAAGGAGAAGGAGGGAAGCATCGAGACGTGCGTGCAAATGGAGTTCCCGGACATGAAGCCGCGGGAGGGACCAAGTCCCCTGGACACCCCGGGTGCCCGGCCGTGTCGCCCCCGGGTGCCCGGGCACCGCCTAGGCGTCGCCCCAGCCTGGCCCGGGTGCCCGGCCCCAAGGTCCCGGGTGCCCGGCCTTCGCCCAGCCAGTGCCTGGGCCGCACCCCGGGTGCCCGGCCACTTGGGCCAGGGTGCACGGCCTCCTGCCTAAGCCAGCCCAGCTCGCCCGGTGCTCGGGCTCTCACCCCGGTGTCTGCCTACCAGCCACCACCACCAGCCTCGTGCCCGGGTGCCGCCTCACCGCGCCAACCAGCAGCCCGCCCGGTGCAGCCCTCCTCAACACCGCGCCCGACCGTCCGGGTGCCCGGCCGGTTTGACCCCGGGTGCCCGCACCACTCCAAGAGCCTGCGTGCCTCTTTGGGGCTTTGCCCTTGTATCCCCCCTCCTCTCTTATTTCCTCTCAAAACTATAAGTACCCCCCACCTAGCTCATTTAGAGGGATAGGAAAGTTTATGAGTGACATTAGTGATCTTTGCTCCTTGTACCCACTGAGGGAGTCCTGGATAAGGGGGTATCCGGACAGCCGGACTATATACTTTGGCCGGACTGTTGGACCATGAAGATACAAGACTCAAGACTTCGTCCCGTGTCCGGATGGGACTCTCCTTTGCATGGAAGACAAGCTTGGCGATTTGGATGTTAGATCTTCTTCTTTGTAACCGACTCTGTGTAACCCTAGCCTCCTCCGGTGTCTATATAAACCAGAGGGTTTAGTCCGTAGGAGGGACAACAATCATAATCATAGGCTAGCTCCTAGGGTTTAGCCTCTACGATCTCGTGGTAGATCAACTCTTGTAATACTCATATCATCAAGATCAATCAAGCAGGAGGTAGGGTATTACCTCCATCGAGAGGGCCTGAACCTGGGTAAAACATCGTGTCCCCTGCCTCCTGTTACCATTAGCCTTAGACGCACAGTTCGGGACCCCCTACCAGAGATCTGCCGGTTTTGACACCGACATTGGTTTTGAACAGCCTTTCTACTTCACTATCTTTTTGATCCTTGAAAAACTTGGTCGCATCAGCCGTACTTTTCGCCAGATCCGCATACACGTCTGCAGCGCTCCATAGCCGATCCAGAGGAGCGTACTTTGGATCTAAGAACTTCATCCGCAACAAATAGGGGCTTCCAACCGCGATTTCTCTGGCCTGTCGAAGCTCCTCCCGCGCATCCCTAATTTCGGAACGCGTCTCCTTGGACGCATCAAGGGCCTTCTTCAGGTCAGCCGACTTTGTCTGATTCTCCTTTTCAAGGATCTCATACCGGCCGGCGGCGTCCCTCAGCTCCACAGCCATCTCGGTTATTTTATCTTTGCTTCGGCGATGAGCATCCTGTTCGGCTCTCAAATCTTCGGCCGCCTTTAGGGCAGCCGCATTGCTAGCCCGGGCTTGTTCCTTGGCTAGGGCAAGTTCCACCCTCAGGGCCTCCACGGCAGTAGCTCCGCCTGCAGCAAAAGCTTATCACATTAACATTATGCTCCTCTCAATATTTCCTAAAACAAATAAGGAAAACAGAGCACATACTCTGTGACTCGTCAAGCCGCTCGTTCACAAGTGTGATGTCGGCGTCCACAACTTCAATCCGTCGCCTCAGTTCGACGAATTCAGCGGTCCGGTCTACCGCCGGACCCTTAGCCACCTGCGCATGAATGTAGTGCGATCATTACTTGAGAGTGTGATCATCCGTTTGCCGCCTAGGGCGGGCAACCAGAGTCTCAGGGGCTACTATCTATACGGAGCACACCTAGCGCGTGCGGTACAACCAAAAAATTACGTATTTCATTATGTACCTCAAAGCATTTGAGCAGGCTCGTAAAAGCTTCATTCAACCCATTTGTGGTGGATGAAATATTCTCAAACACCATGCCTATTAATGCACGATGATCTTCCGAGAGAGCAGCTTGCTCGGTATAACCTGTCGGCGTGTCCGCCGGTCACGGATCAGTCGGACCCTTCTTATTGCCCCCGTGGGAGCCGAACGCTCCGGGCTCAGGGTGGCCGAAGTGTTAGCTTCTGGCCTCGACGAATCTGGACTCCTCCGTAACGACACCTCGGAGTCGCCCGCCCCATGGAGCGGAGAGGCAGGTGGGGTTTCACTCCACATCATCTCCGGAAGAAGATCCCCCGAAGACGAACTCTGTCGAGAAGAGCTACTAACCGGACTACAAAGGATGGTTCCTGGTTATTGTTCTCGGAGGAGGAAGCAGTAGCTTTGTATTTACAATTAACTTACAGCTCGGTGGAGGGCTGGCCCGTTTGCGGGCATGGCGCGGTGAGGACGCCCTCCAAGGCAGGGCCCCCTGGTGAAGTTTTCTTCCCTTGTCTAGGCACCTCCATTTCCAAGTCTTTGGAGGCGGCCCTCTTCTTCCCGCGGAGGGAGGAGACCTTAGAGTCCCCTCCCCGACTATCCTCCTTCGTGGAGACAGTAATTCCCCTGGTTTGGATGTGCAATGTGTGAAGCTCTGCTTCTCTATTCTTCCCTTTGTCTTTCCCTGAGGGCACTTAACTTAGCACACATCTAAGCATCCTGGCTATTGCAGGACTAGGCGATCCTTCGGGAAGTGGTGCCGGACACCTGATTCTATCCACCTTGCTGAGACAATCCTGGTCGCGGATGGTTTTCAGAATAATGTTGTGATAAATACAAACAAATTGTTCGATTTCAGGGTTACTTACTTGGGTATCTAGGCGGTTGAAGCTCAGGCCCGCATCCTCGGTGGTGTCTGGACACTTTACTTGTGGTCCGAAGAATAACCTATACATCCCTTCAAGCGTCATGCCGAAGAAGTGTTGAATAGTTCGCGGACCTTCCGGGTTGAACTCCCACATCCGGAGAGGCCGACGTTTGCACGGCAAGATCCGTCGAACTAACATTACCTGAATTATGTTGCAAGACAGATGTCCCTCTCAAGAAGCTCCTGAATGCGGCTCTGCAATGTCGGTACATCATTAGCAGGCCCCCAGTCCAGTCCCACGTTGGCCCACGATGCCAGTTGAGGCGGAGGGCCTGAGCGGAAGTCGGGGGCAGCAGCCCACTTTGTGCCCCTGGGAGCCGTGACGTAGAACCACCTCCGCTGCCATAGATCGGACACCTCTGGGAAGAAGCCCTCTGGCCATGGGGCATTGGCGTTTCTGCTTATTGCAACGCCTCCGCACTCCGCGTGTCGCCCCTTGATCGCGCTCGGCTTTACAATGAAGGTCTTGAGCCATAAGCCAAAGTGTGGGGTGGTGCGGGGGAAGGCTTCGCACACGACAATAAACGACGAGATGTGAAGGATGGAGTCCGGAGCTAGATCATGAAAATCTAGCCCGTAATAGAACATGAGCCCTCTCACGAAGGGATCGAGGGTGAAGCCTAAGCCACGGAGGAAGTGAGAAACAAATACGACACTCTCGTTGGGCTCGGGAGTAGGGATGACTTGCCCTGGAGTAGGAAGCCTGTGCTTCATGTCAGCGGTCAGATATCTGGCGTCCCTAAGCTGTTGCAATGTCCTCCTCAGGATGAGGAGGCCATCCACCGGCCTTGAAGGTTGGATCCAGACATGATTGAAGATCCGAAGTGCCTAAGCTTGAGCCTCGGGTGTTGGAACTCGAGATGCGGAAAGGCGCAAGCGTGGTAAGAGAGAGGGATAGGCCTCGGCCCCTCTATAAAGGGGGTGAATATCAAGCGTCCTCAGCGTAACCGCTTGGGACTTGCCTAAAAACATGGAGTCATACCAACAGGCATAGTGGGGTTGCCCGCACCCGTGTTGATGAGAATCCCGCAATAAGGGGGACACGATCTCCGCTTCAACGAGGCATGCCAATAAAACCGCCTTGCAGTGCGTGTCATGGCAGGCTGAGAAAAATTGGTTTGTATTAAGCCAGGCCGCGGTGTAAGGGCACACCGTGAAAAATCGTCAGCAGATTAGATTTGTAAAGTGTTGTGCTTTCTATGGTGGTGTGTGGAAATTGTCTTGCAGAGCCGGACACGATCCTTAGTCTACCTGGGAGTATTCAAAGATGGAACCCGCCTTGCAATGCCGAAGACAATCTGCGCGCCGGACTCATCGTCATTGAAGCCTGGTTCAGGGCTCTTCGAGGAGTCTGGATAAGGGCTATCCGCACAGCGGACTATATACTTTGGCCAGACTGTTGGACCATGAAGATACAAGACTCAAGACTTCATCTCATGTCCGGATGGGACTCTCCTTTGCGTGGAAGACAAGCTTGGCGATTCGGATGTTAGATCTCCTTCTTTGTAACCGACTCTGTGTAACCCTAGCCTCCTCCGGTGTCTATATAAACCGGAGGGTTTAGTCCATAGGAGGGACAACAATCATAATCATAGGCTAGCTCCTAGGGTTTAGCCTCTACGATCTCGTGGTAGATCAACTCTTGTAATACTCATATCATCAAGATCAATCAAGCAGGAAGTAGGGTATTACCTCCATCGAGAGGACCTGAACCTGGGTAAAACATCGTGTCCCCTGCCTCCTGTTACCATTAGCCTTAGACGCACAGTTCGGGACCCCCTACCCGAGATCCGCCGGTTTTGACACCGACACCCACTCCTCTAGGAGATCAAGACCTCCTAGGAGAAGATCCCTAGTGGATATCAAGCCGCCAACTTGGGAAGGATCCCCATCATAGGATCATCAAGACCTCTCTCCTCATAGGATTGGGATGAACTAGTACCTTGTATCTTTCCTTTGTTGTTCTTGGGTCATTGTGACCTCTTGTGTGTTCTTGTATCTAGCATATGTGTGCTTGGATCTAGTCAATTTGAGTGTTTCCCCTCTCTTGTGTTCTTTGTGTTCTTGGGGACTTCCCCTCCAATTCGTGAGAGAACTCCACATAGGGTTCCACCCTACAACACAACCCCTCATGTGCAGCCTCAAAGCGTGCGGCGGGTCGAGCTCCATTACATGAGCGAATGGGATAGGAAGACGAAGATGGACACACAAAGGCTTGTACAACCTGATGAAGAATTCTCGAGGCTGATCTCCAGCATGGCCTTCCATCCGTGGAGGAGCCACCGGCGGCGGCACAACCGGAGCGTTGCCCCGTCCCCCTCCTCCTCGAGCACCACGACGACCTTGACCTCGCCCCTCCCTCCTCTCACAACAGGCTCCACTGCTACGAGCTCCGGAGGAGAAGGGATGCGCTGTCGAGTAGAAGCTCTCGTCGACGCCAGGGGAGTACCAGCACATCCTCGCCTGCTCGCCATGAAGAGCGAAGGAAGGCTATAAAGAAAGAAGGAGGAAGAGGTGCGTATAGGAGAACATCGTTTCTGCCCCCTTCTATAGAAGGCGAGGCCAGGGGCCGACCCCTCACCCCTGGGACGGCCACGCCGCTCGTCCAATATGGCCTCCCCTCCCCATCAAGTGACGCGGGGAACCAGGACCGACCCGCTGCTCCAACCAGCGACGCCTGATTTCCTGTCGTGGCACTAACACTTGCACCCTCCGCATCCACCACCTATCTTTCCTGAGGCATGGGGGACACGTGGCGGATGAGCAAGAAGCACAAAAGCAACTGGGATGGACGTTTCCGCGCCATGATCGTGGGGTGTTAACACGATCTGAGCTTTTTTCGTAACATCGTACACGATGCGCGAAGAAACCAGAAACTGGCCCGAAATCAAGACTACTAAAGGAGCAAATAAGATCTAAAGCAACCAGCCTCTTCAGCAGCGCTGCCTATGCACTTGTTAGGCCCTACCCCGGCGATGCTCGGCAGCGCGTTTGGGGTAGGCCCGGTGGCTTCTGTCGGTGCAACAGACCCGGTGCCTGTTGCCCTGACTATGTACAGGCACAAGATCAAGATTGAAGCATCAGAACAAGATGAACAAGAGACCAAGAGATTCAAAGCATCAATGAGCAGAACGGAAGGATCCAAGGCCAAGTCAGAGAAGCCAGATATCATCAAGAGGGAAGCCTCCCTTGCCAGGCAGGCGAGCCCGGCAAGGTGCAAGGCCACCCCCAGAAGGAGACGACCAAGGCGTCCCGGCAGGGCCTGCCAGGACTCGCGGAGACCAGATTACCTCACCAACTACTCCACCATGACCCATGTCGCCGATCAGTGCAGTGTCAAACCGCGAAGTGATTAAGTGGCAACCATTCGCCACATGGCGGCCACTTCCTACCAAGGAAACCCACAAATGACACCCGTCCTATGACGTGTCGAACAAGCAGGCATGGAGCTGGCGAGTAGCCCGGCAAGCCTTGCCGGGCAACCAACGACATGACACTAAGCGACGCATTAAATGCGCACTATCAGCCTGCTGAGTTAGGTATGATAGCACTATTTGCTATCATATCAGTGTCTAATGACTAAATTGCCACTATGGTGACCCCTTGACCTATAAAAGGAGGCCCATGGCAACCATTCGGGAGGTTAGAAAGTTAGATCACTCGCACCCCCGTATGCGCGTAGTCGCTGCCGCCCCAAGGCATCCCCTGTCGGGCAAGTGTAAAACGCACCACCACCACTTTTCCACCATCAATCCACCAAAGCAGGAGTAGGGTTTTACGCCTCGCGGCAGCCTGAACCTAGGTAAAACTGCCCGTGTGATCTCTGTTGTGCTGCCTCACGATGGTCTGCTCTTTGTGCAATGCGACTCTCCCCTGCCGAACCAGCAAGGGGCCATCCTGGTTCCATAGGTGGCTGCGGTTTCCCGCGACACATAGTTGGATTATCGGTTGCATCGTTGTGTCGAGTTGCTGGTCTTAGCGTCTAGTTGGTTTAGAGTTTTGAGTTCTGTTCACATTAGTCACGACGTTGCTGCATTGTTATCCCTTCCACTGTCCACCACCACATCCATCAATTTCCATCACGTGCTATCCATCGTTCATTGTCATAATCATAGTTGAGGTCATTCACATCTTCGCTTGATCCAGTCTCCATCTTATCTAGTTTGTTTTGAAAAGAGGGAGAGAGAAGAAAAGACAAAAAAGAGAACAATTCACAGAAAAAATAGGAGAGAAAGAAAAAGAAAAAAAGTGGTGCTTGGCAGTTGTTTCTCGTCATTATCTTTACTGCCATTGTGATCTTCACTTATATCTTGCTATCCAGCGCTACTTCATATCCTTAATTGATGCTAGTTTTGCCATGTCGTGACCTCATTAGTGTTCTAGGCTCGCGTCTCTAGTCCGGTCTAGCTTAGGACCAGCACAGTACCGTCGTTGAGCGTTTATTCAGCATTGCATCTCTGAATTGATTATTGCTACATGTATTTATACAACATCTATACGTACATTCACCTAGCAATCACTTTACTCAATGTTCGGAGTTATTTGACACCGCTGGTTGCCTGCCATCACCTGTTGCATAGTAAGAACTTGTAAGATATTGGTATTTGCTTACTATGAGCGCTTTACCACCACATCCTAGTAGTTCATAGGAACATTATTCTTGAATTTTGTTTCTTGTTTCTACTAATCATGACAGGTTCCGGAGATAGAAGTTCATGGACAACGGACACATCTTCACCATCACGAGAGGTGGGACAACACACACAAGCACATGGCCAGGTTATCTCTTTACCGTCGTTTGAGGGTAGATTTAATCCTGCTATTTATCTAGCTTGGGATCTAGAAGTAGAACAAGTTTTTAGTCACCATGATTTTTTTGGACTTGAGAGAGTACGAGCTGCCACTGGAGCATTTACTAGTTTTTCTTCTGTTTGGTGGAGTGTACATTGTAAGAAAAACATTGATAACCAACCCACAACTTGGAAAGATTTGAAAGCTATAATGAGACAACAATTTTTTCCTCCTTACTATCGTCGTGAATTGCTTCGCAAATTGGAACAATGAAAACAAGGCAGTAACACTGTTCATGCTTAATTACTACCAAGAGTTCAAATCTTATATGCATCATTGTGACATAGAAGAATCTGATGATGATACAATGAATAGCTTTTTTGGTGGTTTGAACCATGATATTCGCACAAGATTTCAGTATATTCCTCGTTGCATTACTAGTATGTATGTTCGCACTTGTACCTTTAAGAGACAGATACGGGAGGATGCATTGGGTGACTACAACAACCACTATTCTAGTTCATGCTCAGCACCTCCGGTTGGTTCCTCCACCGTTGCACCTACTAGAGTACCCACACCTCAGATTGTGAGCGCAACATCATCTCAAATGTATGGTACATTGTCATTGTTCATACCTACATCAGCTATGTCTTTGCGAAAAGGTAATAGTAAAGGTATTGATGATATAACTTCACATGAGAATAATGCATGCCTAGTTAACTTGAATACATTATGTGTTGAGTTACATGTTGATTTGAGCACACCACTTATTTTAGAGAATCGTGTTACTGTCATCAATACGTCATCTGATCAAACAGCTGAAATACCAACAATTTTGAGTGCACCAATTGAATTAACTGTTGATGCAAAAGAACCAATGTTTAATCATTTTGACATGACCTCTAATCTTGGTGATTATTGATACGTTTTTGTTGTATCTATAATTTTTGATTGTTTCATGCCAATATTATACAACTTTCACATATTTTTGGCAACAATTTATATGATTTATTGGACTAACGTATTGATCCAGTGCCTAGTGTCGGTTCATATTTGTCGCATGTTTTCTGTTTCGCAGAATATCCATATCAAACAAAATACAAATGCAGTAAAAATTTATGGAGAATTATTCTGAAATATACGTGATTTTTGGGAGGTGGAATCAACGCAAAAGGAGGCCTACAGCCCCCATAGTACACCAGGGCGTGCCCCAGGGCACAGGCGCGTGGTGGTGGGTTGTGGTCACCTTGTAAGGAGGTTGCTGCTATACTTCAGGTGCAAGGAAGGTTATATCCGGAAAAAATTCGTGTTAAAATCTCATCGCAATCGGAGTTATGGATCTCAAGATATTTAAGAAAGGTTTTTGACCAAAAAATAGGAACGCAAAACAGAAGAGAACAGAGGGATAGATCCAATCTCGGAGGGGCTCCCGCCCCTCCGCCGCCATGGAGGCCATGGACCAGAGGGGTAACTCTCCTGCCATCTAGGGGGCAAGGAAGAAGAAGGAGGGGGATCTCTCCCCCTCTCTCTCAGTGGTGCCGGAGTGCCGCTGGGGCAAGGATCATGATGGTGATCTACATCAACAGTCTTGCTAACATCAACACCAACTTTATCCCCCACTATGTAGCGGTGTAACACCTCTTGTCCCTGCTGTATTCTCTACTTAAACATGGTGCTCAACGCTATATATTATTTCCCAGTGATCTATGGCTATCTTATGATGTTTGAGTAGATCTGTTTTGTCCTATGGGTTGATAGATGATCGTGATTGGTGTGAGTTGTATGTTTTATTTTGGTGCTATCCTATGGTGCCCTCCATGTCGCGTAAACGTGAGGGATCCCTGTTGTAGGGTGTTGCAATACATTCATGATTCACTTATGATGGGCGGCGTGAGTGACAGAATGCACAGACCCGAGTAAGTGGGTTGTTGGGTATGGGAGTAAAGAGGACTTGATACTTAATCCTATGGTTGGGTTTTACCTTAATGATCTTTAGTAGTTGCTGATGCTTGCTAGAGTTCCAATCATAATCATAAGTGCATATGATCCAAGTAGAGAAAGTATGTTAGCTCAAGCCTCTCCCTCATATAAAATTGCAATAATGATCACTGGTCTAGTTATCGATCACCTAGGGACAAATGACTTTCTTATGTGACAAAAGCTATCTACTTTTACTATCTTGCAATTTATTCGTAGTTTTATTCTCGCAAAGTACTTCTAGTTTTATTCTTGTTCTAGGTAAAGCAAACACTAAGTGTGCGTAGAGTTGTATCGGTGGTCGATAGAACTTTTGAGGGGATATTTGTTCTACCTTTAGCTCCTCGTTGAGTTTGACACACTTATTTATCAAAAAAGGCTACAAATGATCCCCTATACTTGTGGGTTATCAAGACCTTTTTCTGGTGTTGTTGCCGAGGAGCAATAGCGTGGGGTGAATATTCTCCTGTGTGCTTGTTTGCTTTATCACTAAGTAGTTTTTATTTTTTGTTCTAAGTTGTTCTCTATCTTTAGTTATGCATATGGAACACGAAATACCAAAAAAAATAGTTGTACTTGCTACTCATGGAGATGGGTAACCTCCTAAACTCTCGATGCTCGCTATGTGAAAAATATTAAACACTACTTTGATAATCCTGAGAAAACCCCATTCAACTTGATAATGGGAGACATGTTGGATCAACGTGAATACTTTAGGGATTATCGGTTGACTCAAAAAGGGAAACTGTTATGGGATCAAATTGAAATGTTGCAATGGTATGCTTGGAATTTATGCTCAAGATATGATTATACTTATTGCTCTAGGATGAAAGCTCAACACCTTCCCTTTTCATGTGAATTTAATGATAATAAAAAAATTGGCTTCTTATGCTAATGGTATATATGATTACTATGATGTGGAACGAATAGAAGAATTTGTTGCTTTTAAGGGTGCTTATGAAATTGAATCTCTGTTTGAAAAGTATGAAGATTATGATGATTCTGTTTATAGACCTGAAAATTTTGCTACACTTAAATATTGTTATGAGAATTATAAATGCAATTACGATATTGATGTATTTATTGAGAAAGTCTCTGTTGTCCAAGAAGAGACTAATAATTTGCATGAGTCTTTGATGAAATTGTAAGCTCATTGGATGAAAAAGATGATGAGGAGAGTGAAGAACAAAAGGAGGAAGAGAGGATTAGCTACCTGTGCCCACCTTCTAATGAGAGTAACTCTCCAACTCATACATTGTTTAATGTCCCTTCGTTCTTACGGAAGGATGAATGCTATGACAATTGATATGATCCCATTGATTCGTTTGAAATATCCCTTTTTGATGAAATTGATGCTTGCTATGCTTGTGGCCAAGATGCCAATATGAATTATGCATATGGAGATGAACTTGCTATAGTTCCTTATGTTAAGAATGAAATTGTTGCTATTGCACCCATGCATGATAGTCCTATTATCTTTTTGAATTCTCCCAACTACAGTATATTGGAGAAGTTTGCACTTATTAAGGATTACATTGATGGGTTGTGTTTTCTTACTACACATGATAATTTTGATGAATAAAATGTGCATGTGCTTGCTGCTCCTACTTGCAATTATTATGAGAGAGGAACTACATCTCCACCTCTCTATGTTTCCAACACGATAAAATTGCAAGAAAGTGCTTATGCTATGTATTGGCCTTTACTTGACGTGCATGAATTGTTCTTTTATGACATGTCGATGCATAGGAAGTGAGTTAGACTTCGTTGTTGCATGATATATATTGCTTTTGCTCACTACTAAATTATAAATCATTCCTAATTAAAATTGGCTTTGATATACCTTGGGATCTCGGTGGATCGATTACTTGAGCACTATATGCCTAGATTAATGGCTTTAAAGAAAGCGGTACCAGGGTGACAACCCCGAAGTTTTAGAGAGTCATTTTACTCTGTTGTGTGCTTTTATAAAGTTTAAAAACAAAAAATATAGAGGGGAACTTAAAACTTTACAAAAAGAAAACTGAAAGTGAGATGGACGAGCACCGTGGAAGCGGGAGCATGCCTTGAACTTTGTTCATGCTCGTGGAAACTTTGTGAATCTTGAATTATAGAAAATTTTCAACAAAAATAATTATCCCCTTGTACAAATCCATTGTATTATAAAAATATTGTGCCAAGATTTTCCTTTAGGATGATTAGATTGCTTGTTGGTATGTGCGGTGCAAAAACAGAAACTTTGGCTGTAGTGAGTGATTTTACATTTTTTACTGGAAAACGTCAAAAGTTTCTGAAATTTTTACACAGTACAGCTATGAAAAATGTTTATCTTGTCCTAATGTTTCAGAATTTTTGGAGTTATAGAACTATGGTCAATGTTCAGATTGCTACAGATTGTCCTATTTTTGACAGATTTTATTTTTGATGCATTGTTTTGCTTGTTTTGATGAAACTATCGATTGTATCGGTGGTATAAACCATGGAGAAGTTATAATACATTAGGGATATGCGAAAACAAAATATGAATTGGTTTGTAACAGTACTTAAAGTAGTGATTTGCATTATTATACTAACGGATCTCACCGAGCTTGTTGTTAAGTTCGTATGGATGAAGTGTTAAAAGATTGAGTAGGTCTCGATATGAGGAGAAGGAGGAGAGGAAAGAGTTCAAGCTTGAGGGTGCCGAAGGCACCCCAAGTAAATATTCAAGGAGACTCGAGCGTCTAACTTGGGGATTTCTAATGCAAATTATGCAATAATTTATTTATGTTATCTGGGACAAAAGTTCTTCACAGACTTTTGTGCCATGTCTAATTGCAGGTGTATAGGACAATTGTACATTCCACATATGAAGATAAGGGAAAAAGAGAAGTTTATGTGTTGTTCAAAAAGTCCTCTCATGTCACTTTTGGGCCACGAGAAGATAGAGTCCAAGTCTCTCACGTTCTGGACTCAAATTTGGACTACACAGACATACCTGACTCAAAACGCCAAGATCTCTTTCATCCGGACTCTGAATTGGGTGATTCTTTTTTTGTTGGAAAGTAGATTCTGTGGTCTTTCCAATACAATTAGATTCACCTTCAAACTCATTCAGAGTGTTGAGATATTGATGAAACAATCTGACGCTACAACAGAATCCGAGTGAAACTACAAGTCCAAAGGTGTTGCATCACCTCCACTTGGGCCCATGGGCCTTGTACAACCTATGGTTAGTTTTAAGCTGCCTTGGGATGTCCTCCCACCTCCTTGCCCTCCACCCCTTGCTCCTATATAAGTAGATCAATCTAGTAGCTTTTTGGTTGGGATTTGTTTAGTTAAAAGTTGGCCATTGCAACTTCGTGTACTTCATTTATGTCCAACGACCAGACCAAGACCACTTAAGGATCCCCACCTTTGTCAATAATTCATCTATATTCTCAATATTTGGATTGCTTTTATCATATTCTTGCTTGTTCTTTGACTGCGTGCAGGAATAGACCTTCTTGGTCAGGCTGATTGTGCTTCCAGCATCGCTAGTAACCTCAGGAGATTGGTTTAGCGATTGCTAAGACGCAACGTCGTGCATGTTTGTAGTCGCATCGTCAAAGTCGACTCCACTAAATCGATAGATATCATCTCATCGAAATATTGGGACACCCATGCCTCTATCAGCAGAAGAAGAAATGGCTAGGTAATTTAAAAATGTAAAAAAAAAAGTTTTTACGGCCTTACTGGAATACTTCCAAACCCATGAAGGTGTTGTAAGGGCATATTCATCCCCAAGATGTTTTGGTGATTGATGACTATGCTTTTGCGTACTAATCGTGTGCGTTAAGTTCTTTCAGAGATTCATCCATTGGCATGAGACGATTACCTCCCCTCAGTGTGTAATTCAAGACGGTGTAGCTCCCTCATTTCTCTGTTGGTGGACTAGTTTCGTAGGAGTCACCGTACTATCAAGAGGGGATCCGCTTTGGTAAGGCTAGGGTGGAATCAACACGTACACATCTGTATCACACCCGATGTTTTCCTTCTGCTTCGATGGAGCAGCTTTTCCTTCCCCATGCTCGCCTCGACTCGCCTGCCCAACAGTAGTACCTGCTGGTCCTCGATGGTAGTACCGCGAAGCACTCAAGCGGTAGTACCGCTCCCGAGCGGTAATCTTGCTCCCGAGCGGTAGTACCACTTGTGGTCTTCGGCCGTAGTACCCCAGTGGTTCCGGGCTACTACCGCCTCGACTCGAGACCGATATTTTCAGTGTCGGGTTTTACGGTACTAAGGCGCCAAGAGTGGCGGTAGTACCGCCCAAGCGGTAGTACCGCTCCGACTCTCAGTAGTACCGCCTCGGGCCAGACCACGACCTCCTCGTCGGTCTTGGCGAAGACGGCTGGGTGGGAGCGGTAGTACCGCTCTTCATGTAGTAATCTGCCCTGCCTAAGCGGTAGTACCGCTCTGTGCGTGGCTGTTCAGTGGGGTAACGGTTGGATTGGTTCCCCCACTATATATAGGTGTCTTCTTCCCCAAAGTTGACTTACCTCTTTCCCCCAAAGCTCCATTATTGCTCCAAGCTCCATTTTTGCCCGATCTCTCTCCCTAGCCAATCAAACTTGTTGATTTGCTCGGGATTGGTTGAGAAGGCCCCGATCTACACTTCCACCAAGAGAAATTTGATTCCCTCTCTTATCCCTAGCGGATCTTGTTACTCTTGGGTGTTTGAGCACCCTAGACGGTTGAGGTCACCTTGAAGCCATACTCCATTGTGGTGAAGCTTCGTGGTGTTGTTGGGAGCCTCCAATTGTTGTGGAGATTGCCCCAACCTTGTTTGTAAAGGTTCGGTCGCCGCCTTCAAGGGAACCAATAGTGGAATCACGGCATCTCGCATTGTGTGAGGGCATGAGGAGAATACGGTGGCCCTAGTGGCTTCTTGGGGAGCATTGTGCCTCCACACCGCTCTAACGGGGACGTACTTCCCCTTAAAAGGAAGGAACTTCGGTAACACATCCTCGTCTCCACCAGCTCCACTCTTGGTTATTTCGTGCCTTTACTTTTGCAAGCCTACTTGTGTTGTATCCCTTGCTTGCTCATGTGCTAGTTGTTTTTGCATCATATAGGTTGCTCACATAGTTGCATATCTAGACAACCTATTTTGTTGCAAAGTTTAATTTGGTAAAGAAAAGCTTAAAATTTGTTAGTTGCCTATTCACCCCCCCCCCCTCTAGTCAACCATATCGATCCTTTCAATTGGTATCAGAGCCTCGTCTCTTTATTAAGGACTTTGCCGTCCGAAGAGTATGGTTGACACCACAGACAGCGTGAAGGAGCACTCCGGTGTGAATCCTATCTCGTCTACGGCCGATGGGGGAACCTCGGTCTCTCATGAGCATCTCAATGTGGCTCTAGACACATTGAGAGACTCCATGACGACCAAGGTTGAAAGCATGCTTACTAAATTTCTTGAAGGACTCAAACCGTCCACCTCGCCTATGAAAGTGGGTGATCCCACTAACAAGGTGACGGATGCTACCTCCGACAAGGGGGAAGCCAACAGTGAAAAGAGTCCTTCTACTAGTGGTAGAAATGGCACCAGCATCTTTGCCCATGTGGAACCTCCAATTTATGGAGGGCCGATTCCCTCTGCTCATTTAAATCATGCCGGTCCTCCTCCTAAGTATGAGAAACATGAAGATTTTGATTCTTGGGTTTATCGCTTCAAGCATCTTTTAAAACATGTGAATACTAACCTTTGGAGAATCATTGAAGAAGGTTTCTATCCTCATGACCCAAGCAACTTCACCCCTCGAGAAGCCGTGGATAATCAATTCAATGAGAGTGCTCTCTTCATCATCCAAGATCCAATCCTTCCCGAAGATCTCCCTCATCTTCGACCTCATGCCATGGCTAAAGACGCATGGAAATGTGTTGTGTCTCTCTATCGAGGAAGTGCTAGCATTCAACGCTCCAACTATGAAGTGGTGCAAGATGAAGCCGATGAGTTTGCAATGAAAGAAGATGAAGAACCTCGTGAGCTCTTTCGAAGAGTGACCAAACTCGCGGTCTCACTCCGAGATCATGGAAGCAAGGACACGGATGACAATTGGATCAAGCGCAAGTTCCTCAAGGCCATGATGACCTACAACAAGGCCATGTCCTCCGTCATCCGTCAAAGACCGGACTTCCACTCCATGACCTCAAGTGAAGTGTTGGATGAGTTCGTTGCAATGAGCATCTTGGACAAGACCGCCGACAATGCGGTGCTCCATTCTCAATGGGCAAAGAAGCCCAACCTTGCATTGAAGGCCAAGGTTATTATGGAAGAAGAGGAAGAAGTGGAAGATGAGGAGAGCAACCCCGAAGACACCAAATATGATTATCATGAGCACATGGCTCTTGCTTCAAGACAATTTTGGAGCAAGAAGAATACAAGACCCAACTTCAACAAGAACAACTCAAGTGGCGTCAAGGGCAAGCAACGAGTTAGAACTTGCTTCAACTGTGGCAATGTGAGCCATTTCGTTGCGGATTGGCCTTACGAGAAGCGGGAAGACAATGGTGGCAAGTTCATCTGAAAAGACAAAGCCAAGTCCTTCCCCAACAAGAACAACTTCACCAAGAAGACTCCCACTCGTGGGTTGGTGGTTCAAGAAGAATACCAAGAGGATGACGATGATGATGAAAATGGAGAAGCAATGGCCATGGCATCCGTTGCCATTGCTACTACTCCCCGGGTCTCTCTCTTTGATTCACCCAACGAGAACATCACCGCCAAGTGCCTCATGGCTAAAGCTTCAAACAAGGTAACCCCCAACATCACAACCACCATCATTACTAATCCCTCCTTGGAGGATTGCATTGATGAACATGATGGGTCTAATGATGAAGTGAATGAATTGGAGTCTTTTATGAGTAAGCTCAAGGGCAAGTCCAAGAAGCATTTTGTTGCTCTCTTGGAACAACTTGGTGAGGCCAATGACATGATCGAGGCTCACGAAGAAACCATCTCTAAGATGGAAGGTCATAGTCGTGACTATGCCGATGAGATATCAGATCTCCCTAGTGCTCTTGAGGAAGAGCGTGTGCATCGTTTGACTTTTTAGGAGTCACGCAACGATGACCATGCTAAGTTAAAGAAAGATCTTGATCATGCTCTTGTTGTGTCTCGTGTGTTAACTTCCGAGAAGGCTAAACTTGGGGTTGATCATGCTAGACTCAAAGAGGAGTTTGAGATACTTGACAAGGCCCACAAGGTCTTGAAGGGTGCTCACGCTAACCTCAAGGGGTCTCATGCTCAACTGCAAGTTAAGCTAACCAAGGAAAAGGCCACCTTCCCACACATGATATTAATTGATAATGCATGTGCTACTAACCCGTGTTGTGAGCATGTGCATCTTGTGGAGGAGAATGCCAAATTGAAGGATCAACTTGAGAAAGGCCTTGTGACATGCATTCAAGGTGATAAGAACATCAACGACCTTTTGAGCAATCAAAAGGAAGTTGTGGCCAAGGAAGGAATTGGGTTTGCACCCAAGTCCAAGAGCAAGAAGAAGAAGAACGACAAGACCAAACGTCCTCCTCCTCTCAAGCAAACTTTTGTGAAAGAGGGAGAGGGTGCTCCTAAGGAGAAGAAAGAAAGAGTGAAGGGAGTTGACGTCCAAAAGGGCAAAAGCATTCCCTCCAGCAAAGCCGGCGACTTTAACCCGTCATATGTGTTGTGCCGTGCTAGTGATGGACATGTTTATGCTAAATTCGTTGGTTCTCCTTATGAGTACATTGAATGGTCTATTTGGGTTCCTAAGACCCTTGTTCTAACATCAAAGGACCCATTACTAAATGGGTACCTAAAACCAAGCATTGATCTCTTGTAGGTGTTGGCTTCCGGTGGGGGATCATGGTTGCTCGATAGTGGAGCAACAAATCATATGACCGGAAGCAAGGACTTGGTGGTGGACGTGCAAAAGATTCCATCTATGCCCATGTTGAGTGGGGTGATGCCTCACATTCTAAGGTATTGGGTCTTGGCAAGGTTGTCATTTCTCATGATCTAACGATCGAGAAAGTCATGCTTGTTGAGTCCCTTGCATACAATTTGCTTTCCGTTTGTCAACTTGCACTCATTGGTTTTGCTACCTTATTTGACATTGATACCGTGGCCCTCTTGTGGAGAAAGACCCTTAAAGTAGCCTTTGTTGGGCATGTCGAGAACAGTCTCTATGTGATTAACTTTTCGGAGCGACCCACTAAGACCGCGACATGCCTAATGGCTAAAGTTGACGTGGGATGGCTTTGGCATCGCCGTTTGGCCCACGTCAATATGAGATCTTTGCAAATTCTTCTCAAGGGGGACCATGTCCGTGGACTAACAAATGCCAGTTTTGCCAAAGATCGTGCTTGCGGTGCTTGTATTGAAGGAAAGCTTCATGAGAAGGCTCACCCTCACACGACCATCATCTACTCGAAGAGACCCTTGGAGCTCCTTCACATGGATCTCTTTGGGCCTCCATCTTTTGATAGTCTTGGAGGTAGAAAGTATTGCTTGGTGATTATGGATGATTATTCAAGATACACTTGGGCATACTTCTTCAAGAGGAAGAGTGAGACTCAACAAACCGTCATCGACTTTGCAAATGAAGCTCAACGTCAACATAATGCAAAGATCTTGACAATCAGAAGTGACAACGGCACCGAATTCAAGAACTACACCTTGGATGAGTTTCTTAGTGATGAGGGGATCAAGCACCAATATGCTGCTCCATATACCCCTCAACAAAATGGTGTTGCAGAGAGGAAGAACCGGACGTTGATGGATGTGGCAAGGACCATGATGGCGGAGTTCAAGTCTCCATACAACTTTTGGGCCGAAGCCATCGACACCGAATGTCATGCATCCAATCGGCTCTATATCCGCAAAGGCTTGAACAAGACTCCTTATGAGATACTCACCGGCAACAAGCCCAACCTCAAGTACTTCCGGGTGTTCGGTTGTAAGTGTTTCATTCTCAAGAAAGGTGTTCGTTTGTCAAAATTTGAGGCTAGAGCTCATGAGGGCATATTTGTTGGTTATGCTACAAACTCTCATGCTTACCGTGTCCTCAACAAGTCCATCGGACTCATTAAGGAGACGTGTAACGTGGAGTTTGACGAAAATAACGGCTCCCAAGTGGAGCAAAGTGGTACTTGTGATGTAGGTGATGAAATTCCTCCCCAAGCCATAAGAAGAATGGGTATTGTTCATATTCTACCCATTGAGGAACCCCTTGTGGCCGAAGGAGAAGGACAATGCTCCACTTAAGTGGCCCCAAGACCCACACGCTTCCGAAGAACAAAGTGAAGGCCCTCAACCTCGTGAACAAGACCAAGGGAAAGATCAACCTCAAGATGGTGGTGAACCTCTAAATGATGCCCAAGGTCAAGTTCTCCCCCTCGAGCAAGTTCAAAATCATGAAAAAGCTCAAGATCAAGAACAAGTTCAAGACGGCGCTCAAGATAATCAAGTTAACCCTCCTCCTTCCACACCCGAGGAGGAATTAGAGCGTCGTGCCGCGAAGATTGCTTCCAAGCTCACCACCCAAGGCCATCTCATGGAAAATGTGGTTGGAAGCCTAAGAAAGGGGTAAGCACTCATAGACAATTAGCAAACTATTGTGAACATCACACGTTTGTCTCTTGTGTTGAACCCCAAAAGGTCTATGAGGCACTCGAAGACTCGGATTGGCTCAATGCCATGCATGAAGAACTCAACAACTTTGAGTACAACAAGGTGTGGAGATTGGTGCCAAGGCCATCGGGGGACCACAACATCATTAGAACCAAGTGGATCTTCAAGAACAAGCAAGATGCTCATGGGAACATCATTCGCAACAAGGCAAGATTGGTAGCACAAGGCTACTCCCAAGTCGAGGGTATCGACTACGGTGAAACCTTTGCTCCCGTTGCTCGTCTTGAATCCATACGTTTGTTGATTGCTTATGCTTCCCATCACAACTTTAAGTTGCAACAAATGGATGTGAAAAGTGCTTTTCTTAATGGTCCTATTAATGAGTTGGTCTATGTCAAGCAACCCCCCGGGTTCGAGGATCCCTACTTCCCGGATCATGTGTATCAACTCGATAAGGCACTCTATGGCCTTAAACAAGCCCCACGTGCATGGTATGACCACCTTACCGAGTTGTTATAAGATCGTGGATTTGAGGTGGGGCTAATAGATCCCACTCTTTTTACTAAGAAGGTCAAAGGGGAGTTGTTTGTATGCCAACTATATGTTGATGATATTATCTTTGGTTCCCCTAACAAAGCTTTCAATGAGGAATTTGCCGCTCTCATGACCTCCAAGTTCAAGATGTCTTCAATGGGAGAGTTGAAGTTCTTCCTTGGTTTTGATATCAAACAAAGAAGAGAAGGAACCTTCATCAACCAAGCCAAATACACTCAAGACATGCTAAAAAGATTCAAGCTAAGTGATGTCAAGCCGGCTACTACACCAACGCCCACCAAGTGCCAACTTGACATTGATCCCAATGGTAAAGCGGTGGATCAAAAGGTATATCGCTCCATGATTGGCTCCTTGCTTTACCTTTGTGCATCTAGATCGGATATCATGTTGAGTGTGGGGATGTGTGCACGGTTTCAAGCCGCACCGAAGGAAAGTCACTATGTGGCGGTCGTTTAATCTTTCGATATTTGGCTCATACCCCAAACTTTGGCTTATGGTACCCAAGAGGGCAAACTTCAAGCTTGAAGTATTTACTGATTCGATGGGCGGAGACAAAGTGGATAGGAAGTCCACTTAGGAGGGTGCCGATTTCTTGGGTGCTCTTTGGTGAGTTGGTCTTCCAAGAAGCAAAGTTGTGTGTCTCTCTCGTCCATCAAGCGGAATATGTGGCGGCGGTAGTTGTTGTGCACAACTCTTATGGATGAGGCAAACTTTAAAGGAATACGGTGTCATTTGTGACAAAGTGCCTCTTTGGTGTGACAACGAAAGTGCCATCAAGATTTCTCTCAACCCGGTGCAACACTTCAAGACGAAGCATATTGAGATTCGGTATCATTTCATCCAGGATCACATTAGGCGAGGGGAGATCGAGCTCAAGTATGTCAACACTCATGATAACCTTGCAGATATTTTCACGAAGCCCTTGGATGAAGCAAGATTTCGCGAGTTAAGGCATGAGCTAAATATCATTGATTCAAGCAATGTGACTTGAACCCTTGCACACCCCACCTCACTCAAGTTGGTGTCTAGTTTAGATGTAGGCATGGACATAGGGGGAGTGTTGTTCTCTCAATGAACTCTCCCTCCCCCCATTATGCATAAAACGATCAACTCTTTCACATTAGCCATTTTTTATGGTACTTGTGCTTCAAAGACGAGTTTTGGTCATGGTCCCAAGGATAATTCTCCGCGGTGCCATACCAATTGACTCAAACATAGGTGGCTCCAGCCACCACCCTCTCTTGAGAGAGGCCAGAGCTCCCCCTGCTTTCGTGTGGTTGTTTTGAAGGAGTGGGTTCTGGACCGTTGTTAGTGTGTGTGTTGCCTTGTTGGTCTCTCCTTTTTCTTGGCCTTGCTTTCTTGTCTCTTTTTGTGCTTTAGCCTTTTGTCTAGAGGCCATTTGGTTGTTGAGCGGTACTACCACTGGTGGTGAGCGGTACTACCGCTCCGAGCGGCACTTCCGCCCTCCAGCGTGGTACTGCCGCTACGAGGCAGGGGCAGGGGGTTATATCGGGGGCAGGGGAGTTTTCTTCTCCCCCATACCCATTGGCACGCCCCATCGCTCTGTTCCTCTCTCCAGCAACCGGCGCCGTAGGAGGGTTCCGGCGGATCTCCCTCTCCGGGGCGTTCCTCTCCATTTCCTTTGATGGAGACGATCCCCACCTTGTCCTCTTGCCATGGATGCCAGTATTGCCCCCGCTCCCTCTCTCTTCTAGTCTAGATTTCCAATCTAGCATCTTAGGGGCAATAGCAGTTGCATCTCTAGTTTTTTGGCCAAATCTATGCTTGAGTACGATAGAGAAAGCTTCTAGGCGGTTTGGATTGGTGTTTGGTTGGAGTATTTTTGAATTTGGTAGGACGGTAGTGTCGGATTTTACCACGGCAGTAGGAAACTGTTGTTTCCCCATCTCGAGCGGTACTACCGCTCTCTCCGGAGCGGTACTACCGCTTAGAGTGGTACTACCGCTCTCTGTAGAGCGGTACTACCACTTGGGGCGGTACTACCGCTCGCAGGTCGCGATACTACCGCCCTCTACCAGTTTCCACCATGCTCTTACCTCTCAGTGATCTTTTTGCTTGTGTTTTGTGGCTTATGCTCGTTCTTTCTAGTTGTTTGCGTATTCTTGTGTGTGGTTCCAGGTGATGAGCTTCCTGAGCATCAGGCTCGTCATGTCAACCCCGGTCATGCCACGTCCAAGCGTTATCAAGACCATCGAGTCTCGCCGGAGGTTCCTCAAGTGCTCCACCTCCACCTCAACTCAAAAGAAGATCGGTGTCAAGTCAAGCACACTTTGGAAAAACCGTGCTGTAAATGCAACCCAAGGAGTTTCGGGCAAGGCGTCGCCAAGAACCCCTATGAGGCGAGACCAAGATCCCACTTTGGCCAGCCGTCCGTTCTGGAACAGGTTTCAGTTTGCCATCTTCTTTGATGTTCTCAAAGCCAAGAAGAACCTCTTTGTCAACGTGCACTCCATCGACACCGACCATATGGAGAAGGATCCTGAATACTTTGGTGAAGCTCTTCAGATGTGCACTCAACTGAACATTCTTAGGGTCATGCAATTCAACAAAGATTATGATGCTGATATTGTGGCCCAATTCTATGCCACGGTTCATCTCGGGACTGATGAGGACAGGACACTGACTTGGATTACCAATGGCAAGTTGCTTTCAGTTAAGTGGAAAGCATTCATGGAATTGATTGGGGTGGTAGATCACGGACTTGAGTCTCCTGTCGGCTTTTGCCCACACCGCAACACCACCTCCACTCACAAGCAAGCTCTATGGCCCTACTGCACTTTGAGGATCAACCCTGAGACGAAGAAGGAAACTTATGAGCTGCCTGCCTTTCTGGATATTCTTCACCGTGTCTTCCAAGAGACTCTTTTCCCTCGTATCGGGAATCTGGATATGGTTCATTCTTATCTCGTGGACATGCTTCTCTTCTGCCAGCGTCAGAAGGAACAGAACACCGGAGAGTCCCTGGATATCTCTCATGTTATGTGGTGCGAGCTGTTATACGCTATCTCCGAGCGCAAGTGCCCGATCTATGGTCCGCTCATCATCTTTGCTTATTGAGAAGGCTGGGCTCGTGTCTATCCCAAGGTGATGTTGGAGACCGGAGAGCTGGTTTCTCACGACATCAAGCGCCCGAGGAAGAAGGACAACCGGGGCACTCGGGCCCCTAAATCTGGCGTTCCTTAAATGCACGCCATGGAGACCGAGGAGGAGACTGGAGCCGAGGCCGAGGATGATGATGATGACTACGTGCCTTCGAGGAGAGCCCTCTTGGGCAAAGAAGCTCAAGCTCAAGATGAAGAAGCTGTTCTGCATGGAGTCTCACGGTCAGTACATGACTCATGTGGCTGAGAAGAAGGCCCGAGGTCGCCACAAGGAGCTCATGCGTCAGTTGGGTGCTACAGTTAACAGTGGATCTGAGGACCAGCTTACTGAGGAGGAGGAGTGGATTCAGCAGCACTGCCCGTGGACCGATTCTGATGCCGAGCACTTCCCGACCGACGACGGTGGCGCAGATGATCCCGCTGAGATCTGATGTTTGTGTCTCTCTATTGCTATCACCTAGAGCCGTAGCAACACTCCCTCTCCTTTTTGGTGTCTCGATGCCAAAGGGGGAGAGAGTTTAGGGATTTGTGCTTTGTGTCTTCCGTGTTCTGTGTTTGTGTTTTCCTCGCAGTTTGCTTTGTTTGGTTTGTGTCAGTGAGACCTAAGTTCCCGTCATATGGTGTGAGACATATGCTACCTTATCTTTCCAGTATCATTATCTATGTCACTATCTAGCTTATGAGTTGCATGCTTATCCTGTTAAGTTATCTATGCTCCTCTCATATACCCTGCTTAGCTGGTTGGTCGGTCTCTAAAATGTAGGGGGAGCATTGATCCTAGTATGTGTGTCGTGTAGTCCAAAGCACTTATCTAGATAGCACACATCTAGGGGGAGCCCATCTACATATTAGGACGGTGGGGTTTTTGCGCTTGTCCTATATCTCTCATGTTTGTGCAAATCCCGTATTGTCATCAATCCAACAAAAAGGGGGAGATTGTAAGGGCATATTTATCCCCAAGATGTTTTGGTGATTGATGACAATGCTTTTGCGGACCAATCGTGTGTGTTAAGTTCTTTCAGAGATTCATCCATTGGCACGAGACGATTACCTCCCCTCGGTGTGTTATTCAAGACGGTGTAGCTCCTTCGTTTCTCTGTTGGTGGACTAGTTTCGTAGGAGTCACCGTACTATCAAGAGGGGATCCGCTTTGGTAAGGCTAGGGTGGAATCAACACATACACATCCGTATCACACCCGATGTTTTCCTTCCGCTTCGATGGAGCAGCCTTTCCTTCCCATGTGCCTGCCCTGACCTGCCCCAGCGGTAGTACCGCGGTCCTCAGCGGGAGCGGTAGTACCGCTCCCAGAGCGGTAGTACCGCCTGTAGTCTTCGGCCGTAGTACCACAGTGGTTCCGGGCTACTACCGCCTCGACTCGAGACCGATATTTTTCGTGTCGGGTTTTACGTTACTAAGTGCGGCAGTAGTGGCGGTAGTACCGCTCCGACTCCTGCGGTAGTACTGCTCTGGGGCCAGGACCCTAACCTCCTCGTTAGCGCGGCAGTACCGCTGGGTGGGAGCAGTAGTACCGCTCTTCAGCGGTAGTACCGCTCCGACTCCTGCGGTAGTACTGCTCTGGGGCCAGGACCCTAACCTCCTCGTTAAGCGGCAAGATCACTGGTGGGAGCAGAGTACCGCTCTTGGTGGTAGTACCGCCCTGCCCAAGCGGTAGTACCGCTCTGTGCATGGCTGTTCAGTGGGGTAACAGTTGGATTGGTTCCCCCACTATATATAGGTGTCTTCTTCCCCAAAGTTGACTTACCTCTTTCCCCCAAAGCTCCATTGTTGCTCCAAGCTCCATTTTCGCCCGATCTCTCTCCCTAGCCAATCAAACTTGTTGATTTGCTCGGGATTGGTTGAGAAGGCCCCGATCTACACTTCCACCAAGAGAAATTTGATTCCCTCTCTTATCCCTAGCGGATCTTGTTACTCTTGGGTGTTTGAGCATCCTAGATGGTTGAGGTCACCTCGAAGCCATACTCCATTGTGGTGAAGCTTCGTGGTGTTGTTGGGAGCCTCCAATTGTTGTGGAGATTGCCCCAACCTTGTTTGTAAAGGTTCGGTCGCCGCCTCCAAGGGCACCAATAGTGGAATCACGGCATCTCGCATTGTGTGAGGGCGTGAGGAGAATACGGTGGCCCTAGTGGCTTCTTGGGGAGCATTGTGCCTCCACCGCTCCAACGGAGACATACTTCCCCTTAAAAGGAAGGAACTTCGAGTAACACATCCTCGTCTCCACTGGCTCCACTCTTGGTTATTTCGTGCCTTTACTTTTGCAAGCCTACTTGTGTTGTATCCCTTGCTTGCTCATGTGCTAGTTGTTTTTGCATCATATAGGTTGCTCACATAGTTGCATATCTAGACAACCTATTTTGTTGGAAAGTTTAATTTGGTAAAGAAAAGCTGAAAAATTGTTAGTTGCCTATTCACCCCCCCCCCCCTCTAGTCAACCATATCGATCCTTTCAGGTGTCTTCAACATTTTTGGATGAAGTTGAATTCAAATTGAAGGTTTAAACTAGAGCTATGAGTAGATGGAGATTTAAATTTAGGAAGTTTATATGGGAGGCTAAGAATGTGATAAGACCCATATGTGCAAAGTTGTGTAGCAGTTTGAATTTGAAAAGATTGAAATCCTTTGCAAAATGGATTGGAAAAGCTAAGGTTTAAAATAGTTGGGGATCTTGAGCAAAAATAAATAAAATGATTGGTACTTTTAAAATGTCACACATTATTTAATGGAGCCAAAACCTTGATGATGACATGAAGTGCAGTGACCATCAAATAAAAACAATAATGCAATATGTGGTTTGCTACATTTGGGATGTTCCACGGACCACAAGATCAACCACCACTATGTAGCTGGTTAGTCAGCACCTTTATAAAAATCTTAAAGCTTGCAATTAGGACACAAATTGGTTGATATTGTTGGATCCGACTAGCATCCTTAGTCTTGGGAAGCAAAATTACTTCTCCGAAGTTTAAATGGATGATGTCAAGGTTCTTTTGTATGCAGTTGGTTGAACTACTATAACATATCCACCTTCATTACATCCCAAAAAAACATTGATTAAATCGGCTAGAAAGTTATCTGGCCCCGGGAGCATTACTCTATTCCATACACACCTCAAACTTTCTCTTCGGAGAAATAAGCTATTTAAAACTCAATTTCCGCCTTCAAGACCTGAGTGATATCAACTATTATGGACTCATCCGAAAAAATGCTCTCTACTGGTGGTACAAAAATATATTTGTAATACTTAGTGATAGAATCTTTGATTGGACTTCCCCCACCTCGGCCCTCATCCTAGTCAAGCATGAAGATACATTTCTTCCGTTTTTTTCATTGGCTAACATATGGAATTATTCAGTATTTTCATCTAAATTGGCTAACTTATGGAGTGTTCATACCATATAATGTATTCTTGATTCAAAAGGTAGACAATATGGTTGTTTAATTTGCTTTTTTACTCAATCTCGAGAGCAGATAAAGGCCTCCTCTCTGCGGTCTTATTGGGTTGTCAATCAAGGAGGACAAACCTCAACTTTTCTTTTGTAGACCAACAATGTGTTAAGCCCATCCATGATAGACATCCTCGCATTGCCACATTCATAGCTTCAAAATCATTACAGTTTTTTCTATAGAAGTACCATGACTCAGCTCCTCTTGAAATTTCTGCGAGGGAGACTTCGAACTGAGTGCTCTGATGGATTATTTCTTGCCTCACGTCGTTCAGATACATTGGTTTAGTCTGTCTAATAAATCATATTATAGAGGGGTAAAATTTCTTGTGAAAAAAGACAAAATACTTAGCCATTTTTATTGGTTATCAAGAAGTTTTTAGAAGAGGTACCTGGGGCTTTCTGAACAGAGGAATGCAACTGGTCCCCGCAAGAGAGAGAGAGAGAGAGAGATGCAATTTGGGAGAATTGGAAATGGAGAGAAAGTAAATATTTGGGAGGACCACTGGATTCCATCCAGCCCATCAAGGAAAAGAAAAGATCAAGTGTACTTATTACAAAAGTGAACGAGCTGATCGACCTTGCAACGGATTATTGGGATGAAGAACTGCTCTAGGACACTTTTGATCCAGTTAGCATTGGTCGTATTCTCCATATTACCTTGAATTGCAATTCTTTTGACTAGTTATGAATATTTGGTTATTTCTCAGTCAGATTGGCATATCATTATAGAGTGGAAATATTAGTTCCAGAACAGAGTTATGCCAATGTTCGGTCCATCGGCACCAAACCCAGTTTGTTCTATTATGTGAAAGTTGAGGTTACCGGGAAAAACATTGTGGGAGGGCACTGCATGGCATACTACCTCTAAAATATATTCTGGTTAATAGACATACTGGGGATGATGGCCAATGTCATATTTGCTCGCAGGGAGCCGAGGATGTGTTGCTTTGTTGTTGGGATGTGCTTGTGTTGTAGACATGTGGCGCTTGCTGGGCCTCTCCCAAGTTATTACTAATGTTATGCAGGTAGACATACCGGTCTCTGTGATCCTTCAACATATTCTACGGCTGCATGAATCTTGCATGCCTAATCTGCCACATGTAGGACTTAAGGGAGGGATTGGAGCAACATGCTGGTACCTCTAGTTGTTATGGCCACAACAAATGCATCATGATCCGACTCTGTTTATTGCTAGGGGAGCTATGGTTGTGTGTGCGCTCTGTCTTAATTACCAGAGAGTCATAACCTCCAAGAACGGGGCGATTGACCGACTAGGACAAAAAGTGGAAGAAATCGACCAATAGAGTCATTAAAGTTAACATGGATGTGTCATTTCATGCCAAAGAAGGTAAAGGATCTGCTAGTGCAGTTAAGAGAGATAGCCATGGAGTTTTTCTTGAGGCATCTTGCTCTCTGTTACCTTATATTACTAGCGCACATACAACGGAATTATTGGTGAGGAAACATGGCCTTCTCCTCGCAAACAATTTGGGTTTTCTCTCTATACAAATTGAATCAGATGCAGTTGAAGTGGTCAATGCATGTGTTGGACAAGACAAGATCTAGACCGAGGCTTCATAAATTTATGTGTAATGTTTCATCACGACCAGGATGATAGGATCGGTGGAGTTTACGCATTCTGTCCGGGAAGCTACCGAGGTAGGCCATAGATTAGCAAAGTTTTTTTAAACACCACATGTATAAATTAAACAAAGTTTGCTTATGATAATAATGTTTCATGTAGTTGAGTCGATGAACCTCCGAACTTCCTTATTGATGCGCTTGGAAATGATGTAACTATATTGGCGAATCAATAAAGCTTGCCATGATGGTGTTTCCTAACAAAAAGGTTGTAGTGGTTTCTATCCTAGGGTATGCATTGTGTCCGGGAAGCTAATGGGGTAGGCCATACTTTAGCAAAGTTATTTCTTAAAAAAACCCATATTAGTATAAATTGAGCAAAGTTTGCTTATGAAAATAATGTTTCATGCAATTGAGTTGACGAACCTCCGAACTTTCTTATTGATGCGCTTGCAAATGATGTAACTATGTTGGCGAATCAATAAAGTTTGGCATGTTGGTGTTTCCCTAAAAAAAAAGAGCAAAGTTTGCTTATGATAATAATGTTTCGTGTAATCGAACTTCCTTATCGATGCTTTTGCAAAGCGTACCTTGTTTGGTGTTTCCTAAAAAAAAAAAAAAAAAAACTGTCATAGTGGTTTTCTCTATCGTAAGGTAAAAGTGATGGCATTTCCTCGGAAGGTAAAAAGAAAATTCCAACAACTGCACCAGCCGGGAATCGAACCCGGGTCTGTACCGTGGCAGGGTACTATTCTACCACTAGACCACTGGTGCTCGATGCTGTTATTACCGATATACAGCTTTTCTGATAAAAATCCAGTCTTCACAATCAGGATCACTCTGCACGAAGTGGAACATTGCACTAGGTTTGACACCAGGATTACTCGGTAGATCCAAACCCGTAGGCGAAATGAAGGACACTACCAATTCAAACTTTTTGTTTGCGGGGAATTCAAATCCATAAGCAGTAAGTTAATTGAATTGACGTTCGATGTTCACACTGATAAATCTTACAGACTTAGCTGTCCGACCAAACAGATCTCCTGCGTGTTCCCAAAAGAAAAGAAAAAAAGGCTGCAGTTTTAGCATAAATTCTCGGTAGTACCATCTTAGCAACATTTCCCCAGTCAAGCTCTGGTGAGAGGGATGAAGCCGTGCCTGATAGCAGCCGACCATGCCTTCTCAGAGTCCATCATGTCGTCACCGCACTCGTGCACGCTCCACCCTTCCAGGACGTGAAGTATTCCGGCGATATGCCACGCGCTCATCACCCTTCTCGGCAACCAGTTCTGTAGAGGAACCAAACACACACACACACACACACACACATATATATATTCAGTGATGGTCACCCGCCAAAAAAACGAGTGCTGGTCGCGAATCGGTGGTGGTTTTACCTCGCAGGAGTGGATGTTCTGCATAGTGTCCGGGATCTTCATCGCCGGAGTGCTCAAGTAAGTGCAGTCCTTGCGGACTTTCTTAAGGGGGAACTGCGATATTGGAATGAACACTGTTCCTTTTGGTGCCATCCTCTGTTCTTTGTCGTCGATCCTCTCTACTAGCCAAATCTGCGATAAACTGAAACATCAATACAAGCTACTTCCAAGACTGTTAGTACAAGAATCTGCTGGAGCATTTTCTCCTGCCCATTTCCACTATGGTTCAAGTCTGGACAATCATAGTGAGTCCATGATAGGGCTAATTTCAATGTTTTATTGATCACCATATCCCTTTTTGCAGAAAAGTATATATCACATAGCACTTATTCAGGGCAACTGTTTTCAAGACTAAAATGGTTACTGAGAACATGTTCGGGAGTTGGTCATACTATGGTGCACCGATACTACTTTTAGGTATGCCAACAACTTTCTTCTCAAGGACACATATATATGATTAAACCATGATTTAGTTCTACACTCGACAATGTAATACACTACTTTCCAGGAAACTTTTCATTGATCAACATTAACTTTTACCTTGGTTATGTCATTGCTAGAGCACTTCAAGTAGCTTGCTCTGTTCTCTGGCATCTGTGACTTGAGCATGTCATACTCTTTCTTACGATTCATGATCACCTGGGTAGAAAATGTTTCCATGAAAATATTCTACAAAACTATTTACCCATAAAAGTAGAGACATGGTTGCAAGAAGATATAGATATACCTGGATGCCCTTGCCACATAAAGCCATAGCAACGGCACGGGCTATCTTAGAAGTCCCTGTATGAAGAAAAACTTGCTTTGCATCTGAAGGGATGCTTTTTAGGACAACTCCACTTGCTAAGCCACTTCCATCAACAATTCGAACTCCTAATTTTGGGTATTTTTGTCTAAATAGTTCACCATTCCCATTGAGCTGTTTTGCCTAAAGGAAAAAAAAAGAGAATCAAGTCAATTCTCATTATATCAATACAAAGTACTAATCCCTTTTTAGATAAATGAAGAGAACATATCGAGGGATTAGAGCACATATTACTGTACATTTCTCCGTACTATTTAATTTTATTATGTTATTTTACGATTTTTCTGTCTTCACCATGCTCACATACACTGTACCTCTGCAATATGAGTTTTTGAAGTAAGGATTAATTACCTGATTTAGTAGCCCTAGACTGAGCACCTTAACCCCTCTTACATCAGCATCCAATATTGCCTTTTCAATTAAGTCATTGATCGATTCTCTATCCCATGTCAGACCATACTGCGGGAAGAAAGAAAATAGTTAAGCAACTTGCAACCATCAGATAAACGCATAAATGGCCAGGGGAGTTGGTTACTTGGAAGTTGTATCTCGGTACGACCCATGTTTGCATCTTCATCTTCTTCAGTTTGATTCTCTCGACCACGAATGCAGATGACCCATAAATCCATGCTACCACCATTGACAGCCATGCCAAGGGCCATAGCGTCCACATATACCACTCGGAGTTATCAGATGGTTTGGATGCTATGGAGGCGAATCCAACCCTTAGATGATAAGCCGATTGCAAGTTGGTCATATGTGTGAGATGAACAAGGTCAGGTGTCTCCTCTGTTCCTTTCAGTGAGTTCTCATACAGCTCGTCAGATGCCTTGTCCATAGTGCTGTATATGTAGTCATAAAATGGCATGAACAGTGAATAGTTTGTGCGGAACTGCGTGTGGTGAAGAGAATGAAACCTGCATAAGAAACCAGCAAAAGATTGTTATGTTGATTTCAGTGAAGTTTAGAAATTCTCTGAACTCCAAGTATCGTCATTTTTTTGGTTAATGCCTAGCCTAGGTTGTGGGATTTATGTTAAAGGTCTGCACTTACGATGGGGTGTACATGAGGTACTTGAGAGGAGGAAAGACTTGGAACATCCATTTTGGCACCAACTCAAAATTGCAATGCCCCATGTTGTTCATGAAGTCAATGTAAACGATATACAGCACAAACACGAGGGCGGAGCCATTTCCCATATAAACTGTGGACAACATCGGGATTGCAAAGAGCGTGAAATAGACGATGTGTTCGCCAAAAGGATGGATGACAGCTGCAATACAGAGATATATTAGAAACCAAGAGAAAATTATTTACATGCTTGTTGAAACAGATGTAATTATGCAAACACACCTCTTAGCTCTTACATAATTGGTTAGAAAACACACACCCTTTCTACTGTAACAGAAATTAGGATTACTACATCATGCATTACGTTCAAAATAACCAAGTCCCCTAAAGAAACAAGTCTTCAGCAATAGAATGGAAATAGGATAATTTTGACACATTAACAGTGGATTAAACTGCCCCATTCTTAGGACCAAGTTATGACCTATGGGAGAAAACATGTTTAACACCATCCAACGATCCTAAAGACATAGGGAGCAAACAACCCTTTTTTGTCCCTTCAACTATTTCTACATTTAAGATTTGGTCTCTGATTTCAATAATAGACAGTTTTTACCCTAATTGTCAAAAGCAAATAAATTTGAACTGATATCCAAGTGACAGGCCCCATAAGCACACACACCAAAAAAAAAGGAAAAAACATAGAAAACAACTCAGGGATTTTTTTAAAAACATAGGTGAAGTCCAAAAATTTTGAGAGAAAATAACCTTTGGATGAAAAAAACCATTCTTTAAAAGTTAGTTAAAATGTGAAAACTATGCAGAAGTGGTTGCATACTTAATGTACCCCCACTCCCCAACTCCCCTCAGATTTTGTCATTCAAAGGTTATTTTCTCTCACAATTCTGCAGGGGCCATGTACCCCCACTCCCCCAGCCACAAAATGTCTAAAGAATTTTCTTTTGGAGGTGCTTAATTAGAAAAAGTATAGTCATCGACCCCCTCAGAGATTGTTGTGTTTGCCTTTCGCCCCTCCAATGTTTCCTGCCTAGCTCCGCCGGTGAAAAACACCTTGTTGATCATTGGCCATTCTCATTGCCAACGGATTAACTAAGCTCACTGACTAAATTTACAAAACTTCAAATGTTTAGGCCTCCTTTGGTTCATAGGATAGGAATGTTATAGGAATAGGAAAATCATAGGAAGTGAGATGACATGCATCTCAATTCCTATAGAGAAAGAGGTGTCATTTGATGCATAGGACAGGAATTTTTTCACTGAGTCTTAGCTAATGTTTTTTTTCCTCCCAAACGTGAAGGATTGATTCCTATCCTACATAGGAATAAAAATCCATTCCTATAAACCAAAGGGCTTCAAAGGAAATTTTCCTTTGCAAATCCTATCCTATAGAAATCCTATGAAATTCCTACAAACCAAAGGAGGCCTTAGGGTTTAAGAGGTCTGGTATGAAAGTCGAGGGACCAAATCTAGAATCGGCCACTGGTTAACAGACCAAAATTGGTTTCCCCAAAAGAAGAAGACCACACAAACCTATATGTTGATTGTTGAATTCTCTTCTCTTAACAACTGGCTTTCTCCTTTTCGAAAAAACAACTGGCTTTCTTTGGAGGGCGTTTCGGTCCGCCTTTCATTTGGTCCGTCGATAAGCTTTGGCCAAAATTAATTGTTGCGTTTGATTGGGCGTGGCCTCTGCCGCCCGCATTTCAGGCAGTCACATGCCATGTTCGTTCCCTGGCAGTGGCAGTAGTTGTGGGCCGGGCCGTGGTTTAAAGCTGCGCGTACAGTGTGTACCGTGCTACTGTATGAGGTCAGACGCTGCGGTACATGTACCTATCCAGTGGTCCAGTCGAAGCCAGCCCCTTTCGTTGAAAGAGAGACGGCGCGCATGGGCCCAGATGGGCTGCTGATTCATGAATCATGAGAGAGCATAGATGGCGCACGGCAGGACATTACTGTGGAACCAGGGCTGGACACTTCTGGTAAGTAGTAGGGGTGGTAAAGTTTGCTTGTATCGAACTGATAAATCGTCCTTTGTCAGGTTCACATGTTTACTGTTCTTGGATCCTAGCAAATTCTTCCCGTACGATCTGTGGTACTCGACGGGCTAGTTAAATTATTGGTCCAAGGAACGCCACACGATGAACGTAGCAAGTGTACTATTATATGTAACTAAAGACCTGAGCAGCAATATATATATACGTATATATAAACTCATGCAGGTAATTAGATAGAGAGAGAGAGAGAGAGAGTTGGGGTTACAGGTGATGGGCTCGGTGACGATGGAGGCGTGGTGGTGGGAGTGGTAGCGCGAGTAGAGGAAGTGGTGGTGCAGCGCGCGGTGGAACCAGTAGTAGAGGAACTCCACGGGCCCCGCGTGCAGCAGCGCCGTCGCCACCGCCCCGTCCGTCCGCCACAGCGGGAACCTCCGCACGCTCGGCATCGCCAGGTACCCCACGTAGAAGAGCAGCCCGTTGAAGACGATCTGGTCATCCCACCCGCGCTCGCGGTCCACCTGCTCGAACTCGATGCCGCGGTCGACGATGCGGTGCTTGCTGCGCGCGGTCTGGTACCGGGACAGGCTGATCCAGATCTGGTTGTGGATCATCCGCAGCGCCAGGGATGGCAGGATCAGCGAGTAGGCCAGGTCGATGTCGCCCCATCCCTTGTTCATCACCCGGTACGCGCCGTGGACGACCACCGGCGCCATCACCAGGTACTGCGCCACCACATAACAACATTTGGCCACGTTAATTAATTATACTACTATAGGAGTACTAATGAATTCCACGAGACAATAAGGCTGGTCACAATGGGCAAGAACATAAGCTAGTAACTTACACACTTCCCTAGACTATGTTACTACCTTCATAGTGGGTAGGAACATCTATGTGGTGTCATGCAACGATGTATTTATTAGGTTATAGACTCATTGTTTCTTGGAGTGTGTGATGTTCCGGTAACTTAGCTAGTTACCACAAGCACCTCTCTCTTCATTAAATACGTGCCACATAAGCAAAGTTGTATTGGAGTGTGTGATGTTACTCCTAAGTTCCTCCCCACTGTGACCAGCCTAAGAAGCAACACCGAACGGGTACCAGGTCGAGAATCTCCTCCTCTTCGAGGAAAGTAAATGCACTGTCTCATGCCCAGGACTGACTGACCCTGGGTATAGTACTGGGGTATTTTTTTTCCTATAATTATTTTCAGTACGTACAACGAGCAATCATTTCGTGTTTGCTTGCTGGAGTTCTTGCAGAATTTGGTGCTTGTCAGAATTCCAGTCTGGGAGTGGACTGTTTCGTTTTAATTGTTCACCAGACTCGTTTTAACTAAAATGTCTGTCTGGTGTCCTCAAATCTGAGATGGATTTAGCAGGGAAACGAACTACTATATTTTTCTCATTTTTCTCCCCAGAATGAAAGAACTGACCTCCCTTGTAACTGCAGGCGCAATTTGATTTTGAGGCAGTATAATGCAAAATAGGAGTGGGGGTGGGATGGGTAGAGGATGAAAGGAAAATTTTCCATTGCTCGTGTTGCTAAATCTAGCAAGAGCAGAACCATGCAACAACTATTGCGGGTGCCACACAAGAATATCCAAGCAAGTCTGCCAGGAGTGGCAACAGAAAACATTTGCTTTGGAAATACTGGTTGATGTATCAGTTCAACCAACCTAGTTTCTTGTTTAAAAAAAACCTAGTTTCTTGCTCTAGACTAGAGAAGCCTCTTCCTACGCATCTCGACTCGAGCAACAGAGCAAAGAACGGAGGTAGACATCGCCTGCGAGCGTACCTTGAAGTTGCCCATCCTCTGCCATGGCCATTCAGTCAAAGGTCCCGGCCTGGTCGCCATGGCTGGCTGTGGTCGCCTCCTTCCTTCCTTCCTTCCTTGCTTCCCACCCGGCCACCCCAATGGCCAATCACAAGGAAGATGGTACCGAGTCCAGGCTCGCTCCTGCTACTGCGCCTCTCCTTGGTTTTTTATAAGCGCCACAGTGTGGGATTCACACGGCACCCTTTCAGGTTTCTACCCCACCACCCAGTGACACAAGGACACACCTCACCACTCTCTGCAAGTTTGTGTCATCGTGTGTGTGGCGTGACTTGCTCACACGGCAACGGGTCAGAGGCTGCACAGACTACGTTTGGCCTCACGCACCATGTGTGCCTGGCAACGGGCCGACCACCCCACCCTATCCCCCTACCCGTTGCGGCCAGGCAAGGCTTTCAATTGATGTGCCAAACTACAAATCACGGCGTCTCACGCGCCATATTGATACGGTTGGGCGGTAGCAAGAGTAGTCCGTCCGGGGCTCCGGGCGGGAGTAGTAGACGAGTAGACGGACGTAGCGGAGGGCGGCAGAGGCCGTTGCAACCACAAGGAGAGGTTTGTTCGGGTCACGCCGAAAACGCTGCCTTGTCCGCCGCGTACGCGATGATTTACGTGCTGGGAAACGGGGGGAGTCGGCTCATTTTCTGCTGGGCAACAAGTATAGCGGCAGCCAAGAAACGTTACGTACTCCTACTTGTGTGATGTCGATGTCGTCGAGCGGAGAAGGAAATTGGAGTTTCGTAGCTGCGGAATCAGGTGGTCAGAGAAGCTTGGGTTGAGAGCAAGGACAGAACAAGTAAATTAAATGGATGTGCCTTGTTCGACTACCGTCCGTGCGTAAGCAGCACAACAATTGTCCCAAAAAATATATATCAAACAATTGTGACACGTAGATGCAACAAAAGGGACCAAGTCTCCTAGGAAATTTCTCCCAAAAAGAGTCTCTTCTGAGAAGGTGCCTTTTTTAAAGAAGAAGAAAGAAGAGTCTTTTGTTTTTTTATTTTATTTTCAAGAATAAGAATGGAGAGTGAGCCCATGGGGCAACAAAGGCCCCTTCTGTAAGCCATGGAAATCTAAGTGATGGGGCTCGCGTCGCTCCTGCGGGGAAAGGTAATGGTCGGGGTCAGGAGGAGATTGATCCAGAAATCGTTGATACAACCTCTAGCCCTAAGAAACTCCTGGGCGAAAACATGGACTTGGACAAGAACGCAGCAAAGTGCCTGTAAATGGAGTCTTGATATGGCCGAAGCCCCACCCAGTGTGTTGGCAACACATAGGAGAAGGGGGAGGATCTTCCTGAGCATGAATCCCCTAGTTATAGTACGAGCAGCAAGCGACAAACAAGAGTGGTGGTGATGGTGAAGCTAGATCTGCGGGCTCCCTCGAGGGTACCACTGGGAACAATGAGTCTCCTACTTTGGAACTTTGGGTGGGGGGGGGGGGTCTCAAGTTTTAGCCCTCTCATAAGCCAATATCCCCGGTCTTTTGTTTTCCTTTGTGAGACAAGGCAAAGTTTAGTGAAGACGGAGAAATAGAAGTGGAGGCTCGGTTTGAAGGGATTTTGTGGTGTTTGCAGTGATGGTCATAGAGGGGCTTGACACTCTTTTGGTACGAATCCCTGCAGGTCATAGTTCTTAATAAATGTGCAAGCTCTATTGATGTGCACGTGTTGAATGTGGGTAATGATTTTAGTTGGCGGACCTTTTGTTTGTTTATGGGTGAAATGATCGATGCGGTCGACTAGAGGGGGTGAATAGGGTGCTACAAATTTTAAGATTAATCACCATTTTTAGGGATTTGCAAATAAAGTAGGTTCTCTAGACATGCAACTAGATGATCACAACCTATATGGCAAGCAAGGTCAAAGAAATGTAAGCTAGGCAACAATATAATTAACAAGCCCAGAAGCATACAAGACAAACTAAAGTGCGGGAAAGGATTAACCACAAGTGAGTTGGGGACGCGGATTTTATCCCAAGTTAACACTTTCTTGAGGAAGTGCTAATGTTTGTTGGATTGGTGCCGGTGCCATGGCTCCAGAACGCCACCAAGTAGCTCACCATGTTCTCCTCGAGTCACCGCTAATGGATGAGCCTCGAATGACTTGGGGGTTGGTCTTGAAGGCGACCACACCACACCTTTCCATACGTCTCCGAAGCACACACAAGCAAGGAAGCTTCCGTAGGAACCCCTAAATGCCAAGGAGACCCAGCTCAAAGAGTAACAAGTTGTTGGTGAAGAAGTCTTACTTGAACGTGAATTGGTTTGGACAAAGTGTAGATCGGGCCTTGATCACTCAATCCCCAAAGTATCAACAAGTTTGGATGGAGGGCTTGAGAGATATGAGAAAAACAGACGTTGAAAATGGTGGTTGCTCAACAAGGCAAATGGATTAGGGTTGGAGGTAGGAGAAGACTAGTGTTCTCCCTTAGGTGACTGTTTCCAGCCGTTGGACTCCCTACATACGGGCCAAGTTAGCCCCATGTGCATGGGGTGTCCAGAGGCAAAAACACCACCTCGTGCGCACGTGGTGCAGAGGGTTGTGCACTACCCCGTGCACACAAGGTTCTAGGACCCCCGTCCACACGGGGTGTCCAGAGAACTGTCCACTAGACTCGTGCGCATGGGGTCTACCAGAAAATTTTCGGCACACACACCCCTTAGGCACACAGAGAGAACACAAAGTGGATGGATGCAAGGAACTTTCTTGGTGGTAGGTGTAGGAAGGCTAGTGTCTGAGTATTGGGTGTTCCCACACCGCCATTCTCTCACCTTGACCCCTCGGTAGTGTGGTTTCCCTATGACACAAATCAAACCAAAGTAAAACCTTTGGGTCGCCGGAAAACCACGATCTTTTTGAAGTGTGTGTGTGTGGGGGTCAACCATCTACATCATAAACATCCTTGGAGCTAGTAACCTAAGATAAATCTTAGCAACCTTCATTAGTTCCACTAACGACATTGTCATCACACTGAAATACAATTTAGAGATTTACACGCTTTATTCTCCCCTCCCCCATTTTGGTGTATTGATGACAACATGGTTAGAGCTTGACACAAGATATAAACAAGGAAAGCCATGCAGATCCATCGATCTAGAGAACTTCCTTAGGTGTGTGTGCTGCTACTTGTGAGCTACGTTGGGATTTTCCCCGAAGAAGAGGGGACATGTAGTACAATAGAGATAAGAATTTCCCTTAGTGAGAACCAAGGTTGATCGAACCAATACGAGAATCACGCAAAGCCTCCTGAACAATATATGCACACAGAAAAGCAAATACTTGCACCCAACGCGGGCAAGAGAGTCGTCAATCCCCTTGAACTCGTTATTTGCAAGGATAAAATCTTGTAGTGGTAGATAAATAAATTGTAAAACAAAATAAAATAAAGAAAATTACAGCAAAGATTTAGGTTTTTTAATATGATTAAAGTAGACCCGAGGGCCATAGTTTTCACTAGAGACTTGTCTCTCGAACACATAGCATACGGTGGGTAAACAAATTATTGTTGGGCAAATGATAGAAAAGCGCATAATTATGACGATATTCAAGGCATGATCATGTATATCGGCATCACGTCCGAGACAAGTAGACCGACTCCTGCCTGCATCTACTACTATTACTCCACCCATCGACCGCTATCGAGCATGCATCTAGGGTATTAAGTCAATAAAAACATAGTAACACCTTAAGCATGATGACATGATGTACACAAATTTGTAGAACCGGAGTATATCTGTCAGACGGGGGGTGAATGGGAGTTTTAAATTTTCTTCGGGAAACTTAAATCTCTCAGAACCCAGTAGCGGAATGAAGGAAAAACAAACTACAGTGAACTAAAACAGAGTACTGAAGGGAAACTAGACAATGCACTGAGGCAAATCATATGAGAGAAAATGCATCGGAGGTAAACATGGGTGACAGAGATAACCGATGATGCTCGATGGTGACAAGGTATTTGTTCGACTAGTCCGTTCTTCTACACAAGGACTATGTCTGGTTGGAGGGGCTGTGACTTAACATGGAAGATAAACTCTCTTCACCCTATTCTCCTCGACAATCGATTCATCAACCGATGCCGATCACTAGTGGCAGATACATGAAGGTGATCTCCAAACCTTTATAGACTTCTTCTTCGAGAACCACAATCACTCTTGGTCTCTGAAGAAATTGACACCTAACCGTCTAGAGAGTTTGCATCTCTCAAGAATAATAGGTAGAGCATACTAAAATTAGATTTCAGTGGTGCTGAACCACTGTCTAATTCTCCGACTCTAGGGTTTTTCTCTCGGTGGATTTTAAACTCAAATTGCTCAGAGAGTGGGTTGCTCAACAATCTTCTCAGAATCAAACGGAGCAGCCACTGGACAACGCCGATGCAGGGTGGCTATTTATAGCCACAACCTTCCCGGATGGGAAATGACCATTTTGGACACGAGATCCGGCCAATAGCCAATCGACACGTTTATAACGGTCAGATTTTGGTGCAACGGTAACATTACTTGAGGAACAAGTAATGCTAACTCCTCGGTCCGAGTCAAATCTCTCGCAGCGAAGAAGAACACAGTCTCTTGCTGGCAAGTATTTGCTCGGAGCACAAAGAGATTTCTCCCACAACTTTCATAGGTTTTGGGTTTAGCATCAGAGAATCAAAGCTTCGAACGCTACACCCCTCTTAATAGTACGGTGGTCCTATGCATCAATGAAAGAAGAAGAACAACAAAATAAATGCTACGTCTTCATCTCGTCTTCATTCTTCCTCGAGCGCAATCATTTGCTTCAAACAGGCACCGAACCAATTGCTTGAACTTTAGCCATTTTTAGGGGACACTCTTGTTAGCTTTATCTTCGGTGGTAACTTTTACTGCCACGCAGGGAGATTATCTTCGTTGTTTTCAGCAAACTCCTCGATACTTCAGGGACATGTTACTCTATGTGCACTAGCAGACACATAAGTCACATACTATTTATGTCAACAAACTCCAAAACATAAGGGGCCTACCATTGCACCAACAATATCCCCCTTTTTGGACTGTTGTTGACAAACCAGATAATCATCGAAGTGAAGATAGATAAGTGAAATGTAAATCGAACAAGAGTGAACTTGCGTTACTTGTCTCGATAATGAAATATACTCCCCCTAGATGTGTGCATGATCATTTGATATACAATTCCTTGCATTTCATTTAAGTGTGTGGAGGATTTTTCAATCATATGAGGTAATGATTCGCACTGATGATAGGTAATCTAACGAGAATATAATGCAATCATGACTTCTGACAATAACTCCACCTACAAAACAAATACTTCGAGAGAATATAGTGCAGCGGGCGGGGTTATTAATATTATAGCCCATAACATAAGTTTTTACAACAGAGCACATGAAGTGGCATAAATAGTCTTTGAAGCATATAGTGCAAAAGTCCCATAAACCAAAGCAAATAAACACGGAGAACAAATCCAATAGAGCAAATCTACCGATACTCTCGATGTAATTCTCCCCCTTTTTGTCAACTAGTGTCAAAAAGGTGAAGAATAACATGAGTGCGAAAAGAAGTGAACTTGATTCACTATGAGGCATCGCCTGAAGAACTGCCCGAATACGTTTCTGATTCAGAGGTGGCTGGTAGTTCTTCATCGTCAGTAGCAGCAGATCCTTCAATACTGGCTTGGGGCTGAGAAGACGAAGGCACAATGGGATCATCCTGTTGAGTCTTGCGAGATAGAATATTTCCTTTAGCAGGTTTCTCAGTGGGCGAGGTTGCTTCTGATTCGTCGAGCAATTTGCATAGCTGAATCCGAAGTAAATCGGTTGTTGGTTCACGAGCTGGCAGAGGTGGAGTGATCCGATTTTGAAAATCTTCAGCTGAAAACCCTTGATCAATATATTCATAGAGTTCTTTGAGATGAGAGTTGCTCAATTGCTTCTTGGAAAAGAACTTTGGAAGTAATTTCCATAAATGTTTCTTGTTTTCTGCTGTGATCATGTGCCCAACTTTTGTTCGGTTGTTGATTGCATTAAGTTCAGCAGCCAGATGCTCTTTCACTTGGCGATCCTCAACCATATGCTTCAGCAGTAGCTGTTGAGTGCACAAGCTTACTTCAAGATGTGAAGGAGGTTGAGTGTTCGGTTGACGATCACGCAGAGGTAGCCTTGGTCTATTGAAAGTGTGATGATAATCAGGAGGGCTAGACACTGGAGCTTTCCCCAAAGAAAAATCTTCCATGATTTTTGACGTATCACAGACTGGAGGAATGAAGCTTTTGTGACTGACTTTTGCTAGATATTCGGCCTTCATTGCATAGTCAACCACCTTTTGAATCCAAGCGCAAATACCTTGATAGTTTTCGGGCACTGAGCTGAATCCATCAGTATGCGCAGAAACATGTCTTCGACATCGAAGATAAAACCTTGGGAGATGGCATGGATGGTGTTGCGAAGAACATCAGATATAATGTTGTCTGTTTTCATCCCAGCCAACGGACAAAGGGTATAAGTGAGAATATGATATAGGGTCTGATTGTCGAATGTTAAGTGCTCAGGAAGTGGAGGACCATTGTAGTCACGAATTTTATCTTCATCCATTGTGCATCAGAAATCTTTTCATCAGAGATTGCATCAATTTTATGAACTCGAATCTCAATCTTGCCATGTACGAACCGAGGGAAATGAAAGTGGGAGAAAAAGTCTATTACCATTGTCTGTCTGGTCGTAGACGTGTATGTACATACCGGTCGATCGGTCTGTCTGCCGCGATGAACCATGGCCGAGTAAGGAGTGGTAGCATTTCACGCAGTCCCGTCTAAATCATGTACACATATGATAGCCACTCTGCAAAAAAGGCAGCCATGTACGTACATATGGGTGTGGTCTCGAATGCGTACAGCGACGACGTCCTGTTCATCGGCAGCCAACTAGCTCGCCCCGAATGGAGAAACAATGTCGTGTTCATTAGGAGGCACCCGACTGGGTCGGAATGCGTCCTGTTTAACGGGAGCCAACCGGCTTGGATGGAACAGCCAAAACGGGGTCTGGCGTACCGCAGAACGGAGGAAACAACCTTTTGTTCGACCAGTTATGGTCGAAACGGGATCCTGTTCATTGAGAGGGGTCTGGTGTACCGCAAAACGTAGGAAACAAACTTGTCTCTAACCGCCTATGGTCGAAACAGGGTCCTATCCATCGGGAGGGGTGTGGCATACTACAAAACAGAAGAAACAGACTTCTGTTCGAGCGCCTACGATCGAAATGGGGTCCCGTTCATTGGGATTGGTGTGGCATACCACAAAATGGAACTCCGCGGGCTACTGTTCATCCACCATCTACTGCCTAGCTCTAGCCTCCACGGGCTACTGTTCATCCACCGTCGACTTCCTCCAGCCTCCACTGGCTACTATTCATCCAGCCTCCACAATGTCGTGTTCATCAACCCCCAACTGGTTGGGGTGTATGGCGACCTCCACAGGGTCCTATTCATCTAGCGGCAATCACCTGCATAGTTGGGGTCCTGTTCATCCAACCCCCACTGAGAACTGTTCATCAACGACCAACCAACCAACTGGACTCACCATGTCTTGACTCGTTCTATGTATCGCGCACGTGGTAGCAACGGTCATTTTTCATCGAGAGGCAACACAACAACGACTGTCTACGTCTCTCATGGGGGCTCGATCGGCTTCAGTAAGAAGCAGCAGCAATGATCGATCGCTCGGGTTCAGTTAGTAGCACCAGCGAAGGAATCGCTCGGGTTTAGTTAGCAGTGAAGGAATTAGTCGGGTTCAATTAGCAGCAAAGGGATCGATCGGCTTCAATACGTAGTGGGATCGCTCGAGTTCAGTAAGCGAATGCCTCACTCGGGTTCAATTAGTGAGCGCCTCGCACACACACGCATACGAGAGAAACACGCAAACCACACTGCATCGCTCGACCCCGACCACCCACCGTAACTGGGAACTCCCCGAAATTTTCCTTGCCCTCACTTCTACCATGAATTTTTATGCCATGGACGGCCAAAAGAATGTCATGCAGGTGCGTCTCCAGCACTCCCAGGACGAAAAGTCCATTTTTTGTCATGATTGTTTTCATAGAAGTAGGAGCCCACCACATCTATGATGAAACGTGTTTTGGTCACAATTATCATCCTAGAAGTGTCATAACCATGATAGAAGAAATTTTCATTCGGGCCATAATGTCACGAATGTGTCTTTTTTTCATAGTGAATTCTAGTTACCAGGTACCGTGAATTTAGTATTCAGGTTGTTTATTTAGTAGGCGGATCACCCTAGGGTTATGGAAGTCCTCCACGTGGGGTTACATTCTATATTATGGTCCTGCTTTGACATTGCCACAATGTGGTCATCTCCACCATTAAGGTTGTTAATCAAAAACCATGCATTACGCTCGGTGATTCACCGTTATCTGATAATTTTCTTCGGTCCTCATAGATATGTTCACCTGTCATGTTGAAGTTCATAGACTCCCTAAACAATATGATACATGCGTAGGTCTTTTGGTCATTTTGCCATGGACCCTTAAATTGGACAACGCACATTGTGCTCACCATAATATAACAAATTACTTGGAAACCATTAAACTACAAACACAAATGTCGACATATAGGATCGGCACAAATAAATCTTACCATTCACCTACATCCCCCACGCCTAGGGGAATTTACTCACACGTCGGAGGAGAATGACCAATCATCAAAGAGAATAATTCCATGAAAACCATAGCGATAATACTGGGAAGATCCACAATAATATGAATGATTTAACAAGTCCCAATATCCTGATGAGTATGGATAGAGTTTACACGCATATTTAAAACTTGGAATTCCTCCACAAATAATGATGAAATGGATAGAATGAAGATGGTGGATGAGACGGAAACGATCTCCGGTGGTTTTTCTTCTCTGGATCTCTTCTCCCTCTATCTGGATGGTGTGGCAGCGACTAGATCTCTTTGATGCCCTCCTCCTCTTCACAATAGTTTCTTCGGAAGAATGTCATGCAGGTGCGTCTCCGGCCCGCCAGGACTAAAAACCCATTTTCCGTCATATTTTTTTGTCATAGAAGTAGGAGCCCACCACATCTATGATGATACGTGTTTTTATCACAATTATCATCATGGAAGTGTCATATTCATGACAGGAAAAGTTCTCATTCAGGCCACAATGTCACGGAAGTGTCTTCTTTTTGTAGTGTAAGGGTAAAACGAGAGGGTTCAAACATATTAATTGATCTTATTTATCTACATTATGCCATCATGCTTCAAGCATTACTCTGTTTGTTATGAACTTAATACCTTGCGATGCATGCTGGATAGCGGTCAACGGGTGGAGTAATAGTAGTAGATGCAGATGGATGTCGGTCTACTGTAACAAACATAATTCCTATATATTGATCATGCCATGAAGAATCAAAATAACTACGCTATTCTATCAATTGCCCAACATTAATTTGTTTACCCACTGTTGCTATACTTATGAGATAGATGCCTCTAGTGAACCTATGGCCCCTGGGTCCATTCACTTTATATTTACTAAAATCATAAAAAATACTTGATGCAACTTATTTACTTTTATTTTTCCTTTTTATTTATCTATCTATCACTACAATTTTAGTCCTTGCAATTGGCGAGTACAAGGGGATTGACAACCATCTTGGGTTTGTGTTGGGAATATGCCCTAGAGGCAATAATAAAAGTATTATTATATTTCAATGTTCATGATAATTGTCTTTTGTTCATGCTATAACTGTATTATCCGGAAATCGTAATACACGTGTGAACACTTAGACCCAATGAGTCCCTAGTGAGCCTCTAGTCGACTAGCCCACAGATCAATAGATAGTCATGGTTTTCGACTATGGACATTGGATGTCGTTGATAACGGGATCACATCATTAGGAGAATGATGTGATGGACAAGACCCAATCCTAAGCATAGCATAAAAGATCGTGTAGTTCGTTTGCTAGAGCTTTGCCAATGTCAAGTATCTATTCCTTCGACCATGAGATCGTGTAACTCCCGGTTACCGTAGGAGTGCCTTGGGTGTATCAAACGTCACAACGAATCGGGTGACTATAAAGGTGCATTACGGTATCTCCGAAAGTATCATTGGGTTGACATGGATCGAGATCGATTTGTCACTCCGTATGACGGAGAGGTATCTCTGGGCCCACTCGGTAATGCATCATCATAATGAGCTCAAGTTGACCAAGGTGTTGGCCACGGATCATGCATTACTGATGACGAGTAAAGTGACTTGCCGTAATGAGACCGAACAAGGTATTGGGATACCGACGATCGAGTCTCGCAAGTAACGCATCGATTGACAAAGGAATTGCATACGTGGTTTGATCAAATCCTCGACATCATGGTTCAACCGATGAAATCATCGAGGAGCATGTGGGAGCCAACATGGGTATCCAGACCCCGCTGTTGGTTATTGCCCGAGAGTCGTCTCGGTCATGTCTGCGTGTCTCCCGAACCCGTAGGGTCTACACACTTAAGGTTCGGTGACGCTAGGGTTAGTAGGAAGTCAAGTATGTGACTACCGAATGTTGTTCGGAGTCCCGGATGAGATCCCGGACGTCACGAGGAGTTCCGGAAGGGTCCGGAGGTAAAGAATAATATATAGGAAGTGGTGTTTCGCCATCGAAAGTTTGGGGTCTCCCAGAAAGCACGGACCACCGGAAGGGTCCCGGGGGTCCACCGGGTGGGGCCACCTATCCCGGAGGGCCCCATGGGCTGAAGTGGGAGGGGAACCAGCCCATAGTGGGCTGGTGCGCCCCCCTAGGCCCACCCCCTGCGCCTAGGGTTGAAACCCTAGGGGTGGGGCGCCCACCGGCTTGGGGGCACTCCACCCCTTGGCCGCCCCCGGAGATTGGATCTCAGGCCGCCACTTCTGTGGGGCCTATATAAAGGGGGAGGGAGGGGCTGCTGTACCCATCTCCAAGGCGCAGCCCTCCCTCCCCACACTTCTCCTCCTCCGTAAGAGCTCGGCGAAGCCTCGCCGAGATCGCTTCTCCACCATCACCACGCCGCCGTCGTTGCCGGTGGAGCTGTCTTCCTCAACCTCTCCTTCCTCCTTGATGGATCAAGACGGAGGAGACGCCGCTTGTCCCGCACGTGTGTTGAACGCGGAGGTGCTGTCCGCTCAAAGACTTGGACATCGGTGATTTGAATCACGCTCGAGTACGACTCCATCATCACCTTGCAAGCTTCCACACGCGATCTACAAGTGGTATGTAGATGCAAACTCTCTCCGCTACTCGTTGCTTAGATGAACTCATAGATGGATCTTGGTGAAGCCGAGGAAAAATTTTAATTTTCTGCAACGTTCCCCAACAGTGGCATCATGAGTCTATGCGTAGTTCTCTAATGCACGAGTAGAACACAATTTGTTGTGGGCGTTGATCTTGTCATCTTACTTGCCTCTACTAGTCTTTTCTTGCTCAACGGTATTGTGGGATGAAGCGGCCCGACCAACCTTACGTGACGCTTACGTGAGACCGGTTCCACCGATCGACATGCACTAGTTGCATAAGGTGGTCTGGCGGGTGTCCTCTCTCCCACTTTAGTTGGAGCGGATTCGATGAACAAGGCCCTTATGAAGGGTAAATAGAAGTTGACAAAATCACGTTGTGGTGATTCGTAGGTAAGAAAATGTTCTTGCTAGAACCCAATCGCAGCCACGTAAAAGATGCAACAACAATTAGAGGACGTCTAACTTGTTTTTGCAGCGATTGATCATGTGATGTGATATGGCCGAAGTTGTGATGAATGATGAATTGTGATGTATGAGATCATGTTCTTGTAATAGGATTCACGACTTGCATGTCGATGAGTATGACAACCGCAGAGCCATAGAAGTTGTCTTTATTTTTGTATGACCTGCGTGTCATTGAAGAACGCCATGTAAACTACTTTACTTCATTACTAAACGCGTTAGTCTTAGAAGTAGAAGTAGTCGTTGGTGTGACAACTTCATGAAGACACGATGATGGAGATCATGATGATGGAGATCATGGTGTCAAGCCGGTGACAAGATGATCATGGAGCCCCGAAGATGGAGATCAATGGAGCTTGATGATATTGGCCATATCATGTCACAACTATATAATTGCATGTGATGTTTATTATGTTTATGCATCTTGTTTACTTAGGACGACGGTAGTAAATAAGATGATCCTTATAAAATTTCAAGAAGTGTTCTCCCTAAGCGTGCACCGTTGCTACAGTTCGTCGCTTCTAAGCACCACGTGATGATCGGTGTGATGGATTCTTACGCTCACATACAACGGGTGTAAGACAGTTTTACACAATAAAACACTTAGGGTTAACTTGACGAGCCTAGCATGTGCGGACATGGCCTCGAACACGGAGACCGAAAGGTCGAACACGAGTCGATGGAAGATACGATCAACATGAAGATGTTCACCGACGATGACTAGTCCGTCTCACGTGATGATCGGACACGGGCTAGTCGACTCGGATCGTGTAACACTTAGATGACTAGAGGATGTCTAATCTAAGTGGGAGTTCATAATTTGATTAGAACTTTATTATCATGAACTTAGTCTAAAACCTTTGCAAATATGTCTTGTAGATCAATGGCCAACGCTAATGTCAACATGAACTTCAACGCGTTCCTAGAGAAAACCAAGCTGAAAGATGATGGCAGAACTATACGGATCGGGTCCTAACCCGAGGATCATCCTCATAGCTGCCAGAAAGCAATATGTCCTAGAAGGACCGCTAGGTGACGCCCCGTCGCAGAACCAAGACGTTATGAACGCTTGGCAAGCTCGTCGGCCGATGATTACTCCCTCGCTCAAAGGCGGCATGCTTACTGACTTAGAACCGGGCTCCAAAACGTTTTGAGCACCACGGAGCATATGAGATGTTCAAGAGCTGAAACTAGTTTTCCAAGCTCATGCCCGGTCGAGAGATATGATGTCTCCGACAAGTTCTACAGCTTGTAAGATGGAGGAGAACAGTTCTGTCGCTGAACACATCCTCAAGATGTCCAGGTTGCACAACCGTATGACCCGGTGAACATTAACCTCCCAGATGAGGCGGTCATTGACAGAATCCTCCGATCGCTCCCACCAAGCTACAAGAGCTTTGTGATGAACTACAACATGCAGGGATGGTAAAGACCATTCTGAAGTGTTCTCGATGTCAAGAAGTCAGAGGCTGAAATCAAAAGGAACATCAAGTGTTGATGGTCAATAAGACCACTAAGTTCAAGAAGGGCAAGGGTAAGAAGAACTTCAAGAAGGACGGCAAAGATGTTGCCGCCGCCCCGTAAGCCGATTTGCCGGAAGAAGTCAAAGAATGGACCCAAGCCCGAGACCGAGTGCTTTTATTGCAAGGGTCACCGAAGCGGAATCGCCCCAAATACTTAGCGGATAAGAAGGCCGCAACACCAAAGGTATATTTGATATACATGTAATTGATGTGTACCTTACCAAGACTCGTAGTAACTCCCGGTATTTGATACCGTGCCGCTGTTCATATTTGTAACTCACAAGCAGAGCTGCGGAATAAACGGAGATTGGCGAAGGACGAGGTGACGGCGCGTCGGGAATGGTTCCGTGGTCGATGTGATCGCCGTCGCACGCTTCCTCTACATTTACCTACGGATTAGTTTTGAACCTTAATAATTGTTATTTAGTGCCATGTTTGAGCATGAACATTGTATCCGGATCTCGTTTAATACGTGATGGCTACTCATTTAAGTCCGAGAATAATGGTTGTTCGATTTATATGAGAGATATGTTTTATGGTCATGCTCCGATGGTCAATGGTTTATTCTTAATGAATCTCGAGCGTAATATTACACATGTTCATAGTGTGGATGCCAAAAGATGTAAAGTTGATAACGATAGTCCCACATACTTGTGGCATCGCCGCCTTTGGTCACATTGGTGTCAAGCGCATGAAGAAGCTCCATGCCGATGGACTTTAGAGTCTCTTGATTATGAATCATTTGACACATGCGAACCATGCCTCTTAGGCAAATGACCAAGACTCCGTTCTCGGAACAATGGAGCGAGCAACCAACTTGTTGGAAATCATACATACCGATGTGTGCGGTCCAATGAGCGTTGAGGCTCATGGAGGATATCGTTATGTTCTCACTCTCACCGATGACTTGAGTAGATATGGGTATGTCTACTTAATGAAACACAAGTCCGAGACCTTTGAAAAGTTCAAGGAATTTCAGAGTGAGGTGGAGAATCAACGTGACCGAAAGATAAAGTTCCTACGATCGATCGTGGAGGAGAATACTTAAGTCACGAATTTGGCACACACTTAAGGAAATGTGGAATCGTTTCACAACTCACGCTACCGAACACCTCGCTAAACGGTGTGTCCGAACGTCGAATCGCACTCTATTGGATATGGTGCGGTCTATGATGTCTCTTACCGATTTACCGCTATCATTTTGGGGATACGCCTAGAGACAACTACATTCACTTTAAATAGGGCACCGCCTAAACCGCTGGGACGACACCGTATGAATTATGGTTTGGGAAGAAACCTAAGTCGTCGTTTCTAAAAGTTTGGGGATGCGATGCTTATGTCAAGAAACTTCAACCTGAAAAGCTCGAACCCAAGTCGGAAAAATGCGATTCATAGGATACCCTAAGGAAACTATCGGGTATACCTTCTACTTAAGATCCGAAGGCAAGATCTTTGTTGCTAAGAACGGATGCTTTTCGAAAAGAGTTTCTCTCGAAAGAAGTAAGTGGGAGGAAAGTAGAACTCGATGAAGTACTACCTCTCGAACGTGAAAGTGGCGCAAAGACAGAAACCGTTCTGTGATGCCCACACCAATCAAGAGGAAAACAATGATGATGATCGAGGTACTTCGGATCAAGTTACTATCAACTTCGAAGGTCCACGAGGACACGTTCCGCACTGCAGTGGTACGGCAACCTGTTATGGAAATCATGTTGTTAGACAACAATGAACCTTCGAACTATGAAGAAGCGATGGCGGGCCCGGATTCCAACAAATGGCTTGAAGCCATGAAACCGAGATAGAATCCATGTATGAAAACAAAGTATGGACTTTGACAGACTTGTTCGATGATCGGCGAGCGATAGAAAATAAATGGATTTTAAGAAGAAGACGGACGCGATGGTAATGTTACCATCTATAAAGCTCGACTTGTCGCTAAGGGTTATCGACAAGTTCAAGGGATTGACTACGACGAGACATTCTCTCCGTAGCGAAGCTTAAGTCCGTCTCAATCATGTTAGCAATTGCCGCATACTATGATTATGAGATATGGCGATGGACGTCAAAACGGCATTCCTTAACGGACATCTTAAGGAAGAGTTGTATATGATGCGACGGAAGGTTTTGTCGATCCTCGTAACGCTAACAAAGTATGCAAGCTCCAATGATCCATTTATGGACTGGTGCAAGCATCTCGGAGTTGGAACATTCGCTTTGATGAGATGATCAAAGCGTTTAGTTTATGCGACTTATGGAGAAGCCTGCGTTTACAAGAAAGTGAGTGGGAGCTCAGTAGCATTTCTCCTATTATATGTAGATGACATACTCTTGATGGGAAATGATACGAAATTTCTCGACAGCATTAAGGCCTACTTGAATAAGTGTTTTTCAATGAAGGACCTTGGAGAAGCTGCTTATATATTAGGCATCAAGATCTATAGAGATAGATCGAGACGCCTCATAGGTCTTTCACAAAGCACATACCTTGATAAGATTTTGAAGAGGTTCAAAATGGATCAGTCCAAGAAGGGTTCTTGCCTATGTTACAAGGTGTGAGATTGAGCTCGGCTCGACCACCCACCAAGGCAAAAGATAAAGAAGAGATGAGTGTCATCCCTATGCTTCACCATAGGATCTATTATGTATGCCATGTCAGGTACTGCACCGATGTAAACCTTGCCATAAGTTTGGTTGCAAGATACCAAAGTAATCCCGCAAGGAACACGGACAATGGTCAAGAATATCCCAAGTACCTAAAAGGACGAAGGACATGTTTTCGTTTATGGAGGAGACGAAGAGCTCGTCATAAAGGGTTACGCCGACGCTTAGCTTCGACTCAGATCCGATGACTCTAAGTCACAAACCGGATACGTGTATATGTTGAATGGTGGAGCAAGAAGTGGTGCAACCGCAAGCGAAGCGCCGTGGCGGGATCTACGTGTGAAGCGGAGTACATGGCAGCCTCGGAGGCAGCGCGATGAAGCGATTTGGGTGAAGGAGTTCATCACCGACCTAGGAGTCATACCCAATGCGTCGGGCCGATCAAACTCTTCTCGGACAACACCGAGCTATTGCCCTTGCCAAGGAGCCTGTGTTTCACAAGAAGACCAGCACATCAAGCGCCGCTTCAACTCCATCCGTGAAAATGTTCAAGATGGAGACATAGAGATTTGCAAAGTGCACACGGATCCGAATGTCGCAGATCCGCTGACTAAACTCTCTCGCGTGCAAAACATGATCAACACCGTAACTCTATGGGTGTTCGATTCATCACAATGTAACTAGATTGGTGACTCTAGTGCAAGTGGGAGGCTGTTGGGAATATGCCCTAGAGGCAATAATAAAAGTATTATTATATTTCAATGTTCATGATAATTGTCTTTTGTTCATGCTATAACCGTATTATCCGGAAATCGTAATACACGTGTGAACACTTAGACCCAATGAGTCCCTAGTGAGCCTCTAGTTGACTAGCCGTTAGATCAATAGATAGTCATGGTTTCTCGACTATGGACATTGGATGTCGTTGATAACGGGATCACATCATTAGGAGAATGATGTGATGGACAAGACCCAATCCTAAGCATAGCATAAAAGATCGTAGTTCGTTTGCTAGAGCTTTGCCAATGTCAAGTATCTATTCCTTCGACCATGAGATCGTAACTCCGGTTACCGTAGGAGTGCCTTGGGTGTATCAAACGTCACAACGAATCGGGTGACTATAAAGGTGCATTACGGTATCTCCGAAAGTATCTCATTGGGTCGACATGGATCGAGATCGATTTGTCACTCCGTATGACGGAGAGGTATCTCTGGGCCCACTCGGTAATGCATCATCATAATGAGCTCAAGTTGACCAAGGTGTGGCCACGAGATCATGCATTACTGACGAGTAAAGTGACTTGCGGTAACGAGACCGAACAAGGTATTGGGATACCGATGATCGAGTCTCGCAAGTAACGCATCGATTGACAAAGGGAATTGCATATGTGGTTTGATCAATCTCGACATCGTGGTTCAACCGATGAAATCATCGAGGAGCATGTGGGAGCCAACATGGGTATCAGCACCCATTGTTGGTTATTGCCCGAGAGTCGTCTCGGTCATGTCTGCGTGTCTCCCGAACCCGTAGGGTCTACACACTTAAGGTTCGGTGACGCTAGGGTTAGTAGGAAAGTCAAGTATGTGACTACCGAATGTTGTTCGAGTCCCGGATGAGATCCCGGACGTCACGAGGAGTTCCGGAAGGGTCCGGAGGTAAAGAATAATATATAGGAAGTGGTCTTTCGGCCATCGGGAAAGTTTCGGGGTCTCCCGGTAAAATCTGGGACCACCGGAAGGGTCCCTGGGTCCACCGGTGGGGCCACCTATCCGGAGGGCCCCATGGGCTGAAGTGGGAGGAACCAGCCCATAGTGGGCTGGTGCGCCCCTAGGCCCACCTCGCAAGATAGGGTTGAAACCCTAGGGGGGGGCGCCCACCGGCTTGGGGGCACTCCACCCCTTGGTCGCCGCCCCGGAGATTGGATCTCCGGGGCCGCCACTTCTGTGGGGCCTATATAAGGGGGGGGAGGAGGGGCTGCTGTACCCATCTCCAAGGCGCAGCCCTCCCTCCCAACACTTCTCCTCCTCCGTAAGAGCTCGGCGGCCTCGCTTGAGTATCGCTTCTCCACCATCACCACGCCGTCGTCTTGCCGGTGGAGCTGTCTTCCTCAACCTCTCCTTCCTCCTTGCTGGATCAAGACGGAGGAGACGCCGCTTGTCCCGCACGTGTTGAACGCGGAGGTGCTGTCCGCTCAAAGACTTGGACATCGGTGATTTGAATCACGTTCGAGTACGACTCCATCATCACCTTGCAAGCTTCCGCACGCGATCTACAAGTGGTATGTAGATGCAAACTCTCTCCCGTTACTCGTTGCTTAGATGAACTCATAGATGGATCTTGGTGAAGCCGTAGGAAAATTTTTAATTTTCTGCAACGTTCCCCAACAGTTTGTTGGGTGCAAGCATTTGCTTTGTGTGTGTGCAGGTACTACTTACATTGTTTATGTGGTGTCTCCTACTGGTTCGATAAACATTGGTTCTTAACTGAGGGAAATACTATCTGCTACTGTACTACATCACCCTTCCTCTTCACGGAAATCCAATGCTTATCACAAGTAACACTTCGTTTGCCGGGAACTCCTTCTGGTTTGATAAAGCTTGGTTTCTACTATGGAAATACTTACTGCTAGGTTACATCACCCTTGCACTTCAGGGATACCGAACCACTATTACAAGAGAGCAGGGTTTTCCTCATCCTCATCCTCCTCCTCAAAATCATCACCTACATATCCTCAACTTCATAGTGAGTCTCAACATGCAAGTCATACTCATTTTCACTTTCATTCTCAAAAGGTTCATTCATGGGAGTCTTGGTAGCATCTCTATGATAAGCAGCAAACTGAAAAATCTAGCCAAGACCCTCTGATGGATGACGATGGAGGCAGACGGTGAGCTGAGATGAACCATCAGTGCCCTTTTCCTTTTGTGATGAGCATACTCAGCCTTACTATCCAAGTTTGAGATAGAGGACAACATATAATAGAAGGGTTGAGTGCAACTGTTCGAGGTGTGGAATAGAGTAAATTTGGAAAGACTTGGGAACAACGTCTTTGTATACCTCATGGGCACACGGTCCAGACACCATGCGCATGGGCTCTGGCCAAGCCCACGGGCCCCCTGTGCGCATGGGGGTCTCATATGCACTGTAAAGAGCCCATGCGCACGGGGCGGCCAATGACATATCCCCGAATGAATCAGAGAGAGAGAACGATGCATTGCTGCCACAGAGGGGTTCTTTACGCAAGATTAACCTAAGGGAATACCAATCTATTTTTCATGAGATGCCCTAATAAATTCTGAATGAACAAGGGATGGGATTTGACGGATGAAATGGATGCAAGGGAGTGAGGATGGAGACCCTAGGGCACGGGGTCAAAGGAGATGGAGGCAAATGTGACGCCTATGACGTCCTAAGTCTAACGGGGGTGTGGGTTGAATGGGTAGGATGGGTACCCTACCCATGCGCCTGGAACCGCTACCCCGTGCTCACGGGGTAAAGACCTCATGCACATGGTACAAGCCCGAGGGTACGAGGTATCCAGCAGTTCTTGAAAACCACAACAAGCAATGACCTAGGATGGCTAGAACTAGCTATCCATTCCAAGTGTCATGCTGCAAAGTCCTCTCACTTCTAAATATCATCCCAAATAGAAGTCCAAATTTAAAAGCATGTCTTTATATGAGAATGATTAGGATAGATCCGCAATAGGGGTTGTATAGATATCATATTTCTTCAATTGGGCAAGAATGAATAGAAAAATCAAACGTTGAGTGCATGATCATATTTAGCATATAGTGGCATAAAGGTCTAAAATACCCAAGTAAATTCCAAATGATGATCCAACCTACAAAGGAGGATAATGGCTGTAGCCACCATGTTTGAGTTCATTGGTTTGGAACTGCGAAGATATGAACCTTGGGCTCAAGGCCAATACTCATATTTCAAGCCCAGTTACCATCTGAAATGATGGATGTGAAAATCAATTTATGCACAGGTAGGGATATGATATATCATGAGTTGGACCACACACACCCCTACTTATGTGCTTACATTCAAACTAGATACTAGCTGAGCTTGTGTGTGTATGCAAGACCGTCAGCCCAAGTTACATCATGGAAAGTGGAAGTAGGTGCTCTATGACAAACCAAACCAAGTTATACTGGCATTTATCAAAATGAGATACTTGCCCCATGTGTGGTGACGAGGTAGAACGAAGCTTACACGCTCTAGTCGCTTGTGGACATGTTACGCTACTTTGGGAGCTGATGAGAGTTATTTGTCCTGATACTGAACGTCTTGGCGGGGTGTCCGAAAAATGTGCGCGACATGGTTATCATGCTTATTTGGCATATCTGGCAGCTCCACACAGATATGGTACATGGAAATGAGATACCCCCTGTTCAAGTAACAATGGATTTCCTTGATACCTACATGAAATCAGATCTAGTCACAGCTTTATATCACCGATGAAATGATCAAGGGAAAGATGCCACTTTTATGAGTATGAACCTAAACAGTAGGCCAAAATACCTAGCCAAGCAAAACCGTGGCTGCCGCAGCCGACCGACCATGTCGTCCTTTTGGTCGATGGTTCATTCCTAGAGTAGTACGGGACTGCTATGAATGGCATGGTGATTAGGAGGCGTGATGAAACCGTAATATTTGCTACTTATCAGTTTCTCTTCAAAGCATTTAGTAGGTCCAATCATGGTCTAGTTGGACTCTCAGGGATTGGTGGAATTATCCGGTGATGGCTTTTCTCGCTCCACGTATGCCCACCTAGTAGTGGAGATTTAGTCCTTTACGGAAGACAGGGAATTTTTCCTCGAAAGCTTAGGAGGGAGCAAAATAGGGTATAGATTCACTTGCAATATACAGTCTCACGCCGTGTGGCTACAGAGAGAACCACCACATATTGAGGAACTTTTTCCTCATAATTGTAACACGATGATTATGCAATAAAACTTTTTTACCCTCGCTAACAAGAAGAAAGAAGAGTAAGCGGAGTGAAGATGGGCCGGAGGCCGGATGCCTGCTGAAGGCCTGCAGTCAACGGTCATAATTCAGCCCGCTAGAGCACGTGGGCCGCTGGTTCACCAATCTATTTTTTTTCTAATTTGAAGAAAACTTAACCCTGGTAGGATTTGATCCACAAACCTCAAGCAATAGAAGCTCCTAATCGTAAGTCATCAGCCAACACACCAGGCACCAATTGCTGGACATATAGGCATGAAACTCTATAAGGACACGGAGTAGCGGTTGAGATTTGGAAAACATTTAAAGAGAATTATTGAAAATTGCAAAAAGTTTTGAAATGCCACGATTGTTTTGATATTCCAATTTTTTGGAAAAAGTGAACCATTTTTGTGATTCCGATTTTATAAAACACGAACAATTTGCACACCCCAAAACAGTTTTCTAAAACACGAACATTTCTTGAAAAATTGAACATTTTCTGAAAAATGAATGAATTAGGAAAAATGCGAACATTTTATGTAATTCCTGGATATTTTCCGAGATCATGAAGAGTTTTAAATTTTTGAACAAAAAATTGAAAGCAAGAACATTTTTTAATTCAGAACAAAAACTTAAAACATGAACATTTTATAAAAAATACGAACAAAATTCGTATTTGTATGCTCTATTGGAAATGCAAACAAAATTTTAACATGGGAACAATTTTAGAAATTGTGAACAAAATGTTCAAACTGTGAACATTTTTGTGAAAAATTCTGAACAAGTTCGGAAAACAAGAACATTTTTTTAAATTCCCAAATATTTTTTGAACACAAACATTTTTTGAAATTGTGAACTTATATTGAAATTCCTGAACCTTAAGACATGAACAATTTTTGAAATCGTGAACAAAATTTTAAAAATTATAACATTTTTTCCAAAACTTGAACATTTATTCAAACCCTCGAACAAATTTGAAAACATGAACAATTTTTGAAACATAGACATTTTTTTGGAAAAACGCGAACATATAAATTAAAAACTGAAAACAAACGAAAATAAGAAAAACAAAACAGAGAAAAAAGGAGAAAAAAGAAAAAAAGAAAAAGAAACAGGAAAGAGATAAAATGAAAAAAATAAACAAAAACAGGAAGAAAAAAACGGTTAAGGAACCTGCTAGAAGGTTCCCAAAACTAGAAAAAACCGGCTGAGAACCTCTGGCAGGTTCCCTTAACCGGGATCACCACAACCCTTAATAGGCCGGCCCATATCACGTCGCTCATTTGTGAAGCTGTGCGAAACCTCGGCAGCTTGACGTAGCGTGCGTCCTATAGGATTTTCCAAAAATTTAGGTCAAACGGAAGAAACCTGTGCTCACATCTGGGACTCTCGTGTCCCTAGCAGAGTACGAGTGTTTGGTTGGTTATTTTATCTGGACAGATTAAACACGAGGGCTAATCTTCATTGCAAGACCATCATCGACTCCTCGTCATGTCTATGTTGTAACGCAGTGTCAGAGGACCGAGCTCACATTTTCTTCAGATGCCCGGCGGCTGCCTCCATTTGGGGTGCTATTGGGCTGCTGCCCCGTTTCTTACCATTGGCGGACTTGTGGAACGCGTCGGTTCAACCCGGGCTTCCTCCGTCAGTATGGCCCTTTATTCTATTGCTCGTGCTATGGAAAATTTTGGTTCCTCGAAACGCCAAAGCCCGTGGGCCGCTGGTTCACCAATCTATTTTTTTCTTCTAATTTCAAGAAAACTTGGATCAAACGTTTGCTGGGAGCTCCTAACTGGCGCGTTACGCGCCGCCGAACGAAACCGGAGCTCATGCGCTCCCTGGCGTGGGCCGGCCCACGACCACGCAGTGCAACGAAAAAAATGTATTTATTGCGGGAAGAAAACGGTGGATCTTATGGCATTTCCTGCGTTTTTTTGCTTCCAGTTTTCCACTATTTCTTCGGTTTTCCATTGTTTTGCTCCGGTTTTTTAATTTTCTGTTGTGATTCCTTTTTCGTTTCATTTCTTTTACATTAGTTTGTTATTATTCTGTTCTGTTTCTTTTTCTGTTTTCTTCTTTTTATTTGCTTATTATATAAAATGTTCACCGTGTATTACATTAAATTTCATTGTATTAAGAAAAATGTTCATTGTATATTATGAAAATTTTTCACCTTTGCATATAAAAATGTTCATCGTGTATTATAAAATGTTCATCGTATATGATGAAATTTTTCAACGTCTTTACTAAATGTTGACAGCGTATTAAAAATTTCAACACATATATTCATATTGTTCCAAAATGTTCATCGTGTATTATATAAAATGTTCAATGGATATAAAAATGTTCACGAAATATTATATATATATATAGTGTTACTATTCATATATATATATATATATATATATATATATATATATATATATATATATATATATCTATATATATATTGGTTTTTATATTTTGGTTTTGGTTATTCAATGAGTATATACAATTGTTCACTATGTTTCTTAATTTTGTTCAGTATATACTACACAATGTTCGTACTACACAATGTTCAATGTGTATTCACAAATTGTTCAACGTATTTTCACAAATGTTCAGTACGTGTCCAAAAATTCTTCAGCGCATATATTCCTATTTTTTTTAAATGTTCATCGTATATTAAAATAAGTTTATCATGTATTATTTAAAATATTCAGCTTATTTTAAGAAAATGTCAACGGATATCGCAAAATGTTCAATGGATATTACAAAAAACAAGTTCACGCATTTTTTGAGAAAAGGTACAGAGAAAAAAGAAAAAAAGCCGAAAGAAAACCTACAGAAGAACAGAAGAAAAGAAGAAAGAAGACAATTGAAAAAAACGATGGAACCAGTCACACTAGATGAGGGTGGCTGATTGGTCGCTGCATTTCACGCTAAACCATGGAAGTCCTCTGTTCGAATCCCATCTCTCTGCGAACTTTTTGCTGACAGAAAAAAGTAAAGAAAATGGGCCGGCCTAGCGGGAAGATGGGGGTGTGCGCCCTGTACTGGTTGGCCTTTAAGGGGCGCTTAAGGCGCCGTTTAGGGAATGCCACGTTTGCTACTGTTGTACGTAACGACGACACGAGGACGACTCTAATTCGGGAAAGCAGCGCGTTCATGCAGCCACCCGCGTCTATTATATAAACTCAACATCTGCAGCACCACAAAGTCTGACAAGAGGAGAAGAGAAGAGAGGACGAGGGCAACCAGCGCCTGTTCGCGTCGCCACTGTGTCCGCGTGCGCAAGATCCAGCAAAGATTCGACTTGGATCTATGATCAAGAAGGGGTGCGCTACGTTCTTGGTGGGCGAGGAGGTGAAGGACGGGGCACCAAGGCGGTTCGCGGTGCCGGTCGAGCTGCTCGTGCACCCGCGGATCATGGAGCTGCTCGCGGAGGCGAAAGAGGAGTACGGCTACGCGCACGAGGGCGCCATCGTCCTGCCCTGTGGCGTCGAGCGGTTCCAGAAGGCCGTCGACGAGGCGAGGGCGCAAGAACGGCACCGTCGTCACCAACACCACCATCATCATCACTTCAGCCTTCCTCAGCTAGTCGGGTGCTTTAGGACGTCGCATGTCGTTGTTTAGGACCCACCACGTGTCTCTTGGTTTCTTGCTCGAATTGAATCCCTTGATCTAGAAAAAGGTCAGCACATATTGTGTCTAGTTGACCGAACTGGCATGACATATGCAGACTCGTGTAATGGACTGATTTGTACTGTATTTTGATAGTACTAGTCAATGTGTACGTGCCATGCACGTTAACTTGGAAGTATATTAAGTCCATGCGGATATTAAGTAGGATATTTTTTACGTGTTATTATATGATTAGCACTATATTTGGCATGAAATTAACTGCACGCTAAACGTGTTGAGCGCTCGACATTGAAGCAGTCTAGGTCGTTGGATTGACATAATTTAATGACCGATATTAATTAGATCTGCCCCTTTGCGTCTTTTTATATTGGTATATAGATATATTTGATGAAAATATCATTGATCGTTCCATCTTGGATGCTCAAAATACTTCTCGAAGTTAAGATTTTTCATTTGTTTTTACGCACAGGTGTGATTTTTGACTAGTGACGCCGCAATTGGCAGGTTGGCAAAGTGTGGGTCTTTTGTGGCCATGACGAGTTTTATTCCACAGTATGATCTATTATACATGTAGTTTTAAACCCTTCCCTCACTACGCAAGGGTAGGGGTTCTTGCGTAGGGGTACTGTTAACAAGTCTTCTTCACATATTCCCTTGAGGCGGCCGCCTTATGTTTTGACTCCGAGGCTCTCTCGGAACGATGAGGGTTTTAGCAGAAAGAAAAATGTGTCAACTTCTCTGTAGGTTATTCATGCTTGTGTGCATTTTCTTCACTTGGTCTATCACATGCATAGGACGGAAGACAGGGAGTTTCCACGATGGCGTCTACCAGACAGAAACATACAGCCAGAGAGGTTTTCTCTCGTCATGGATGTTGGTGTTGTTAGGCTACATGTATAAGTGTGTGTGAGTACTGTACGTAGTCTCTAAAACAGGCTAGTATAGCGTGCGTGTGTGCCGTTTTCCCTTGCGCACACACGTCCCTCCACCTCTTGAACATGGCCACCCACGATCTTCATCGTGGCTCAAGTGCCCGTTGTTCCTCCTGTATATGTAACCCCTCAGATGAATGGATCAGTGTGTTTGATCTTCTTCCCTGAAACATGTATCAGACGCTGCCGCAACCAACCCGTTTGCGCCCGATCTGCCTTCTCCTTCCGTTGCCATGGACACCAATCCCCAGCCATCCCTGACACCTCTGATGCCTCCGACGACGATGCGTCCATTCCGGCGCGAAGGCTCCGCCTCTCGCTCTAGCGAAGCGCCCCAATGAAGGCGTTTCTATCCATCGCTTCCCCGCCGCTGCTCGCGCCTGGCGCTTTTCCGTCCACGGTCTTGCAAATCATCGACATCCGGCATCACGTTCCGGTCACCCTCGACCTCCATGCCGGCAACTATGCCCAGTGGAGACGCTTCTTCCTCACCATCGTCGGCATGTTCGATGTTCGCAATCATCTTGTCGCTCCTACTGCTCCCCGCCGTCGTGATCCCGAGTCGGTCATGGTCGACCACTGCATCGCCCATTGGCTCTACTCCACCGTTTCTCAAGAGCTGCTAGATGCCGTGATGCAGCCTGACGACACCGCAGACGTGCTCTGGGCTGCGATCAAGGGCATCTTCCACGAAAACAACCTCTCGAGGGCGGTGTACCTTGACGCTGAGTACCACGCTGTGGTGCAGGGCAATCTCACAGTGATGCAGTACTACACTCGCCTCAAGTCCTTCGCCGACTAGCTCTGCGACCTCGGCCAGCCCGTCTTGGAGCCACATCAACTGTTCAACATGTTGCGCGGGCTCAGGCGCCAGTACCACACCGCGATCCCCCATCTTACCTCGCGCGTCCCGCTGCCCACGTTCCTCGAGGCCCACTCCTTCCTCCTTCTCGAAGAGCATCGCGCCGAGCAGGCGGCTCGGCAACAGTCCGCCCATGCTCTCATCACGGCACGCCCACCGGTCAGCCCGACGCCTCCGACGCCTCCCTCCAACGGTGGCACCGGTCCCGGGCGTGGGCGCAACAGGCGCCGCGGTCGGGGAAGGGGGGGTCATCTTCGACTCCATCAGCTCCACAACCAGTTGCTCTGCCGGCTCCTCCCCGAGCGCCCACGCTTGGACGGGCATGGTGCAGGCGTGGCCTATGCCCTGGCGTGTGCCAGGGGCCAGTGTTCTCGGGCCCCACCCGGGCATCCCGTTGCAGCAAGCCTTCTTCACCGGTGGTGCGCCTGCCGCGCCACTCCCGTACGGCTACGACGGCTATCCCACCCTCCTCTCCGACTTCACCTATGGCTTACCGGGCGCCAGCTCCAGCAGCGCGCCCCCACCATCACAGCAGCCATGGGACATGGGCGGGCTTCAGACTGCGTTCCAAGCCGCGCACTCGTCCTCGCCGCCCCTGCCAGCACCTCGGCCTGGTACATGGATTCGGGTGCCTCCTCGCACATGACCTCCAACCCGGGTACTCTCCACTCCCTTCGTCCTTCTTTTCCGCCTCATGATATTATCATTGGCAACGACGGCCGCATGCCTATCACCCATTCTAGCCGCGGCTCGCTCGTCGCCAACAACTCCTCTCTCGAGCTCCATAATGTGCTCCTTTCTCCCTCCATCATCACCAACCTTCTTTCTGTTCGTCGTCTTACTCGCGATAATCTTGTGTCAGTAGAATTTGACGCTTTTGGGTTTTCTGTCAAGGATATCCGCACCCGCCTGGGGATCCTTCGTGTGACTCGACCGGCGACCTGTACCCGGTGTGCTGCAACCCTGCCGCCCCGTGCGCTAGCTACTTCGCTGGCACCGTGTCCACAGAGTTGTGGCACAGCCGTCTTGGGCACCCCGGCGAGGAGGTGTTCCGTCATGCTCTGCGTTAGTTCGAGTTCACCTGCACGCCATCCACCCCGCACTCCTGCTCAGCGTGCCTCCTCGGCAAGCACACACGCCTGCCGTTCGCCGCTTCCACGTCTACTAGCTATTTCCCATTTCAGCTATTACACTTAGATGTTTGGACTTCTCTGGTTGCCAGTATTTTTGGTTTCGAATACTACTTAGTCATTGTTGATAGTTGTACCCACTATGTATGGACATTTCCCCTTCGTAACAAGTCTGATGTGATTTGTGTACTCACTGCATTCTATGCCTATGTTCATACTCAATTTGAGCGTCCTATCCTCGCTCTGCAAACTGACAATGGCCGCGAGTTTGACAACCTCGCCGTTCGCTCTCTTCTATCTCGCCATGGCACAATTCTTCGCTTGTCTTGCCCCTACATGAGGCACCAGAGCGGGGTCACCGAGCGCGCTCTCTGCACTCTTAGCTTGTACTTTCCTGCCCTTTGGCATCCAGGCCGGGAGAATATGGTAGGCCGCCTTTTGGCCAAAAGAAGCAATTGTGTGGCCGTGAAGACTGGCCAGTGAATGCATACGAAGGTGCCATAGCTCTATCAAGCACCCCTCTATTGGTGAGCTTCGACCAAATATGCAAGCTTCATATCTCTAATCCGCCTCTTCTCTATGTCCAACACCATGGTGACTAAGAGCCGAGAGTAGGCAGAACAACCTCCTCTAGATTAGGGCATACCTCGAGATTATTGAGGGAGAGAACGCTAGATTCCTCTTCCTAAGCCATGTCCACTAGGGCAACGCATGGAATAAGCAGCCATCCACCTACCGATGTATTGTCCTCTCGAACTTGCATAAACGCCAATCACCCTACGTGCAATCATAAACTAGACCTAGACCTAATATCTACATTGATGGCCTAGCCACCTCCCCAACCCTTCACCCGAGGGTGAGGTAGATGAACTAGGAGGCTTCAGTAAACTCTCAAAGAAAGGCAAGAGAGAGAATGATTGGGGAAGAAAGGGTAGCCCCTCTTGTATGTTTCTGGTCCTTTGGATTCAGTTTTGAACATTGCCATGGTACAAACCACACCTAATAAAAACAACACATATCAATTAGGATCCTATATGAGCAAAGTTACTCGAGGCAGTCACTGAGGTTCGGTTCTCCCCCCTAGGCTCTCCTAGGCTCCTATCCTTGAAGGAAATATTCCCTAGAGGCAATAATAAAGTTATTATTTATTTCCTCATATCATGATAAATGTTTATTATTCATGCTAGAATTATATTAACCGGAAACATAATACATGTGTGAATACATAGACAAACATAGTGTCACTAGTATGCCTCTACCTGACTAGCTCGTTGATCAAAGATGGTTGTGTTTCCTAGCCATAGACATGAGTTGTCATTTGATTAACGGGATCACATCATTAGGAGAATGATGTGATTGACTTGACCCATTCCGTTAGCTTAGCACTTGATCGTTTAGTATGTTGCTATTGCTTTCTTCATGACTTATACATGTTTCTATGACTATGAGATTATACAACTCCCGTTTACTGGAGGAACACTTTGTGTGCTACCAAATGTCAAAACGTAACTGGGTGATTATAAAGGAGCTCTACAGGTGTCTCCGAAGGTACATGTTGAGTTGGCGTATTTTGAGATTAGGATTTGTCACTCCGATTGTCGGAGAGGTATCTCTGGGCCCTCTCGGTAATGCACATCACTATAAGCCTTGCAAGCAATGTGACTAATGAGTTAGTTGCGGGATGATGTATTACAGAACGAGTAAATAGACTTGCCAGTAACGAGATTGAGCTAGGTATTGAGATACCGATGATCGAATCTCAGGCAAGTAACATACCGATGACAAAGGGAACAACATATGTTGTTATGCGGTTTGACCGATAAAGATCTTCGTAGAATATGTAGGAGCCAATATGAGCATCCAGGTTCCACTATTTTTTATTGACAGGAGACGTGTCTCGGTCATGTCTACATAGTTCTTGAACCCGTAGGGTCCGCACGCTTAAAGTTCGGTGACGATCGGTATTATGAGTTTTTGTGTTTTGATGTACCGAAGGTAGTTCAGAGTCCCGGATATGATCACGGACATAACGAGGAGTCTCGAAATGCTCGAGACGTAAAGATCGATATATTGGATGACTATGTTCAGACACCAGAAGTGTTTCGGGAGGTTTCGGACATATACCGGAGTACCGGGAGGTTACCGGAACCCCCCGGGGGGTTTATTGGGCCTCATGGGCCCTAGTGGAGAAGAGGAGGGGTGGCCAAGGCAGGCCGTGCGCCCCCTTCCCCTCTAGTCCGAATTGGACAAGGAGGGGGGAGGGCGACGCCGCCCCTTTCCTTCCTCTCCTCTCTTCCTTCCTTTCCCCCTCCCACTCCAACTAGGAAAAGAGGGAGTCCTACTCCCGGTGGGAGTAGGACTCCTCCCTGGCGTGCCCTCCTCCTGGCCGGCCGCCCCCCCTTGATCCTTTATATACGGGGGCAGGGGGGCACCTCTAGACACAACAATTGATCTCTTGATCTCTTAGCCGTGTGCGGTGCCCCCTTCCACCATATTCCACCTCGGTAATATCGTAGCGGTGCTTAGGCGAAGCCCTGCGTCAGTAGCATCATCAACACCATCATCACGCTGTCGTGCTGACGGAACTCTCCCGCAAAGCTCTGCTGGATCGGAGTTCGTGGGACATCATCGAGCTGAACGTGTGCTAAACTCGGAGGTGCCGTACGTTCAGTACTTGATCGGTCGGATCGTGAAGACAGACGACTACATCAACCGCATTGTGCTAACGCTTCCGCTTTCGGTCTACGAGGGTACGTGAACAACACTCTCCCATCTCGTTGCTATGCATCACCATGATCTTACGTGTGCGTAGAATTTTTTTGAAATTATTACGTTCCCCAATAGTGGCATCTGAGCCTGGTTTTATGCGTAGATGTTATATGCACGAGTAGAACACAAGTGAGTTGTGGTCGATACAAGTCATACTGCTTACCAGCATATCATACTTTGGTTCGGCAGTATTGTTGGATGAAGCGGCCCGGACCGACATTACGCTTACGCTTACGCGAGACTGGTTCTACCGACGTGCTTTGCACATAGGTGGCTGGCGGGTGTCTGTTTCTCCAACTTTAGTTGAACCGAGTGTGGCTACGCCCGGTCCTTGAGAAGGTTAAAACAACACTAACTTGACGAACTATCGTTGTGGTTTTTGATGCATAGGTAAGAACGGTTCTTGCTCGGCCCGTAGCAGCCACGCAAAACTTGCAACAACAAAGTAGAGGACGTCTAACTTGTTTTTGCAGGGCATGTTGTGATGTGATATGGTCAATACATGATGCTAAATTTTATTGTATGAGATGATCATGTTTTGTAACAAAGTTATCGGCAACTGGCAGGAGCCATATGGTTGTCGCTTTATTATATGCAATGCAATCGCCCTGTAATTGCTTTACTTTGTCACTAAGCGGTAGCGATAGTCGTAGAAGCAATAGGTGGAAAAACGACAACGATGCTACAATGGAGATCAAGGTGTCGCGCTGGTGACGAGGTGATCATGACGGTGCTTCGGAGACGGTGATCACAAGCGCAAGATGATGATGGCCATATCATATCACTTATATTGATTGCATGTGATGTTTATCCTTTATGCATCTTATTTTGCTTTGATTGACAAGAGCATTATAAGATGATCTCTCACTAAATTTCAAGGTATAAGTGTTCTCCCGAGTATGCACCGCTATGAAAGTTCTTCGTGGCCGAGACACCACGTCTTGATCGGGTGTGATAGGCTCTACGCTCAAATACAACGGTGCAAAACAGTTGCACACGCGCGAATACTCAAGTTAAACTTGACGAGCCTAGCATATACAAATATGGCCTCGGAACACTGAGACCGAAAGGTCGAGCGTGAATCATATAGTAGATATGATCAACATAGTGATGTTCACCATTGAAAACTACTCCATCTCACGTGATGATCGGACATGGTTTATTTGATTTGGATCACGTGATCACTTAGATGATTGGAGGGATGTCTATCTAAGTGGGAGTTCTTAAGTAATATGAGTAATTGAACTTTAATTTATCATGAACTTAGTACCTGATAGTATTTTTGCTTGTCTATGTTATTGTAGATAGATGGCATGTGCTGTTGTTCCATTGAATTTTAATGCGTTCCTTGAGAAAGCTAAGTTGAAAGATGATGGTAGCAATTACACGGACTGGGTCCGTAACTTGAGGATTATCCTCATTGCTGCACAGAAGAATTACGTCCTGGAAGCATCGCTAGGTGTCAGGCCTTCTGCAGATGCAACTGACAACGTTAAGAACGTCTGGAAGAGCAAAGCTGATGACTACTCGATAGTTCAGTGTGTCATGCTTTACGACTTAGAACCGGGACTTCAACGACGTTTTGAACGTCATGGAGCATATGAGAGGTTCCAGGAGTTGAAGTTAATATTTCAAGAAAATGCCCGGATTGAGAGATATGAAGTCTCCAATAAGTTTTATAGCTGCAAGATGGAGGAGAATAGTTCTGTCAGTGAACATATACTCAAAATGTTTGGGTATAATAATCACTTGATTCAACTAGGAGTTAATCTTCCCGATGATAGTGTCACTGACAGAATTCTTCAATCACTGCCACCAAGCTACAAGAGCTTTGTGATGAACTATAGTATGCAAGGGATGAACAAGACCATTCCTAAGCTCTTCGCAATGCTAAAAGCTGCAGAGGTAGAAATCAAGAAGGAGCATCAAGTGTTGATGGTCAACAAGACCACCAGTTTGAAGAAAAAGGGTAAAGGGGTGAAGAAGGGGAACTTCAAGAAGAACGGTAAACAAGTTGCTGCTCAAGAGAAGAAACCCAAATCTAGACCTAAGCCTGAGATCGAGTGCTTCTACCGCAAGCGATCGGTCCTTCGAAGCGGAACTGCCCCAAGTATTTGGCGGATAAGAAGGATGGCAAGGTGACAAATGTATATGTGATATACATGTTATTGATGTGTACCTTAGTAATGCTCGCAGTAGCACCTGGGTATTTGATACTGGTTCTGTTGCTAAAATTTGCAACTCAAAACAGGGACTACGGATTAAGGGAAGATTGGCTAAGGACGAGGCGACGATGCGCGTGGGAAATGGTTCCAAAGTCGATGTGATCGCAGTCGACATGCTACCTCTACATCTACCTTCGGGAATAGTTTTAGACCTGAATAATTGTTATTTGGTCCCAGCGTTGAGCATGAACATTATATCTGGATCTTGTTTGATGCGAGACGGTTATTCATTTAAATCAGAGAATAATGGTTGTTCTATTTATATGAGTAATATCTTTTATGGTCATGCATCCTTGAAGAGTGGTCTATTTTTATTGAATCTCGATAGTAGTGATACACATATTCATAATATTGAAGCCAAAATATGCTGAGTTGATAATGATAATGCAACTTATTTGTGGCACTACCGTTTGGATCATATTGGTGTAAAGCGCATGAAGAAACTCCATACTGATGGACTTTTGGAATCACTTGATTATGAATCACTTGGTACTTGCGAACTATGCCTCATGGGAAAGATGACTAAAACACCATTCTCCGGAACTATGGAGCGAGGAACAGATTTATTGGAAATCATACATACTGATGTACGTGGTCCAATGAACATTGAGGCTCGCGGCGGGTATCATTATTTTCTCACCTTCACTGATGATTTGAGCAGATATGGGTATATCTACTTAATGAAACATAAGTCTGAAACATTTGAAAAGTTCAAAGAATTTCAGAGTGAAGCGGAAAATCATCATAACAAGAAAATAAAGTTTCTACGATCTAATCGTGGAGGAGAATATTTGAGTTACGAGTTTGGTCTACATTTGAAACAATGCGGAATAGTTTCACAACTCATGCCGCCCGGAATACTACAATGTAATGGTGCGTCCGAATGTCGTGATCGTACTTTACTAGATATGGTGCGATCAATGATGTCTCTTACTAATTTACCGCTATCATTTTGGGGTTATGCTTTAGAGATGGCTGCATTCACGTTAAATAGGGCACCATCAAAATCCGTTGAGACGACGCAAGAAACCAAAGTTGCTGTTTCTTAATGTTTAGGGCTGTGATGCTTATGTGAAATAACTTCAACCTGATAAGCTCGAACCCAAATCGGAGAAATGTGTCTTCATAGGATACCCAAAGGAGACTATTGGGTACACCTTCTATCACAGATCCGAAGGCAAGACTTTTGTTGCTAAATTTGGATCCTTTCTAGAGGAGTTTCTCTCGAAAGAAGTGAGTGGGAGGAAAGTAGAACTTGATGAGGTAACTGTACCTGCTCCCTTATTGGAAAGTAGTTCATCACAGAAACTGGTTCCTGTGATGCCTACACCAATTAGTGAGGAAGTTAATGATATTGATCATGAAACTTCAGATCAAGTTACCACCGAACCTCGTAGGTCAACAAGAGTAAGATCCATACCAGAGTGGTACGGTAATCCTATTCTGGAGGTCATGTTACTTGACCATGGCGAACCTACGAACTATGAGGAAGCGATGATGAGCCCAGATTCCGCAAAATGGCTTGAGGCCATGAAATCTGAGATGGGATCCATGTATGAGAACAAAGTATGGACTTTGGTTGACTTGCCCGATGATCGGCAAGCCATCGAAAATAAATGGATCTACAAGAAAAAGACTGACGCTGATGGTAATGTTACTATCTACAAAGCTCGACTTATTGCGAAAGGTTTTCGACAAGTTCAAGGGGTTGACTACGATTTGACTTTCTCACCCGTAGCGATGCTTAAGTCTGTCCAAATCATGTTAGCAATTGCCGCATTTTATGATTATGAAATTTGGCAAATGGATGTCAAAACTGCATTCCTGAATGGATTTCTGGAAGAAGAGTTGTATATGATGCAACCAGAAGGTTTTGTCGATCCGAAAGGTGCTAACAAAGTGTGCAAGCTCCAGAGATCCATTTATGGACTAGTGCAAGCCTCTCGGAGTTGGAATAAATGTTTTCATAGTGTGATGAAAGCATATGGTTTTATACAGACTTTTGGAGAAGCCTCAGATTTACAAGAAAGTGAGTGGGAGCTCAGAGCATTTCGATATTATATGGAGACGACATATTGTTGATTGGAAATGATATAGAATTTCTGGATAGCATAAAAGGATACTTGAATAAAAGTTTTTCAATGAAAGACCTTGGTGAAGCTGCTTATATATTGGGCATCAAGATCTATAGAGATAGATCAAGACACTTAATTGGACTTTCACAAAGCACATACCTTGATAAAGTTTTGAAAAAGTTCAAAATGGATCAAGCAAAGAAAGGGTTCTTGCTCAGACATAAGGTGTGAAGTTGAGTCGACTCAATGCCCGACCACTGCAGAAGATAGAGAGAAAATGAAAGATGTTCCCTATGCTTCAGCCATAGGCTCTATCATGTATGCAATGTTGTGTACCAGACCTGATGTATGCCTAGCTATTAGCTTAGCAAGGAGGTACCAAAGTAATCCAGGAGTGGACCCTGGACAGCGGTTAAGAATATCTTGAAATACCTAAAAAGGACTAACAATATGTTTCTTGTTTATGGAGCAGACAAAGAACTAGTCATAAATGGTTACGTCGATGCAAGCTTTGACACTGATCCGGATGATTCTAAATCGCAAACCAGATACGTGTTTATATTGAACGGTGGAGATGTCAGTTGGTACAACTCTAAACAAACCGTCGTGGTGGGATCTACGTGTGAAGCAGAGTACATAGCTGCTTCGGAAGCAGCAAATGAAGGAGTCTGGATGAAGGAGTTCATATCCGATCTAAGTGTCATACCTAGTGCATCGGGCCCAATGAAATTTTTTTGTGACAATACTGGTGCAATTGCCTTGGCAAAGGAATCCAGATTTCACAAGAGAACCAAGCACATCAAGAGAGGCTTCAATTCCATCCAGGACCAAGTCTAGGTGGGAGACATAGAGATTTGCAAAATACATACGGATCTGAATGTTGCAGACCCGTTGACTAAGCCTCTTCCACGAGCAAAACATGATCAACACCAAGGCTCCATGGGTGTTAGAATCATTACTGTGTAATCTAAATTATTGACTCTAGTGCAAGTGGGAGACTGAAGGAAATATGCCCTAGAGGCAATAATAGAGTTATTATTTATTTCCTAATATCATGATAAATGTTTATTATTCATGCTAGAATTGTATTAACCGGAAACATAATACATGTGTGAATACATAGGCAAACACAGTGTCACTAGTATGCCTCTACCTGACTAGCTCGTTGATCAAAGATGGATGTGTTTCCTAGCCATAGACATGAGTTGTCATTTGATTAACGGGATCACATCATTAGGAGAATGATGTGATTAACTCGACCCATTCCATTAGCTTAGCACTTGATCGTTTAGTATGTTGCTATTGCTTTATTCATGACTTATACATGTTTCTATGACTATGAGATTATGCAACTCCCTTTTACCGGAGGAACACTTTGTGTGCTACTAAACGTCAAAACGTAACTGGGTGATTATAAAGGAGCTCTACAGGTGTCTCTGAAGGTACATGTTGAGTTGGCGTATTTCGAGATTAGCATTTGTCACTCCGATTGTCGGAGAGGTATCTCTGGGCCCTCTCGGTAATGCACATCACTATAAGCCTTGGAAGCAATGTGACTAATGAGTTAGTTGCGGGATGATATATTACGGAACGAGTAAAGAGTCTTGCCGGTAACGAGATTGAGCTAGGTATTGAGATACCGACGATCGAATCTTGGGCAAGTAACATACCGATGACAAAGGGAACAACGTATGTTGTTATGTAGTTTGACCGATAAAGATCTTCGTAGAATATGTAGGAGCCAATATGAGCATCCAGGTTCTGCTATTTGTTATTGACCGGAGACGTGTCTTGGTCATGTCTACATAGTTCTCGAACCCGTAGGGTCCGCACGCTTAAAGTTTGCTGACGATCGATATTATGAGTTTTTGTGTTTTGGTGTACCAAAGGTAGTTCAGAGTCTCGGATATGATCACGGACATAACGAGGAGTCTCTAAATGGTCGAGACATAAAGATCGATATATTGGATGACTATGTTCGGACACCGGAAGTGTTTCGGGAGGTATCGGACATATACCGGAGTACCGGGGGGTTACCGGAACCCCACGGGGGTTTATTGGGCCTCATGGGCCCTAGTGGAGAAGTGGAGGGTCGGGCCAGGCAGGCCGCGCCCCTCCCCCTCTAGTCCGAATTGGACAAGCAGGGGGGGTGGCGCCCCCCCTTTCCTTCCTCTCCTCTCTCCCTTCCTTTCCCCTCCTACTCCAACTAGGAAAAGAGGGAGTCCTACTCCCGGTGGGAGTAGGACTCCTCCCTGGCGTGCCCTCCTCCTGGCCGGCCGCCCCCACCCCCTTGATCCTTTATATACGGGGGCAGGGGGCACCTCTAGACACAACAATTGATCTCTTGATCTCTTAGCCGTGTGCGGTGCCCCCCTCCACCATATTCTACCTTGGTAATATCATAGCGGTGCTTAGGCGAAGCCCTGCGTCGGTAGCATCATCAACACCATCATCACGCCGTCGTGCTGACGGAACTCTCCCGCAAAGCTCTGCTGGATCAGAGTTCGTGGGACGTCATCAAGCTGAGCGTGTGCTGAACTCGGAGGTGCCGTACGTTTGGTACTTGATCGGTCGGATCGTGAAGACGTACGACTACATCAACCGCGTTGTGCTAACGCTTCCGCTTTCGGTCTATGAGGGTACGTGAACAACACTCTCCCATCTCGTTGCTATGCATCACCATGATCTTGCATGTGCGTAGGATTTTTCTTTTAAAATTACTACGTTCCCCAACACTCCTAGGCTCCTCCTTGGAGCCCACCGCTGGTGGCCACTCCGGCGCCGGCGGCCACTGCCTCTCTGCCACTTGTCACTCCGAGGGTGGCAGCCACCAACCTTTTTTGTTTCTTTGCGGGAGGAGTAGGGGCAAGGGAGATGGCCATGGATCCTCTATCTCTCAACTTTGCTCGAGGTAAACATTTTCAATGTTTGATGAGGCAAAAGTTTGGTCATCCAGTGGTGTTTTCACCTGGCTTTCATCAACGAGAGTTCACTTTGGTGGTTTCTTTTTGTCGTGCTCGATTTTGGTTGGATTGTCACACGTTTAGTATCACTCTTCAATCTTGTTTTGGTGGTTATACTCAAGGATTTCGTGTGCATCATCTCAAGGACAGAACTTTCAAGTTTTCTGTTGCTTCAAAAGCAGTGGGTTTTGAGATCTATAATCATGGCCGTGTGGTTGAAAAGGATTTTGAGTTAGTTTTCAATCTTTGGGGTTTTGGAGGCCCCAACTGGATGCGTGAAGAGCGGCTATTTTATCGTGAAGAGGATGCTTCTTGGACTTTGGTCACTAGTGGTCGCGCCCACGATCTGCCGCCGGCAATGTTTCCGGCGATCAACTCCGGCCATCGGTTTTTTCTCCCCTTGCAAATATTTCGAGCTCTTGCAATAATGTAGCCTTGGACAATAATGAGCCCTTAATGCTCAATCTTAATACCTCAGGAGAGGTTCACACTGCGGTTACACAGGGTGGGAATCAGGGTTATTCAAATGACTCGCTTCAGTGCTATGCGTGTGGCAAGATGGGCCACTTTGCCAGGGAGTGTCACAAGAAATGGTTACCTGGGCTTTTTCCATTTCTTTGGTTTGCAACTTTTCCCAGCCCACCTAACGAGGCCTGGGACATGGATGCGGTCCAGGACTGCTTTAAGTCTACTGGCCGGCCCGCGACCCCTCGATGATTTCCTATTTGAGCGAGCTCTGTTTGGGATCTTTTCCTAATTTCCATCCTCGTTTTGCACTTGCCTCCTCAACTTCTTTGCACTGCTCCTCTGTTTCTCCACAGTGCACAAACTCTGGTCCCGTCACCTCAAGCTTGACATCGACAGTGAGCGCTCGTGCGGTGGCTCTGATGGCCAACATTCCGATTGACCCACGCCCCTTTGTGCCCCATGGCTTCGATATTCAGCAGGTCGAGGGCCGCAATGGGGTGGCTCGGGTGGTGCTTCCGCATCGTCCTCGTCGCCATGAAGATTGGGCGATTGCGACCATCCATACCCTCCCCGCTGATGCTCCATTTCCCAATGTAAGAGATGTTCTTGAAGAGTTTATTGTTGAGCATAGGCAGTTGGGGTTGAGGGACATTCAGCGATGCCCGTTTGGAGAGGCTTATGTGCATCTTACGAGGGTTCGAGATAGAGATAAGTTGGTGCTAGATAGTCCGCATGAATTTGGTGATGTGTTCATTTCATTTGTGAAGCATGATGAGGGCAGAAACCATAGGCGGGTCCATTTCAATAGGACTGTTTGGTTACTTCTGACGGGAGTTCCTTTTGATTTTCGCAACACTCAAGATTTAGCCTATGCTGTCAGTAAGTTTGGCCGTATGATCTCTTGGGACAAGGAAGATGATCACATGGGGCATATTGTGGTCAAAGCTCGAGTTATGAATCTAGATATCATTCCCAAAAGTATGAGATAGTCCGAAGGGGATGAGTTTGAGGAAGATGGCTGGTCTTCATCCATTGAAGTTCTGGCAAGCGAGCTTCTTGGTGGGGGCCCGACAGATGAGGATCCTATTCCTCCTGACAATGTGGACCCACACCCATTGCCTGAGAATGCTGTGCCTGGATGTGGCTTCCATAATGCTGCTCTCAACAAAAATCCTATGGATGTTCAGAATGAGGAGAATTGGGATAATTGGAATGTACACCAGTAGGATATCCAGAATGCAGTACTTGAAGATCTTCTGGATGCAGTTCAGCAAGAAGAAATGGCATGGGCAGATGGGGAAGAACTGCTTCCTGCACTTAGTAATAGTAGCTTATCTTCAGACATGTCTTTTTCTGAAGGAGATAATACAAACCTCTTTTTGCCACCTATAGCAGTGGAGAACTTTCACCCTAGGGCTGCAGAGCATGCTATTTTACCTCCTCCTGCCATTGTGGTTTCCAATGGCCTACAGAATATTATCCAGGCTTATCAATCTGATGATGAGGAGCCTCATTTGCTGCAAGGGCGGAACCTGGATGCTACAATGATTGATGTGGATCTACTTGATCAAGATGCCGCAAACCAACTTCAACATGTTGCAGTCAGTCCTCCTAGGATTCATGAGGCATCTGACTCTGATATTGCTTCTGAAGCTCAAGATATGGTTTCTCTCTCTCTCTCTTGTACTACAATTGGGAGCTGCCTTGGGGTCTTGCTTGGTCCCAGCTTTGCCTTTGGGAGATCCTGTGGCAATTACTGAGCAAATCACTTCCACTCATGCTAGTGGATCTTCAAGTAAGGCCATTCATTGCAGTTCTGGCCACATCAATACTTTTAGAGGAAGCCTATAGCCAGTTGAAAACTTAGGGGATATTCAGTCTGGGCTTCAAGGTAATTGGGTTAATCAAATTAATGAACATTTCAGCATGGCACCTTCTCTTCTTGGTTTGAAATGCATTCAGATGGCTGCAATTGCTAACAATGACCATGTTGTTTCTAAAGAAGGCCTGCTGCTGTGGAAAAAACACTTTCAAGAGCAATCGTTGGAAAACAAGAGCTCTTTCTCTACCAACATTCCTGTAAGTTGGTTTAATTTTATTGTCCACCTTCTACTGTCCCCTGATAAGTTTGATTGGACTGTCAATATGCTAAAGTCTGGAATGTGGGAACTTTTCTCTGCTGTGGAGAACATGGTTCAAGCTATTCTGTTTCACATACCTGATAAGTGTCCTACCTCACATGCACCTATTTGTCAGGCAATTGAGGAACATCGTGCCAAGGACAAGGACAAAGAGAATATTGGAGTGCCTGCCAATATGCAAGATGTGGAGTCCCAGGTTCTACTGCAGCCTTTTGGCCCTGAAAATTTGAGGAAGAGAAGAAGTGGAAAAACTCCCCTGGTTGAAACAGAGGTAAGGAGAAGTGATAGAATTAAGAAGGATAATGTTGGTTACAAAAGAAACTCCTGCTCAAATAAAACTGTCTACCTTGCAATGCTGTCCCTCCCATCATACAAAAATCAGTTGTTAACAATCTCACTGCCTCTTTCTGTAAGGTTGCTGAGAGGGAGCTGGAGGACAAGCTGGCTAAGAAGCCCAGGAGAAGGCAAGATGATGTTTTGGACAAGGTGCCCTTGGCCAAAGGAGAAGAAAATACCTCCAACTCTCCATGATGATAGCTGCCCTTAGTTGTTTGGACCCTCATCTTCTATTTTGGATATCTCACTGAATGGTGTAAGCCTTGGATGCTGGTACTTTGTGAAACTTGTTTACTTGGTGCTGTACTATCTTAATAGAACTTCTGTGATGTATGGTTATTGGATGCTCTGCTGGTCATGTGATGTGATGTGGCTCAGGGTCTTGTGCCACCTTCTCTTATTTTTGGTTGATCAAGTGCTGGTGCTTGATTACTGGTGCAAAAACCTCAGTTGTATCTATGAATAATACAAACAGAAACAGGAATATTCTCAACTGGAATATTAGAGGGATGAATTATGAGGACAAATGGCTGGCCTTAAGGCAGAAAATAGATGAGTGTGACTGCAATATTCTGTGTCTTCAAGAAACAAAGACAGAGACCTTTGACACAGCTTACATTAAAAACTTTTGTCCTAATAGAATTAATAAGTTTGCTTTCCTCCCCTGTGTTGGAGCTTCTGGGGGGTCTTCTTGTGGCTTGGAATGGTTCTTAGTTTGCTGGAGAAGTTATTACCCAAAATAGGTTCTCACTTTCAATTCAATTTACCAGTTTGCTCTCAAATCAGTCTTGGATTCTTTCCAATATATATGGGCCATGTGACTCACAGGACAAAATTGAGTTCATTAATTGGTTTTTGAATATTCACATGCCTGCTGATGTGGATTGGTTTCTCATGGGAGATTTCGACCTTATGAGGGCACCTTAAGATAGAAACAAACCTGGTGGAGATGTTAATGACATGCTTATGTTCAATGAGGCAATCAGTAACCAAGGTTTAGTTGAATTGCCTTTGCGTGGTAGAAAGTTCAGCTGGAGTAACATGCAACATGACCCTCTTTTGGTCAAGCTTGATTGATTTTTACATCTGCTTCTTGGATGACCTCTTTTCCGAACACCATTGTGCTCCCTCTTGCAAAGCCTATATCAGATCATCTGCCCTGTGTTATAAAAATTGGTACTTCTATTCCAAAATCAAGAGTGTTTAGATTTGAATTTTTTTGGTTGCAACAATCTGATTTTAAGCAGGTGGTTGCTGCTGCTTGGAATATCCCTGTGGGCAATCTTGATGCTATCAAAAGTTTGAATGCTAAGTTTAAAAACTTAAGGAGAGCTTTGAAGCTGTGGGCCAGATCTCTATCTTGTCTTAAATCTCAAATTGCAAAACTAAATGAGCTCATCTTTCTTTGGGATTTCTTTGAGAAATTTAGACAGTTGGACATTCATGAATGGAATTGCAGGGCTATTCTTAAAGAACATCTGCTCATTCTTTTGAGGAACCAAAAGATATATTGGAAGCAAAGGGAAAAATCAAGGGGGTGAAATTTGGAGATGAAAACACCAAAAAATTTCACACAAAAGCTTCCATCCATTACAAGCATAATCACATTGCTGTACTCCAAAATGATGACCAAGTTGAAATGTCTGACCATGCTGGGAAAGCTGCAATACTATGGGAAACTTATAAGAAAAGAATGGGCACATCTCAAAAAACATATATGCACTTTGATTTGGATTCCTTGTTTGGCCAGAGATAAGATTCATCACTTTTTGATAACCTTGAATTACCTTTCACTGAGGAAGAAATTAATGATGTAGTCAAAGATCTCCCTCTGGACAAATCACCAGGTCCTGATGGTTTCAACAATGAATTTTTCAAATCTTGCTCGGACATTATTAAAGGAGATGTGCTCAAATTCATATATGATTTTCATGCTGGGGAAATTTCACTTGAGAGCTTAAACACATCATACATCACCCTTATTCCCAAAGGGAGTACTTCTTTGACAGCAAATGATTTTAGGCCAATCTCACTCCTGAACTGTTGTCTGAAACTAGTCACTAAACTTTTGGCAAACGGGTTACAAAAAGTAATTCTCAAGTTGGTGCACATCAACCAATATGGCTTTCTTAAAGATAGATCCATACATGACTGTTTGGGTTGGGCATATGAATATCTGCACCAATGTCATAAGTCCAAGGAATAAATTATTGTGCTTAAATTGGACTTTGAAAAGGCTTTTGACACCATTGAGCACCAGACAATTTTGGATATCTTAATGGACAAAGGTTTTGGGGACAGATGGATTAACTGGATCAAAATGTTGTTCACCTCTGCATCATCTGCTATCTTGCTCAATGGTGTACCTGGCAAGAAGTTCTATTGTCTTAGAGGTGTCAGACAGGGAGACCCTCTGTCCCCCTTTTTATTTGTGCTTGCTGCAGACCTACTCCAGTCAATTCTCAATAGAGCCATGCACCTGGGTTTACTTATTTCCCCCTTGCGAGTGGAATCATGTCCTGATTTTCCAATTGTACAGTATGCAGATGACACTCTGGTTCTCCTTCAAGCAGATGCAAAGTAGCTTCACTGCCTCAAAGCCCTACTCAATACTTTTGCATATGCTACTGGCCTTAAAGTGAACTATAATAAATCAAGCCTGATTCCAATTAATGTGCCAAAAGAGAAGGTGGAGATTTTGACAAATACTTTTCACTGCAAAAAGGAAACTTTCCCAATACAATACCTGGGAGCACTTTTAGGTCTTCATAAGCCCACTGTTGAACAATGCTTCCCTCTTGTCACAAGACTGTAGAAGAAACTTGTGGGTTTGTCTTCTTTCATGACAATGGCTGGGAGACTGTTGCTGGTGAAATATGTTTATAAACTCTCTGCTGATCTATCTCATGGGATGCCTTGATGTGCCTGTCACTATTAAAACTCAAGCTATCAAGTATTTGAGGCATTGCCTTTGGAGAGGCCCTGACCTGGAGGATCACAGGCCTACCATGGTGGCATGGAGCACTGTTTGTCGGCCAAAAAATCAGGGTGGTTTGGGGGTGATGGATATCTTTGTCCAAAACAAAGCTCTATTACTTTAGAATCTGCACAAGTTTTATAACAGACACAACATTCCATGGGTCAACTTGATTTGGGAATCCTATTACAACAATGATTTGTTGCCTGGCAGTAGTTGGATTGGATCCTTTTGGTGGAAGGCAAACCTTAAGCTCATTGATAACTTCAAATCTTTGGCCAGATGTAACATAGGAGATGGAAAAAGTGCTTTATTTGGTCTGATTTATGGCACTCAGCTTGTTTGCAAGACATGTTCCCTCACCTCTTCTCTTTTGTGAAGAACAAGACTACTACTGTTCACACCATTATACACACCGGATACCTGGAGGATCTGTTCCATTTACCTCTGACTGTGCAAGCTTTCCAGGAATTTGAAGCTATGGAAGACATTTGCATTGCTTTAAGGGCCTCTGACACCCTGGATTGCACTGATACCTGGAGTTACATTTGGAGAAATGAGCAAGTCTCAGTTGCTAAGGCCTATAAAGTGATGATGGGAGTTAAAATAGTGCCCTAACAATTCAACTGGATTTGGAACAACTCCTGTCAGCCAAAGCACAAGGTGTTCTTTTGGAGACTACTTCATGACAGGCTCAATACTAGGAATCTTCTAAGAAGGAAAACTTTTCATCTGGACAACTATAACTGTGCGTTGTCAATAATTGTCCATAGGAGGAAACACTCGAGCATCTCTTTTGGACCTGCCCTTTTGCAGCCCAGTGTTGGGATCTGATATGTCCCTCAAGACAGGCCAATGTTTCAGTACTTGAAGCCTTTGTTGACCTCAGACAGAAACCTCATGTGCCCTTTTTCATGGAAATCACCATCCTAGCTTCTTGGGCTATTTGGATCTCAAGGAATAACTTGATCTTTCAAGCAATTCAACCTAGTATTCAGAGATGGAAAGTTATCTTCTTGGAAGAGCTTAACTTGCTCAAATTCAGAATAAAGAAGAGCTATGCTGGGGCCTATTGTTCATGGCTTGACAATCTTGGTTTGTAATCCTTGTAGTTAGTTTTTTTTATGTTTTTTGTCTTTTGGCTTATCTCAAGCCGTTGTACTGTGGGACCTTTGTGCTTTGTTCTTATAATATAAAAATTGCAGTGGGGTTTTGCCCTACTGTGTACAGTCAAAAAAAAATTAGGATCCTATGATTGGTCTGGCAGATTTTTGGATAGTTTTAGCAATTGTTGTAGCCCACTCAACATATGAAATGACACAATTATAAAGAGGTATAGAAGTAAATAATGAAAAGTATCAGAAAATAATCATAATTATTTTGAAAATAGCAATACAGAGGATTGTGTTACTATGTTTTTACATTTGTTTTTTATGGGCCATACAAATAATCTAATCGAATCAACCAACACCATCCGATTCATAATTTGCAGGTTTGTTACATACATAATAGGACGATATACCTTTGGGAGTCATGACCAACTACCGGGGTGAGTGTGGGTACCCACTCGAAGGAGGATGCTTTATGGGTTTACCCGGACAATATCACCTAACTGGGTGTCTAAGGACTTCTGAGTTATGCACCCCCAGTATGCCCAGTAGACACTCACAAGGGATGATGATGGATGCAGTACTTTGAGATTCAGTATTTAAGGGCCTATGTTCGCCATGTTTGCGCGATTAATAGTTATCCAAAAGATTCTTTTGGAGGAAATATGGCATGGAAGACAGAGGTTATGCTCTCATTTCATGGGACGAAATATTTAAACTAAAAGAGCAAGGTGTTCTTAGGGTCCTTGATATCTCTATCCACAACAAAGCATCACTTATGAAGCACATGCACAAATTCCTAAACAATGAAGATATCCTGTGGGTGAAGATCATTAGGGAATCTTATTACTCCAGTGAACCCTCCCCTCCCCCCCAATGGAAGAATGATAAGCTCATTTTGGTGGAAACTAATTCTTTGCATTAGGAACTTTGTCATTTTCTGGGAAGAAAACTAGTTGGATGCAGCTTCAGAATTAGATTATCAAAACTTTTTTTTTGCGATGCAGGATAACATATATCTTAAGCATATGATTGCACTAATAAGCCTCAAGGACTCATTCCATAGACCACTATCTATTCAAGATCATCAACAATACATTAAACTCTGAAAAACACTATGTTATCTAGATAAAACATGGATCAAGAGGATACATGGAGCTACCCATGGGGATAATTCTACTCTGCTGACGAACATGTACAAGCTCTTCAGAGGAGAAGCCATTGCTCATACCCTTTTTACTCAACTATGGAAATGTGATGGCATTCTCTGATATAAGATCTTTGACCAGTTATTGCTTGATGACAAAATCATTACAAGGAACCTCTTGCGTAGAAAGTATTTTCACCTCCAAAGCAACAACTGTGTGCTATGTAATGAAGATTAGGAAAAAACTCCGCTTCATCTGTTTGGAACTGCACTTTGGCTTAGGATTGTTGGTTGAAAAATGAGCCTAACAAGTTGAGGGGTATATCTTTCCATGATGAATCTCTCTTGACAATGAAAGATCACCCAAATAACATTGTCGTGGATATCATCAATGCCAAAGGTTGGGCCATTTGGTCTCAAAGAAATGACAAGATTTTTCATAATGCTACTCCACACCTTCAAGGTTGGAGCTACATGATCAAAGAGGGTTTCAAAGTAATAACACTCAAAGCTAAGCATCATGTAGCCACCCAAACTTTACTTTATATATACTTTGAACATAACTTTATTTAATAGAAAATTACCATATAACTACCGGTCTATGGTTGCAAGGGCAAAAGAAAGATTGAAAGACATGCATATGCACAAAGACCACCATACATACTCAAATCCACGCATAAATCTGTGAATTCCACTAACTAAAATCTTATAGAACACATGAACTTATCTGTAAAAGAGAACACCATGATTTCCACTTTGTGTTTTTTTGCACGAGGTGAATAATATATTGATCTTTAAAATATGAAAATCTATAAACACGCAAGTTACCTTCCTTGCTGTGAAACACACAAGTTACTTGAACATTACATGTTTTTGTTCTAAATAATTGACATTGAAATAAGTATTTTTCACATGTGGTGAGTACATGCTCTCGAGTACACATTTGAAATTGTCTACCTCTTCTCCAGCACAAAACATAGCTAATGTGCTCCCAAGACATGATATATCCCGATCAAGAATATGTGAAACTTCTTTGGAACAAATCACACACGGAAAAACAAAAACAAAAAAATTAGCGGCATGATCGTAGTAGCCGAAGGTACATTTAAAGCGAGATTTGAATTTGAAAGTATTTCTAGCTGGATTTGTCTTTTTATTTATTGGTGTGTGCATCCTAAAAGTCCAAAAAGTATCTGCTATCCCATTTCCTTATATTGTTTAAGGTACTAAACTTAAATTTTTTAAGGGATTAAACTTTTTTCATCTAGTAGATCTTAATCTCCCAACTAATTCAACTCCACATAGAAGCCTATTTCATTATAATTTCTTGAGGTGCGAAGAATCAGCCAAGAAAGTAGGCAAAAATCGTCCTCCACCTGGCAAGGTTTTGACACCTCTTCTTCTTAATGGGTTGTTCTCATCTTGGTGTTTAGATAATGCGCGGCAGGCATGGTGAGCAATCCTCCAATCATTCAAATCTTCCTGTTAGATGAGTGATGTGCCGGCTTAGAGATACGGCCCGATATCTCCCAAACGTTCGGTCTGGGAGAGGTCCAATCCGAACGATTCGTTAGGTGCTGGGATGGCAATCGATCGAACGAATACATTCGGGACAAGAAGCACCCAGCACGGACACCATCGGTCGCAGGGCTTACAGGCCCTTTTTCTTTGAACCCCCCGTCGGGCTTCCACCGCTTCCACCTCGGCCAAAAATGCCCAATTTTCCTATGACGACTCTAACAACATATAGAAAACTGACATTTTGGATCTCATTTTCAATAGCCAAACAAAAACCCAACAAAATTGACATAGCGTAAAAAAAGGGAAATTGCCGTGCTGGGCTATAAAAATGCCAGCGTATAAATCAGAAGTTGAAAACATTAAGTGGAAATTTCCATGATTCTATATTTTGTTTCTTGTAGATTTGCCATATGGGAGAAAAAGACACAACTACAATTTACGCCCCCTTCAAGTTGTACTTGGTGAGCATAACTGACGACAGGGGCTTACTAATGGTATACCAAATGGTGATTAGAGGAAGAGGAGCTTACTAGTGGTATACCAGCAGCGACTAATGGAGCTCGATGATGCTAATAGAATACAGCAGTAAAACATGGCAAATTTAGATATGGGTTTGAGTTAAACTTGACATGTCAAATATTTAAAGAAAATTGTCATTTACGTAAGAAAAAGTGGCAAATGATAAGACAAAAAGAATTTTGCCATGGTACTTGAATTAATCTTGCCATGATCCATAAACTAATTTTGCCATGGTCAATATAGTAACTTTGCAAAATTTTAGAGAAAATAAAAAATGCATCTGAAGAAAAATGGTGGCAAACTATTTGAAGGATGGCAAGTTTGCCATGTTTTAGAAACTTTATGAATTTGTCATGTTTTAGTAATTTTTTTGTCATGGCAATTTGAGAGATGTCTATAAACATGACAAATTTAGACATGGGACTTGAGTTAAACTTTCCATGTCAAATCCATAAAAAAATGTCATTTACGTAAAAGAAATTGGCAAATGATAAGACAATTTTTTTGCCGTGGTACTTGAATTGATCTTGCCATGATCCATAAACTAATTATGCCATGGTGTATATAGTAACTTTGCAGAATGTTAGAGAAAATAAAGAAATGCATTTGAAGAAAATGGTGGGAAACTATTTGAAGGCTGGCAAGTTTGCCATGCTTTAGAAACTTCATGAATTTGCCATGTTTTTAGATCATTTGTCATGGAAATTTCGTAGATGTCTAAAAACATGGCAAATGTAGAGACATGGGAGTTGAGTTAAATTTGGCATGTCAAATCTTTAAAGAAAATTGTCATTTGCGTAATTTTTTTAGCAAATGATAAGACAAAAATAAGTTTGCCATGGTAGTTGAATTAATCTTGCCATGATCCATAAACTAATTTTGCCATGGTCTATGTAGTAACTTTGCAAAATGTTAGCGAAAAATAAATGTAAATTTTGCAGGGAAAACAATTCACACTTGCCATGGCAATAAAGTTAAATATTTTCCATGATCATGTAGGTACTTTTGCCATGGGAATAAATGTAAAAAATAGCCATGGCAAATAAATAGTAAACTTGCCATGGCAATACAAGTTAAAATTTGCCATAGAGATTTATGTAAAAATGCCATGGCAATAAACGTGAAGTTGCCATGGTAAATAAATAGGAAAACTTGCCATGGCAATAAAAGTTAAATACTGCCATGGCGATTTAGGTAAATTTGCCATGTTAATAAAGATAAATTTGCCATTGCAAAATGAAGAGTTAATTTTGTCATGCAAATAAAGTAAACTTAATTTTGTCATTGCCATGGAAAGTTTAGTCTGCCATGGCATATTTCGAATGAGAAAAATGCCCTGTATATAAAGTAAACACAAGTTGAGAACAAAAATTGCCATGGAAAATTCATATCGAAAATTGCCATGGTATTTTATTTAAATTTCCATTTTTTGTATGAGGAAAATGCCATGTATGTAAAGTAAACACAAGTTATGAACAAAAACTTACAATGTCAAATTTATATCTAAATTGTGGGATTTATTGCCATGAGGTACAAAGGTATGTGCGGGATTTATTTCCCTATAAAAATGTAAGTACCCATTTTAGCAAATTTTGTCATGATACAAAAAAAGAGACATTGTAAAGTTGTCATGTCAATAAAAAGTATTTTTTTCAATGATACGAAACATACATGATCAATAAAAATTTATTGTGCCATAGACCTAAGATGGTCATGGTCCATGCACTAAGTTTGCCATGATGTATCGACTAGGTTTGCAATGGTTACATAGAGAGGAAATGTTGCCATGTTGCAAAAATTAGAAGAAGAAATTTGCCATGCTCACGGCAAAAAAAAACATGATGAAAGTTGACATGGCAATTTTAGAAAATCATCGATACATAACAAGGCAGAAAAAAATTGCTTATGTGCCATGGCAAAAAAGAAGATTATATTGCCATGGCAATTTACAGAATGTAAATTGGACTGTATTTGCCATGTTTCTAATTTTTCATGACATCTGTACCGGCCAAAGAAAAAAACTACATATTGAAATTGACCATGGCAACAATGGGTTTAAAATTGTCATGACATTTTTACCGCTATAAGATGACTGAACCAAAATGATCTTCTTGCAAAGATGTCAAATATACGAAGTTGCCATGTCAATTATCGTTGTTTCTAAAACAAAGTACATGGCAAATTTGCAGTGGGGATGAATATCAACTTGTCATCACTGCAAAACAATTTTGCCATCGTTTTTACGGGGTCACATTTTTATATGCAACTTGCCATGTGCTCTAGAACAAACCACAAACTGGCGGCCTACAAAAAATGTTGCAGCACAAAAAATGTTGCAGCAATGTGCAATGGCGGGACACGAAAACACTAGGGAATCCATATCCTGCAGCACATACATCGTAGATGAATCGGAGGTGTCGCAGATGTAGGATCGAAAAAAAAATTGCCATATGAAAATGAACTATCTAAATCTGATTGCAAACTGAAATTTCAACTCACTAAATTACCATCTTCCACACAAAATTTGCCATGTCAAAATGCATACTCGTACCACTGGTGTCGATGCTGCCAATCGCTGTGTCCAGGAAGACAAGTTTCAGACATGTCGAGGACGAGGTCCGTTCGTCGTTGTCGTCAATCCACCGGGTGATCCACTCACGCAGGTTGTTGTAGTTGGCGAAGTAGATGGTCGATTCACATGCAGCACGAGCACGCCGGGCACGTCGTATACTGGTCCATCCGTCGGTAGATAGTCGTCTCTGGCACGTTGCCCATAACTGTCGTCCTCGTCCGCGCCACAAGAGCAGCACCCGCAGCGCTGAGATGAGCACGACCACCACCATCCGCATCTCGATGCTGCCGAAGACAGCACCGAGGTAGAAGTCCACCTTGTCAATGTGCCAGAGCGGCGCCGTGGTAGGCCCCAGCCCAGGCAACGTGCGGGAGCCGTTGTAGGGCTCCGCTACGGCGTTGAACAGCTCCACTGGAGGGACGGCCGCCGCCGCCGGTGCTCCCTGCTAGCAGCACCTCCGCTGGCTCCCAGGTCGCCGCCGCTGTTGCTCCCCGCTTGCAGCGCATGCACCTTGCCGGAGCCGTGGTAGGCCCCCGTTGCGGCGTTGAACAGCGCTCCGTTGGAGTGGCAATCGCCGCCACTGCCGCTTCCTGCGAGCAGCACCTCCGCCGCTGTCGCTCTCCTCGAGCGCCTCCCCGAAATCTAAGTCGCCGCCGGGGTGCGGCGAGGCCTCACCGCTGAGCGGCGGCAAGGCGCGGCTGCTCCAGCTCGACTCTCCCCCCCCCTCGACAGGATGGGGATGGAGAAAAGGAGGACAAGAAGGAGAAAGTGACAACGAGAAACGTGACGTGTCAAGCACATGCTTCAAGATTCGCGCCAATTGATCTGACGCTACATAATTGGTTCGGCCTGAATCTTTAAAATCCTGACGTTCGGTAGTTATTGTTTCCGTAGGGATATGGTTAGATCCATCGCCTCATAATCCGAGTCGATAACCAAACCGCGTCTGTTTCAGTCCGTCTCTAGTTCTCTTGGCTTCGCAATCGCAAGAAGTTCCTCTCGAAACCCCTATATAATGCTCCTCCCAACACTTTAGACACCGAAACTTCGTACAGCGAGAGGGATAGCAACAGCGTCACCGTTTAGGCAGGAAAGACGAAGCAGGGCCAAGAAGCAGATCGCGTCCACCCCCAGTCAGCGTCTACCCACGGCCAGGCGGCGCGTATGACCAAGGGGTGCGCAGCGTTCTTGGTGGGAAACGACGGGGAGGCTCCGCGACGGTTCGCGGTGCCGGTGACGCTGCTCGGGCACCCCGCGATCGTCGAGCTGCTCGCTGAGGCGTGGGAGAAGTACGGGTACGCGCACGAGGGCGCCATCGTCGTCCCCTGCAGCTTGGAGCGGTTCCAGAGGGCGGTCGACGCGGCGAGGGCCCAAGAACGGCGCCATCACCATCACCACCTCCGCCTTCCGCACCTCGCCTGGTGCTTTATGCCGCTGCATGTTGTTGCGTAGGATGGATACGCGCGGCTTTGCTTCTACCTAGTTTGTTCGGCCTTTCTTGGTTTCTTGGTGCGGTGATCGAATTGATAGACACCCCCATGATTGGAGAAAGCTTAGTAGTAGCACGTAATTGCATCTAGTTGATCGAATCTCCATTAAGCATGCAGATTCCATCTGTGATCGATCGATATGATGGAGCGAAATTTTGTAGCCCCAAGATTAATTGATTGATTGATTCTCTACAGTTTTTGTTGCATATGTGACGAGAATTCGAGGGATCGTTCCATTGTCGGTCAAAAGTATTCTCCGTTTGACTCTGTTTTCTGAGAAATTTGATCAAGTACACACTGATTAAGATTAAATTTGATGGAGTATTCGTGGTTCCAGTAGTTGACTGGAATCTTGACCAAAGGGACCCCGAAATTTGCGGAATCATTTTCTTCTTCTATTTGATATATTTGACTGTCTCTAGCCGATCTCCTGTAATTAAGAGGAGAAAACGGCCGAGTATATCTTAGAGGGCGAGAACCCTTTTTTGAGACCAAGCTCGGTGGAGGCCATTTCTTGAGAAAATCAATATTCATACCTTTTACGTGTAAAAAAATCTGAAAAAAATACAGATATACATTGAGGCATAATATCAATGTAGGAAATTTGCACTGTGAAACGCGTTGAAATGAGGGCTATGAGAAAAAAACAAATCCATGGCTTTTCTACACATAATATTGTTCACTCCCAAAGTCTATGAATTTGTTTTGGTACAGGTCACAATTCAATGTATTTCATCGTGAATTCTTGCACACATACATTCCATCCTTATATACATGCATATTTCTTTTCAGATTTTTTTAGGATCGCGCTAACTGCCACACGTGTGGCAGGAAGGGAGACGCACCACATGTCTCTAATGTAAACAGATTGCCATGTCATCGCATGCATACATGCAGGAATCTTTTTGGATTTCCAGTTTTTAAAATATTTTATCTCTTAAACGAAAAATCCGATTGAAAATCCGTTTTCACCATTAAATCCCTCGCGATGAGATCTTTGAATCTAGATCCCATGTTGATATGTTTTGATGAAAAAAAATTGGATTAAAAGTTGCCATGTCTATTGCATATGAATTGTCATGATGTTTACACTAAAGTTGCCATAATATGTTTCAGCTATTTTCTTCTACATTTAAAAGTAAATTTTGACATTTATAAAACGGGGAATTAAGAAACTAGACTTGCCATGAACCATAAACTAAAATTGCCATGATACATGCACGTAAAATTGCCATGGTTCATACAAAAAATAATTTTCATGGTCAAATTACTAGAGTTGCCATCATTAAAATACTAAAATTGCCATGATCTACAAACTAAAATTGCCACATGACAACTTTAGTTTAAGCCCTATGGCAACTGCAGTGTAAACATCGTGGCAATTTCTGGCAAAAAAAAATTCGTCGAAACATATCAACATGGGGTCTAGTTTTGAAGATCTCGTCAAGACGGATTTAATGGTGAAAACGGATTTTTAGTTCGCTTTTTTATTTAGGAGATACAACATTTTTAAGTCGAAAACCAAAAAAAATCCTGCTGATGTCATCTATTCATACGTGGCAAAATGAGTGGTGATGGAGGCGTGTGGGCGATGTGCAAACGCCCACACGTGTGGGCGTTAACATTTCCGTTTTTTTAAACTGTAAAGTTTAAATTTTGAATTTTTTTCAAAAAATTTGGCCTCCGTGCCCGGTCATCAAAATGCCCAACTCGTTAAAAGGGTCGCCGTTTCTAACCTATCCCATATACTTAACTCATTAATTTTTTTTGCTCAATTCTTTTAGCTTTGTTACATACTCCCTCCGTCCCAAAATAAGTGTCCTAACCTTACTATAAATCAGATTGGCTAGGGGTAAGTCGACTGAAAAAATCATTTTGGGCCAGCTGATTCGTTTCAACCGTCCGATGCAAAACAAGCGCTCTGATTGCTTCTTCAATCTCCATCGCCCACGTTCTTGTTCTTCCCTAACCGCCCATACGTACCACCAACCGAACTGCTAGCCACCACAGTTCGCAGCCGGCACTGCTCTCATGCCTGCCTCGCCGCCCCACCCACACATCAACCGCCTCCCACCGTCGAGCCACCGCCAGTGGCAGACATCCTTCTAACCTCGGCGATGGCTAGTTTTCTCCGGCGAACCCGCATCACCTCCCACACCCCTAAGATAAATAATGAGGTCGTCTGCCACTCCAAGATAGATAGCAGGGTCGCGTACCACGCTAAAATAGACAAGAGGGCTTCTCCGGCGAGCCGACGACTGTTCCTTCCTTCCCTCCGGCTCCTACTTTCTTCTAGCGAAAATTAACTGACCCAAATATAATTTTTAGGCGACTTAGAAGTAGCTAAACTGTACATACCTTTTGGATAATTGCACATTATTTCAACAATCATTCAAATGATTCAAATTCAACATGCACACAAATAAACCATGAACACGCATATAGTTGCATAGAATGAGCAATTGAAATTAAAACTTGCATATAGTTTATCCTAAGGGCACCACATTGATCAAGTCTGATCTAAAATAACCACAATCTAGCATGTCTTCTGTCGTGCATCGAGTCGAACCAATGACATGCAACACAAACTCAAAAACTATCATCCGCAGAAATCATGACCACCACCAAGGCCTCCATCATCACCACCTCCAAGTCTAGCACCATCCATATGGCCACCACCACCATCACCTTCTTGTCCATCACCATCTCTACGACCACCACCACCACCATCACCTCCAAGTCCATCACCTTCTGCACCACCGCCATCCACACGGCCACCACCACCATTTCAAAGAGAGTCCTCTGTTTGGTTCAAGATCTTTCCACGAGTGAGCTCCCAACACTTTTTGCTATGGCATCTATCGCGGTTGGGTTCATGAACCTAATAAGATGTTCTTCGGCTTTATTCCCTTTAACAAGCATCTCCTCCTCTAATGCAAACCTACACTCCTCCACCTTCAACTTCGTCTCTTTGGTCGCCAACTTTGACCTCCATTTCTCGTCCTCCAAGAACTTGAGCTCATTTCATCTTGCCGCCTTCTCTTCTTTGCGTTCGTCCGCCAAGGCTTTGTTGGTCTCAATCATGGCCACAAGCTCTTATTTGTAGGTGCCGCCAAAGGCTCCTCTGTTTTTTTTCTTTTGCAATCATGTTATCATTTGGCCTCTGTTGGGGAACGTTGCAGAAAATTAAAATTTTTCCTACGGTTTCACCAAGATCCATCTATGAGTTCATCTAAGCAACGAGTCAAGGGAGTGAGTTTGCATCTACATACCACTTGTAGATCGGGTGCGGAAGCGTTCAAGGGGATGGTGATGATGGAGTCGTACTCGCCGTGATTCAGATCACCGATGACCAAGTGCTGAACGGACAACACCTCCGCGTTCAACACACGTACGGGACGGGAGACGTCTCCTCCTTCTTGATCCAGCAAGGGGGAAGGAGAGGTTGATGATGATCCAGCAGAAGACGACGGCGTGGTGGTGGATCTGCAGAACTTCGGCAGGCCGCCAAGCGACTACGGGAGGAGGACGAGGTGTAGTAGGGGGAGGGAGGCGCCAAGCACAAGGGTACGGCTGCCCTCCACCTTGCCCTCCTTTATATAGGCCCCCAGGGGGGCGCCGGCCCTGGGAGACTGAATCTCCCAAGGGGGCGGCGGTCAAGGGGGGAGGAGTGCCCCCCAAGGCATGTGGTGCGCCCCCCCCACCCTAGGGTTTCAACCCTAGGCGCAGGGGGTGGGCCTAGGGGGGCGCACTAGCCCACTATGGGCTGGCTCCCCTCCCACATCAGCCCATGGGGCCCTCCGGGATGGGTGGCCCCACCCGGTGGACCCCCGGGACCCTTCCGGTGGTCCGGTACATTACCGGAGACCCAAACTTTCCCGATGGCAAATACCACTTCCTATATATTATTCTTTACCTCCAGACCATTCAAACTCCTCGTGACTTAGGGATCTCATCGGGACTCAACAACATTCGGTATGCTGCATACTCATATTCATACAACCCTAGCGCCACCGAACCTTAAGTGTGTAGACCCTACGGGTTCGGAGACACGCAGACATGACCGAGACGACTCTCGGGCAATAACCAACAGCGGGATCTGGATACCCATGTTGGCTCCCACATGCTCCTCGATGATTTCATCGGTTGAACCATGATGTCGAGGATTGATCAAACCCGTATACAATTCCCTTTGTCAATCGATGCGTTACTTGCGAGACTCGATCGTCGGTATCCCAATACCTTGTTCGGTCTTGTACCGCAAGTCACTTTACTCAGATCCGTAATGCATGATCCCATGACCAACCACTTGGTCACTTTGAGCTCATTATGATGATGCATTACCGAGTGGGCCCAAGATACCTCTCCGTCATACGGAGTGACAAATCCCAGTCTCGATCCGTGTCAACCCAACAGACACTTTCGAAGATACCTGTAGTGCACCTTTATAGTCACCCAGTTACGTTGTGACATTTGATACACCCAAAGCACTCCTACGGTATCTGGGAGTTACACGATCTCATGGTCAAAGGAAGAGATACTTGACATTGGAAAAGCTCTAGCATACGAACTACACGATCTTTGTGCTATGCTTAGGATTGGGTCTTGTCCATCACATCATTCTCCTAATGATGTGATCCCGTTATCAACGACATCCAATGTCCATAGCCAGGAAACCATGGCTATCTGTTGATCACAACGAGCTAGTCAACTAGAGGCTCACTAGGGACATATTGTGGTCTATGTATTCACACGTGTATTACGATTTCCGGATAATACAGTTATAGCATGAATAAAAGACAATTATCATGAACAATGAAATATAATAATACTTTTATTATTGCCTCTAGGGCATATTTCCAACAGTCTCCCACTTGCACTAGAGTCACTAGTCTAGTTACATTGTGATGAATCGAACACCCATAGAGTTCTGGTGTTGATCATGTTTTGCTCGCGAGAGAAGTTTAGTCAACGGATATGCGACATTCAGATCCGTATGTACTTTGCAAATATCTATGTCTCCATCTTGAACATTTTCACGGATGGAGTTGAAACGACGCTTGATGTGCCTGGTCTTCTTGGCAAGTGCAATAGCTCTAGTGTTGTCACAGAAGAGTTTGATCGGCCCCGACGCATTGCGTATGACTCCTAGGTCGGTGATGAACTCCTTCACCCAAATCGCTTCATGCGCTGCCTCCGAGGCTGCCATGTATTCCGCTTCACATGTAGATCACGCCACGACGCTCTGCTTGCAGCTACACCAGCTTACTGCTCCACCGTTCAACATATACACGTATCCGGTTTGTGACTTAGAGTCATCCAGATCCGAGTCGAAGCTAGCGTCGACGTAACCCTTTACGACGAGCTCTTCGTCACCTCCATAAACGAGAAACATGTCCTTTGTCCTTTTCAGGTACTTCAGGATTTTTTTGACCGATGTCCAGTGTTCCTTGCCGGGATTACTTTGGTACCTTGCTACCAAGCTTACGGCAATGTTTACATCAGGTCTGGTACACAGCATGGCATACATAATAGATCCTATGGCTGAAGCATAGGGGATGACACTCATCTCTTCTTTATCTTTTGCCGTGGTCGGGATCGAGCCGAGCTCAATCTCACACCTTGTAACATAGGCAAGAACCCTTTCTTGGACTGATCCATTTTGAACCTCTTCAAAATCTTATCAAGGTATGTGCTTTGTGAAAGACCTATGAGGCGTCTCGATCTATCTCTATAGATCTTGATGCCTAATATATAAGCAGCTTCTCCAAGGTCCTTCATTGAAAAACACTTATTCAAGTAGGCCTTAATGCTGTCCAGAAGTTCTATATCATTTCCCATCAAGAGTATGTCATCTACATATAATATGAGAAATGCTACAGAGCTCCCACTCACTTTCTTGTAAACTCAGGCTTCTCCATAAGTCTGCATAAACCCAAACGCTTTGATCATATCATCAAAGCGAATGTTCTAACTCCGAGATGCTTGCACCAGTCCATAAATGGATCACTGGAGCTTGCATACTTTGTTAGAGTTCTTAGGATTGACAAAACCTTCCAGCTGCATCATATACAGCTCTTCCTTAAGATGTCCGTTAAGGAATGCCGTTTTGACGTCCATCTGCCATATCTCATAATCATAGTAAGCGGCAATTGCTAACATGATTCGGACGGACTTCAGCTTCGCTACGGGAGAGAATGTCTCGTCGTAGTCAATCCCTTGAACTTGTCGATAACCCTTAGCGACAAGTCGAGCTTTATAAATGGTAACATTACCATCCACATCCGTCTTCTTCTTAAAAATCCATTTGTTTTCTATTGCTCGCCGATCATCGGGTAAGTCTGTCAAAGTCCATACTTTGTTTTCATACATGGATTCTATCTCGGATTTCATGGCTTCAAGCCATTTGTTGGAATCTGGGCCCGCCATAGCTTCTTCATAGTTCGAAGGTTCACCGTTGTCTAACAACATGATTTCCAGGACAGGGTTGCCGTACCACTCTAGTGCGGAACGTGTCCTTGTGGACCCACGGTTCAAGAGCAACTTGATCTGAAGTACCTTGATCATCATCATTATTTTCCTCTTCGTTGGTGTGGGCATCACAGAACATTTTCTGAGCTACACCACTTTCCCGCCGAGAGGTAGTACTTCATCGAGTTCTACTTTCCTCCCACTTACTTCTTTCGAGAGAAACTCTTTTCCGTAAAGCATCCGTTCTTGGCAACAAAGATCTTGCCCTCGGATCTTAAGTAGAAGGTATACCCGACGGTTTCCTTAGGGTATCCTATGAGACGCATTTTTCGACTTGGGTTCGAGCTTTTCAGTTGAAGTTCCTTGACATAAGCATCGCATCCCCAAACTTTTAGAAATGACAGCTTAGGTTTCTTCCCAAACCATAATTCATACGGTGTCGTCTCAACGGATTTAGACGGTGCCCTATTTAAAGTGAATGTAGCTGTCTCTAGAGCGTATCCCCAAAATGAAAGCGGTAAATCGGTAAGAGACATCATAGACCGCACCATATCCAATAGAGTGCGATTACGACGTTCGGACACACCGTTCTGTTGAGGTGTTCCAGCGGCGTGAGTTGTGAAACGATTCCACATTTCCTTAAGTGTGTACCAAATTCGTGACTTAAGTATTCTCCTCCACGATCGATCGTAGGAACTTTATCTTCGGTCACGTTGATTCTCTACCTCATTCTGAAATTCCTTGA